>CAMRHE010000007.1:0-1200000 GCA_947044405.1 Leptodactylus fallax
GCTGGAGTGACTCCCCCCCTTTTATGTCAGCTTGCCTGTTCTGCAGACAGAATGTGAGCAGAGAAGCAGGAAGTGACGAGACAGAGAGCAGCAGCCATCTTAGCAAGTGTTGTATTGAACTGGTGTGGAGATTTTTTCTGTACAGCTAAGCTGTATCTTGGTCCAGAGACAAACAGAGTGTAAAGAGACAACAGGACTAGTGAGTCCACGTGAAAGGAACTGTGCTCAGTGGCTGATCAGTGAGACTGACATTGTGACTGTGTATATGGATACCACAGATAGAGACTCGCAGTGCTGTTGATGTACTGGACGGCACCTGCTAAATCCCGGCTTACATCCCAGCTCAGTGTATGGATTCGGCAGGACTGTCAGTGTGCTGAGTGGAATCTGCTGTTGGATTACATTGCATTCAGTTGGTTTCCCTGTCTGTTAAAGAGGACTTCATTTCTCCCAAGATCCTGATAACCGTGAGGAGAGGACGCTTCACTATAAAAGAAAGGACCGATTTTGGGCCCCACCACGCGCTTCTACGGACTGTAAGCGGTCCACCTGGACCACTGGGGAAAAGGGGGTGCACCCAAATGTGAAGTCAGGGTCAGTTAGGGATAGTTTTGAGTATATTGTTCATTCAGTGTCCATACTGCAGAAGTGGACAGAGTAAAAGTAGAAACCATTGCAGAATTTGCCTTGAAATTGTTCATGCTATATTGTATATTTTGCTTGTCTTTAGCCCTGTCATTTTACCTTTAACTAGCCTTTATTAACTTATAGTAAATATATATTTTTTTCTTGAACTACCGCGTGTGCGTTCATTTCTGGTTGCGGAGTCCAAACCACCTGCCTTGCTCTCGGTTCACAAATTGGCGTAGTCGGCAGGATCCGCTTACCAGAATGGACGGTGACGCACCCGTTCGGGAGAATGGTGCTGGAGGAAGAATGCACAGCAGGGGCTATAATGAGTCAGTTAGCTAAATTTGATGGCAATAATATGTCAGTGAGTATGTGGGTGGAACAGATACGAATGATACAGCGAATGTACCAGACCGCACCAGAAGTACTAGTAGAGCTAGCAATATTGACATTACAAGGGGATGCTAAGACCACGGTGATACTGAGGCCATTTGAACAAAGGCAGACATTTGAGCAAGTAGTCCAGATTCTAGAAACCATCTATGGAGAAACTGCATTGCTGGGGTCTCTGCAGGCTCGGTTCTTCCAGAGGGTACAACAGGAGAATGAAAGCCTTCCCCAATATGCAAATGCCCTACAAGAACTGCTCCGAGATATTCAAAGGAAGGAAAGAGGGGGCTCGCCAGCCTTCTGTAACCCTGATCGGACTCTCCGTGACCAGTTTGTCCTGGGGATACGTGACAGCAGTTTAACTGTGACTATGCAGGATTTTATACGACGAGAGACTGATGCTAAATTCCATGATGTACAGGTAGAGGCCATCTCCCGTGCCAATAGTATGGTCCCGAGGCCGCAGACCGCAGTTGGAGTTACTTTGTCACAGGGGGCTAGTTCTGGCTCAGAGACAGTAGAAAAAGGGACGGTTAAAGAAATTCTCACAGTAATGCAGAAACTGCAAGAACAAATGGAACACTTGCACACTCGTTGTGATGAGCAGTCTATGAAAATTGCAGACTTCCAGAAGACTGGAGATGAAAGGGTGAGTCATCCACACCCAGCAAGTCAGAATCACCCACCACCCCGCTGGAGGGGTGAGGATAGGACCTACCGAAGGGGTCCAAATCATTTAGTGCAGTGCTCAGGAGAAATCGAAGGGGCTTACCGAAGGGGCCCAAACAGATGGCCAGAACGACGGGGGATACGCTGCTGGGAGTGTGGACGGATGGGCCACGTTGCTGCTAGATGTCCAGAGCAGCGACAAACTTATGAGAGACCGCCGTTAAACTGAAGTCCCCTGCTGCTGTAGGGCGTGTAGTAGGGGAGACTGACAAGGAGACTATGTGGGGAGAATGCCCTGATGATGACCTGATCGCTGCAAGTCCTGTCATACAGGTGGAAATGGAGGGTATTCCGGTTACCGGGATGATTGACACGGGTTCCCAAGTAACGACCTTGAGTAGAGACTGTTATGAACGGTACTTCCGGCAACATGTGAAATATGATCCCCATACATTCGTACGAGTGGTCGCAGCTAACCAGTTACCAGTTCCAGTCGTGGGAGTGGCCTGGATGAATGTCCGGGTATGTGGCCAAGATCTAGGTAGGAAAGGCATTGTGGTGGTACAGGAGTCACATGAAGTAAAGGTCCCTGTCATTTTGGGGATGAATGTGTTAAAAGAATTAGATCAGATCCTCTTTGAAAAGAAAGGTCACTGTTATTGGAAAGAAACCACCACCCATCGGCCTACTCAAACAGCTTTCCAGCGGCTGATCCGGACATGTGGCTTACAGAAAAGTTCGGATGCGCAGCGTCCTCTGGCTCGAATTTCAGTTCCTTTGCATACAAAAGTTACACTGCCACCCAGTCGGGAGACAATAGTGTCTATGCCCGTAGGCACCTGTCGGAAACTAGAGGGCATAGCTGTGTTGGTAGAACCACTGCAGGCAGCCGAAGGAGGTGTTGATCCGCTAGTGGCCCGTTCCTTGGCAATAGTTCGCAATGGAAGAGTACCACTTCGATGTGTAAACACTCAGGACCAGAGTGTGGACCTGACCCCAGGGAGGCTGCTGGCTAACATCTATGTGACTCCGGAGGAAGTAAGGAAAGTAACTCCAATGCAGCTGAAGCCGACTGAAAGGGATGAGTGGACCGTAACTGTGTCCATGGGAGAAGATGAGGAACCCACCTCTGAATGGAATGGCTGTGCAATTCGAGAACAGATGAAGATGGATGTAAGTTCATGTTCTCTGGAATGGGTGCAGAAGGTAGATGAGCTGTTGTGGGAGAACCAAGCCACCTTTGCACGGTATGCTGAAGATTTTGGATGTACCACAGGGATCTACCATGAGATTCCCACAGGAGACACCCCTCCAATTAGAGAGCGCTACCGACAAATTCCTCCACAGTTGTATCAGGAAGTGAAAGAACTGTTAGCTAAGATGCTACAGGGTGGGATCATCCAAGAAAGCCAGAGTCCCTGGGCGGCTCCTGTGGTGTTAGTAAGAAAAAAAAAGATGGGTCCATCCGATTTTGCGTAGACTATCGGAAGTTAAACGCTTGCACCGTACGAGATTCCTACCCCTTGCCACGGATTGAGGAGTCCCTCTCAGCGCTGGGGAGAGCCCGGTACTTCTCCTCACTAGATCTGGCTAGTGGGTATTGGCAGGTGCCGATGGCCACAAAAGACAAGGAGAAGACGGCATTCATCTTGCCCATGGGACTATACGAATTTAACCGGATGCCCTTCGGGTTGACAAATGCACCCGGAACGTTTCAGCGGTTGATGGAGAAATGTCTCGGTGACTTCAACTTTGAGTTCACTCTCATCTACTTGGATGACATTATAGTGTATTCTGCGACCTTTGAAGACCATCTCCACCAGTTGGGGCAAGTATTTCGAAGATTGCGGGAACATGGGCTCAAATTGGAACCCAGTAAATGTCGGTTGTTCCAATCTGAAATTGATTACTTGGGTCACCGCGTATCAGGAGAAGGGGTGAGACCATCAAGAGACAAGATAGCGGCTGTTCAAGATTGGCCGATACCGACTACCCTGCGAGAAGTGAGGGCGTTCCTTGGAGTAGCCGGTTACTATCGACGGTTTATTAAGGATTTCGCCAAGGTAGCAGCACCACTTAATGCTCTCCTACGAGGCACATCCAGTGGTCCAAAGAACCGGTCCGTGAAGTGGGGACCTGAACAGGAACAAGCCTTCCAGGCATTGAAGGATGCACTGACAACAGCCCCAATCTTGGCATATGCTGATTACCACTTGCCGTTCCAGCTGTATACGGATGCAAGCCTGTATGGTCTTGGAGCAGTGCTTTCCCAGCTTCAGGATGGCCAGGAGAGGGTCATAGCGTACGGCAGCCGGTCTTTGAGAGATTCTGAAAGAAACCCCGAGAATTATAGTTCATTTAAGTTGGAGCTGTTGGCACTGGTATGGGCCATGACCGAGAAATTCTCTGAATATTTGACCGGTGCTGAAGTTTTAGTACTGAATGACAACAACCCACTAGCTCACCTGGAAAATGCCAAGCTCGGGGCGTTAGAGCAGAGGTGGATAGCCCGAATGTCTACATTCAATTACCGCATTAAGTATTGGTCCAAGACAGAGAACCAGAATGCTGACGGACTTTCTAGGGTAACTGCCCAGACCCCCACAGAAGACGTGGATCATGAGTTGGAGCATGTGGAGGTGCCCGATTTCAGCAGATTTTCACAGGCCTTGACCGCCACTAATCAGTTTGAGATGGAGGGGACTGAAATGGCTCCTTTCTTTGGTCCCTCACGACAGGAATGGGCACAGATACAACAGACCCATGAGGGGCTGGCGCAGATGATCAAGTGTGTTGAGAAAGGCCAGAAGCCCTGTAGAGAGGAAAGAGAACGACTGACACGTGAGATATTATCTGTTTTGAGTCAGTGGGAAAAGTTGGAGATGAAAAATGGAGTGCTATGCCGAAAGGTCTATTTACCTTCTGAGATCGACATTCGATACCAAATTGTGGTGCCTAGTGAACTGGCTCGCTCGTTGGCAGTTGAGGCTCATAATAAGAATGGACATTTTGGTCATGAGAAGACCTTTCGTTGGTTACAGCGACTGATTTACTGCCCTGGTCTTCGTCAAATGGTCGAAGAAGTATGCCGCAGCTGTCGAACTTGTGAGATCCATAAGGCAATAGAACAGAGAGCTCCCCTGCAAACCATCGTGACCCAGGAACCTTTAGAAATCGTCATGATAGACTATCTAATGGTGGGCCCATCCAATAGCGGACACCAGTATTGCCTCGTAATGGTGGATCACTTCACCAAATTTGCGGTGGTAACCGCCACCAAGGACCAGACAGCTGAGTCAGCAGCTCGTGCTCTGTGCCAAGATTTCATTCGAGTATATGGGTGCCCTAAACGCATCCCACTCCGACCAGGGTGCCTGCTTTGAGGGACACGTAATGAAAGAAGTTCAACGTATCTACGGGATAAAGAAGTCGCACACGACTCCATACCACCCTCAGGGAAATGGGGCCTGTGAAAGATTCAACAGAACTCTGCTACAGATGCTGCGGACTCTGGAGGAAGACAAGAAGTTACAGTGGCCTCAGTTCTTGTCTGAAATGGTGTGGGCCTATAACAATCAGGTCCATTCTACAACGGGGTACTCTCCTTATACACTTCTCTTTGGGCGGTCTGGGCGAAGTGTAGGAGAATTACAGTTGGATGATGTGGATGGGTTCCCTCCGAGGGATCCAACCTCTTGGGTGCGGGCGCACCGGCAGAGACTTGAGACGATCCATCGATTGGTGCGGCAGCGCCTGCAAGAACATCCCCATCCTGATAAGACCCCAGTGCAAGAAGCACCATTGCAACCAGGCGACCTGGTGCTAGTTCGTGTCAAGAAACCCCAAGGGAAATTGGAAAGCCGATGGGAGGCTTTGCCGTATCGTGTTGTTGGCCGCAAGTATGCGAATGGGCCAGTGTACCAGGTCCAGAAAGAAGGAACTGATTGTGTTCGAGTACTTCACCGAAATATGTTGCGCCTGTGTCATTCTGAAGGGACAAATCATGATGGGCTTGCCAATGTGAATGAGCTCCCACAGTCAGAGAATAGAGGTGCGGAATGGGCCTCAGACGAGGAGGATGATTGTTGGCCGATCCCTGCTCCTGGGGATGTTCCACCTGTGACTACTGTATCTCCGGCCTGTGCCCCCTCTGGTGCGGAATCCGCTGGTCCTTCTCAACCCATAGCTGCAGCACCCCATAATATACCACCGGTCCTCAGACGGACCACTAGGCCAAATGCTGGTATTCCCCCTGTTCGGTATGCGCAGGATGAGTTTGTTTGGCCTGCCATACATCGGTATACTACCACCCTGTGCATAAAAGTACAACCCTCTGGATATACAGTCATAGGCAGGGACTGCCAATCTTAAAGTGGGGGGGAATATGTAAGAGACAGCCAATGTTGTCCTAAGCTTCATTTGTCTGTATAAACTGTTAATGTTGAATGTATTTCTGTGATTCTGTTCCTTTAAGACAGCAGCCATTGTAATTGTGACATGATGCTGGAGTGACTCCCCCCCCCTTTTATGTCAGCTTGCCTGTTCTGCAGACAGAATGTGAGCAGAGAAGCAGGAAGTGACGAGACAGAGAGCAGCAGCCATCTTAGCAAGTGTTGTATTGAACTGGTGTGGAGATTTTTTCTGTACAGCTAAGCTGTATCTTGGTCCAGAGACAAACAGAGTGTAAAGAGACAACAGGACTAGTGAGTCCACGTGAAAGGAACTGTGCTCAGTGGCTGATCAGTGAGACTGACATTGTGACTGTGTATATGGATACCACAGATAGAGACTCGCAGTGCTGTTGATGTACTGGACGGCACCTGCTAAATCCCGGCTTACATCCCAGCTCAGTGTATGGATTCGGCAGGACTGTCAGTGTGCTGAGTGGAATCTGCTGTTGGATTACATTGCATTCAGTTGGTTTCCCTGTCTGTTAAAGAGGACTTCATTTCTCCCAAGATCCTGATAACCGTGAGGAGAGGACGCTTCACTATAAAAGAAAGGACCGATTTTGGGCCCCACCGCGCGCTTCTACGGACTGTAAGCGGTCCACCTGGACCACTGGGGAAAAGGGGGTGCACCCAAATGTGAAGTCAGGGTCAGTTAGGGATAGTTTTGAGTATATTGTTCATTCAGTGTCCATACTGCAGAAGTGGACAGAGTAAAAGTAGAAACCATTGCAGAATTTGCCTTGAAATTGTTCATGCTATATTGTATATTTTGCTTGTCTTTAGCCCTGTCATTTTACCTTTAACTAGCCTTTATTAACTTATAGTAAATATATATTTTTTTCTTGAACTACCGCGTGTGCGTTCATTTCTGGTTGCGGAGTCCAAACCACCTGCCTTGCTCTCGGTTCACAACTCCATTTGGGGATAACAATATCAAATATGTGTTCAAGAGAGGAGTAATGAAACATCAAGATGCAAAATATGAATGCATACATCAAGATGTAACATCACTGCATATATGTGAATACAGACATATATTTATCTGGTTTTGGTTTCTATCTGTCCCCATATAGGTTGTTATAGTTTAGTTTCTAAATGATTTTAATATCACCCAAGGGATTGGGCAGACTGTATCGGTACCATACTGCCTGCACTGAGATTTCTAGTCCCTATGGGGTTTGCGTATATATGTGATTATTTGGGTTTAACAACTGACTTTGGCCATTTTATATATAAACTATTAAAAGTTATGTTTTATTAGGTGTATGTTCACACTATCTAGTATAGGGGATAAGGATCGCTTCTGTAAATACGCGAACACTCGGTCACATGACCAACCATGCTCTGCGGTTAGCTCTCTAAGATGTTTGGAACAATCTCCCTGCTGAAGTCCTTCAAAAACTAAGTGTACCTAGAAGAATTGATGCAAATAAAAATAAACTATTAAACACATTTTCCGCAGCATTTTCCCCACACCTGCATGAAACTTTTGCACATTACTGTATATATCAGTAATAAGTCTTATCCAATGCAGGGAATACACGTGATCCATGTGTTGGCCAGATTTACTGGCCTGTACCTTATGCCGGAAGAGGGACTCCTAACATTATAGTTATCTGCAGGTGCATCTCAATAAATTAGAATATCTTTGAAACGTTTATTTCTTTCAGTAATTAAATTAAAAAAGTGACTTCCTATATTTTCTAGATTCTTTACACACAGAGTGTTCTATTTCAAGTGTTTTATTTCTGTAAATGTTGGTTATGGATTACAGGTAATGAAAACCAAAATCTAAGAAAATTTGGAATATTGTAAAAAAGTTCAGTATTGTAAATTCAGTGTGTCACCTGCCAAGAATTCCTAAGCCTATAAATGGTCCCTCAATCTGGTTCAGTAGGACACACAATTATGGAAGACTGCTGATTATGAATTGTATTACTGAATTACTCAATTGAATGAATATTTCAAAAATATTCTAATTTATTGAGATGCACCTGTATGTTGTTAGGACTCCCTGCCTCACAGCAGCATAGATAACTATAATGGTAGGAATCCCTCTACTAGCATAAGGTGCAGGCCGGTAAATCCAGCCAACACTTGATCTGAGTTTCACATCTGAAACTCTGCCATTTTAATGCTCCCTTAGTCAATTCCCCCCAATATTTTTCTTGTTACATTTTATCAGAGCATAAGTTTAAGTAACTGAATTTGTCTGACATGCAATAAAAATCAACCATCAATACTAAAGTACCTTTTCTCTGTAAAAGTTGCTGTTTAACCTACTGAGGCTCTCATACATTTGGTCACAGGCTTCTGGATCTTGAATCTGCGGAATTGAGGGAAAAAAAAGGAATAGTTGCAAAGCTATATGTACTGCTTAACACAGCAGTAGACACATTGCACCTCTTATACTTGGTGACAGGCAATTCCAGTAAGGCACATTTATTACAAAGAAGAAAACACATGGAAGAAGTAATATTAATTAAGGTGAACGCTGGTGTACTTTCCAATCCAACTGTACTAAGCAGTGCTACAGCACAAGTACAGGACCATTGATCATGGTGGAAATGCAAGAAAGTAAAAACAATGCTGCAAGTAGTTATCATTCGGTGCTTCCTCCCAATCAGAACTGCTAAATAAACTAAATAATAATAATAATTTACATGTACAATTACGTTATGGAGTGGTACAGCAGAAGAGGCACATCACATGACTGTTGCAGGCACCAACTTCATAGGAAACAATAATGAAAGGTAACTACCCCAACGTCTCCATAAGAAGGGGCATCTGATTGAATGAAATGATTATCTAGTGTTCTACACCTGAAGCATCTTCCTAAGTGTATAATGCCTGTTGTTCATTATTGTGTGCGGTCTGTGTTCTCCACAGACAGTATACAGTCCTGATTTCTTAAACATAGTAGTATAATGTTGTACCGTATTAGCCATAGAAAGTAGTGGAAGAGTGAAGAAATCAGGCGATACCTTTTTAGACGCTAAGTATATTTGATGGTAAGCTTTCGAGAGTACTAGCTCTCTTCTTCAGACATGGTGTTATACAAGAAACTGAAAATTCACAGACTTTTTATACACAAAAGACATGAACCTTCAAAGGATCTTAGAATCTTTAAAAATAACAAAATGCAATATAAGTAGAGAAGTTATTCACAACAGGTCAAGAAATAAATCTGGAAACTTGTGGGGCATGACGGAGGGATCAGTAATTCTTGCTGTTATCTGTTTGCTATCAGGTGTTGATTTGTGACCCTCACAGTTCATACATAATATTCATGCCACTCCATGTCACACTAAGTCCAAATTGCAGAGTTTGAAATTTTTGCATTAACTTATATTCCCATTCCTTTCTCTCCTTCTGCGTCTTAAGACGCAGAGGGAGGGAAAGGAATGGGAATTTAAGTTAATGCAAAAATTTCAAACGCTGCAATTTGGACTTAATATTCATGCCAGTTTCATGTCACACTATGTGGGTCACAAATCGCCACCTGATAGCAAGAATTACTGATCCCTCCGTCACACCCCACAAGTTTCCAGATTGTTTATTTCTTGACATGTTGTAAATAACTTCTCTACTTATATGGCATTTTGTTATTTTTAAAGATTCTAAGATCCTTTGAAAGTCCATGTCTATGGTGTATAAAAAGTCTGTAAATTTTTAGTTTCTTGTATAACACCATGTCTGAAGAAGAGAGCTAGTACTCTCGAAAGCTTACCATCAAATATACTTAAATTAGGCTCTAAAAGGTATCGCCTGACTTAGACATAATAGGGCAGATTTACTTCAGGTCTTGCATATTTAGCAAGTGTATAGACACTTTTACGACTTGGATGAAAAAGAGGCATGGCTTCATGAGAAAGTAACCTAAGTTGCAACACCGTACATCAAAATTCCACCAAGTTTTTCCAGATCTTTCTAGCATAAATGAAGCCACCTAATAAGAGATGTAAAGTTAGACAGTCTAATAATGTGACAGACTTATCAAACAGCATGTGCCTGGCATGATGAGTGGTGTATAAATCATAGTTATGAATTTAGTTGATTTTTGTGTCATTTATGGTTTTCGTGCAGTGTAACGGGTATGCCAAGTGGGGACAGGTGAGCTATATCTTTAGTGAATAGTTGGAAGGAAGCCTGCAAGGCCATAACCACCCCAAATTACTTATAGCTGAGAGGAAATACCATATTTTTCAGACTATAAGACACACTTTTTTCCCCCCCAAATTTGGGAGGAAAATGGGGGTGCGTCTTATAGTTCGAATGTGAAGGGTTTTTAGGTGGGGGGGGGGGGCGCGGAGGGGGTCGCAGCATCGCCCCTACTCCTGCCGCCACTGGCTTTTTGCAGCGGGAGGAGTTGGGCGATGCTGCGAGCCCCTCGGCTGAGAGTGCGTCTCGGTGGTGTGAACCTTCTGGCATCCGTCGTGCTGTTACAGCAGATGCCGGGTCTGTGAAGATGATGGTGGCCGCTCTGCTGCAGAGCGATCGTCATAGCTACTGGGTCTCTGCTGTAATGAGACCCGGAGCTAATGCTAGTGGACTCTGATCGCGGGCATTACTACTTTAAAGTCCCCACCAGCCCCGGGGCTACTTTGTCACTTTAGGGGGGGGGGACTTTAAAGTACCTTTGAAGTTGCAGGCCAGCTCCCGTGGGGCGAGATAGCGGGAGCCAATCTGTTCCTGTGACAGCCAGGAGCCTTATAAAGGCTCCTAGGCTTGTCATAGAAATATAGACGGAGCTGCAATAGTAATGCACAGAATCTCCCATAGATTGCAATACACTTCTATGGGACTTGCAATCAATGATTGCAGGTTCAGGCCCCCTAGAGGGGCTAATAAAATAGTAAAAAATAAATAAAAGTTCTAAATCACCCCCTTTCCCTAGAATACATATAAAAGTAGAAAATGACAGTGAAACACATACACATTAGGTATCCCTGTGTCCAAAAATGCCCGGTCTACAAACGTATAAATATATTTTTTTCCGAAGGGTGAACGTCATAGCGGGAAAAAAAAAAAAAAAAAAAAATCAAAAGTGCTGGACCGCCGTTTTTTTCGCTGTTTCGCCTTTGATTTGAATAAAAAGTGGTCAAAGCAATAGATATTCCCCAAAATGGTATAACTAAAAAAATACACCTGGCCCCGCAAAAAAAAAGATGCCTTATGCACCCCCGTACAGGTGCAGGGCCACCTGTCAATGTGCCCTTGCAGCTGTTGCAAAACTACAACTCCCATATATTAAATATTTTACCACATTTTTTTGCTTCAAAATTCCCCCCCCCCCCATTTTCCTCCTAGGTGCGTCTTATGGTCCACTGTATCTTATAGTCCGATTCCTGGACTTGTAAAAATTTTTGGCATCACTTGCTATCATAGCTATAGGAGGTGCCCATCCAGAATTCTAGCATATCTGGTAACCGGCACTAGTCACAGGTGAGAGATTCCAGGAAGAGGGCTGCTTTAGGTACTTGGAGATGCAGCTCAGCCTACAAATCTGTCCAGTTCTTCCACCGATTTCCATGGCCAGGCTTTTAAGATTTCTTTTATTCCCTTTTTATTTTGTACACTACTTGCTTGTATTTGTTACATTATTTTTCTGTAAGCACTGTACTTTGTTCTTGGCTCTAAACGTCTCCACAATCCCAGAGAGACAGAAATACTGCTTACCTTTTGTAAAGTTGAATTGTGTAGTGCACAGGTGTGAGCAGTCTGGGTATATCTGTATAAGTGGAGGGTGGTGAGCAGCTATTTGGATGTTCAGATTTTAGAGTCACTTCACTTTGTAGCCTAGTGTCATAGGAGTGTGATAGAGGAGTCCCTCTTTGAGGTCACTTCCATGGTCACATGCACTTGTGTTGAGAGTGGGTGGTTGGATCCCTGACACCCAGGAATCTAAAGCTGAAACTGAAGCTAGGAAAACCATGGCACCCCCCCCCCCCCAAAACAGCACTTTCCCCCTCATTTGCATATGTATAAAATAATTTACATGAAAATGGGGCTCCAAAGCTAAACAACAAAGGCATATTTGGAAAATGTAGAATCACCTCCACAAGATTCTGTGATTATGTTTATAACCAAAGTACTGCTGATGGACTCCCTACTGTCTACTCTAAATTTGCACTAACTTTTAGACAGTATTTCACACTACAGTCAGTTACTCTTAATAGTCACTGACTATAATAGGATGAGAGCAATGAATATTAGCAGTAACAAGGTGACCAAAACAGACGCTTTCTTCCATCATGATCTGTGGAGACTAAACTTGCAATTTTCAGGAGACTTTTAATTGGTTATCTTCTCATGCCACCTACTGTAAGCATCCTCATTTGTGAGCCCAGAGGCACAGTATCATCCTTCATTAAAAGATTTCGCTAGCAGAGGTTCCGCAGTTTATTATAAAACTGTAAATACAGCATATCTGACAGGATGTGCTATACAGGTAAAATATATCATGATTCTCACTCCAAAACTGAATAACCTTCTTTACAAGGCTGGCTAAAGGTTTTGGCTGGCCCTTGGGCGACAGTCTTAGCGGACCTACTGTCAATCATGGTAAGAGGCCCAGTCAGTCAGTTACATCCAGTGAGCGCTGCAATTCATAAAGAACATCATATCTGCTCTCTTTCTGAGTGGACACAGTTTCTTTAAATGGTAATTCCAACTAATATGAAAAGAGTTCTTGAACAGAACAGACCTATAGCTTCTTGGCGATGTGAACTGCAAGACTTCAATTTGCTTTTTCTGAAGTCAAACTGTTGGCTGGCATCAAGTAGCCTCTGTTTTATAAAGTGAGATTGTTCACAATTTGTGCTTGCCTTATATCAGAGTTCTATGTCAAGAAGATGTCCAGACATTTAATTAAAAGGGGCATTCCAATTTCAAACGTAAATCACACCACCCTTAAAATTCCACACTTTTATACTAGGACACATTTTTTACATCTAAGTTACTTTTGGTGTGACTATGCATTTATTCCCTGTTGCTTATACTATAAAGTGCCAAAGATTTGGCAGCAGTTTAGAAAGAATGTCAGTCACATCACTCCATGTTTCCAGAGAATAGATTCCTCATCACAAACACACACAATAGCGGCATTTTACCTATCCGTAGCATTTCAAACCGCAGTTGTCGCATCCAATCCCAAAAAAAAAAAAAAAAAAAAGGGGGGGGGGGGGGGTCAAGCAATGTGACTCCGTTCACTAACACGAGTAAAGAGGTGGGTGTCACAGGGAGACACGATTATCTTTGGCTGTGCAATGGGAATTGGAACCCACAGAGAATTAGAGATGAGCGAATTTCTCAAAAGTTCGATTCGAAGTTCCAGAAAAATTTGCTTCGATCCGAATTACTTTGCGGTGAATAAACAGCTATTTCCGGGCTACAGAGAGCCCGGGTGGGTGGCAAAATGCCGGAAGCCCTTGGATGCCGCGGTCATATTTCTCTCTCTCTCTAGCATGGGCAACTTTTATTCATGTGGAAGGATCTGCTAACAAAGACAAACCCAATCACATCACATTATCTTGTGACCGTCTGATGTCACAAAGGTCCTTACTAAATATTCGTTACCACGAAGCATCAGGAAATCTGGAATCGTGGCGAATCGAAGATTTCCTGAAATTCGGATCGAATTCCACTTCTGTAGAGTCGATTGGCTCATCTCCAGTGAGAATGTTAGTCCCCAGACCTCTTGTCTTGCAACTGCTGGCTCTCTACATTCACTTTTATGAAAGTTCCAAGAACAGTAAAGAAAGCCTCTCACTTTTCCTGCAGGCTTCAGGATTTGATTGAAACCTTCCATTTGCATTCTTCCCATTTCCATTCCAAGTCAATGGTAGGCGAAAAACTGAAAGCAGCTTTCTGTCAGGTGTCTGTATTTTGCAAGAAAGTAAAAGCACAGCATGCTACAATTTTTATTTAAGAAAAACTGGCTTGATTGACTGAAGCCTTCAGTTTCTGTCAGTAAAAAAAACTGCTCAAAACAGATTTTGCTGGAAATGTGAACAAAGCCTAGGTAGAGGTGAACGAAGGAATATCACACCTGAGGATCAGTAATGCTACCATTATGTATCAAAAAAACAGAAGCACTAACACAAGCTTAGAAAGGTAATGATGTAAATGGATGAATGAAGTATTCAACACATTTATTTGATGCTTCATATCAGAGAGCTCCTTCTTACCAACAATGGCTGCATGATGCTACGAGATATTTCAACCTCTGCATCTTTTACCGTACATGAGCATATATCTTTAAAGAAAACAACCAGTGATTCACTTTAACTGCCCACTTACCAAACCCAGAAAACAAATAAATCAGAAAAAATAGCCAGTGTCAAAAGGGAGAAAGAACACAAATTGCCCCTTAAACAAAAAGGGTTTCTCTTCTCCATACAACCTTTTTTTTTTATTGGACAAAATAAGTAGAATAAATCCAAAATTGCAGACAAGCCGTATATCAGAGTACTATGGTGCCAATCACCCACCCCCCCTCCTCCAGACTGGAAGAAAACAGTCACTTGTAAGAGATACCAAGTCCCCCTGGTTACACCACCTGCATACAATGCTTTGTTTTTTGTTACTTTGCCAGGATAAATGGGCAAGTACACGGATTTTCTTGTCACATCAAATTAAAAACCTGCACTTTGTAGGCAGGATTCTATGTATTACATTCTGCGCTACTTCATTGTATTTAACATATGGTGGATAAAATGTTTAAGGCCAGAACTGGACCAGAAGGTAACAACCCACAAAAACAAAACAAACAGAAATGCTTCTCACTTTAGTCACTATTGTTCTTCCCATACTTGTAAAAACATCTCTTCAACCGCACATCACCCGTGTCAGTAAGAAAATCTCTCTCTCCATCTATTCTACCCCACCATCTGACCTTCTCTGCACAGTTACTCACACACCTGCAAGCTTTCCGGCCCAGAAACACACAGCCTCCCTACACTCTCTCCTACTTACACCTGCTATCCCTCTCCCAGCTACTTCTCACTTCTGGTGACATATCTCCCAACTGATTCACACTGAAGGCATCAAAACTATAAATTAACACATGAGGAATTATATACTTAACAAAAAAGTGTGAAACAACTGAAAATATGTCTTATATTCTAGGTTTTTCAAAGTAGCCAACTTTTGCTTTGATTACTGCTTTGCATACTCTTGGCATTCTCTTGATGAGCTTCAAGAGGTAGTCACCTGAAATGGTCTTCCAACAGTCTTGAAGGAGTTCCCAGAGATTCTTAGCACTTGTTGGCCCTTTTGCCTTCACTCTGCGGTCCAGCTCACCCCAAACCATCTCGATTGGGTTCAGGTCTGGTGACTGTGGAGGCCAGGTCATCTGGCATAGCACCCCATCACTCTCCTTCTTGGTCAAATAGCCCTTACACAGTCTGGAGATGTGTTTGGTGTCATTGTCCTGTTGAAAAATAAATGATGGTCCAACTAAACGCAAACCGGATGGAATAGCATGCCGCTGCAAGATGCTGTGGTAAACCATGCTGGTTGAGTATTCCTTCAATTTTGAATAAATCCCCAACAGTGTCACCAGCAAAGCACCCCCACACCATCACACCTCCTCCTCCATGCTTCACGGTGGGAACCAGGCATGTAGAGTCCATTCGTTCACCTTTTCTGCGTCGCACAAAGACACGGTGGTTGGAACCAAAGATCTCAAATTTGGACTCATCAGACCAAAGCACAGATTTCCACAGTTCTAATGTCCATTCCTTGTGTTCTTTAGCCCAAACAAGTCTCTTCTGCTTGTTGCCTGTCCTTAGTAGTGGTTTCCTAGCAGCTATTTTACCATGAAGGCCTGCTGCACACAGTCTCCTCTTAACAGTTGTTGTAGAGATGTGTCTGCTGCTAGAACTCTGTGTGGCATTGACCTGGTCTCTGATCTGAGCTGCTGTTAACCTGCAATTTCTGAGGCTGGTGACTCGGATGAACTTATCCTCCGCAGCAGAGGTGACTCTTGGTCTTCCTTTCCTGGGGCGGTCCTCATGTGAGCCAGTTTCTTTGTAGCGCTTGATGGTTTTGGCCACTGCACTTGGGGACACTTTCAAAGTTTTCCCAATTTTTCGGACTGACTGACCTTCATTTCTTAAAGTAATGATGGCCACTCGTTTTTCTTTACTTAGCTGCTTTTTTCTTGCCATAATACAAATTCTAACACTCCATTCAGTAGGACTATCAGCTGTCTATCCACCTGACTTCTGAACAACACAACTGATGGTCCCAAACCCATTTATAAGGCAAGAAATCCTACTTATTAAACCTGACAAGGGCACACCTGTGAAGTGAAAACCATTTCAGGTGACTACCTCTTGAAGCTCATCAAGAGAATGCCAAGAGTGTGCAAAGCAGTAATCAAAGCAAAAGTTGGCTACTTTGAAAAACCTAGAATATAAGACATATTTTCAGTAGTTTCACACTTTTTTGTTAAGTATATAATTCCACGTGTTAATTCATAGTTTTGATGCCTTCAGTGTGACTCTACAATTTTTATAGTCATGAAAATACAGAAAACTCTTGGAATGAGAAGGTGTGTCCAAACTTTTGGTCTGTGTGTGTGTGTGTGTGTGTGTGTATATATATATATATATATATATATATATATATATATATATTATAAACAAAAAGGAGGAATGCCACATACATTTGTCAGTCATATTTTAAAGGATAAGGGCTATTCATAAGATTTTTTTTTTTTTTTTTGTCCTTCATGCATCAGCAAAACTGGCCTGAATATTAACCATATTTGTGGAAATCACCTGATCAGAAAATGGGGGTTCTAGCTCCACCTAATCTATAACCATCCATAAGCCTTGGCCTATGTTCTCCCACATTTTTTTTTCAGGTGTACCAGGACCATAAACAATCGACATACTCAATACTGTCCCATATTCCACCTTTGACTCAGAAGTATTATGCCTTTGACCTAAATAGTGTGGAAAATTGCTCCAAAGAAAATTTTAATTTTAGATTATAATAACCACATTAGTATTACACTGTCGTAATGATGACCATATTAATTCTCCAGGTAAGTAATGACACAAATCCAAGTAGGTGTCTTTACATGCTCGTATTTCCGTGTTCGTGTGAAATTGTTAAAAATCTAAAAAAAAATGTAATGCATATACAGTCATGGCCAAAAGTTTTGAGAATGATACAAATATTAATTTTTACAAAGTCTACTGCTTCAGTTTTTCTAATGGCAATTTGCATATACTCCAGAATGTTATAAAGAGTGATCAGCTTAACAGCAATTACTTGCAAAGTCAATATTTGCCTAGAAAATGAACTTTATCCCCCAAAACACATTTCAACATCATTGCAGCCCTGCCTTAAAAGGACCACCTAACATCGTTTCAGTGATTGCTCCATTAACACAGGTGTGGGTGTTGATGAGGACAGGGCTGGAGATCAATCTGTCATGATTAAGTAAGAATGACACCACTGGACACTTTAAAAGGAGGCTGGTGCTTGCCATCATTGTTTCTCTTCTGTTAACCATGGTTATCTCTAAAGAAACACGTGCAGTCATCATTGCACTGCACAAAAATGGCCTAACTGGGAAGAGTATTGCAGCTAGAAAGATTGCACCTCAGTCAACAATCTATCGCATCATCAAGAACTTCAAGGAGAGACGTTCCATTGGTGCCAAAAAGGCTCCAGGGCGCCCAAGAAAGACCAGCAAGCGGCAGGACCGTCTCTTAAAAGTGTTTCAGCTGCGGGATCGGGCTACCAGCAGTGCAGAGCTTGCTGAGGAATGGCAGCAGGCAGGTGTGAGTGCATCTGCACGCACTGAGGCGGAGACTCTTGGAGCAAGGCCTGGTCTCAAGGAGGGCAGCAAAGAAGCCACTTCTCTCCAGAAAAAACATCAGGGACAGACTGATATTCTGCAAAAGGTACAGGGAGTGGACTGCTGAGGACTGGGGTAAAGTCATTTTCTCTGATGAATCCCCTTTTCGATTGTTTGGAACATCTGGAAAACAGCTTATTCGGAGAAGAAGAGGTGAGCGCTACCACCAGTCTTGTCTCATGCCAACTGTAAAGCATCCTGAAACCATTCATGTGTGGGGTTGCTTCTCAGCCAAGGGAATCGGCTCTCTCACAGTCTTGCCTAAAAACACAGCCATGAATAAAGAATGGTACCAGAATGTCCTCCAAGAGCAACTTCTCCCAACCGTCCAAGAGCAGTTTGGCGCTCAACAATGCCTTTTCCAGCATAATGGAGCACCTTGCTATAAAGCAAAGGTGATAACTAAATGGCTCAGGGAACAAAACATAGAGATTTTGGGTCCATGGCCTGGAAACTCCCCAGGTCTTAATCCCATTGAGAACTTGTGGTCAATCATCAAGAGACGGGTGGACAAACAAAAACCAACAAATTCAGACAAAATTAAAGCATTGATTCTGCAAGAATGGACTGCTATCAGTCAGGATTTGGTCCAGAAGTTGATTGAGAGCATGCCAGGGAGAATTGCAGAAGTCCTGAAGAAGAAGGGTCAACACTGCAAATATTGACTTGCTGCATTAACTCATTCTAACTGTCAATATAAGCTTCTGTTACTCATAATATGAATGCAATTATATTTCTGTATGTGATAAAAACATCTGATAAACACACATAAAAACCAGAGGGCAGCAGATCATGTGAAAATATAATATTTGTGTCACTCTCAAAACTTTTGGCCATGACTGTATAAGTAGTTCACGGACAAAAGAGTAAAATTGTTTTACAGTTAAACAACTATCTATTGTAGTGCTTTTTGGTAAACAATGTTTCTGGTTTTACCTTTAGATGCATATATGAAAACATTTTTTGGGGTCACCTACGCTAGAGCAAGCAACGTACAACTGTTCATGTGAAAAACACGGGCTCTCCAAATTAATGCCGGCTACTTTAAGTGATTGACCTTGTGCTTTGTTTATAGTCATAGCAAAGTCAGATTGGGAACTGCAGACGCTTAAAATTGAAGGGCATGTCGCTTGGTAGCAAAGGAATACGCAGAATGAAAACATTTGCTCCCTTAGAGTTTCCCATAAGAATAGTGTCTTCAATAACATTGGGCATGAGACTTTTAATGCACAATCTTGTGCTGTTACACATTTTTGGTGGGTGCTAGGATTGCACGTTCACAAAGCCACTGATGGTTGTTAAAACTGTTACAAATATCAGGGAAAACTTGGTCAATAAGTTCCATTACCGAAGATGTCATTTCACAAAAATCTTCCGGAAAGGAAATGAGACCAGTAATGGAATCAGTAGGGAACCTGTTATTTCCAAGGTATAGTAGCTGGTGTGTAAATTTGTCCACAGTGGTATTACCCATCAAATGAAACCGCATATTAGTAGTAAGAGTTTGCTTCTGAACATGTATCCACAGATAAGAAGATTTTAGACAGGCATTCAGCTCATCAGCTGGTGTTGCTCCTTTAAGAACAGGTAACGACTGGCAGAAGTCACCTGCAAAAATTACAACAATTCCCCCCATTAAACAATCAGTTCCCCGCAGATATTTCAAGGTGCGATCAAGGGCCTCGACCGCTTTCTTGTGCGCCATTGTACATTCATCCCAAACAATTACTTTGCAAGTTTGTAATACCTTAGTGATATTACAGACAGGAGTTTGACAGCGCTATATTAAAGGGTAATCCTAGTGCTGAATGAGCCGTGCGCCATCCATCTAAAAGAGTGGCCGCAATCCCAGATTGGAACGTCCGTCCCATCCTGGTACACTTGCACCTTGTTTGCTCTTGCAAAATACTTTTCTCGATTTATTCCATGTATAATATTTTGGAACATCTGAATATAATAAAGTCCTTGCAAATGGATCTGCTTGACATAGGAGAAAGAAAGCTGTCAATGTTGTATTGGGTGGTCGAGCAGCTCTTTCCTCTGCATTCTTGGGAGTAAAATATACTCATTGTCCATTTTCAAGATGGACACAGATGAACTACAGTTGGATGTCTTTCATGGATGGGAAAATTTAGTAATCGCCACACGGCTTCATTACTATTTATATACCTTCCCATCTGATACAGCATAATCTCATCAGTTGTACATTTTGGATTCTCTAGCTGGAAAACTGCCATATCACTGCCCTTGTAAATATATTTGCAAATGTATTTAATTGACTTAACAGAGTTACAATATTCTACGTTAATGTGCGCATCAAACATTTTTGAAAGCAGTGAGGAGTAAGGTACAACCCATCGATTATCTATTAAAAGATCTATGTTTTGTTTAACCCGTTTTAATCTGATTGTTGCAGTATATCCTTCCTGTTCAGGTTTCCGTCTTCTGTAAAGAGGATAACCATCATCTCCTGTTTCTGTTTCTACAATCAAGTTGCGAGGATACTTTTTAATACATTTTCCTTCCTTCATACATGGCGATCTTGGATTAAGTGGCCCACATGGCCCACGGATCATATTTTTAGAAATAGTTTCAAAAAGTACCAGATCCTCTTCTGGATTTGGAAGCTCAGCAGAAATAACACTGTCAATTTGATCAGGGCGTATCTTATCCTTTAGCCATATCAGTAAATGAGCATGTGCCACTCAATTGAACACATCCAACACTGCCTTTCACCAAAAATGTAACACTTTGTAATTACGTCCATGAGCTTGATCAGTTTTTGTTTAAAAACCCTTGCTATTAAATCATGTCGATCAGAGGGGCCCTGACCATTCAGAAGCTCTTCCTTTATCTCTGGCCAAGTTGGATTACATGTAACTGTAATAAACAAATCAGGACAACCATATAGCCGAACATATGTCATGGCGTCCTGAGCATACTCATGCATATGTCTGGGACTTCCAGTAAATGTAGCGGTAAAATAAACATACGCCCAATGTCAGCCACGTTGCCATCATTAGCAACAGCATCCCTTAAATGAATGTATTCATCCACACTAAGTTTTTGTTGGTTCACTCGTATGTACAAAAGACGCTCACGTTCCACCTTGGCATAAATATCAACTATAAATTGATTAAAACGTTCCCTACATTGTAAAATGTGGTTAGAAGACCCATGTCTGATCATTATTTGGTAGGCATAAAAGTCCATAGCTGATATTTTTTTTTATTGGTTGGCCTAGCAGTCTTGGGATCAGTCTGTGTTAGATTAAAGTGATAGCCATCTTGGCCATTCCAAAATATTATTGGCTATTGCAGAGCATCATATGATCTATGTGTTTCTGCAATACGTTGAAGATTGTCGCTTCGTCGCTGAATAATTATATCTCAGCTTTGAAAGTCCTGTCCAACCAGTGCAATAGCTACTTCGTTAACAGTGGGAGAATTAAATCGCCTTTCATGCTCACCAAACGGTGTTTTGTCTGCTCTTATTACAATTTGATATTCATCACGTGGCATTCTTTCTAAGGCTGTTTTGAAAAGGTTTACTAACTGATTGTGCTGATGGAAAAATCTTTGCAAATTCAACACAATCTCTTTTTTTGTCTCAAGTATAGCTTCACAACGTCTATCAGCTTGCATTTGTTCATCTCCCAAAAAATAAATTTGTAAAAACTTTGGATCTTCATTTGCTACAGGAATCAATGAACCGATTTTGTGATATATTTAGCCCTGGACTTTAAAAGTTGGCATAAATCCTGCTTCCTGGAGTCCAGCTGTCGTACCAAAGGATGTCATCTGGAAAGATGAATTGTATCTCCTAATATTTTGCAGAAAATGCTTTGACTCCGGAGTTGTTTCTGACATGTATGAAAGAAATGGTTCAGGAGGTAAATCTAAAGGTGGAAAACTGACTTTGCCATTTGAGCAGCACATACCAGGTGATTAAACTTCTTTGCTTGACAATGTTTGCATATTATGTCCATTTTGCCAATTATGACTTTCTGATGTGACCTATAGTCTTGAATTGGGTTGTAGTGAAATGCTTCCAAACACAAATCAGCCTGCCTACATCTTTGCACACGTTGCATATGTCGTATGCAGTCATTTTCAGAACGTTCATCCTTTTGTCCAGATGTTTCCATATTCCTTGCTTCAGCCTGCCTTATCCGATTCTTGTGAAGACGACATTCCCGTTTCTCTGATGTCTCAGCTGACTTACATTTAGCCTGTCTCATCCGTTTCTTTTCAAGCCGCGAGTCACGTTCACTTGTCTCAGCTCTGACACAATTTTGCGTTCTTAGCTTTTGGATGAACTTGTCCAATAGATGGCCGTTTTTTGGGCAGCATTTTAAAAAAACAGTCCTTAGTATTATGACCCTTTAGTCTTCACGTGACACTGATAAGAGATGTAATAGGATGAATAGTAAATACAGAGCAGCCCTCACACAGTATTACTAGGACCTGAAGGAGCTCACATCTCAGTAATGAAAACCGCCTCACAGGCAGACTTGCACACACATTATGAGATACACCATATTGGAAGACCTACAGGAAAATGTCCCCCTAATTCTGTGCACCTGTTGTGACTGTGGGATAGGTACACTGTCAGCGGTGTGGATGTGCTTGCAGGTTATGCACCTATTTTGCAGGCAAGGTGAGGTGTCATTTTCAGTTGGGGCCTTCAGGGCACTTCAGGACAATAATACGCCTCAGGTTTGGTGGTTGCCGAAAGGAAAGGAGAGGGCAAGGCAGCAGACCCGTGGGACTGGGCTGAGTGTGGTTCCATTAACTCTGATAGATGGGAAAGGTAGGGGGGCCGTGCGAGGAGGGGTGAAGATTATGAACTCCGTTTTCTCCATGTTGAGTTTGAGAAAACGGGAGGAGAGAAAGGAGGCTACGGTTGCTAGACACTCTGGACAACAGAGAGGTAATGTCTGGTCCAGAGAGATATATTTGGGTGTCGTCAGCATCGCAATGGTATTGCAAGCCATGAGATTCTAGGAGTTGGCCAAGGCGGAGGGTGTAGATGGAGAACATGAGGGGTCCTAGGACAGGGCGTGGCAGGGAGGTGGTGTGCGAGTGGGAGACGCTGAATGTGTGGTTGGTGAGTTATGAGGAGATCCAGGAAAGGGCTAGGTCTGAGATGCCAAGGGATGAGAGCGTTTCTAACAGGAGGGAATGGTCGACTGTGTCAAAGGCAGAGAAGAGGTGAAGGAGGAGGAGGACAGAGTAGTGACGCTTGGCTTTGGCAGTTATAAGGTCATTAGTGACCTTGGTTAGGGCAGTTTCTGTGGAGTGATGGGGTCTAAAGCCTGACTGTAGTCTGTCAAAGAGTAAGTTGGACGAGAGGTAGGAGGATAGTTCGGAGTGGACGTGTTGCTCTAGCAATTTAGAGGCGTACGGGAGCAAAGAGATGGGGCGATAGTTGGCTGAAGAGGACGGGTTGAAGGAGGGTTTCTTAAGTATAGGTGTGTCTGTATCATGTTTGAAGGCAGAAGGGAAGGATCCATTGGTTAGGGATAGGTTGAAGAGATGGGTTAGAGCAGGAGTAATAACTTCAGTGAGTTTTGGGATGGGATGAGATGAGATGTGACTGGATCGGGTCGAGCATGCAGGAGGTGAGGTGGGATTTAGAGATTAAGGTGGAGAGCGTTTCATCAGTGATGGTGGAGAAACAGGTTAAAGATGAAGAGCACCGAGCAGGTGGGTAGAGTGTTTGTCGGGTGAGACTGTCTCTGATGGTGTCAAAGTCATCAGCTGTGATAAGTGATGTCTGAAGGGGCACATGAAGACGGAGAAGGGAATTGAAGGTAGTGAATAGATGTTTGGGGTTGTGGTATAGGGCAGATATTAGTGTGGAGAAGTAGACATGCTTTGCAGAGGGGAGTGCGTTCTTGAATGTGAGAACTACCTCTTTATACCTGAGAAAGTCCTCCTGGGAGTGGCTTTTCTTCCAGAGGTGTTCTGCAACCCGTGAGGCACGTTTCAGTTTTTTAGTCAGGTCAGTGTGCCAGGGTTGCCTATTGATCGGTTGGGCTCTGGTGTTGATAAAGGGGGCCACTGAGTCAAGGGCTGAAGTGATGGTGGTACTGTAGAAGTCAGCAGCAGTATCTGCATCCTGGAGTGAGGATATGTCAGCGAGCGATAGGAGAGAGTCTGAGAGCGTGCGGATGTCAAGGCGATTAAAGTTCCTGTGGGGGCGTGTTGGGTTAGGGGGTTGGAGGATCTGTTACAGAGGAGAGGGCAGAGAATGTCAGCAGGTTGTGGTCACAGTTAGAGAGGTTGACTAGAGAGCAGAGGTGGGTGAATATGAAGTCCAGCGTGTGCCCCTTTGTGTGGGTGGCAGAGGAGGATCATTGAGAGAGATTGGAAGCGGAGGGGTGGTTTGTGTTAATGGGGATGTTGAAATCACCTATGATGATGGTGTGGGTGTCTGTGGATAGGAAGTGCATTAGCCAGGTGGTGAAGTGGTCAATAAAGGCAGCGGTAGGTCCTGGCGGTCGATATATGACAGCCAGTTGGAGGTTGGAGGGTGAGTAAATGCAAACAGAGTGCACTTCAAAAGGAGGGGAGGGTGAGAGCAGATAGCAGTTGGATTGGGGCGAAGGAGCAATTGTCAGACAGGTGTATGCCTACGCCTCCACCAGATTTATTTTTGGGGCGTGGAGTGTGCGAGAATTACAGACCTCCATAGGAGAGGGCAGCAGGGGAGGTAGTGTCATCGCTGCATTACAAGTCCTACAGAAATAAGCCTCATATTTTAAATGGAATAGGGGATGGAGTCCCCGAACGGTCACCCACCGCTGGTTTGACTGCAGCCTAACAGACTTTTTTATCCTTTGCAAAATTAAACATGAATGAAGACTGTGTCTATCACATGTTTACATTATAGTCAGTGGGAACAGACACGGATGGAGCCCCCTTATTTTACTACCGTTAATGTCCCTAGCTCCCATCTGTCATAAGACTGTAATAACGGTAGTAGTGTGAACATTATCCTTACAGAGTCTCTGTGAACAGCGCTGTAGCCAAGTAATAGCTTATAGTTTTAGCCGCAGAGTAAGTCAACAAGGTCTATATAGACCTTCTTCCTGAAAGTACTTTCTGAACAAGTGCGTTCCTACCAACAGGAATACGGTAACTTTAGCACATCACCGAAAGTACGACATTTACGTAAGATTATACTCTGTGCGCCCCCTAGCTGTTTCTAAAAGAGATGTGTTTCTTATGACCCCTACCGGGTCACGACGTCAGACACGCACCTGTGTAATCTCACCCTCCTTGAAAGCCTGGGCCACTCGTTGCCTCAGGAAAGCGCCCAGATCTCGGCCTCGCCTGGTCTCGTCTACCGACCACTCCTCGCATAATTTTAAGAATCGCCGGTAACGTAAAGCCGCCATTTACAGCCAATTGTCAAACTGTATATACGGCAAATCAGTGAATAGGGGTGTGGTCGCTATTGTCCAATTATACTTCAGGATTCTGAATTGGTCTTGTTGCCTAGCGCTATGTGGGCGTGTCTACAATTGCTAACCGATTTCTGTGCTGTTTCGTTCCAGTCTAGCGCCACCTGGGGAATGCGTTCTCAACATCTCAGGTCGCGGAGACTCTTGGGGAATGTGGGTGCAGAAGGCGGTGATCCGAAGAGGCTGGACCGTAGAGGGCTGTGCCATGCATAGTAATGTATGCTAGTGACGTGTGTGCTGCCACGTGACTTTTTCCTCCCATAGAAACATATGTAAAGCACATATGCCTGCCTCTTTGTTCAGATAGTGACAAGTACAAATTTTGGAGATAAGATTGTTGGTATGGTGTGAAGTAAAGGCTTATCTTGGGTTCAACACATGGGGTATACTAATATTACTCGCATACAGTGGTACAGGGCCAACGCACCCGGGCAAGTGCCGGGACCCCAAGCTCCTGAGGGGGCCCACTGTACTGCTGGGTGCTGACTGCTTTTTATTATTATTATTTTATTTTATTTTTTTAAATAGGCCGTTACCTGGTGGAGTAACCCTAGCAGGTAACGGGCCCTATTTACTTACGTAAGTAAGGCCGGGATCGCCAGGCCAGGGCCGCTTTAACCATAGGTTCAACGGTGCACTTGCCTCCCAACCGTCCGGGATTCCAGGTCCTGTCCAGCTCCGAGGTCGGCGGGAGGTATGTCTCGGTATCAACTCATCTGTATTCTCTCCAGACGCAGATGAGTTAAATACAGTGATGAAGCAGGAGCCGTGCATGGACAGCCCCTGCTTCACCATTGTGAGTGAAGCAAGTCATTGTGTGCTCCGGTCCCTGGTGCTGCGGGTGCGATGTGATGATGTCCTGTCACTCACATGACGATTGCAGCTCCCTGAACGGTCCGGGAGAAGAGACCTCACAGAGCAGCAGCGGAGCGAGGAGAGGTGAGTATCAGTGTTTTATTATGTTAAACTGGTGGCAGGTGAGGGGGGGGATATTAAACTGGGTGCACATGAAGGGGTGACATTAAACTGGGGGGGGATGAAGAGTAATATTAAACTGGGGGGGTTGATGGAGGGTGACATTAAACTGGGGGCAAGTTGGAAGGGGGCATTTCCTGTTATATGCCCTGGGGCTGGAGATATTGGGGGTCTAAATTTCACCGTTCACTGTCAGAAGGGCGTTCCTGACAGTCTACCTTGGCTGTAAGGAACGCCCTCCCTGACTGTGCTCGTCCCAAGACTTGTACTGGGGGGCGTTCCTTACAGCTCAGTGTCAGAGGAGTAGCTAGGGGTTCAGCACAGGGGGGCGAACATGTCCAAGTGGGCCCCCAACTTGGACATGTTCGTATACCGATACTATCAGTATACGGTGAGCGTATAGTGATATATAGCGGCTCTACACAGGGCTCTGCAGACGATTTAGGTGAATACAGGGCAGTAACATTTAGTGACTTACAGGTGACGTCTCTGACCAATCCTTCACATTTCCCATCTCTTTCATCTGGACGGCCATGACCACTTCTTCCAGTCTCTGTAAAGTTTGCAGCACAGACATCTTTAGCTCCTGTTATTGATCGCAGTTTTTCTTGTAGCACTTTGCACAGAAAGTTCACAGAGGTTTCCTCTGTGGACTTTCTGCTTCAATTATATCTATAGGGAAACCGCTGGCGTTTCCGTAGGTATAACTGACATGCTGCGATTTCCAAAACTGCGACTGTTTTGAAAATCGCAGTGTGTCCGCTGCGCATATTTTACTGCAAAGTGGGGATGGGATGGGGCCCCATGTGGCGAAAACCCACAGAAAAAAAACTGTGGCATTTTAGCAAATCCCATCCACACATTGCGGAAAAATACGTGCAGCAGACGCACTGCAATTTCCAAAACCGTTGCGGTTTTGGAAATTGCAGCATGTCAATTATATCTATGGAAACGCTGGCAGTTTCTGTATAGGTGTATTAAAAACAGAAAGTCCACAGGGGAAACCTCTGCGGACCTTCTGTAAAAAGTGCTGCGGGAAAAACCACAATGTTACCGCCATGGTTTTTCCTGTAGCTTTTTTTTTTGCTGCGGCCCGCTACGTGGGGCCTTAGTCTTAATAAAGCCCAAGTGCCACCTTAATTAAATTAATTGCCCCCTCATATTATGCCCCTGATTCCCCCTGACATAATTACTGCACCTCTAACGATCCCTTATATCAATAACCACCCCCTTATGTTCATAATGCCTCCTAATATAAATGATGCCTCCTAATGGCTCCATATATAAATAACCTCCCCCCTTGTATTCATAATGCCCCCCAATAACCCTTATATAAATGACCCCCCATCATCATAATGCCCCCTAATGAATCCTTCCTTTATAGTTATATTTCCCCCTCCTATCCACCCCTTATACTATTACATACCTTCCAACTTTCAAGGAACAGAAAGAGGGACAAAATATACGGCGTGCTATGCGCGCCGCGGCAAATTTAGCTCCACCCATTTCTACGTTGACTCCGCCCATTATCATCTATTTTTCCATGTGCCCCCACACAGTATAATACTCCTACAGTAACCCTAACATTATATGCCCCCACATTATAATGTTCTCCTCCAATTGCCCCACAGTATTAAGTCCCTCTAATCGTGCCCCAGTTTAAACTGGCGGAAACGAGAGGGGGACATTAAATTATGGGGCAGTTGGAGGGTGGCATTAAACAGTGGGGGTAGTTGGAGGGGGACATTAAACTGGGGGCAACTAGAGGCAGACATGTCCCCCTCCAGCTATCCCCCACGGTTTAATGGCCTCCTCCAGTTGCCCCCAGTCTAATGTCACCCTCCATCTGCTCCCCCAGATTAATGTCCCCCTTTATCTGCCACCATCTTAATGTCCCCTTCATCTGTCACCAGCTTAATGCCCCCTTCATCAGCCCCCAGTTTAATTGCCCCCTCCATCTACCACCAGCTTAATGTCCCCCTTTATCTGCCAGCAGTTTAACTGCCCCCTACATCTGCCCCCAGTTCCCCCCTCTTGCTCACACATGCTGTCTGTCTCTTCGATCACTCTCGTTCCCAGCAGCTTTCTGTGTAACATCACAGTCTGTCCCGCAGTATCCAGAATAGCTCCGCCCACACAAGAGACTGATCACATGGTCATGACGTCATCAAAGGTCCTTTACCCACTAGGATTTAGCATCTACCCTTTACACTGCCCTAATAAAGTTTGTTAACAGCAAAACACTTCAGGGGCATAGCGGGACAAACTGTAAGCTATGCGGGACCGGGGGACAGCTGTGTAAAATCGGGACTCCCCCACCGGGAGCTATGCTATTAATATACCCACAAAAAAAAAGTCATACTCACCTACCTGCGAACCTGATTAATGGAGCTGCCGCTTCCTCCCTATCCACGCACAGGACGTCTGTGTCTGAGCGCAGGCGGCGCGATGTTGTGACGTCATCGCGCCGCCCGTGCTGAGAATCTCTGGTCTCAGCATCTTGTAAACCGCAGGCCTGTATTGGCTTGCGGTTTACAATACTGTTAAGTTGCAGGAAGCGTTTCAACTAGATCAGTGTCTGCAGACACCGATCTAGTTAGAAATAAAGGATGTATTAATGGCGGTCCCGGGGTGGGCCCCAAAGAGTCAGTGGGCCCGGGGAAGCCGCCCCATCGGCCCCCCCCCGCTAGCTACGCACCTGCTCTACTTCATCACTGGGCTGTAAGGAACGCCCCGTCTGACAGTACTCGGCTATGGACGAGTACAGAGAGGGGTCGTTCCAGGAGAGGAGACTTCATACTATGGGGCAATTGGAGGGGAACATTATAATGTGGGGGCATATAATGTTAGGGTGACTGTAGGAGGATTATACTGTGTGGGGGCACACAGAAAAATGGATGAGAATGGGCGGAGTCAATGTAGAAGTGGGTGGAGCTAAATTTGCTGCAGCTCGCATAGCCTAATTACAGGGGTATTTTATGTAATACCCCTCTGAACATAACATAACCAGGAAGTTATTGGCGCTGTGACCCAAATGTTTACCATCGTCTAGGTTGCAGCGCCAAAAGAGTTGCACCAAACACTTACACAACACATACACAAAGTCATCAATAAAGATTACATTTGACCCTGTCCATACCTGATCTTTATAGAGTAAAATACGCCGCCCGCCTCTCCAGCAATATCCGTTACACGCTAAAATAATAGCAATAACGATTATTACTAGAGATGAATGTATAAAACACTTCTGACAGGCGGAAAATGCCATCAGTCAGATAACACATTGTCACCCATTGAATGTCACCATATAAAATCCCAGTTTTTGGCAGCTTTCAGATGGGTATAATAGCAGGTGGTGATGGGGGGGCCCACTTATGAAACCTCTGCACTGGGCCCACCAATGTGTTTAAAACGGCCCTGTTAGCCTGGGCCCCATTGAGTTTGCTGCACCAACTCATGAGATCTGCTGGATCTTGCCGCGGATTCTGCAACTGATTCGGAGGCTGTGGCTTGAGGCCCCCACTAATTAGACCCATTTATTTGGGCTTAATCAGTGGTGGAAAGCCACAAGGGCATGCAGTTGTTCTGCAACCACCACCATGAGCCGGGGGGCAGAAAATAAAGAGACATTCCTCTTTACTTTTTGATGTCTGAACAAGTTCTATCTACGTGTATGGAATGGACTGTATTACAGTACACTCCAGTAGGTCCGCCTCAGCAAAATAAAACACCCAATTTCGGTGTTTTTTTTTTTTCAGAGGTGCGCATCGCTTGCTCCAAAAGGGGCCCACTGAGTCTTTGTCACCCAAGGGCCCACACAAACGTGGAGCTGGCCCTGCAGTGGTAGATACAGGATGGTGTAAACAGTGATTCACGTGTACGTACTAACTTCTGTAGAGTAGGCTCACACTACTGTTATTTAAAAATAACCTTTCACCACCAATTCCAGTACTTTACATCATTTAATAGGTGCTGCACAGATTCCAGAACAGTTGGATTTTTTTTTCCTCTAGCCGTAGAAGACTTTGCTGCAGATTCTGCTGAAAATTGAGAGAAAAGTCATGCACGGAGGATTTTTCTTTCTACCAGTTTCAATATAAAAAGGAAGCTGGCAGACCCCCTTATGGTCTTTGGGGTCCGTGGGTAATCACTGTTTTAGCAGATAGTCTCTCTGTCGTTCGGGTTCCCTGCTGGACCCGAACTGACCCTTCTGAAGGCTCCCAACCCTGCCAAATTAATGTAAGTGCTGAAGCTTGCCCAGTGGACCCGAACAATGGAAAGCCTGACACAAGTGTGAACCTAAACTTAGTTTTGGTGTTTGATGCTGAAGCTTGCCCAGTGGACCCGAACAATGGAAAGCCTGACACAAGTGTGAACCTAACCTTAGTTTTGGTGTTTGATGTGATATTTAACCCCTTCCCCGCTGGAGGAATTTTTTGATTTTTTTTTTGCTTTTCGTTTTTGAAAAGTTCCAAACGCCATAACTTTATTTTTCCATTCTCAGAGCCATCTGAAGTCTTAATGTTTGTGGGACAAATTTTTCTTCATAATGGTAGCATTTTTTATTCTGTACAATGTACTGGGAATCTGGAAAAAAAAATCAGAATGGAGTGGATTTGAAGAAAAAGTACATTTGTGTGACTTTCTTATGGGCTTCGTTTTTACGGCGTTCACTCTGCAGCGAAATTGACATATCATCTGCATTCTATGTTTCAGTACGATTGCAGGGATACCAAATTTATATGGTTTAATTTACATTTTTACCCCTTAACAAAAATCCAAAACTGCAAAAAAAAAATTTTTTCTAAAAGTTGCTATATTCTGACACCCGTAACTTTTTTATACTTTTGTGTACGGGGATGCATAGGGTGGTTTTTTTTTTTTTTTGCGGGGCTGGGTGTAGTTTTTATTTATACCATTTTTGGGAAGTGCTATTGCTTTGATCACTTTTTATTCAAATTTTTTATCAGAGTCAAAACATTGAAAAACGGTGGTTTGGCACTTTTGATTTATTTTCCCGCTATAACGGGATAACGTGCGGGAAAAATATTTTTATAGATTTGTAGACCAGGCGTTTTCGGACACAGGGATACCTAATGTGTACGTGTTTCACAGTATTTAAAGTACTTTTATATGTGTTCTAGGGAAAGGGGGGGTGATTTGAATTTTTTTTTTATTTTTATTTTTTGGCATTTATTAGACCCCCTAGGGGTCATGCTAATGCATTGCAAAATACTGGCACTTCTATTGCAGGCTGCATAAAGCAGCCTGCAATAGAAGTTAATGGCAGACAAGATTAGGAGCCTTCAGTAGGCTCCCGGTTGTCATGCCAACGGGACGCCGGCCCCAGAGCTCGCTCTGGGTGTCGGCGATCCCTGGCAAAATGGCACCTCGAATAGCTTTGACTGAGGCGCCGGGGGGGTTAATGCCTGCAATCAGTGGGGCACTGATTGTGGACATAAGCGCCAGGTGTCTGCTATATAATACAGCAGAAACCTGGCAGCTATGGCAGTTGCTCAGCTCCCAAGAGGCCGCCATATTTAAATACCCGACATCGGGAAGTGATTAAACCCTATGCGCACCAAGCATGTGACTAACTATGGCGTTCTCTCTGAAGCAGAATAGACGGGTCGGTGTTGTTTCACACAGCAGGGACCCGGCAGCATTGGAGATGACTCCGATCACAGGCATTTAAGCATAGATGCCGTGGTCAAATGTGACCACAGCATCTGAGTGATTACTTTCACTATCATGTTCGGTAATGGGGCGGCCTCCTTTGGCGCAATCGAGAGGGCTAAAAAAATGTATTGCACTATGTATTGCAGTGTATAACGAAATTCATTCCCTTCTATTACATGAAGCCTCTGGCAGCGTGTAATAGATCTAATGTAATGACAAGCCTGGGAGCCTTCAATAGGCTCCCAGCTGTCATAACAACCGATCACCACCCTCCGATGACGTTCAGGAGGGCAGTGATCAGTGAAAGATGGCAGCGCCCGTGGCTGCCATCACGTTTGACCGCGGTATCTAAAGTATTAACAGTTGCGATCGGTGTCGGCAACGGTATAACACAGCCGGAACTCGCCGTGTATGGAGAGAGCTCAGCTACTCAGCTGTATGTGATTTTGTGTTAAGGGGTTATACAGCTCTGTACACTGAAATATAAAAAAGTTAAAGGTGTCAGAATATAGGGATTCAAATTTTTTTTATTTTTTTTTTGCAAAATTTAGAATTTTTGTAAAGTTATTAAAACATGAAAAAAAAGTATATAAATTTGTTATCACTATGATTGTATCAACCTGGAGAATAAAGCTAATATAATTTTTTAAATTGCTATTGAAAGGATTTTATAAGAACATACACAAGAGATACAGAATAAAACATGTAAACACGATAAAAATGGCAGTACAGCAAATAAGCCAAGAATACGTAAATTTAGGCAAATTACGGAACATCTCAAAATATAAAACATGAGTAACAGGAAGGGAATGGGGGAGGAGGAAGAGGGGACCAACCTATGAAATACCAACAAAGGTACCATGTTGTAGAATAGGGAGGAACATACTTGCGCAAACAATGTGTGAATGGGTGTGTGATCCAGTTTCTGGAAGGCAGAGCCTTTTATTAGGAGTGAGGTAGTAGGTGGAGAGGCAGCCAAGTGGGTGAAGTGGCATGCTATGTTCTTCTGTGCAATTAGTAGAAATTACAGATATTAGTTCCGCAAGGGATGGGGTGTTAGATGATTTCCAGTGTTTAGCTACTGTATTAGCAACCGGGCAGCATAGAGAAAATGGCAGGTAAGTGGTCTGAGATTAGGAGAGATGTCGTGAATTCCGAGTAGGAGAGCAGCAAAGGTGGAGGAAGAGACTATGTTAGACTGTATATAGCCACTGAGTAGATTAAGGGTGGTGTGCCAGAAGGAAACAATGAGTGGGTAGCTCCAAAATATTCCCATTTCAAGATTTGAGTGGATTTTGTAAACTGATGGTCATTCACCACCAAGAGGTAAAGGAACTTAATGCCCTTAGCTTTAGAGGTAATTGAACATTGTAGAAAGTCTCCTAGGGGGTGCCGGGATAGAGGAGGTAATGGATGGGTTAGCCAGCAAAAAATCTCTAAGTTGGTTATACTTGAAAGCGTCCTGTGGGTAGGGTAGGAATTTCAATTGGAGTTGGGCAAAGGATAAAATGGAGTTATTTTGGAACAGGTCAGAGACATTACGCATGCCTCTCGTGATCCAGGTTGATAATGATAAGTTGAAAATGTGGTGAGTCAGGGCCTGGAGTGGTATGGCTAGATTGACCCTTGGGAGGAAAGGATGAAAGGAAGAACACCCCACACGCCAGGCATCAAGGGAAACCTGAACTGAAGGGGGCACTATCGGGAAAGGCAGAGCTGACATAGGAAGAAAAAGCAAGAAAGCTCTCCAGTCTGGGATGCGGGTAACATGAGCCTCCAGGGCCGGCCAGAGTTTATCATGGGAGTCACCCCACCTGGACGCAGGAGTGGGAACTATTAACGTTCTAAGATAATATAAAATACGTGGTAAAATAAGCATTTTATAAAGGACTATTCTGCCCATTCAAGAGTGTTCAAATTTAGCTAATCTAGTTAACTCTGCTTGAAGATTGGAGATTAAAGGGGGAAAATTAGCTGCTACTAGGAAAGTTACTGGGGGGTGTTAAATTAATACCCAAGTATGGGATAGCATTAGGGTTCAGTTGAAAGTTGTAACAGACCACTGGAACCCCATTTTCCGGTGATCTGTTACAACGCTGCGTCCGATGCCTGCGAAAGACAGAAGATACAGAGAAAAGGAAGAGGGGAGTGAACACAATGGATTAAGGGGAGGTGGAAAGTTGTGACGCGGGGGTTGCCGAAGGTGTTTCGTGATGGTTATTAGCATAACTGAAGGAACGAATTTTATCAGAAATGGCTGGGAGGAGAAAAGAATGGAAGGTAGGAGTAGAATGGCCTTTGTAAAGGCCATTCCAACGTGACAGTTTAAAAGGTGTTTTTTTAATGATAGACTCCCTTTAAAGAACAGATGAAAGACTGTGCCCCCTCCATCAGATGTCTGTCTCCATTGATACCAGTGTAAAAAAAAAAAAAAAACTCATGACAGAAGCTTTCTACTATCATAGTTTTCACTTTTCTGATGGAATAAAAAGTCCTACAGTACAGACCAAAAGTTTGGACACATCTTCTCATTCCAAGAGTTTTCTGTATTTTCATGACTATAAAAATTGTAGATTCACACTGAAGGCATCAAAACTATGAATTAACACATGTGGAATTATATACTTAACAAAAAAGTGTGAAACAACTGAAAATATGTCTTATATTCTAGGTTCTTCAAAATAGCCACCTTTTGCTTTGATTACTGCTTTGCACACTCTTGGCATTCTCTTGATGAGCTTCAAGAGGTAGTCACCTGAAATGGTTTTCACTTTACAGGTGTGCCCTGTCAGGTTTAATAAGTGGGATTTCTTGCCTTATAAATGGGGTTGGGACCATCAGTTGTGTTGTTCAGAAGTCAGGTGGATACACAGCTGATAGTCCTACTGAATGGAGTGTTAGAATTTGTATTATGGCAAGAAAAAAAGCAGCTAAGTAAAGAAAAACGAGTGGCCATCATTACTTTAAGAAATGAAGGTCAGTCAGTCCGAAAAATTGGTAAAACTTTGAAAGTGTCCCCAAGTGCAGTGGCCAAAACCATCAAGCGCTACAAAGAAACTGGCTCACATGAGGACCGCCCCAGGAAAGGAAGACCAAGAGTCACTTCTGCTGCGGAGGATAAGTTCATCCGAGTCACCAGCCTCAGAAATCGCAGGTTAACAGCAGCTCAGATTAGAGACCAGGTCAATGCCACACAGAGTTCTAGCAGCAGACGACACATCTCTACAACAACTGTTAAGAGGAGACTGTGTGCAGCAAGCTTTCATGGTAAAATAGCTGCTAGGAAACCACTGCTAAGGACAGGCAACAAGCAGAAGAGACTTGTTTGGGCTAAAGAACACAAGGAATGGACATTAGACCTGTGCTTTGGTCTGATGAGTCCAAATTTGAGATCTTTAGTTCCACCCACCGTGTCTTTGTGCAACGCAGAAAAGGTGAACGAATGGACTCTACATGCCTGGTTCCCACCGTGAAGCATGGAGGAGGAGGAGTGATGGTGTGGGGGTGCTTTGCTGGTGACACTGTTGGGGATTTATTCAAAATTGAAGGAATACTGAACCAGCATGGTTACCACAGCATCTTGCAGCGGCATGCTATTCCATCCAATTGCGTTTAGTTGGACCATCATTTATTTTTCAACAGGACAATGACCCCAAACACATCTCCAGACTGTGTAAGGGCTATTTGACCAAGAAGGAGAGTGATGGGGTGCTGCGCCAGATGACCTGGCCTCCACAGTCACCAGACCTAAACCCAATCGAGATGGTTTGGGGTGAGCTGGACCGCAGAGTGAAGGCAATAGGGCCAACAAGTGCTAAGCATCTCTGGGAACTCCTTCAAGCCTGTTGGAAGAGCAATTCAGGTGACTACCTCTTGAAGCTCATCAAGAGTGTGCAAAGCAGTAACAAAAAAAAAGGTGGCTACTTTGAAGAACGTAGAATATAAGACATATTTTCAGTTGTTTCACACTTTTTTGTTAAGTATATAATTCCACATGTGTTAATTCATAGTTTTGATGCCTTCAGTGTCAATCTACAATTTTTATAGTCATGAAAATACAGAAAACTCTTGGAATGAGAAGGTGTGTCCAAACTTTTGATCTGTACTGTATATGCAGCACTTTTTCTTTCATCCCAAAAGTAAACAAACATGATGGAAGACAGTCAATAGAAATGGACACAGAAAGAGTGAGCTCTGTCTGTGTCCGTTACTTGGCTATAGTTAATGGCCGTCGCTGTCATCCAATGTTGAAAAACAGACAATAAGGGTAGTATGAATGTAGCCTTTGAGAGGACATACAGTGGGTACGGAAAGTATTCAGACCCCTTTAAATTTTTCACTCTTTGTTTCATTGCAGCCATTTGCTAAAAGAAAAAAGTTAATTTTATTTCTCATTAATGTACACTCAGCACGCCATCTTGACAGAAAAAAAACAGAAATGTAGATATTTTTGCAAATTTTTAAAAAAAGAAAAACTGAAATATCACATGGTCATAAGTATTCAGACCCTTTGTCGTGACACTCATATTTAACTCACATGCTGTCCATTTCCTTCTGATCCTCCTTGAGATGGTTCTACTCCTTCATTGGAGTCCAGCTGTGTTTAATTAAACTGATTGGACTTGATTAGGAAAGGCATACACCTGTCTATATAAGACCTCACAGCTCACAGTGCATGTCAGAGCAAATAAGAATCATGAGGTCAAAGGAACTGACCAAGGAGCTCAGAGACAGAATTGTGGCAAGGCACAGATCTGGCCAAGGTTACAAAAGAATTTCTGTAGCACTCAAGGTTCCTAAGAGCACAGTGGCCTCCATAATCCTTAAATGGAAGAAGTTTGGGACGACCAGAACTCTTCCTAGACCTGGCCATCCAGCCAAACTGAGCAATCGTGGGAGAAGAGCCTTGGTGAGAGAGGTAAAGAAGAACCCAAAGATCACTGTGGCTGAGCTCCAGAGATGCAGTAGGGAGATGGGAGAAAGTTCCACAAAGTCAACTATCACTGCAGCCCTCCACCAGTCGAGGCTTTATGGCAGAGTGGCCCGAAGGAAGCCTCTCCTCAGTGCAAGACATATGAAAGCCCGCATAGAAGTTGCCAAAAAAACACATGAAGGACTCCCAGACTATGAAAAATAAGATTCTTGGGTCTGATTAGACGAAGATTGAATTTTTGGGCGTTAATTCTCAGTGGTATGTGTGGAGAAAACCAGGTACTGCTCATCACCTGCCTAATACAATCCTAACAGTGAAACATGGTGGTGGCAGCATCATGCTACGGGGTGTTTTTCAACTGCAGGGACAGGACGACTGGCTGCAATTGAAGGAAAGATGAGGCGGCCAAGTACAGAGATATCCTGGAAGAAAACCTCTTCCAGAGTGCTCTGGACCTCAGACTGGGCCGAAGGTTCACCTTCCAACAAGACAATGACCCTAAGCACACAGCTAAAATAACAAAGGAGTGGCTTCGGAACAACTGTGACCATTCTTGACTGGCCCAGCCAGAGCCCTGACCGCAACCCAATTTAGCATCTCTGGAGAGACCTGAAAATGGCTGTCCACCAATGTTCACCATCCATTCACCTGACGGAACTGGAGAGGATCTGCAAGGAAGAATGGCAGAGGATCCCCAAATCCAGATGTGAAAAACTTGTTGCATCATTCCCAAGAAGACTCATGGCTGTACTAGCTCAAAAGGGTGCTTCTACTCAATACTGAGCAAAGGGTCAGAATAATTATGACCATGTGAAATTTCAGTTTTTCTTTTTTTAATAAATTTGCAAAAATATTTACATTTGGTTTTTTTCTGTCAAGATGGGGTGCTGAGTGTACATTAACGAGAAATAAAATGAACTTTTTTGCTTTTAGCAAATGACTGCAATGAAACAGAGTGAAAAATTTAAAGGGGTCTGAATACTTTCTGTACCCACTTCCATGAACTCTTTGCATCATTGCATTTTGCCCCTACTGTTACCAAGTAGTTTTCTTAATTTCAGCACCCAATATGCTAATAAAAATCTCTGCTGACAGATGGGAGGTCCCAGGCTGGAGCACAGAGCCTAGGACTGCTCACCTGACAGAGAGCCAATTAGCATATTGTGGGACATTTATTAGGTCTTTGACTCCAGTTTCATAGTGTACAAGGAATGAAAAAGAGCCTCAATAGAATGCCATGCACACACCCATACATTTTGAACAACAGAGGGTTCTATTACAAGCAGATGACTTCAGTGAGAGGCATATTCAGTTTTTCGAGTGCCATTTGTACTGCTGAAGTATGATGGGTGGAGGCGGGAGAGCTGCGTGAGACAGAAGCAGAAATACAGGCACAAACATGATGCAGCTAATAGTAAGTTTTTCATTTCACCCAAAGAGCTTTATTCACATTAATACTAATCAGTACTTTTCTTTAAGGGCACAGGACATCCTAGCTGCCAGTGCCTTAAGGCAAATGGACATATTATGATAGGTGGCTTCCAGAGAGGGTGTTAGCTGTATTGCAGTGTATACTACTGAACCAGCCATCAGAAGGTTGCTGGTTCAAGTCTGCTAGTGTGACATCAAAAAACCAAGCATGTTAAAAAAAAAAAAATTAATAAATGAATACAGTCTCCAGATTAACTTCGTTCCTATATAAATGTAATTTATTATGTAATTAGATATATAAAAAAACTAAACATTAATAAATCACAAATTTGGTATAGCCTTATCCATAACAACCTTTATAATAAAACTGAAACATTATTTGACCTGCATGGTGCATGTTTCGCCTTCTCCTCTCTCAAAATATGATATAAAAAGTGATATGTGCCCCAAACCAGTATCAATAAAAAGCACAGCTTACCTCATAAAAAATAAGCCCACAACCAAAAAATAAAAGGGTGATGGAAGATCTTCCAAAATCACCAAATCACTACAACAAAACTGGCTGCGGCAAGAAGGGAATGTATAAGCTGTGCAAGTATATATCATGGTCCACCCCAGATTTGTAGCTTTAGGCTAAAGCCCTACACGGCGTCCTGTAGCAAAATAGCGCTGCGGTAAAAACCACAGTGGCAACGCATGGTGGTTCTTCCCGCAGTACTTTAGACAGAAAGTTTGCAGAGGTTTCCTCTGCAGACTTGGTTTCAATTATAACTATGGGGAAACCACCAGCGTTTCGGAAAGGTATAATTGACATGCTGCGATTTCCAAAACCGCGCTGCTTTTGGAAATCGATGCGTGTCCGCAGCGCGGTTTTTACCACAAAGTGGGCATGAGATTCGCTAGAATCCCATCCACTTTGCTCTGACTTTAAAACGACGTGTTTATGCCAGACCTAAACGGGTTTTCCGGGCAAAAAGGTCTGTTAGTGCTATTAATAGGTTAATAAGTGCAACCAAATACCTTTAGCAGTGTTTTGAGTGATTTTCTGGGTTTTTCTGTGAGCTCCTGGCATCTTCTGCATTTGTTTACATGGGTAGCTTCCTGTTCTGTTTTCCTGCAACTACCATGATGCTTTGCACTTCACTCAGTCGACTTTCTCCCCTCCCTTTATCACTCACACCTCTTTCCTGTTCCCTAGCTAGCCAGCCCACTACTAGCCCTTCCTAGCTAACTCAACCCCCCTTCCCACCCCATCATACTTACCTGTCTTCTGGGCAGGATCTTCTCGGCATGGGATTTCACTTGTTCTATTGCGCAGGGGTGGAACAAGTGATGTCCTGTGCCCAGAAAATATGGGGCGGTGGGGGGTTAGTATTGGTGACTTTCTGTTTCTCTAAACAGAACTTCACTGCAAAAAAAAAAAAAAAAAAAAAAAAAATTGGAAAATGTGCCTGGGGCGTTCATGCGAACTAGGTAAATATAGATTTTTTTTTTTTTATAACCTAAGTAATTTAGAAGGTAGGCAGGGGGAATGGGGTGGGTATCTTAGATCAGAAAGATCATTTTGTCCTGGACAACCCCTTTAAGAGAGAAAAGACACAAGAAGTGGCTCCTCCTCCTGACATCTGCCGGAGGAGGAGATCTCCCATGCCCAGAAGATCCGGACAGGAAGACTGGTAAGTATAATAGAGGGAGGGGGCTGAGTTAGTTGGTTAGGAAGGGCTAGTATTGGGCAGACTAGCTAGGGAAACAGGGAGGGGTTGAGAGGGAGGGGGAGGGAGTGAGGAGGAGGTGGTTTGAGTCAGCTCTGTGTGAAGAGCAATGCTTCATGGTAGTTGTAGGATAAAAGAACAGGAAGCTACACATGTAAACAAATGCAGAAAATGCCAGACAAACCCAGAAATCATTCAAAACACTGCTAAAGGTATTTGGGTGCACTTATTAACCCATTAATAGCACAAATAGACCTTTTTAAAAAAAAAAAAAAAATGTTTCCCGGAAAACCCCTTTAAGTGATGTAGAATGACATAAATCCATGAGACATTCACCCCTGAGAATAGGACAGCAATCCTGAGAATAGGTCCACCCATCTGGAACAGGATACCTGATGAGAAAAAAGATTCACATCTCAATTCAGGTTTCCTGTCACTCTGAATGAGTGACTCTGGGGAATGTTGCGCTCCCAGATATGCTTACCGTGTTTCACACCCTGGGCTAAGGACAGTGAACCCTGCCTTCTCTTTCCTGTTTGGATGTAATTCATCTCTTGATTCTGCCCAATACCTAGTCTGCTTCTCTTACCAGGATCTTGACTTACTAGAACCCTCAAACGAGGCACTGTTGCATATCTAGATTGCGTCTGGCACTTGATTTTAAGAATATATTAATAATAATAGCAATAATACATTTTATTTATATAGCGCCAACATATTCCACAGCACTGTACAATTAATAAAAGTTAGATTTTATATTCTTTTCTTTGTGGATACCTTGATGTTTTTTTAAATCTTTCCTTTTCTGCGATACCCTAGTCTGCATCTAGCCTGAAGCTTTGCTCCTCCCCCCCTCTTCCTCTGCAGCCACATGCATCCATTATGGCTGGTGTCTTCCACTAATCTAGGGCCTGTGGGTTTTCTGTCAGCTTCCATTGGTGCCTTTGGTGATGACTGACTATTGCAATCTATAGCAGACTTCTGGCCCCACATGGCTGGTGTCTAGGTCCCCCACAGCCAACTTCCTGTGGCGTCTGATGTCACCTCCGTGCCTTGGAATGCAGGTCAGAAGTGTTTTGGTGGAGGGATGACTATTATAGTAATGGGTCCTTTCAAATCATCACTTCCGGTGCAGACACCCACCAATGGAAATAAAGACAAACACTTTATAAATGTCCACAGACCAGGCAGACAGCCTATAGCCTCTATCACAGCATCACATCCTCAGCGTAGAGCTGCTACCAGCTTTTGGCCCTGTGTTTGGTTTATCATGTCTGAGACTCCTGAGGCCCAGAAAAGCACCAACCCAGATGCAAACCCAAGACCAATCAGTCCGGTACTTCACTGAGGGTTCCTTGGGCTTGCTTCTCCTCTGAGTAAGACATATCTTTATTCATCCTGAGTACAGACGTATTGTTATCTTATAAACTAAATCAGCCAAGGTTCTGGTTCTTGCTCCAGACCTAAGATTTTGGCATAAGAATCATCTCCCCTTATGGGGAGTTATCAGGAAAATTTTGAAGCAGAAAGGGTCTTATTCCCTACAATTATTTAAACATAGTGACCCTTTGTCTAGAACTAACAGAAGGAGCACTAGCCCTCCCCCTCCACCCTCCGATTAGTCAGGGTATGAGCAATTATATGCTAGTTATCCCTTATTCTATACTTTGCTTTTGTGGGAAAATCCCTTTAACAGTTTAATATAGCAAAATTAAAATAAACCACAGCATATGCTTCCTTGCGTGCTTCTAAACCAGCAAGGAAAACAGCAGGACAGATATTTTCATATATACAAGACTGATCAGTAAAGTTGTCACATTGCTCAGTAACGTAACAACACAAATATATAAACTTTCACAAAACAGCGACCTTCCCTTTCATATTGCTGAAACAGAAGACATTAACTGCAAGAGAGGCAGTCCATCATCTTTACCCTAGGAGGGGCACTTAAATAACTAGTGTCCATTTTAACCCCTTCCCGCTACAGACATTTTTCATTTTTACTCCCCACCTTTCAAAAGACATAACTTTCCACTCACAGAGCTGTCTTAAGGCTTATTTGTGGAATAACCTGTGCTTCATAATAGTACCATTTAATTTTTTTATATGATATACCAGTAAACTGGAAAAAAATTATGAATGGGGTGGAATTAAAAAATCTACATATATACCATTTTCTCTTGGGTTTTGTTGTGATGTTGTCACAATGACATGCTACCTATATTCTATGTGTTGGTATGATCACGGTGATATCAAACTTAGTTTCTTTGAAATTGTCTTACTCTGACACCCATAACTTTTTTATATTTCTGTGTACAGAGTTGTATAAGGCTTTTTTTTGTGAGTTAAGTTGTGCTTTTTATGTATACCATTATGGCAATTGCCTGAAGTTATTAGCACCCCTGTGAGCAGCACTATCCATGCAGGACAGGAAACTTGATGAGATAAAAGGATTCACACTCCTACCACACCTCAGTTCAGGTTCCTTGTCCTCTGGATGGGAAGTCTGGAGGGCACGTATGCTCTTGAGATTTTTATTTTTAAATGACTTTTTTCTCCTTTTTCACATCTGGGCTGAAGATAGGGGTGTTGGTGCCTTCCTACTCCTGGCAAGGCTTAAGTTACAGCTTGATGCTCAGTCTAATCCAGTATGGCTGTCACCTCCTTACATTTTCCTTTTGTCTAGACTTAGTCGGCCAGAGGACAGAGTTATTCATTCCCTGGCTTAGGGAGACTGTGTGGGCCGTGGTGCTTGTAACTTTGTTTGCTGCCGCTACTGGAGACAGGTGGTGTATTGGCCTTCCTAGTGTCTCTCCGCTTCCTGGATTTGTCTGGACTTAACTTCATCATACTGTGCTGTTTTTTTATTGTAGGGTGCATGTGGGTAAGCGGGAGGAGGTCTAATTCAGCGGGAAATTACACTGATCAGACAGCTAGCCCTTGCATCCTTATTTTGTGCAGCCCCTTCTTGCTGTCTTCACTTAGGTGTGGGTCTCAAGCATACTCTCAGGGAATGCGGAATGTATAAGAAAGCTCTATCTGCCTCTTATTCCTAGCCTCTGTGCTGCTACTGCATTGATAAAGTTATGGCAGAGGAAGTATTAGATTGTGAAGCAGGTGGTGTCCTCTTCCCTGGCGTTCCTCACTTTTACCTCACTTTTGGATCTGTTCATCTATATAACCACAGTCCTTCTCATTCTTCTCCCATTTTTGGGTTATCCACTGTTGGGACCTTGGTAAGTTTTTGGATTATGTTATCCCTACATACAGCTTAGCTCTTCAACACTACCAATTCTATACATACTTATCTAGGATCTGTTTTCACACTGATACCCCCTGTATAGGTACTACACACGTTATACTATATTTATATGAATAAATAAATATATATATGTGTTCCTAAAAACAATGAATAATATATATATGGTCACAGAAATAACTTGAATCTGACAAAAGTAATATATAAAATTCTATGAAAATGAACAAATGAAAGTCAGACATTGCTTTTCAACCATGGTTCAAGAGAATTTTTTTTTTAAAAAGAAAACTCATGAAACAGGTCTGGACAGAAATGATGGTACCCTTAACTTAATATTTTGTTGCACAACCTTTTTAGGCAATCACTGCAATCAAACAATTCCTGTAACTGTCACTGAGACTTCTGCACCTCTCAACAGGTATTTTGGCCCACTCCTCATGAACAAACTTCTCCAGTTGTCTCGGGTTTGAAGAGTGCCTTTTCCAGCCGGAATGTTTCAGCTCCTTCCAAAGATGCTCAATAGGATTTAGGTCAGGGCTCATAGAAGGTGTTGGGGGTTAAGTTCCCCTGGGATGGATGTCACCGTAATCCTAATTAAGTAAATAACCAGTTTTGAGCGCTCGGGAAACAAGACGTACACAGGTATCGTGTATGAACCGTTTCTTCTTTATTGCGTAGTTCAATACAGTTTTAAAGGTAAGCTCAGTTACATAACAGTCATGTGATCAATGTACATATATGGGTTTTCCAGTTCCGTTACCAGACAAAGTTGTTCAGTTTCCCATCACCCCAGATGTTTCCTTTTCACCTAGTCTAAATGTTCTCCTTATCTTTCCTGAGAATGGTACATCTCTGAGAACAACAGAACTGTTGATATTCTTCCCAGACCCTGAGACTATATTCTATCTCTAAACTATTTAGTCTGCATGGAGAACATTTCACCCTGTGTCTTCTGTATACTGCGTTATAGAATATAATACAAATTATGTTTTAACCCTTACAATTCCCCCATTTTAGGACTTTATTTTTAATCAAGTTCAATGAATACCTTCACACTGTTTGTGTGCCATCTTTGATGGATTCTCCATTGAAGAGGTTAAAAATAACATCCTATCTTACATATTGGTTAACTGTATTCCATTTCCTTCTCAGCGCTTCAACTTTCTTGCAATGTGAAGCGTGTATTTAGGTAGATTTTCCCTCCAACTTTACTGAGGTGGCAGTTGTCAGCAATATCTGGAAGGGGCCATTATATCTGGGTTCAAGAGATTTCCTGGAGTTTCTTTTCACGACTACCAAATCACCAGGCTGCAAGCTATGTGTTCCTGAAAAATCAGAAGGGTCTGGAATAGAAGAGAACACTTGTTTATGTGTTTCTTTCAGTTTTTTACACAAATCTTGTACATAGCTGGCAATACTGTCATAGTTAAGCTGTAATGTCTGAGGGAAGTACCATCCTGTTTTAGGTGCACTTCCAAACAATATTTCAAATGGTGACATCCCTGTCCTCCTGCTAGGAGTAGTTCTTACTGAATATAAGGCTAAAGACAGGCATTCAGGCCAAGGCTTTCCTGTCTCTGCCATGGCTTTCTGAATCTTCCACTTAAGTGTACCACTCAACCTTTCCACTTTGCCTATACTCTGAGGATGGTAGGGTGTGTGGAAAGCTTGCTCAATCCCTAGTGCAGACATTATTTCTTTCATTATCTCACCTGTGAAATGTGTACCTCTGTCAGACTCAATCACCTCGGGCACTCCAAACCTACACACAAGTTCAGACATCAATTTCTTGGCAGTTGCTTGTGCGGTTGCTTTGCTCACAGGGTAGGCCTCAGGCCATCCTGAAAACAAATCCACACAGATCAATACATACTCGTATGTTCCAGACTTAGGCAACTGTATGTAATCTATCTGTATCCTCTGAAATGGGTACAGGGATTTTGGTGTACACTTGGTGGGTGTTTTAACTACCTGTCCTGGGTTGTGTAGAGCACATATGTGACATGCTTTTACGTGATTGCTAGCAGCTCTTCCAAAACCTGGGGAAAACCATAATTTACCCACTACTGACTCCATGGCATTTCGAGAGGCATGCACCTTACCGTGGGCCAAGCCAGCCATCTGGGGGTAGACTGCTACAGGCAGACATAATCGATCCCCCATTTTCCACATACCATCACCTTCTGTAGCACCTGCTTTCTTCCATCTTTCAGTTTCCACACTGGTAACCTTTGAGTACAGCCCTTTTGGGTCTGCTAGGTCAATGTCCATTTTGCTCACCTGGTTGGGACCCCTTCTGGCCTGTAGCGCTGCAGCCTTGGCTGCTATGTCAGCTCTCTCATTTCCACGGCTTTCAGGGTCCCTTCCTTTTGCGTGAGCTCTGACTTTCACAATTGCCAGCTGCTTTGGGAGTAGTATGGCCTCCATCAGTCGACTTACCACATCTCCATCTTTAATTGGCTTGCCCTGGGCCGTTAGGAAGTTCCTTGCCCTCCATATCGGACCATAATCATGTGCAATGCCAAAAGCATACCTGGAGTCAGTGTATATGTTGGCTGTTCTACCTTTGGCTATCTTACAAGCCTCCATAAGGGCTTTGAGCTCATCTTCTTGGGCTGACATGTGTGGTGGAAGAGCCTCTTGGACTATGATGTCATGTTCAGTAACTACAGCATACCCTGTAACAAATTTGCCTTCATCTGTCAGATACCTTGAGCCGTCCACAAACATCTCATAATCAGGATTTTGTAATGGCACATCTGTGACAAGGTCAAATCCCACTGTTTCCTGTGACATAAGAGCCACACAATCATGCTCATGCTGGCTGTCAAACAGTTCTTCTTCAGAGACGGAATTTAAAAATAGCTCATCCTCCACTCCCCCTTTTGAATCATGAACTCCTACAGGAAGAAGAGTTGCAGGATTCAAAGTTAAACAGCGTTGAAAAGAGATGTTTGAGGAGGACTGCAGAGCAAATTCCAGTTTGCTCTGCCGTGCCAAAGAAAGGTGACGTCTGTCTACCTGTGTGAGGATAGCATGGATGTCATGAGGTGTATACACAACCAATAAATGATCTAGGACAATGTCTGAGCTTTTTGTCAAGCAACGCTTGTACTGAGAGGACCACCCGCGCACAGGAGGGTGTCCCCCTGGCTACAGCGTCTAACCGCGTCTAGTGTTCCAAAACAAGGACTTTTCAATCACTCAGGGCTTCTCAGTTCCGAACCTTGTCCGCAACTCTAGACTCTAGGGGTTAAGAATAGAGAACTTTTCCCCATTCTTTGCAGCCTTATATATCTTATAACACAGGTAACATGCAAACATCAGTAAACAGTAAACAGGTAAGACAAAAAGCAAAGAAAACAATTTCCATATCATTTACAGGTGACATGTCCCTTTTAGGTTCTTCCGTACTATTTAATTGGCATCGAGATGTCATATAAACATGCAGCAGCTTACCTCACTCATCGATACAGAGAATAGACACACAGGAACCTCAGATATACTAATTGGCAAGATAAGGTCTTACCTCACAGTAGGCCACTTCAGAATAGTCCAATGTTTTCCTCTTAGCCATTCTTGGGTGTTTTTTAGTTGTGTGTTTTGGGTCATTATCCTGTTGCAAGACCCATGACCTGCGACTGAGACCAAGCTTTCTGACACTGGGCAGCACATTTCTCTCTAGAATCCCTTGATAGTCTTGAGATTTCATTGTAACCTGCACATATTCAAGACACCCTGTGCCAGATGCAGCAAAGCATCCCCAGAACATAACAGAGCCTCCTCCATGTTTCACAGTAGGGACAGTGTTCTTTTCAAGATATGCTTCATTTTTCCATCTGAGAACATAGAGCTGATGTACCTTGTCAAAAATTTAGATTTTTGTCTCATCTGTCCATAGGACATTCTCCCAGAAGCTTTGTGGCTTGTCAACATGTAGTTTGGCAAATTCCAGTCTGGATTTTTTTTATGATTTGTTTTCAACAATGGTGTCCTCCTTGGTCGTCTCCCATGAAGTCCACTTTGGCTCAAACAACGACAGATGGTGCGTACTGACACTGATGTTCCTTGAGCTTGAAGTTCACCTTTAATCTCTTTAGAAGTTTTTCTGGGCTCTTTTGTTTCCGTTCGTTTTATCCTTCTCTTTTATTTGTCATCAGTTTTCCTCCTGCGGCCACGTCCAAGGAGGTTAGCTACAGTCCCATGGATGTTAAATTTCTAAATAATATGTGCAACTGTAGTCACAGGAACATCAAGCTGCTTGGAGATGGCCTTATAACCTTTACCTTTAACATGCTTGTCTATAATTTTCTTGCTAAGCTCCTGAGACAACTCTTTCCTTCGCTTCCTCTGGTCCATGTTGAGTGTGGTACTCACCATGTCACCAAACAGCACAGTGAGTATCTGTAGCCCTATATACAGGCCCACTGACTGATTACAGGATTGTAGACACCTGTGATGCTAATTAGTGGACACACCTTGATTTAACATGTCCCTTTGGTCACATTATTTTCAGGGGTACCATCATTTCTGTTTCATGAGTTTTATTTTAAAAAAAAAATTCTGTTGAAGCATGGTTGAAAAGTAATGTCTGACTTTCATTTGTACATTTTCATAGTATTTCTATATATTATTGCTTTTGTCAGATTCAAGTTATTTCTGTGACCATTGTGGGTTTTTCTTTCATTAAACGAGGGGTACCAACAATTTTGTCCACTTGTGTACGTGTGTATTAACTATACAGGGGGTATCAGTGTGAAAACAGATCCTAGATAAGTATGTATGGTTTTGGTAGTGTTGAAGAGCCAAGCTATATGTAGGGATAAAATAATTGTATGTATATATCTCATATATATAAAAATGAGTTTCTGTCTGTCTTTTGTTTATGCGCGACCAAACGACTTGAGCGATCCTCACCAAATTTGGCATACAGGTACATCTGATATCCGGGAAGATTTTAGACAGTTCCTGAGATACAGTATTCCCAAAAAATGACCTGTATCAGCCAATACAAGCCTGCAAGTCTTTCACTCATATTCCAACTGCCATACACACGGTCACATGTCCCTTATCAGCCAATAGAAGCTCACAGACGCTTAGTCTCCACAGGCACACAGTTTTCCATAGCAACCAAGCTATTTATGACCTGTATTAGTCGCAGTTCGCAGGTCCTTAAATATTCAGTCATATCACGTGTATCAGCCAATATAAGTTCACATTTAATTTACCAGGTTTCCATAACAACACAGCCATAAACAGACTGTACCTATACTAGACTGAGTGGCTTAACTAGGAATGGCTGGGCCCCAAGGCGAACATTTGACATGGGGGGGTCCCCCCCCCGGCAACCTCCCCCTCCACAAACCGCATTCCTGCACACACTATTATGCCCCATAGTGGCCCCCCTACACACACTATTATGCCCCATAGTGGCCCCTGCACACAGTATTATGTCCCATACCTGCCCATGCACACAATATTATGCCCCATTGTGGACCATTCATGAACAGTTATTATACCCTGGGGTCTGTTCAGACCCCAGAGTGTGATGATTCTGCTTAAATATGGCTATAACTCAGAGATGTATTTTGATCTCTGGGTATAGTATCTCCCTTTTTACCTGCATTTGTTCATAATGTGCGCAGCTATAAGCCTAGGTGTATATTGGCAGTAGTAGCAACACTGGAACAATAGGGCTTTGTATCCATCCCAGCAGGGCTCCATTGTATTCCTACACAGCTCTGAGTGATTAAAGAAACATGCATTGTGCAGGGAGATCAGACCTGGCTGATAACATTGTATCATTCCACTTGGTCTCAGCTCTATACAAAAAATCTGGACTTGAGTGCATTATTCAATCAGACTTGCTGCCGCTGGTGACCTCATTCTGGGAGGTGGCATAAAGGGTATAAAAGATGAGGTAAGAGGCAAAGGGAGGAGATTGTGCTGAGACTACAAGAGTTTACTGAGAGACTGTGATGAGAGCATGCAGGCTGGAATATACTGTGATGCCACATGCTAGGAGTTAATGCCACATGTCAAGAAGCCTCCACTGGGTGATTCACACATGACAGAGCATGTGTGAGTGTTGGACTATAGAGCCACATCAAGGAGATGCGTGGTAAAGTAATTATTTCAATTTTATGCCCTTTTATTTCATTGCACTGTATCTTGTAACTAGTAACTGTTAATGCTTGCATATATCTACATATCTGTTCTGAACTGTATGTGTTAGATGTTAATACCGACCCATTTAGGGGTTAATAAATATATAAAATTTAGAAAGCTTGTCTTGTATTTATCTTGTGAACCCGGGACTCACTGGCGGTGAGTGTGGTTTTTATATGAGAGAAGACTCAGGTGTGGCCAAAGCGGTGTTGGCGCACTGAGGATCTTTCACATTGGTGGCAGCGTAGTGGGATCTTAGGATAGGATCTTAGCGTGTGTTGGTGACCTTTATCACTCACATGCTGGGGATTGTAGTAATCCTATGAGACAAGCTCGGTATTAAAGCAAGCATTAAGATACAGTGAAAGTTTGATACAGTGCTGTTCCCCTCCCTTACTCTTTGTATTCTATCCTATCTTTTATTTGGCAAATACCAGTGGATGGCTAGTGGGCTCAGAAGCAGAGCTCAAGAATTGTTGAACCAGGCTTTTGGAGATCCTGAGCGTATGGCTGAAATGGAGGCAGCCACAGCCATGCAGAGAATCGAGCAGAGTCCAGATTTTGGGGCTAGGCCAGGAAGTGCAGCAAGCGGCCCGGTCCCAAGGATTACTTCACCAGGAGAGACCAGTAACCCCAGCCTTGTAGGGGGAATGGTTTCATACTGGCAAATTGCCCTGCAGCAAGTAGGCACCAGTGACCCTAACACATACCTGCAGGTGTTGGACCGTTTTCTGGAAGCTGTAGAACAAGAACGGCAGGCAGCAGAACGGCAGGCAGAGAGAGAGAGGAAGGCAGCAGAACAGCAGGCAGCAGAACGGCAGGCTGATCGTGAGGCAGCAGAACGAGAACGGCAGTATCGGCTTGAGCTCAAAAGGATGGAGCTCTCCCAGCAGGCGCAAACTCCAACAACCCTGCACAGACCCTCAAGTTGGAAGGAGAAGCCAGGCCGGAGTTCACCACAGCCGTCTGTCGTCAGGTCGGGTGAGACAAACTATGCCCCGGGTGGTCCCTCCCCTGTCCCAAGAACTCTGGGCGCCCGGGTGACCTTTCCCAAACCCCAAAGGGAGGTGCGGCGGGGCCATGCCTGTAACCAGACAGGACATTTCAAGGAGGAGTCCCCAACCGCCCTGAGAACTTCCCTACTTCCCAAGCCACAGCAGGTGGCATATCTGTGTATCTGGACTGGGGTGCAGGAAAAGGAATGCGGACTGTGGGACTAATGACTGATTTGCCTGCTAATGTACTGTTGGGAACTGATTTAGGACCTATGATGTCCCAATATGGGGTGGGGAGCACCCCAATTTACTGTGATAAACTGTCTATGACTAATGTTGATAATGTGTATGTCATATCTGCAGAGAGGGCCCGTAAACCCCCCTCTGAGATACTTCCCATGGCAGTCAATGTATATGCTAATGAGTTGCCTTCAGCTGAGAGCAGGGAAGATGCAACTGAACTTCCTGCAACCCAGCTCAGCAAAAATGTTATTGATGCTTTGTTCACCCCCGTGCTAGGAGCCAATGAGACTAAGTCTGTAGATACACCCACATCTGCGGGGGCGTCTCCCTCCCAGCTTGTTAATATGTCTACCACAAATCTCATTGAGGCCCGGTGTGAATTAACAATTGCTAATGAAGGTACTGTCAATGTAATTGCCAATGCTTGTTGTGAAAGTGTACAGGGTAGCTCTTCTGAGTCACTGGAAGTGACTTCTACTATTTTGCCCAGTGTATCCGATAAGCACCCAACTGCCGACCATGTGCCAGGTGGTCAGGTAGGCTATGGGGATCTTATGGCCGATCCAGGTGAGGAACGGACTGCTGGTAGTGCGGTGTTAGCCCGCAGCCAGAGTGCTACAAGGGTGGAGGGCGCTCCGACCCTTGAACCGTTGCCTACACCACCTGGAGTCGGTGCTGAGACCGCCATGACTAGCCTCACTCCCTTGAAGCCGGAGGAGTCCGGCCGGTATGAGACATACACGTCTCTTCTGTCCAGTTCTATTCCAGGAGTGCAGATGGCATGGGGTACTGGAGATGTGATCCAAGAAGGGGGTATGTCAAATGTATTACCTGTCAATGTATTGTGGGGGGATGGTTTGGGGAAGCATGATCTCAGTCATTTGCCCAAGGTATCACCATCACCCACCCAAGTACAGGAGGAACAGGGTCCAAACATACCTGTGCCAGAACCAGAGGTTCCCCTAGGTTTGGAAGCAAAAGGGGAGGTGCAGAATCCCCTAGAACTCTCCCAACTAGCGGCTAGTGTGAGAGAGACCCTGAGAGACCGCCGGGATGGGGTCTCTGAATTGGTATTCCAAAGACCTGGGGTCATGAGGGTGGCTCCACAGGATGCCAGTACTCAGAAAGCGGACCCAGAACAGGCAGGAGGTAGCCAAGTGTACGTGGCTCCGAGCCTGGGCCTTAGAAGCTTCCCTAGTCAGACTAGAGAGCCAGAAGGGTCCGGCAGCTATGTAACATGCACCTCTCTTTTGTCTCTCTCCAGCCAAGAGTTCAGAGATGCTGTCCAAGCTGACCCTAGTCTGGCCATATTGAAGGCGTGTGGCGCTCAACCACCCTCGGAGTCTGACAAGGCCCGAGTCTGCTGGGACCCCGGGGGAAGGTGAGGGAGCCTTGGGGCCAGAGCCTGAGAAGCTGGAGGTGGAGGTGATTTCAGAAGAGGGGGCGTAGGCCCCTACTTCCTGCAAGCCCCATCTAAAGGGGGAGGTGTGATGATTCTGCTTAAATATGGCTATAACTCAGAGATGTATTTTGATCTCTGGGTATAGTATCTCCCTTTTTACCTGCATTTGTTCATAATGTGCGCAGCTATAAGCCTAGGTGTATATTGGCAGTAGTAGCAACACTGGAACAATAGGGCTTTGTATCCATCCCAGCAGGGCTCCATTGTATTCCTACACAGCTCTGAGTGATCAAAGAAACATGCATTGTGCAGGGAGATCAGACCTGGCTGATAACATTGTATCATTCCACTTGGTCTCAGCTCTATACAAAAAATCTGGACTTGAGTGCATTATTCAATCAGACTTGCTGCCGCCGGTGACCTCATTCTGGGAGGTGGCATAAAGGGTATAAAAGATGAGGTAAGAGGCAATGGGAGGAGATTGTGCTGAGACTACAAGAGTTTACTGAGAGACTGTGATGAGAGCATGCAGGCTGGAATATACTGTGATGCCACATGCTAAGAGTTAATGCCACATGCCAAGAAGCCTCCACTGGGTGATTCACACATGACAGAGCATGTGTGAGTGTTGGACTATAGAGCCACATCAAGGAGATGCGTGGTAAAGTAATTATTTCACCTTTATTCCCTTTTATTTTAAGTACTGTATATTGTAGCTAGTAACTGTTAATGCTTGCATACATCTGCACATCTGTTCTGAACTGCATGTGTTAGATGTTAATACCGACCCATTTAGGGGTTAATAAATATATAAAATTTAGAAAGCTTGTCTTGTATTTATCTTGTGAACCCGGCACTCACTGGCGGTGAGTGTGGTTTTTATATGAGAGAAGACTCAGGTGTGGCCACAGCGGTGTTGGAGCACTGAGGATCTTTCACACAGAGTATAATGATCGGAGACCCAGAGGAGGATTCAAACATAAAAAACAATGTTACTTAGCTCTCCCTGGCTCCAGTGCACTCACCGCTACCTCTTCAATGTTGGACCAGACGTCATGCATCACAACGCATAATTATATCAGACTGGCCCACCGACGTCTGGGATGTCACCAAGGAGGCCCGAAGCCTGCTGGAGTGCAGGAGAGGTAAGTAACAGTGTTTTTTTTGTTCCCTCACCTCCCTTGGGCCTCTGATCTTTATACTCTGGGGTCTGAAATGACCCCAGAGTATAATGATAGCATTGTTTGTGGGGATCGCGGCCCGCGACCTTACTTACTGATCCCAGCTCCTGCTCACAGCCACCTCCGCAGAAGGTGAAGCGCAGACGGCCGTGAGCAGGAGTGGGGATCAGTAAGTAAATAGGGCTTACACCAGCAGGTAATGGCCTAACACACAAAAACACATCAGGGGCCTGCCGGACCCCTAATGTCCCGGGCCCTGTGGCAGCCGCTACTGCTGCTACCCCGGTATTTACATCACTGACTGGACTGCCATACTGGATGTCAGCATTGTTATAAATTGAATAGTTTTTAAACTACTCATGCCTCCTGCAGTAAAACGCATGACTGCTGCTCAAGCTGCTGAAACTCCCCAGTAGACCCAAGCCCATCTCCAATCTGACAAGGCATTGTTAGCCACATGCACACAGCTGCACTCCATGTTTCCATAACAACCCAGCCATTTTTCTTCACTGATGTAGGTCAGCTTTAAAGGGGCAGGGTACTGTGGATGAAACTGTTACACAAGATCACAAACACACAGCTTTACTCCAGGTTTTCCATAACAACCGATCGCAGGTTTTTCACTGATATCCAAACAGAGATACACATGATGCTTATGGACCAATGGAAAATCACAGGTTCTTCAGTCTTGACATACACACAGCTTTACACCAGGTTTCCATAGCAACCAAGCTATTTATGACCTGTCAATAGCAGTTCGCAGGTCCTTAAATATTCAGTCATATGACGTGTATCAGCCAATATAAGTTCACATTTCATTTACCAGGTTTCCATAACAACACAGCCATAAATAGATTGTACCTACTGTATACTGGACTGCCATACTGGATGTCAAGTACAAAACTGGCTAATTCTTATGGGGCCACTACACAAACAAAAAATGAAATAAACCCGTGCGAAGCTGGGTCCTTCTGCTAGTATAATATATTTGTACCCATTCATTACGATATATATTTATTTATTGTTTTTACAAGAGATACACGTGTATATAGAGATATTGTATTTGATCTTTATTTTTATTTTGGATTGTACATTTTAACTATCATGTTATTACTATATACAGTATTTCCAAATATTTGTATCGGATCAACTACTATTTTTACCACATCATGTTTTAACCGCTATAAGCAAAGTACACGGTTTTAATATTATGTCTTCTATATGTTTACATATATACTATCTGACTTTATTTATGTATCTATGTAGTTGGCCTGAAGAAGATGCTAGTTCTGCGTCGAAACGTGTTGCCTTATGATCTGTATGTCCAAGTAGAACTAATAAATCATTATCTACTCGATACAGTCGTGTATTCCTACTATCCTGTTGAGCAGCGCTTAGTTTTGATTTCCTTCTATTATGTTGTTTTTGCAGAGCCCTGGAGGTGCCAGTAAATTGGAATTCCCCAAGAAGTGACCCCATTTTGTAGGGGTAATTATAGGGTTTCTGCAAACGTGACATGGTGTCCAAAAACCAACAAAGTCAATTGGCGCTCCAAAAGCACATAGTGATCCTTTACATCTGCGCCCTGCTGTGTGCCCAAACAGCAGTTTAGTTTATACCCACATGTAAGTCACTGTTGTACCCAGGATAACGTACTTAATGCCATATGTGGATATAAACAGCTGTTTGGGCACAGAAGGGAAAGAGCGCTATTTTGTTTTTTGAGCACAGTTTGGTTTTTGGACGTCATACCACTTTTGCAGAGCCCCTGAATTGGCAGTAAAGTGTAATCCACTTGTGACCCCATTTTGGAAACTACACCCCTTAACCCCTTAAGGACCGGGTAATTTTTAGTTTTTCCCTCCCCACATTCCAAGAGCCATAACCATTTCATTTTTAAGTTCACAGACTCACATGATGTCTTATTGTTTGCGAAACAAATTGTACTTTGCAATGGCAGCATTCAATATGCTGTGCAATGTACTAGGAATCTGGAAAAAAATTCAGAATGAGGTGCAATTGGAGAAAAAAATGCATTTGCGCCAAATTTATATGGGTTTAATTTTTACGACGTTCACTGTGTGGTAAAAATGACATGGTACCTGTATTCTGTGGGTCAGTACAAATACGGCAATACCAAATTTATATAGTATTTGCAATGTTTTGATACCTTTTAAGAAATGAAAAACTTTGCAAAATAGAAAAAAAAAAAAATTGTGTCGCCATATTGTGACACCTGTAACTTTTTCATATTTACATGTATGGAACTGGGTAAGATGTCTTTTTATCCGGGACAAGATGACGTTTTTACTGATATCATTTGGGGAAAGATCTGATGGTTTGATCATTTTTTATTCAATTTTTTATAGGAGGCAAAGTGTTGAAAAAAACCACTATTTGGCTATTTTGATTCGCCGTTCACCGTACGGGATAAATATTTTAATAGTTCGGGCATTTTGGAGCGTGGGGATACCTAATGTGTTTATTTACTTCTATATCTGAACTAGGGAAAGGGGGGTGATTTGAACTTGTGTTTTTTATTTTTTTTATACTTTAAAAGAAGAAATTTTTTTTTTTTTAACTTTTATGATCAGACCCCCTAGGCACCTTGAAACCTAGGGGGTCTGATCGCTCATACTATTCACTGCAATACAGTAGCAAAATGCCTACCTCTCTATTTCACGCCGTCTCTGGCAGCATGCAATAGATCTAATGCCATGACAAGCCTGAGAGCCTTCAATAGGCTCCCGGCTGTCATGGCAACTGATCGCTGCCCTACAATGACATTCAGGATGGCGGCGTTCGGTGAAAAATGGCAGCGCTGGTGGCATCTACGCAGTTTAGACGCCGCGGTCCTGTTTGAAATGAGGTATTCCTGGAAAATTGCCACTTTCTCCTTTTGGCATCAGCTGCACATTCATGTCTAGAAAATAAATAAATTCAACACTTGGGGGTTAAAAATGTTCACTCTACTGGATAAATTTTTTTGGGGGTAAAGTTTCAAAAATGGGGTCATGTGTCAGGGGATTCCACTGATACTGCCATCTCAGGAACTCTGCAAAAATGGCATGATGTCCAAAAACCAAAATAATCTTCTACTCTTGAATCTGTGCAGGGTACAATGAAATCTCAAGACTATCAAGGGATTCTAGAGACAAATGTGCTGCCCAGTGTCAGAAAGCTTGGTCTCTGTCACAGGTCATGGATCTTGCAACAGGATAATGACCCAAAACACACAACTAAAAACCAAGAATGGCTAAGAGGAAAACATTGGACTATGCTGAAGTGGCCTTCTATGAGCCCTGACCTAAATCCTATCGAGCATCTTTGGAATTTGCTGAAACATGCCGTTGGGAAAAAGCACCCTTCAAACCCTAGACAACTGGAGCAGTTTGCTCATGAGGAGTGGGCCAAAATACCTGTTGAGAGGTGCAGAAGTCTCATTGACAGTTACAGGAATCGTTTGATTTCAGTGATTGCCTCAAAAGGTTGTGTAACAAAATATTAAGTTAAGGGTACCATCATTTCTGTCCAGGCCTGTTTCATGAGTTTTCTGTTGAAGCATGGTTGAAAAGCAATGTCTGACTTTCATTTGTTCATTTTCATAGAATTTTTATATATTATTACTACAGAAGAGCGAATCGATTCTGCAGAAGTGGAATTCGATCCGAATTTCAGGAAATCTTCGATTCGCCACGATTCCGTATTTCCTCATGCTTCGATGCATCGAATCGCATTTTTTTATAAAATGGCCGCCGCACATGTTAGGACAAGGAGGTAGGGACTCTGGGAGTGCGGGATCACTCACAATGCCACCAACAATAATCAGCAGCCAGCAGGACCTGTGAAGTCACAGCCCTATAAAAACCCTCGGCCATTTTAGGTACAGTCATTCCACATCTCTCATTCTGTAGGTAAAGACGTCGGCAGGAGCTAGGGAAAGACTTAGAAAACATATAGAAGTTCAGGGAAAGAGGCTGAGCCTTAGAACTGTAGGGAAAGCATAGGGAGGAATTGATAGAAGAAGTTGGGGTGGTTGCAGGCTGATTTACAGCAAGAATTTGCTGAATAATTCACTCACTGCCATTATACTGCTGCTCATTACTCATATCTGTGTCATCAAGGTGGAACACAACAAGCCTTTTGCAGTGCAGCACAGCAAAAAAAAAAGTGAAATATCATACACTAATATCTGCATGCATCTGTAAAAGAAGCCTTTTTAAAGTCCTTTATTATAAGGGGCTGTTCTTACAAGGCATAACATTAAACAGTACTATTGAGCCAAAGCCAGGGGCGTAAATACTGGGGTAGCAGTGGTAGCGGCTGCCACAGGGCACGGAACATTATGGGGTCCGGAGCCCTGTGGTAGCTGCTACCGCAAACCCTATAAACACTGCTATCGTTGTACTCCGGGGTATAACGATCGGAGGCCCAGGGGAGGTGAGGGAACATAAAAAACAGTTACCTCTCCTACGCTCCGCAGGCTTTGGGCCTGTTTGGTGACGTCCCAGCCGTCAGCCGACGTCATTATGCGTTGCGACGCCGGCCTGGATCACGCGAGATCCGGTCCAACATTGAAGATGGCCGAAGTAGCGCACGGGAGTGCACCGGAGCGAGGAAGAGGTAAGTAGCATTGTTTTTTATGTTTGTATCCTTCCCTGGGTCTCCGATCCTTATACTCTGGGGTCTGACAAGACCCCAGAGTATAATAATCGTTCATAGCTGGTCCACTATGGGGCATAATACTGTGTGCAGGGGCCACTATGGAGCAAACTACTGTGTGCAGGGGCCACTATGGGGCATATTACTGTGTGCAGGGGCCACTATGGGGCATAATATTGTGTGCAGGGGCCACTATGCTGCATAATACTGTGTGCAGGGGCCACTGTGGGGCATAATACCGTGTGCAGGGACCAATATGGTCCATAATACTGTGTGTAGGGGCCACTATGCTGCATAATACTGTGTGCAGGGGCCACAATGGGGCATAATAGTGTGTGCAGGGGCCACTATGCTGTATAATACTGTGTGCAGGGGCCACTATGGGGCATAATAGTGTGCGCAGGAATGCGGTTTGTACGGGGGGGGAGTTGGGGGCGGTGGTTGGCGGTGGGGGGCCCCATGTCAAATGTTCGCCTTGGGGCCCAGCCATTCATGGTTTTGCCACTGGCCAAAGCCATATGTGCACGTATTTGTAAAAAAAAGCCTTTTTAAAGGTGTTTATTATAAAGGGCTTATTCATTGTTCTTACAAAGCATAACATTATTCAGTACTATTGTGCCAAAGAAAACTGAATTATCATCCAATAATACATGATACATACATGATAATGCACCGTCTCATGCTGCAAATAACACATCTGCATCTCTGGCTGCTATGGGCATAAAAGGGGACAAACTTATGGTGTGGCCCCCATGCTCCCCTGACCTCAACCCCATTGAGAACCTCTGGAGCATCATCCAAAGGAGTGTCTATGATGGCGGGAGGCAGTTCACATCTAAGCAACAGCTCTGGGAGGGTATTCTGTCCTCATGCAAAACAATTGAAGCAGAAACCATCCAAAAACTGACAAATTCAATGGACGAGAGAGTTCAGAAGCTTCTTTCGAACAAGGGGTCCTATGTAACATCACCTCAAATAAAGTTTTTGCTTGAAAACTGTTTGATTTCAGTTTGTAATAACCTGCTAATGCTTATAATTTCACAATGACCATTTTTTTGTTCTTAATAAAAATAAAAAGGTTGCAAATTCTGCTACGCATAATAATTTAAAACATGCATTTTGAGTGTTTTTTTTTTTTTTTTAAATATACTGTTATCATAGGCAGTTTGTTCAAAAACCTTTCAATTATACTCGAATAGTTGATGACTGGAAAATTACAATGACTGCAATTCATATAGGTAATTTTGGAAAATATGAGAAAATATTATTTGCATAATAATTTGGAACACAGTGTATATGTCATTTACGGCCCGCTGGGTTAATGTGGTGCCTGCCCAGACACACCAGCAACTTGGACAGGTGACGCAGCTTCTGCCTCCACGTTCTCACGCCGTTGGTCCTGCAACAATGTTCGCCTCATCCTCCACTGTCTCCTCAGCCTCCATCTCAGGAACAATTCCCAGTGCTCCAACATGGTGCACATGTTCAATCTGGTTGTCAAGCGTTTCCTTAAGTGTTCCACCCATCTGCAAGACATCCTAAAAATGTCAAGGAAACTCGTGCACCGCCAAGCACACCCTCCTTGAGCTGCGGTGACAGAACGGCCTCCCACAACATAGGCTGATATGCGATGTTTCCACCCATTAGAATTCAACCCTCCATATGTTGGATCGACTATATGAACAGAGAAAAGCTATAAACGATTTCTTAATGATCCAAGTGGACAGAGGTACTCCCCTATGTAGCTTTAACGTTAGCCAGTGGCAGCTCATGCGTGACACCTGCCGTTTATTAGTTCCCTTTGAGGAGGCCACTTCGATAGTCAGTCGCCAGGACTATGGGATGAACAACATCATTCCATTGATTCACATCCTGGAAAAGATGCTTATCAATCTGGCTGGTCAGGGGACTGGAGATGTGGCGTCTACATCTCAAGGCCACATGAGCCCTGTGGGGGCTGAACTGGAGGATGAGGAGGACATTGGAGCACAAACAATGTGTAGTCAAATGGGTGGAGAGGAGGAGCAGGAGCAACCAGAACAGCAAGAGGGAGATGAGGAGGATGAGGCAGATGACCCAGACACACCGTTGCAGTATGCAGTGGAGATGGATGCAGGGAGTCCCTCGGAGTCACTTGTGCAAATGGCCCGATGCATGCTGACTTCCTTGCGCAGAGGGTTGACTACTGGCTCTCCACCATGTTAGACCCTCGCTACCAGGGGAAAAATGGGGGCCTTTTTTACACCCACTGAGAGGGAGGACAAACTAAACTACTATAGAGACATGCTATGTAGCAAGTTGGCCGCTGCCTACCTGCGCCATCGTCCATCCTCTCACATGTCTGACCGGGGGGGCCCTGAGCACTCAACTTTCACTGGCATGGCAGCTGTGGGAGGGAGTGGGGGTGGCAGGAGCAGTATCGGCTCCATCAGCAGCAGCCTGAGCCTAGAGTTGCTGATGAGCAGCTTTCTTCAGCTGCATAGTGAAGAAGCTGCTCATCAGCAGCTAGACACTGAGCAGAACTTGAACCAGCAACTGGTGGCATAATTAGAGTGCACCCTGCCACCCGTCATCGAAGATCTGCTGGGAAGCCAAACTGGATTTGTGGCCGCACCTGGCCGAGTTTGCCCTGGAAAAGCTGTCCTGCCCAGCCAGTAGTGTGGCATCAGAGTGGGTGTTTAGTATGTCGGGGGCCATAGTTACCCTAAGGAGAACTCGCCTGTCAACCCAAAATTTGGAGAGACTGACCTTTGTGAAGATGAATCAGGTGTGGATCAGCCAGGACTTCCACCCACCAATGCCTGATGCAGCAGACTAAATCATCCATGCTGCCTCACCACTAGGTCACTGTATGGCCTCCTAAGGCTGTTGCTACCTACACATTATATCACCTTGCCACTCTGTGGCCTACTCATGCTGCTGCCACCTCTGCCACTGGGTCACTGTATGGCCTACTAAGGCTGCTGACACCTCCACACTCTCTTACTGGGTCACTGTATGGCCTACTAAGGCTGCTGACACCTCCACACTCTTACCAGGTCACTGTATGGCCTACTAAGGCTGCTCACACCTCCGCACTCTCTTACCAGGTCACTGTATGGCCTCCTCATGCCGCTTCCACTGGGTCAATGTATGCCCGCCTCATGTTGCTGCCACTTGGTCATTGTTTGGCCTTCTCATGCCACTGTCACTTGGTCACTGTATGCTCTCCTCATGTTGTTGCCACTGGGTCACTGTATGGACTCCTCATACCGCTGCCACTGGGTCACTATATGCCCTCCTCAAGCCGTTTCCACTGGGTCACTGTATGCCCTCCTCATGCCGCTGCCACAGGGTCACTGTATGGCCTCCTCATGTTGCTGCCACTTGGTTACTGTATGGCCTCTTCATGTTGCTGCCACTTGATCACTGTATGGCCTCTACATGTTGCTGCCACAGGGTCACTGTATGGCCTCCTCATGCCGCTGCCACAGTGTCACTGTATGGCTTCCTCGTGTTGCTGCCACTTGGTCGCTGTATGGCCTCCTTATGTTGCTGCCACTTGGTCACTGTATGGCCTCCTCATACCGCTGCCACTGGGTCACTGTATGCCCTCCTCATGCCACTGCCACATGGTCACTGTATGGCCTCCTCATGTTGCTGCCACTTGGTCACTGTATGGCCTCCTCATACTGCTGCCACTGGGTCACTGTATGTCCTCCTCAAGCTGTTTCCACTGGGTCACTGTATGCGCTCCTCATGCCACTGCCACATGGTCACTGTATGGCCTCCTCATGCCACTGCCACTGGGTCACTGTATGGCCTCCTCATGTTGCTGCCACTGGGTCATTGTATGGACTTTTCATGCCACTGCCACTGGGTTACTGCATGGCCTCCTCATGCCGTTTCCACTGGTTCACTCTGCGTCCTCCTCATGCTGCTACCACCGGGTCACTGTATGCCCTTCTCATGTTGCTGCCACTGGGTCACTGTATGGCCTCCTCATGCCGTTTCCACTGGGTCTCTCTGCGTCCTCCTCATGCCACAGCTACTAGGTCAGTGTATGCCATCCTCATACCGCTGCCACTGGGTCACTGTTTGGCCTTCTCATGTTGCTGCCACTTGGTCACTGTGTGCCCTCCTCATGCCGCTGCCACGGGGTCACTGTATGCCCTCCTCATTTTGCAGCCACTGGGTCAATGTATGGCCTCCTCAAGCCGTTTCCACCGGGTCACTGTATACCCTCCCCTTGTTGCTGCCATTTGGTCACTGTGTGCCCTCCTCATGTTGCTTACACTGGGTCACTGCATGGTCTCCTCATACCATTTCCACTGGGTCACTCTGCGTCCTCCTCATGCTGTTGCCACCGGGTCACTGTATGCCCTCATCATGCTGCTGCCACCGGGTCACTGTATGGCCTCTTCATGTTGCTGCCACTTGGTCACTGTATGGCCTTCTCATACCGCTGCCACTGGATCACTGTATGCCCTCCTCAAGCCGTTTCCACTGGGCCACTGTATGCCCTCCTCTTACCGCTGCTTCTGGGTCACTGTATGGCCTCCTCATGTTGCTGCCACTGGGTCACTGTATGGCCTCCTCATGTCGCTGCTTCTGGGTCACTGTATGGCCTCTTCATGCTGCTTCCACCTCCAGCATTATGTTGCCTTGCCACTCTGTGGTTTAATGATGCTGCTGCCAACTCCACATTATGTCGCCTTGCCACTCTGTAGACATGTGGAATCGACAGACAACGGTGTAAAAGGAGTGTGCTCTTTCACTCTACAGTAGGATGTTGGGTCTCTGCTCAGTTCTTTCTACCTGGCACTAACATGGACCTGTAAGGCTGGGTTCACAATTGAGTTAGATGGTCAGTCCAAATAAGTGAAGTGTGCATCGATTCTAAGAGCGACACCTGTCATGTGCGTGTCATTCGGACTCACAGTATTGTTTGACTACCACAGTAGGCTCCCTATGCGTGTTACTGCAAGGCACAGTGTTCTACACCACTATACAGGCTCTCTGAAGCTAGGAAATAGGTGTTTTTTAGCGATATTCGCCGCGTTGTAATTCGGATCGAAGCAAATTTTTTTGAACTTCAAATAGAAGTGCTGAATCGAACTTTTGAGAAATTCGCTCATCTCTAATTATTACTTTTGTCAGATTCAAATTATTTCTGTGACCATTGTGGGTTTTTCTTTCATTAAACGAGGGGTACCAACAATTTTGTCCACATGTGTATATCATATGTATTATATATCAACATTCATATGGCTATTCTGTGATATAAATGTGTTATTTTAGCAATACTAATAATATCACTACTAATTTTAATAGGTGGTTGGAAGTGAAGATGTTTTTTTTGTTGCTTTTGCATTGGCAATTTGTATATAACACAGGAAATAATAGCTCCTCTATGAACCACTTGGGCATTCTTTGAGATTCATAATGCTGTTGACAAGAGCAGAGTTTTGGACAGCAGCATTCGTGGGTCGACGACAAGTCTTAGAAATTACATTTTCATTTTAAACAAGCATTTATACAAGTTGTGTGAAATACCTACTGGAGATAATAGCACAATTAAGGTGCATTATTTTTAAAATGTAAGGAACGATTTTCACTTAACACACATTAGAATTCTCAGCAGGACTTTGGATAAGTTTGTCAAACTAACCAGATCAGCTGTCCCACAAATCCTATTAGCTGCCATCACACTTACTGTGTCGTCAGTAAGCCGGTACATCTCATTCCAGCCAGACTGCCAAACAAACCTTGTTAAAAAAAAAAATCCAGCATTCCCCATCAATCACTTCATACCAGCAGGGAATCAATATCCCATGAGGCAGAGAAGCCGTTCTAAGCACTGCATAGATGGGATTTAATTTATAATATATACAATTTAATGGAATAGTGATAGCAGACGGTAGGTAACCATCCGGTCCTCTCTGGGCTTTATTTCAGAGAGTAATATACAATATCAAATTAAGTCCTATTCAACAGCTGTGAAAGAAGAATGTGAATTATAGAGGAAGTAAGAATGAAATAACAGCTGGAAAGTAAGGAATCCAACAGCTAGACTTGTACTCCAAGTGCATATGTATAGACCAACATCTTTCATCATCTGTTGTGGAGTGATGATGGACCTTGAAGAACAGTCCTAGACATTTATTGATCTTGTCAAAGTGTGCTGATCTTAAAAAGCATTACTTTTCAATTGTAATTTTTATTGAAGTTTTTGTAACATTTAGAACAGTAAAACAAAGATAAGGCAAAATGAAATAGGCACATAACATTCATGCTACAAAATGATCAGATAAGGCATAAAGGAGAGTCCGAGTATCCAAGGGTTCCCATACAGCCTGGCTTCGATCCTTCTCGTCGTTCAGAAGGACAGTCAAATCCTCCAAAGTCCTAAACTCTCTTATTCTGGTATACAATTCCTCCAGAGATGGGGAGGGGGCTTCTTCCAATAAATAGCTATGAGGCACTGTGCAAAAGTGAGGATATATAATAATAGTTTGACTTTTTTTTTTTTTTTTTTTTTTTTTTTTAGTGGGAAAATTAATACTAATATTAAGATACATGTGAGGTAGGAGTGGGAGGCGATAGGCATTCTATCAAAATCTGGACCTGGTGCCAAAACGGATGGATTATAGGGCACAAGCAGACGCTCCACCAAGCGTCTTGTATAGCAGCATTGAAGGAATGAAGTAGAGCCGGCATGTGGCACCAATGGAGCAACATCTTGTAAGGTAATACATCGAGAGGTCTTGGCCACTCGTCTCCAAATGATGGCCCAGGACTGATGATCCAGGGCAGATCCAAGTCTCGCCCTGACAACCTTCCCACTTTCGCATATATGGGTGTATGGAATATCTCTCTGGGGTGGGATCTGTCAGAATACAATAAATATCTGAAAAAAGACCTGCTGTGGAGGATTCAGATTTACACACTTCTCAAATAACGTGGGCATAGGAGCCTGGAGACCCTAGAAGATAGAACATACTAGATGGCTAATCTGAATATACAAGAATTAACTGGAGAGGGGGAGATGAAATTTAGCCTGCAGCTCAGTGAAGAGAAGGAGGGAGCGCATCTTATAATTAATGATATACACAAAGCGGAAAAGGCCTTCCTTAACCCTTTCACTGGCAAGGGTCTCTGGAAATTTTGCACCTCCAGTAGCCGGAGCAATTGTCACAGTTTTGAGATGGACAAATAAAACCTAAATTGCAACATTAAAAAATTGTACTAACCCCACATACCTATATATTTTCTTAAAGTAGACACCTGGAGCATTGTCAAAATGCCACATAGTACTGTACACGCACAGGCACCTTCATGCAATTTTGATTTAAAGTGTAGATTTTCATAGCTCCCAACCGTGCCGCATCTGGTGGGACAGTGCCGATTTTATACTGCTGTCCCGCGGTCCCGCATAGCTTACAATTTGTTCCACTATGCCCCTGAAGTGTTTTGATATTAACAAACTTTATTAGGGCAGGGTAAAGGCTAAATGGTAGATGCTAAATCCTAGTGGCTAAAGGACCTTTGATGACGTCATAGCCATGTGAAGGTGAGGATAGAAGAGACAGCATGTGTGACCAAGAGGGGGGAACCGGGGGGGCAGATGTAGGTGGCAGTTAAACTGAAGGCAGATGAACGGGCAATTAAACTGGTGGCAGATGAACGGCAGTTAAACTGGTGGCAGGTGAAGGAAAACATTAAGCTGGTGGCAGATAAAGGGGGATATTAAATTGGTGGTAGATGAAGGGGACAATTAAACTGTTGGCAGATGAAGGGGGGCATTAAGCTGGTGACAGATGAAGGGGGACATTAAATTGGTGGCAGATGAAGGGGGGACATTAAGATGGTGGCAGATAAAGGGGGATATTAAACTGGGGCAACCGAAGGAGGACATTAAACCATGGGGGGTAGCTGGAGAGGGACATGTCTGCCTCCAGCTGCCCCATAATTTAATGTCCCCCTCCAACTACCCCCACTGTTTAACCCCTTAAGGACCCAGCCCAAAAGTGCGTTAAGGACCAGGCCTTGTTTTTCAAAACTGACATGTGTCACTTTATATGGCAATAACTTTGAGACGTCTTAACTTACACAAGTGATTTTGAGATTGTTTTTTCGTGACACATTGTACTTCATGTTAGTGGTAAACACTAATGAATATTTTTGTATTTATTTATAGAAAAATAGGAAATTTGATGGAAATTTTGAAAAAAAATCGCAATTTTCAAAATGTGAAATGCTCTGCTTTTCAGATAGATAGTCATACCACCCAAATACATTAATACATATTATCTACCATATCTCTGCTTTATATCGGCATCATCTTTTAATCGTCCTGTAATTTATTTTGGATGTTAGAAGGCTTACAAGTGTAACAGCGATTTTGCAGATTTACAAGAAAATTTCCCAAACTAATTTTTTAGGGACCACTTCAGTTCTGAAGAGGATTATAAAGGCCTATATATTAGAAACACCCATAAATCACCCCATTTTCAAAACTGTACCCCTCAAATAATTCAAAATAACATTTGGGAAGTTTGTTAACCCTTTAAGAATTTCACTGGAATGAAAACAATATGGAGGTGAAATTTATACATTTAATTTTTTCCCACTAATTCCTTAATTTAGCCCTAAAATTAACACATTCACAAAGGGTTAAAGGAAAAAATGCATCTCACAGTTTGTTATGCAATTTCTCCCGAGCACGGAAATACCCCACAAGTGGGTGTAAACTGATGTTTGGGCGAATGGCAGCGCACGGAAGGGAAGGAGCGACACTGGGCGTCTGAAAAGCAGATTTTGCTGGAATAGTTTTCAGGTGCCATGTCTCATTTGCAAAGCCCCTAGAGTACCAATACAAAGGAAAACCCCAAAAAGTGACCCCATTTTGCAAACTACACCCCTCAAAGAATTCATATAGGGGTATAGTGAGCATTTTGACCTTACATTCGTTTCACAGATTTTGCTAACACTGGGATGTATAAATGAAACATTACTAAAATGTCACTTTATCCCCAAAGTTTTCATTTTCACAATGGGTTAAAGGAGAAAAAGCACCCCACAGTTTGCAAAATAATTGCTCCTAAACACAGCAATACCCCATATGTGGTCGTAATCTGCTGTATGGGTACATGGCAGGGCTCAGAATGGAAAGAGCACTATTTAGCTTTTGGAGAGCAGATTTTGCAGGAATAGTTTTCAGGTACCATGTCGCATTTGCAGAGCCCCCCAAAGTACCAATACAGTGGAAACCCCCTAAAAGTGACCCCATTTTGGAAACTACATCCCTCACAGAACATATCAAGGGACATAATGAGCATTTTGACCCTACAGCTGTTTCACAGATTTTATTAACATTGGGACATTAAAATGAAAAATTACTTTTTTTCCAATAAACCGTCAATTTAGCCCCAAATTTTTCATTTTCACAAGAGGACAAAGGAGAAAAAGCACCCCAAAGTTCGTTACACAATTTCTCCTGAACACAGAAATGCCCCATATGTGGTTGTAATCTGCTGCATGGGTACATGGCAGGGCTCAAAATGGAAAGAGCGCTATTTAGCTTTTGGAGGGCAGATTTTGCTGGAATAGTTTTCGGATGCCATGTCGCATTTGCAGAGCCCCTAAAGTACCAATATAATACAAACCCCCAAAAAGTGACCCCATTTTGGAAACTACACCCCTTATAGAATTTATCTAGGGGTATGGTGAACATTTTGACCTCACAGCTGTTTCACAGATTTTATTAACATTGGGACATTAAAATGAAAAATTACTTTTTTTTCCAATAAACCATCAATTTAGCCCCAAATTTTTCATTTTCACAAGAGGACAAAGGAGAAAAAGCACCCCAAAGTTCGTTACACAATTTCTCCTGAACACAGAAATGCCCCATATGTGGTTGTAATCTGCTGCATGGGTAAATGGCAGGGCTAAAAATGGAAAGAGCGCTATTTAGCTTTTGGAGGGCAGATTTTGCTGGAATAGTTTTTGGATGCCATGTCGCATTTGCAGAACCCCTAAAGTACCAATATAATGGAAACCTCTCAAAAGTGACCCCATTTTAGAAACTACACCCCTCAAGGAATGTATCAAGGGGTATTATCATTTAGAGCCTAAAAATGCTTCCCAAAAATTAATGTACAAAGTGAAAATTAAAGTTTTTAAAGAAATATCCAATTTCAGTGCCTAATACGTTGCGGCCACTTTGTGGCATCAGAGACATGCACTCCTAAAACTATTAAGTGGGCTATCCCGGGGACAAAAAAAATTATATATGTGGGTATAAACTGCTGCTTGGGCACGCAGCAGGGCTCAGAAGGGAAGGAGCACTGTGGTTTGTTTTAGCTTTTGGAGTACAGATTTAGAGGGACTTTCTGGTCGCCATGATATTTTTGCAGAGCCCTGGAGGTGCCAGTAAATTGGAATTCCCCAAGAAGTGACCCCCATTTTGTAGGGGCAATTTTAGGGTCTCTGCAAATGTGACATGGCGTCCAAAAAAACAACAATCTAAATATGCACTCCAAAAGCACATAGCGCTCCTTCACATTTGCACCCTGCTGTGTGCCCAAATGGCAGTTTATGCCCACATGTATGACACTGGTGTACCCAGGATAACGTATTTAATGCCATATGTGGGTATAAACTGCTGTTTGGGCACAGCCAGGCACAGAAGGGAAAGAGCGCTATTTTGGTTTTTAGAGCACAGTTTGCTTTTTGGACACCATGCCACTTTTGCAGAGACCATGAATTGTCAGTAAAGTGGAATCCGCAGACATGTCACCCCATTTTGGAAACTATACCCTTCAAGGGATTTATCAAGTGGGGTAGCGAGCATTATTAACCCTTAAGTGTTGCATTCTTTTAATTTCCAAAAATGAATGCGCAGCTGATAATGAAAAGTTAAAAATGAAATTTTTCTATAGATACGCCATTTCAGTGCCCGATATGTTGTGCCCAGTTTATGTCTGCACAGACACACACTCCAAAAACTGGTGATCGGGGATCCCGGGCACAACAGCTTTTGGAGCGTTCATCTCTGATACAAGCCGGGCACAACATATTACGCACAGAAATGTCGTATTCCTGGAATAATTGTCATTTTCACCTTTCATCATCAGCTGCCTATTCATTTACGGATAATAAATTATAGCAACACTTGGGGGTTAAAAATGCTCACTTTACCCCTGGATAAATTCCTTCAGGGGTGCAGTTTCCAAAATGGGGTGACATGTCAGGGGATTCCACTTTACTGGCATTTCAGCTCTGCAAAAGTGCAATGGCGTCCAAAAACCAAATAGCGCTCCTTCCCTTCTGTGCCCGGCTGTGCCCAAACAGGAGTTTATACCCATATATCACATTAAGTACCTTATCCTGGGTACACCAGTGTCATACATGTGGGTATAAACTGCGGTTTGGGCACACAGTAGGGCACAGAAGGGAAGGAGCGCTATGTGGCTTTTGGAGCGCAGATTCAGATATTTGGGATCTGGATGCCATATCATGTTTGCAGAGCCTCTAAAGTACCAGTAAAGTGGAATCCCCTAGGGAATGACCCCATTTTGAAAACTGCACCCCTCAAAGAATTTATCAAGGGGTGTAGCGAGCATTAGTATCCCAGACGTGACTGCACAGCGGATGGGGAAAAGTGAATATGTAATCTGTGCGTAGTACATTGGGTACACTAAATTCCCTACTATTTCCCCAGTAGTTCCTATTATTGGGGGGTCACTCTGGGGGTCACTTCTGGTTTATTATCCCTCGTAAGCTCTAAATCTGGGGTGTACCCTAATATACGCTCGCACAGCTTATACATTCCCTTCCTGCCGCAGCCAGTTATGCTCTAATGATTTGGCGATTTTTGGGGTTTTTGTCTTCACATTGTACGAGTTATACTTTCTTTATTTCTCTGGTGATGTAGCCATATGAGGGCTTGTTGTTTTCAGGGTGAGATGTATTTTTTAATGACATCATTTTTAGGTGCTTACAACTTATTAAATAAATTTTATTAACTCTTTCTGGGTGGATTAAAAAACAACCCCATCAATTCTGGCACTGCGTTTTATCTTTTAAATTTTTCACCATGCAGCGTAGAGCATAAGTAACATGTTATCTTTATTCTGCGGGTCGGTACGATTACGGCGATACCTCATTTATAATGTTTTTTTATGCAATACCAATTTTGCAGAACAAAAACCCATTTGGGGACATAAATTAATTTTTTTTGCATCGCCATCTTCTAAGATGCGTAGCATTTTTATTTTTCAGTTTAGAGAGTTGGTTTAGGGCTTATTTTTTGCGGTACAAGCTGTGCTTTTTATTGGTACTGTTTTGGGGTACATATGACTTTTTGATCACTTTTTATGGCATATTTTGTAAGGTGAGATGGCGAAAAATCGTTACTTTTGGCGGGTTTTTTCTGTTTTTTTTTCCCCGACTTTCACCGTGTACATTAAATATGGTTTCAGTTTTATTGTACAGGTTGTTACGGACGCAACGATACCAAATATGTATTGTTTTTATTAATTTTTAGGTTTATTTTTTATATAATTCATTTTATATAGGAAAAGGGAATTTTTGGGGCTTTATTCTTTTATTAATTTTTTTCACATACTTTATTATTTTTTTTTTCACTTTTTTTTACTTTTTCTTGTGTCCCATTAGGACACCTGAGCCAGCAATGCTTTGATTGCTGGCTCAGCACTATAGACTGCAAGACACGAGCATACTCGTGTCTTACAGCCTATACAGGAAGTCAGCGCTATGGAAACACAGCGCTGACTTCCTGATGTCTCGGCAGGATCAACCAGGTACTGGGGGCTCCAGGCAGCCTGGGGTCACTTGGCAGACCCCGGGCTGCACATTAGAGATATCGGCACCCCCCCGATCTCGCCGCGGGGGGTGCCGGGGGGGGGGTCGGCAAGACGGCAGAACCCCTTGGATGCCGCGGTCATGTTTGACCGCGGCATCCAAGGGGTTAAAACCGCCGATCGGAAGTTATGGCCGACCGGGGGTTATGGAGCAGGGTGTTAGCTGTCAGATACAGCTAACACCCGGTTCCGATACCGCCCGCTCAGATAGTGAGCGGGCGGCCGGCCTCGGGCGTAGCATTACGTCCTGGTGCGCGAAGTACCTAGCGCCCAGGACGTAATAGTACGTCCAAGGTCGTTAAGGGGTTAATGTCACCCTCCAGCTGCCCCATAGTTTAATGTCACCCTCCAGCTGCCCCATAGTTTAATGTCCCCCTCCAACTACCCCCATAATTTAATGTCACCCTCCAGCTGTCCCTGTTTAATGTCCCCCTCTAGTTTCCGCCAGTTTAAACTGGGGCACGAGGAGAGGGACTTAATACTGTGGGGCAATTGGAGGGGAACATTATAATGTGGGGGCATATAATGTTAGGGTGACTGTTGGAGCATTATACTGTGTGGGGGCACCTGGAAAAATAGATGAGAGTGGGCAGAGTCAATGTAGAAGTGGGTGGAGCTAAATTTGCCATGGCGCACATAGCGCGCCACATATTTTGTCCCTCTTTCTGTCCTTTGAAAGTTGGGAGGTATGGATTTTATTTAAAAAAATGCAAATAAATGTATATTTGCTAAAAGTCTAAACCAAACAAAAAGTTATATGCACCAAACACACTAAAAACAAGAGTTCAACATGTGCAGAGTTCATTCACATCACTAAGGCCTAAACCTGCATGCACATGTCTTCCTAAAATCGCAAGAACTGATAAGAACAAAAATTTGCTTTGAAGCTGGAAATTTAAAAAATGTATCATCCTATAAAATGTAGGTATTAGACACCGTGAAAAGCAAGTGAACCACTAAACCCTATATATTTCTTGAAAGTAAACAACCTGAAGATTACATGTATCTCAATGGGTTATCAATAACCATGTCCACATTCATGTAACTTTGAGAAACAAATTATTTTTTTGAAAAAATGCACTAAAACATATTTTTCACCTAAACTTTCTATTCAATCTTACATTCAAACACAAAAGACATAAATAATAGATCAAGGTGTACACAATGTATATACAGTGGGGAAAAAAAAGTATTTAGTCCGCCATCAATTGTGAAAGTTCTCCCACTTAAAAAGATGAGAGAGGCCTGTAATTGACATCATAGGTAGACCTCAACTATGAGAGACAAAATGAGAGAACATATCTAGAAAATCACATTGTCTGATTTTTAAAGAATTTATTTGCAAATTATGGTAGAAAATAAGTATTTGGTCACCTACAAACAAGCAAGATTTCTGGCTCTCACAGACCTGTAACTTCTTCTTTAAGAGGCTCCTCTGTCCTCCACTCATTACCTGTAGTGATGGCACCTGTTTGAAATTGTTATCAGTATAAAAGACACCTGTCCACAACCTCAAACAATCACACTCCAAACTCCACTATGGTGAAGACCAAAGAGCTGTGGAAGGATACCAGAAACAAAATTGTAGACCTGCACCAGGCTGGGAAGACTGAATCTGCAATAGGCAAGCAGCTTGGTGTGAAGAAATCAACTGTGGGAGCAATAATTAGAAAATGGAAGACATACAAGACCACTGATTATCTCCCTCGATCAGGGGCTCCACGCAAGATCTCACCCCGTGGGGTCAAAATGATCACAAGAACAGTGAGCAAAAATCCAAGAACCACACGGGAGGACCTAGGCAATGACCTGCAGAAAGCTGGGACTAACGTAACAAAGGCTAACGTCAGTAACACACTACGCCGCAAGGGACTCAGATACTGCAGTGCCAAACATGTCCCCCTGCTTAAGCCAGTACATATCCGGGCCCATCTGAAGTTTGCTAGAGAGCATTTGGATGTTCCAGAAGAGTATTGGGAGAATGTCATATGATCAGAAGAAACCAAAGAAGAACTGTTTGGTAGAAACACAACTCATCATGTTTGGAGGAGAATAAATGCTGAGTTGCATCCAAAGAACACCATACCTACTGTGAAGCATGGGGGTGGCAACATCATGCTTTGGGGCTGTTTCTCTGCAAAGGGACCAGGACGACTGATCCGTGTACATGAAAGAGTAAATGGGGCCATGTATTGTGAGATTTTGAGTGCAAACCTTCTTCCATCAGCAAGGGCATTGAAGATGAAACGTGGCTGGGTCTTTCAGCATGACAGTGATCCCAAGCACACCGCCAGGGCAATGAAGGAGTGGCTTCATAAGAAGCATTTCAAGGTCCTGGAGTGGCATAGCCAGTCTCCAGATCTCAACCCCATAGTAAACCTTTGGAGGGAGTTGAAAGTCCGTGTTGCCCAGCGACAGCCCCAAAACATCACTGCTCTAGAGGAGATCTGCATGGAGGAATGTGATTTTCTGGATTTGTTTTCTCATTTTGTCTCTCATAGTTGAGGTCTACCTATGATGTCAATTACAGGCCTCTCTCATCTTTTTAAGTGGGAGAACTTGCACAATTGGTGGCTGACTAAATACTTTTTTTTTCCCCACTGTATATATATATTATATATACTGTGACAACTTGGGGGGATTAGTCTCAAAATGGCGGCAGACTCCTGGTCCGGACAGCAGTGGTTCGTGGTACTGGGCGCCGGAGAGATAGCGTTCAGACGGTCCAAGTGTAAAATAAACGGGCTTTATTCAGCTTACGTGCAACATAACAAAACAACAAAAAACCTAGGCCACAGTTAGGGCACTAACTGACTCCTTGAGCCCCTAACTAGCCTCTGGGCAATAAGAAGCTTGACTTAGTCTCTGTAAGTCCTCTCTGAACCCCAGCCCTCTGGGGACAGACCTCCCTGTCTGCCTTTGGCTGGGTCCACCATTTCCTGCTTCCTGCAGGATACTCCAGCCTTCTGGAGTTACACGCCCCCACCCAATGGCGTTGCTGAGAGCCTTTTCTGGCCTGGGCCTGGGTCGCTCAATAGCGCCCTCTGGTTACATACTCACATACCCTCCCCCTCAGCTCACTTCCCATGGGGTGAGCTACAATGGGACAAGACATCCTATGATGAAGTCCCTTTTCAAACATGTATGCCTGCCCAGTGTCTCTCCAGAAGTCCCAATCTGGCGGTCTCTTCTTCCAAATTCCGGTTACTCGACATTTCCGGTTTCTCATCACTTTAACTGCTACGCCAAGATCCTGGCCATTCTGTGCAAAGGCAAGTTTTACTTCATCACCTTCACAATTCGCCATATAGGGGATCACATCATTTTCATCACATTTCTCGCCATAGTCTTCAGCCATCCCATTGCATGACTTTGATTCCTTTAGTGAATAACCGTAAGAATCTGCATCTTCTCCTATCATGAATCCACAGGAGCTCAGAGACCAACTAACACATACTACATGCGGATCAATGTCTTTAGAGTATAAATGTTTCACGGGTACCTTTTCCATAACCTTCATCTCAAAGCAAACTTTGCCATTACCATCAAGGTTTAGAAGTTTAGGAGACATAGGCTGCTTGCTCTCCTCCTTGTTTGAGATACACAAGCTCTGTACTGCAATATCTTCTCCTTCTGCACGAGGGCCATACAGTACACCCTCACAGAATAGATCACGCTGAACTACATTTTCTGGTACGTCTTTATCAACTTCCTCATCATATATTGGAATGGTTTCTGTATAATGCTTCCACACCTGTACGGCAGCAGGAGAACCACTTCCATACTCTATCTAGTCTTACCTCCTCTTTCTCATAAGCATAACTTCCTGGAGGCATGTTGCGGTACTGTGATAGATTGCAAGAATTTTCGTGCCAACCCCTTTCTGACAGTACAGGAGCTGGTGATATCGTCATCTCAACATTCTCCAAGTTATTTTCATTCCCTGTGCTAACACCGGAGGACTGGGATACCAAGTTTTCAACATCACAGTTTTTACTGTCAGTACCCAGATTCTTTTTGGTTACATGTTCTGGCTGCCTTAATGGCTCTGCTTTCTCTGTCTCTATGCTGGCAGCTTTCTCCACTTCTAACGCCTTCTGTAGCGCACAAATCTCTGATTCCAGCTCCGGAACTTTCTTCATTGCCGCATTTTTCTGAGCAGACTCCATCTCAGTTTTTACTAGTGCACCTTGCAGCTCTGATTCTTTAGAGGTTAACAGGCTCTGCAGCAAGTCTTTCTCAGCTTTTAGTGCTGTCAGCTTTGAAGATAGTGCAGATACCGACTGTTCAGTATTGGATAAAGACTGCTGCAATCGATCTAATACTTCTCTTTTAGATTCCACTTCGGTTTTTAACTGTTCTATCTGAAAAGTGTGCTCTTCCAACTTTATTTCTGACTCGCGCTTCACTTGATCCATCTGAAACTCCAGCTGTTTCTTGATGCGTGTAATTTCCTCCTGCTTGTTCACTTGCACCTTTAGTTTAGCAACAAGCATTTTTAGATCTACCATCTCAGCAGATAAATCAGACATTTTTTCCTCAAACTGAATCCTCATGTCTTCTATCTGGAAGTCCAATTCTCTCTTGGCCTTTTCCAGCTTGTCATAAGCAATAGCTTTATTCTCGTACAATATCTGAACAGATTCCAGGTTTTTCTCAACTTCATCCTTGGAGCTAACCAAATCCTCCATTTCAGTGCGCAGTTGCTTGTTGAGCCTCTCTAACTCGGCCTTCAATTCAAGGGCCTCTTCTAGGGAGTGAGCCAAGCCAAGAGCTTTGGTCTCTTTTCGACGAGCCTCTGCTTCAGCACGGTCACGTTCTTCTGCATATCTAGCAGAAAGAGTCTTCTCTTCACCAAGCAGATGATCAAACTTTTCCTGTTTCTTTTCCAAATTTGACACAATTCGACGTTGATGATCAAGATCTACACCTATATCTTCTAGTTCCTGCTGAAGTCTAATTTTCGTCTTCTCAAGTTTGTCATAAGCAGCAGCCTTCTCTTCAAACCGTTGATTTGTAGCTTCTAGCTCCTTTTGCAACTTCTCCTTTAGTTCTTCAACAGAGTCCAAGGACCCAATACTATCCTCCATTTTTTTCTTCATATCAGTCGCCTGGGCCTGTAGTGTTGAAATCTGCTTTGTCAAATCTCTTTTTGCTATCTCCTCTTCCTCTAGTTGCTCAAGGAAACCATTTTTGTCATCTTCCATTTGTTTTAGTTTTGTACTAAGGTCAAGCTTCTGACGAGTTTCTTCTTGCAAAAGTTCCTGAGTGTCCTGAAGCTGAGATTCTAGTGTAGAAAAATCTTTGGAAAGTTTGATAAACTTGCTGTCTGCTTGAGAAAGAAGCCCTGTGACATTATTCAATTCCACCTGCAGTCTGTTTGCCTTGTCTAGCAGCTCTGCTCGAAACCTGTCCCCTTCTGTGACTTTTAGTTGCAGCTCTTGAAGTTGAGTCTCTGCTTTTTTGTGTCTCTCTGCATTCAGACTGCTGCACTAATAGACCTGTGCATAACTTCTCTGCTTTTTTACAAGCTTAAATTCTCTTTTTCTTGCCCATGGTTTAATAACAAGATTACACAATATTCCACAGCAACCTTGGGTTCAACCGGCAGCAACTTTTTTGCTATCTTCTGCAGTCACATGTATTCAAACAGTTAACTTATGTGGCACTACAACAACCAGCATTTTCTTCTGTCTTCCACAGAAAACACAAACATGGCACCATAACCTTTCACATAGACTGTTTGCAATATCCAGCTTCTAAACACATTACTTACTTTCTTGCCATCAGCAAACACTTTACAGACTTCTGTGCCACAGTATACAAAAAGTCCATTCCCTGGTTTCCTCTTCCAGAGTTTTACTTTCACCAGTTTTTGCACACAATTTGCTATGTGGCATATTCCACTCACCCCTTCCTGGGTTTCTCCGTTGAAATCACATACTTCTTCCAGCTGTAGGCCACAATGCACACTTAGCAGTACTGCAGTCACCAACCACTTGTCTTCCAGGACTTGCGTGGATCTCTTTATGCCCGAATCCGTAGCACCATATGTGACAACTTAGGGGGATTAGTCTCAAAATGGCAGTGGTTCGTGGTACTGGGCGCCGGAGAGATAGCGTTCAGACGGTCCAAGTGTAAAATAAACGGGCTTTATTCAGCTTACGTGCAACATAACAAAACAACAAAAAACCTAGGCCACAGTTAGGGCACTAACTGACTCCTTGAGCCCCTAACTAGCCTCTGGGCAATAAGAAGCTTGACTTAGTCTCTGTAAGTCCTCTCTGGACCCCAGCCCTCTGGGGACGACCTCCCTGTCTGCCTTTGGCTGGGTCCACCATTTCCTGCTTCCTGCATGATACTCCAGCCTTCTGGAGTTACGCGCCCCCACCCAAAGGCGTCGCTGAGAGCCTTTTCTGGCCTGGGCCTGGGTCGCTCAATAGCGCCCGCTGGTTACATACTCACAATACACACACACTATATGTACCACAAACATCATTTACAACAAGAGTTTGTACTCTCAAAACTACTAATACAGAAGACACGCAAGGTTTTGCTGTTATTCACTAATATGTTAAAAATCTATACTGTACATAGCAAACTGACACCAAAATTTAACTTTTTTGAGATTGCACAGCATACCGTATATAAAAACACAACTTAATATTTCATTTATACAACCACCTTCATGCAACTTTGCAGTAGAGATTACAAGCAAAAATTGCACAAAATTTCAAATTTGCATGCTCAAGCAATCCCTTTCTGGAAACAAAATGTACTTTCCAAAAAACTGCAAGATGTGAGGAATTCATACATACCACATGTATATATTTACAGGTGCGGGTGTTAAAGAAACGCCAAAATCGCAGAAATACGCCAACAAATTTTGTGCATGCAAATTAAATAGGAGCTTACATAAGAATAGAATTTTCTATCCCCCTATAAAAATTGTAGCAATTTATGCGTTCATCTCTAGTAATAATCGTTATTGCTATTATTTTAACGTGTAACGGATATCGCTAGAGAGGTGCTCGGCGTATTTTACTCTATAAAGATCAGGTATAGTCAGGGTCAAATGTAAACTTTATTGATGACTTTATGCAAGTGTTGTGTACAGTGGGGAAAAAAGTATTTAGTCAGCCACCAATTGTGCAAGTTCTCCCACTTAAAAAGATGAGAGAGGCCTGTAATTGACATCATAGGTAGACCTCAACTATGAGAGACAAAATGAGAAAACATATCTAGAAAATCACATTGTCTGATTTTTAAAGAGTTTATTTGCAAATTATGGTGGAAAATAAGTATTTGGTCAATAACAAAAGTTCATCTCAATACTTTGTTATATATCCTTTGTTGGCAATGACAGAGGTCAAACGTTTTCTGTAAGTCTTCACAAGGTTGGCACACACTGTTGCTGGTATGTTGGCCCATTCCTCCATGCAGATCTCCTCTAGAGCAGTGATGTTTTGGGGCTGTCGCTGGGCAACATGGACTTTCAACTCTCTCCAAAGGTTTTCTATGGGGTTGAGATTTGGAGACTGGCTAGGCCACTCCAGGACCTTGAAATGCTTCTTACGAAGCCACTCCTTCATTGCCCTGGCGGTGTGCTTGGGATCATTGTCATGCTGAAAGACCCAGCCATGTTTCATCTTCAATGCCCTTGCTGATGGAAGGAGGTTTGCACTCAAAATCTCACAATACATGGTCCCATTCATTCTTTCATGTACACGGATCAGTCATCCTGGTCCCTTTGCAGAGAAACAGCCCCAAAACATGATGTTGCCACCCCCATGCTTCACAGTAGGTATGGTGTTCTTTGGATGCAACTCAGCATTCACTCTCCTTCAAACACGACGAGTTGTGTTTCTACCAAACAGTTCTACTTTGGTTTCATCTGACCATATGACATTCTCCCAATACTCTTCTGGAACATCCAAATGCTCTCTAGCAAACGTCAGACGGTCCCGGATATGTACTGGCTTAATCAAGGGGACATGTCTGGCACTGCAGGATCTGAGTCCCTTGCGGCGTAGTGTGTTACTGATGGTAGCCTTTGTTATGTTAGTCCCAGCATTCTGCAGGTCATTCACTAGGTACCCCCGTGTGGTTCTGGTATTTTTGCTCACCGTTCTTGTGATCATTTTGACCCCACGGGGTGAGATCTTGCGTGGAGCCCCTGATCAAGGGAGATTGTCAGTGGTCTTGTATGTCTTCCATTTTCTAATTATTGCTCCCACAGTTGATTTCTTCACACCAAGCTGCTTGCCTTGTGGGTTTCCCCACTGTAAGTGTTTGGTGTAACTCTTTGGTGCTGTGACCTGGACAATGGTAAACTTCTGGGTCACAGCACCAATAAACTTCCTGGTTATGTTATGTTCAGAGGGGTATTACATAATAATGCCCCTCTAATAAGGCTCAGAGGGGTATTACATTACCCTTCCACGTGACAATCAGAGAGCAAAAGTATAGTATGCTCTCTGATTGATAGGAGAGGGGATAACATGGAAAGAAGTCCCTGCTATCCCCCCCCCCCTGGGGTCACATACAGGTCATGCACAGATGATGATTTATCATCGTTTGTGCAGTCTGCATCTTGTCTCCCTCCCCCCTCCTTCTTCCTACATGCTGCCTGAGGCGGGTGGGGGGGGGGAACAACACTTTTGAGCCCTATATCTCAGGATTGGTTAGGGCTATCAATATTATTTTGGATTCATTTTCAGAGCGTATCTAATACATCCTTACTACTAATGTTGATATCTCAGGATCCATTTGGGCTATGAATATTATTTTGGATTCATTTTCGGAGATGAGAGTCCCAGCTTTAAAATGGTACCAAGATCTTCATGATAGCCCAAATGGATCCTGAGCGAATTTCTGTTAAAAATGCTGTCGGGAATTGAGATCTGCAATGGGATCTCAATGTCAAATAGCGTTTTCAACAGTGAATCACTCAGGATCCATTTGAGCTATCATGAAGACCTTCGTATCATTTTAAAGATGGGACTCTCATCTACGAAAATTAATCCAAAATAATATTCATAGCCCAAATGGATCCTGAGATATTGGCATTAGTAGTAAGGACGTATTAGATACGTCCTCGGCTACAGAAGTGCCACCCTGGGAGGACGTATAAATATGTGGTTGGCAGGGAAAGGGTTAAAAGTGGTTGTCCAGGCAAAAATGGACAACACTTTTAACTTTTAAATCAGCCAGAAATAAGTAAAGGATCAGAGCAAAGAAATGAGGTGGTTCGGGGACAACCAAAACTTTTCTATTTCCATTCATTCTGAATATGCTAAGAGGGTAGACAGATCGTCCTTGTGCTTTGGAGTCACCACAAGCAATCTGGAAATCCAGTGTCTCCCTCCAGCCCACATAAAACATATAGAGCTCTGTAAAGACCAGAAGTCCTTAATAGGGACCAGGATCAGTTGGGTCTCAAAGAAATAAAGCAATTTAGGTAGAATGGTCATTTTTACAACAAATATCTGGCCAAAGAGAGACAGAGGAAGAGCCTTCCACTTAGTAAGGAGGGCACATATCTGTCGGTATAAGGGAGGCAAATTTGCCTGATACAGGTGGGAAAAGGATTTAGTAAGATGAATGCCTAGGTAATTTCCGGAATAATGTCTGCCACCTATATGGAAACAAGGCCTGCAAGATAGTTAAATGCAATGGGGGGGATCCGAATGGGTAAAGTCTGGGATTTAGAAGAATTAATTTTATATCTGGAGAGACTGCCAAATGTATCTAAACTGGCATAAAGGTTAGGGACGGTAATCTGGGGATTAGTCAGAATCAGGAGTAAATCAGAAATAGGAATACAGGTAACAAAACAGCACGGAGTAAAGGCAGGTACACAGAAGCAATAACCAGCGCCACTGTGAATGTGAGCAAAGAATAAATAGGAAGAAAGAACCCGCCCCAGACATGATAGGAGGATAGGCTGTCAATCACACAGGTAAGGCTAAAATTAACTATTAGTGGAGCAGAGGAAAACCAAGGTGAAGGAGATGGGTGTGGTGGAAAATCAATTAAGGAGGTGAGGGAATAGGACAGTGTTCAGACAATACAAGAAAAACCCGGAGGAAAGAATCACAGCTGGACCCACCTGCGGTCGGATGGCGCAGAAGTTCGAACGGGTGCGGACGTAACAGGGCCAACCCAGATGGCCAAAGGATTTTTAAGCATCCAAACTGAGCACCAAGAGTTCAGAGTCTGATCTGGAGGTGATGTCTATCAGAACAGTCATCCTCTGGGTGTTATATTGAGTCATGAAGCTAAAATCTTTGTGAACCATTTGAGATCAGCATTCAAAAGCGCTAGAAGTCTAAAATTCTTACAATCCAGGCTTTGGGACAAGGGTAAGGAAGGAGTGCAAGAGAGAATCAGGGATGGGAGCCCCAGCCATGAAAGTGTTAAATAGGGAGACTAGGTGGGGGAGTAGTTCAGCTCCAACAACTTTGTGATACAAATACGTAAAACTGTAAAGGAAGGTAAGTTAGAAGATCTTAGAAAAGCAGATAAGGTATCCCTCTCAACTGGATCAGAGAGGATAGTAGTCAGCAAGGAGTACAGCTTGGCATAATATTTTTGAAACATGAGGGCAAACTCATAAATTACTGTCCCATCAGAGCACCGGAGAGCATGTGCCTTGTCTGGCTAGAAGTGTATGAGATTTGTTAGCCCTTTTGTAGTATCGCTGCTTCATATACAGGAGTAGCTTTTCAACCTTTCAGAGTAAAATGTCTTTAATTTGGGCTTGAAGGTCAATCAATGTTTTTAGAAGGGATCTCGTTGAGTGTATTGACATGTGGTGCTCAATGTGTCGCAGTTGGGAGCAGAGGTCAATCAAGTAGGCAGTGTCATCATGTTTCAGTTTAGTCCCTAAGGCAGTGATGGCGAACCTATGACACGCGTGTCACAGGTGACACCCCCTTAACCCTCCAGGAAGGCCCATCATATCGGGTCTGAACTCAATTAGTCAGAATTTATCACATTATGTTGATATTCATTTGCAAAAATATGTGGTCACCTTACCCTCTTATCTTAAGGATTCACCTAGCTTAATTGAAATATTACTGAAATTAGAATGGCAACCAAACTACCAATGGGCCACCTTAGATGTTAAAGCTCTATATAGCAACATACAACATGATCTGGGTATAGAGGCTATATCCTCTTATCTAACAGAAGACCCCCAAATGCCCGCCAATCAGAAGACGTTTATTCTGGAAAGCATACGTTATATTCTGACTCATAATTCATTTGAATTTCAAAATCAGATTTATCTGCAGACCAAGAGAACCGCAATGGGGACGAGATTTGCCCCTAGTTTCGCGAACTTATTTATGGGGGCTTTTGAAAAATCATTTATATTTAGTCCCCACCAATGGACAAAATTAATAATTCTATACAAAAGATATATTGACGACCTCCTTTTCATTTGGGATGGCACAGCTGATTCGTTTTACAACTTTACACAGTACCTTAATTCAAATACTTGGGACCTTGATTTTACTGGCAAAATTAATCCCTCTGAACTTGAATATCTGGATCTCTTATTGATGAACATTGATAATACCATACAAACGAAAACATTTTTCAAGAAAGTTGACTGTAATAGTCTCCTGGATTTTAATAGCTTACATCACCGCAAATGGAAGGAGAATATCCCTTTCAGTCAATTTAAAAGGGTATGCAGGAATTGCACAAAAGATGAAGATTTTCTTCATCAAAGTAAAATCATATCAAAGAGATTTAATGAGAGAAATTACCCAAAATCTATAGTGAGAGCAGCACAAACAAAAGCTAAACAATTTCACCCAATCAGAATGTCTAGTTCCCCATTGTAAAAATACAACTAATATACACACTTTCAATCACAACTTTATAACAACATATAATGGATTACATGGACATATTAGATCTATCCTTAGAAAAAATTGGAATATTTTGCTTAATGACCAATATCTCAAAACAGAATTACCCAAGGACCCTGGGATAATGTTTAGGAGGGCTAGATCTCTAAAGAACCTGATCGCCCCAAGTCGACTTAAAACTGTCACTAGGAAAATTAAACAAGTATGTTCAACCCCAGGCAGTTTTAGGTGTGGACACAACAAATGTAAGTGTTGTGATAACATCTCCCATAGAAAGACTGAAATAATAAGTCACTCCACAAATGAAAAGTTTTACCTTAAGTCTCGACTTGATTGTTCATCATCCTACATTATATACGTTATCCAATGTCCATGCCATCTACAATATGTAGGCCGGACCATCATGAGCCTACGTGAAAGACTTAATAAACATCGATCAAACGTTTCAAATGGCTACGTGAAACATAGCGTTTCCTGTCAAGCCCTGAGGTATCACAATAGTGACTTTAGTGGTTTCAGAGTAACACCTTTAGAACAAATTCCCAGTGGCCAACCCAATAGATTTGACCTACTCAAAAAAAAGGAGATCTATTGGATCTACAAATTGGGTACCCTAGTTCCAGATGGTCTCAATGAGGCATTGGAAGACATAACCAACTGATACATTCATGTCTTCAGTCTATAGAGTATCGTATGTTTATTTTCATGTATATATCGAACTCATTTGCATGTTATATATAATATTGTTCCACCAGTGTACTGGCCAATACACCAGTGGCCAGTACATTGGTGTATTGTTGATTTTATGCTGCAGACGTTTTTTGCATAATGATAGCATACATACATGTACTTTTGATCTTTACATTGATTGGCTTTGATCTATCTTGACGCTTTTATATTTTGAGTATTTGGCATATGTATACCAGTTTTCTTTTATGTCCAATTTATATTTATATGTTCCTATATCTACATATTGCCATAGGTCATGTCCTACCTCACCTAGTTATTGTAATTATGGTCTATCAACATGTTTTATCTTATATTATTGGACAATTCCATTGATGTATACTATTTTTTTTTTTTTTTTTTTTTTTTTATATATGTTTACTTCCTACTATCATCATTTGTATAAAGTTTTTTTTTTTTTTTTTTTGCACATGTGCAGTGCAGATTTTTAGAAGCCACTCAGAGGGTATATTACCTAGCAAATTAGACTCAACCACATGTCTCTCTGTCTACTGACACTGGTAAGTCCTATGTTGTTCTCTTCTTGCAATCCTTATTCTATGGTTTTATCCTATGTCGTATCAATACCGTGCTAATGTTCTCTAGAAATCACATTGATATTGTGTTAGCATTTTCTAGAAGTTAATAAGCGTTCTTATGTATCCATGTCCTCTCACTGTTGTTATTAGATGATCTCTATTGATTCTTGCACTTTGGAGAGTCTGTGAGACACTTTTTTAGATGCTATTCTCCCCTCCTTTCTTTTTAGTAACAATATATATTCTAACTGCATTCTTTATGACACTGGGATGAGCTTGTATACATACAATGGCATCATGTGTACATTTTTTATGTGGATATTATGTATATAATTTTTAAATGTGTATTTCCCTGAATGAGATTTGTGGTGTTTGTATTTTCTGTTTTATTAGTCATACACTTGAAAAAGGGGTATTGCCCCGAAACGCCAATCCCGGCGTCATGTGTTTTTTATTCGTGTCTGGATTAAAGTGTGATTTTGACGTTCCATCCGTGGTGAAGCGCTGTGTCTTTCTACAAGCCTTCCTGTTCCTTGTCCCTTGGTGTGGATTCGGATACAGGTCCGCTACTGGTATCCTTCTATGACACGCGTCACAGGTGACACACCAAGACAGTTTGGGTGACACGAATCGGCAGCTATGTATTGTGTTATTGTAATAAGCAGCTATTGATACTTTTACTCTCCTGTACACGCTCTTGTCCAGGACGCCCTCCAATGCCTCCTCTAGGCAGCGTTACACTGAAATCATGACGCTGAAGAAGGCCGGGACACTACATACAGCGTCCCGGCCTTCTTCAGCGTCAGCAACAATGCACCCTGGAGGCGGCAGCGGAGGGTGTCCAGGTCTGCAGCATGGACAGGTGAGTAAAAATTATCGTCCACTACTCTGTGGGGGTGGAGAGATAACAGGGGGTCATATACTGTGTGGGGGATATAAAAGGTGTCACAAACTGTGGGGGGGGGCAAAAAATGGGGTGGCCGTGTGGTGGCTATAAAAAGGGGGTTATATACTGTGTGATTGGCCAGGAAAAGGGGGTTGTATACTGTGTGATGGGCCAGAAATACATATAATATAAATACAGGTGCATCTCAATAAATTAGAATATCTTTGAAACGTTCATTCATTTCAGACATTCAGTAATACAATTCATAATCAGCGTCTTCCATGATTGTGTGTCCTACTGAACCAGACTGAGGGACCTTTTAAAGGCTTAGGAAACCTTGGCAGGTGACACACTGAATTTACAATACTGAACTTTTTTACAATATTCTAATTTTCTTAGATTTGGGTGTTCATGACCTGTAATCCATAATCAACATTTACAGAAATAAAACACTTGAAATAGAACACTGTGTGTAAAGAATCTAGAAAATATAGGAGGTGTGACAGCTTGGGGAACTAGACTCAAAATAGCGGCAGACTCCTGGTCCGGACAGCGGTGGTTCGTGGTACTGGGCGCCGGAAAGATCGGGCTTTATTCAGCTTAACTGCAACATAACAAAACAACAAAAACCCTAAGCCACAGTTAGGGCACTAACTGACTCCTTGAGCCCCTAACTAGCCTCTGGTTCACTTGAGCAGCTGGACTAATGCTCCACTCAGCAAAAGTCCCCTGTGGCCCCCAGCCCCTCTGGCACAGACCGTCTATCTGTCCAACTGGTCCACCATTTCCTGCTCTGTGCAGGATACTCCAGTCCTCTGGAGTTACACGCCACCCCCCTCAAAGGTGTGGCTGAAGGCCTTTTCAGGGCTGGGCCTGGGTCGCTCAACAGCGCCCTCTGGCTCACATACCTACATACCCTCCCCCTCAGCTCACTACCCATGGGGTGAGTTACAATGGGACAAGACATATGTCGCTGTCCCTCTTCAATGCTATACGCTTGTCCAGTGTCTCTCCAGATGTCCCCATCTGGCGGTCTCAACCTCCAAGTTCCAGTCAGTCGAGCCTTCCGTCTTCTCCTCACTTTAAATGCTATGCCAAGATCCTGGCCATTCTGCGCAAAGGCAAGCTCTACTCCATCACCTCCACAATTCGCCACACAGGGGATCACATCATTTTCATCACATTTTCCATCATAGTCCTCAGCCATCCCATTGCATGACTTTGATCCCTTTAGTGAATATCCGTAAGAATCTTCATCTTCACCTATCACAAATCTACAGGAGCTCAGAGACCAACTAACACGTACTTCATGCACATCAATGTCTTTAGAGTACAAATGTTTCACGGGTACCCCCTCTGCAACCTCCATCTCAAAGCAAACTTTGCCATTCGAGACACCATATGAGGCTCTTCCACCTGCCCACAGGAAGGCAAAACTCTCCATAGTGAGAGAAGTGGCGCTCAGACGATCCCGTGGCATTCTGAAGTGAAGATCACAATTATAAGTGTCAAGAAGAACATTAGTTCCATACAGTTTTTCATCTTCCTCTTCCACCGGTGGCTGTGGGGACTTAGACCTGTTGTATTTGTTTTCTTCAATACACTTGAAGTAGCCACGGCCATGATCTTCACGTGGTCTTTTCACACCACATTTCTTATCCTTTTGATCTTTGCCATCACCATCAAGGCTTGGAAGCCCAGGAGACATAGGCCGCTTGCTCTCCGCTTTGTTTGAGATACACAAGCTCTGTACCGCAATATCTTCTCCTTTTGCACAAGGGCCATACAGTACACCCTCACAAAATAGCTCACGCTAAACTACATTTTCTGGTATGTCTTTAACAACTGCCACATCATCTATTGGAATGGTTTCTGTATAATGCGTCCGCACCTGTACGGCAGCCGGAGAACCACTTCCATACTCTAGTCTTATCTCCTCTCTCTCATACGCATAACTTTCTGGAGGCATGTTACGATTCTGTGATAGATTGCAAGAATTTTTGTGCCAACCCCTTTCTGACAGTACAGGAGCTGGGGATATTGTCATCTCAACATTCTCCAAGTTATTTTCATTCTCTGTGCTAACACCTGAGGACTGGGATACCAAGTTTTCAACATCACAGTTTTTACTGTCAGTACCCAGATGCCTTTTGGTTACATGTTCTGGCTGCCTTAATGGCTCTGCTTTCTCTGCCTCTATGCTGGCAGTTTTCTCCAATTCTAACACCTTCTGTAGCGCACAAATCTCTGATTCCAGTTCCGGAACTTTCTTCACTGCCACATTTTTCTGAGCAGCCTCCAGCTCAGTTTTTACTATTGCAACTTGCAGAACTTCCTCAATCTCCCTGACATCTTCTATGGCAGCAGATGTAGATGCCATCTCTTTATCCACTATGCCTCCTAATTCTAGGATATTCTGCAATGTTCTTCTAACATTTGTCAGGTCAGCATCCTGGATGATATTTTCTGCTTCCCTCACTGTTCCCTGAACTATATTGAACTGATCCTCCAACATCTTCTGATAAAGCTTCTGCTCATCTGCAGACCTTTTGTCAAGTCTTTCATTCAAGTCCCGTATCTCAGTAGCTCTCTTATTTTGCTCTTGGTTGAATAAAGACTCTCTCTCTTGAGTCACGTTTTTCATGGATAACAGCTCTGATTCTTTAGAGGTTAACAGGCTCTGCAATGAGTCCTTCTCATCTTCTAGTGCTGCCAGCTTTGAAGACAGTGCAGATGCCGACTGTTCATTATTGGATAAAGACTGCTGCAATCGATCCAATTCTTCTCTTTTAGATTCCACTTCGGTTTTTAACTGTTCAATCTGAGAAGTGTGCTCTTTCAACTTTATTTCTGATTCACGCTTCACTTGATCCATCTGAAACTCCAGCTGTTTCTTGATTTCCTCCTGCTTGTTCACTTGCACCTTTAATTTAGCAACAAGCATTTTTAGATCTACAATCTCAGCAGATAAATTAGACAGGTTTCCTTCAAACTGAATCCTCATGTCTTCTGTCTGGAGGTCCAATCCCCTCTTGGCTTTTTCTAGCTTATCATAAGCATTAGCTTTGTTCTCATACAATATCTGCACAGATTCCAGGTTTCTCTCAACTTCATCCTTGGAGCTAACCAAATCCTCCATTTCAGTGCGCAGTTGCTTGTTGAGCCTCTCTAACTCGGCCTTCAATTCAAGGGCCTCTTCTAGGGAGCGAGCCAAGGCAAGAGCTTTGGTCTTTTTTCCACAAGCCTCTGCTTCAGCACGGTCACGTTCTTCTGCATATCTAGCAGAAAGAGTCTTCTCTTCCCCAAGCAGCTGATCAAACTTTTCCTGCTTCCTTTACAAATTTGACACAATCCGATGTTGATGATCAAGATCTACATCTACATCTTCTAGTTCCTGCTGCAGTCTAATTTTCGTCTTCTCAAGTTTGTCATAAGCAGCAACCTTCTCCTCAAACCGTTGAGTTGTAGCTTCTAGCTCCTTTTGCAACTTTTCTTTTAGTTCTTCAACAGAGTCCAAGGACCCCATACTATCTTCCATTTTTTTCTTTCAAATCTGTGAAATCTCTTTTTGCTATCTCGTCTTCCTCTAGTTGCTCAAGGAAACCATTTTTCTCCTCTTCCATTTGTTTTAGTTTCGTACTAAGGTCAAGTTTCTGATGAATTTCTTCTTGCAAAAGTTCCTGAGTGTCCTGAAGCTGAGATTCTAGTGTAGACAACTCTTTGGAAAGTTTGATAAACTTGCTGTCTGTTTGAGAAAGAAGCCCTGTGACATTATCCAATTCCACCTGCAGACAGTTTGCCTTGTCTAGCAGTTCTGCTTGAAACCTGTCCCCTTCTGTGACTTTTAGTTGCAGCTCTTGAAGTTGAGTCTCTACTTTCTTATGACTCTCCTGTAAGGCTTGCACTTTCTGAGCATGGACAGACGACATCTCCATCAATTCTTTGTCTTTATTTTGCACCAAAACAGACAATTTCTCCTTATCTTCACAAGATCCTGACAGCGCCCTCTCCAGGCTACATATTCTAGCTTTGAGTTCCCTTTCTCTTTGTTCCAGAACTCCAGCTCTGCTCCGCCATTCGTTGACTTCACTATTTAGGCGAACCTGCTTTAGTTCATGCAAGTTTTGCTCTGACTGCAATGTCTGCACCACAGATTCTAAATCTCTCTCTTGTTCAGAGACATGCTTCCTCAGCTCTGCAATTTCATTTTCTTTGTCAATTAATGCAGCCGAAAGTTTTTCACACTTCCTCACTTGGTCATCCAGACATTCTGACCGACACCGCAAAAATTCACTTATCTCACGTTTAGCAGTTTCAAGGTCATCTCTTAATTTTTCAATGACACTCTCTTTGGCACTTGAGTCTTGGACATGCTGCTCCTTTAAATCCTGCAATTGCTTCTCAAGCACTTGTTTTTGCTCTACACTCTGTACAACTTTATTAGATAGAGCACATTTCATTTCAGCAAACTCCGTCTTAGTGACACAGTCCATTCCAGGCAAACCCAGCACCACCTTTTCATAATGACTAGGATATGAACTCTTTATTGTTTCAAGCTCTTGCTTTAACTTAAGGTTCTCTTTTTCTGATACCTCAAGTTGCCATTTCCAATCAGATATTTCATCCTCATAAATGAACCTGATGGTTTTAATCTCATCTTGAAGCTGCTGCACCATAATATTTTCATCTTTGGCGCTCTGATGCACTCCAGTATGAGACATAGTCATAGTCATAGACATACAGTCAGCAGTGACATATTCTTTCATAGAACAGAGGTGCTTTAGAAAAACTGAGTCACTCTCATGCAACACATTATCTTTACTTGCATTCCACATGATCTGTTCCGGGTTTTGTGTCTCTCTGCATTCAGACTGCTGCACTAATAAACCTTGGCATGACTTCTCTGCTTTTTTACAAGCTGAAATTCTATTTTTCTTGCCCATGGTTTACTAAAAAGATTACACAATATTCCACAGCAACCTTGGGATCAACCGGCAGCAACTTTTTGCTATCTTCTGCAGTCACATGTATTCAAACAGTTAACTTATGTGGCACTACAACAACCAGCATTTTCTTCTGTCTTCCACAGAAAACACCAACATGGCACCATAGCCTTTCACATAGACTGTTTGCAATATCCAGCTTCTATACACATTGCTCACTTTCTTGCCATCAGCAAACACTTCACAGACTTCTGTGCCACAGTATACACAAAGTCCATTCCCTGGATTCCTCTTCCAGAGTTTTACTTTCACCAGGTTTTACAAACACCTTGCTATGTTGCAATTCACTCACCCCTTCCTGGGTTTCTTCAGTTGAAATCACAGATTTCTTCCAGCTGTAGGCCACAATGCACACTTTGCAGTACTGCAATCACAAACCACTTGTCTTCCAGGACTTGCGTGGATCTCTTTATGCGCGCGTTCTCCACCATATGTGACAGCTTGGGGAACTAGACTCAAAATGGCGGCAGACTCCTGGTCCGGACAGCGGTGGTTCGTGGTACTGGGCGCCGGAAAGATCACTTTCAGACGGTCCAAGTGTAAAATAAACGGGCTTTATTCAGCTTAACTGCAACATAACAAAACAACAAAAACCCTAAGCCACAGTTAGGGCACTAACTGATTCCTTGAGCCCCTAACTAGCCTCTGGTTCACTTGAGCAGCCGGACTAATGCTCCACTCAGCAAAAGTCCCCTGTGGCCCCAGCCCCTCTGGCACAGACCGTCTATCTGTCCAACTGGTCCACCATTTCCTGCTCTGTGCAGGATACTCCAGTCCTCTGGAGTTACACGCCACCCCCTCAAAGGTGTGGCTGAAGGCCTTTTCAGGGCTGGGCCTGGGTCGCTCAACAGCGCCCTCTGGCTCACATACCTACAGAGGTCACTTTTTTAATTTAATTACTGAAAGAAATAAACGTTTCAAAGATTCTAATTTATTGAGATGCATCTGTACATATATCAAAAATATAACTTTTTTTTTACTAAAGCTACAAATAGCACAAAGTTATGGATATTTCTGGATGTGACACGCCACCCGAGTTAAGCTAGGTTTTTTTTTACAAATTTTGACATCAAGCTTAAAAGGTTATCTATCACTGCCCTAAGGCTATACAATGGCCTCTCATCACCGCTTTATGGACTTCTCATAATGTTGTCTCAGAGATAACCGACCCCTCATTGAGTTCAAAAAAGGATTTGAGGTGGGATTGGAGTTGCTCATGGGTCTGCGCCCTCCTAAGCAGGCCCTCATTAAGCCTCCAGTGACAGACTCTAGTGGACACATTGCATACAGCCAGGTCTATCATAACAGGGGCATTATCAGACCAGGTAATAGAACCCATGGAGGAACCACGAAGAAGGCGCAGAGCAGGAGCATTCCCAAAAAAAATAATCTATACATGTGTGGACCTTATGGGGAGGGGAGTAAAAAGTGTAGGATTTATCAGAAGGATGGTTTATTCGCCAGAGATCATATAAAGAATACCATCTAATAAGATGGTGGAAACAGGTCGATAAGTGTCTGTGCAGAATTCGGTGTTGTACCAATAAGAGTCTGGCGATCCATCCTATCTGAGAAGGACATGTTAAAGTCACGACCTATGTTTACAGCTGCAGGCGGAAGTTTAGATACTTTATTGAGGACCCGGGAAAGAAAGTTAGCCTGGGAGGAATTAGGAGCGTAAATATTACATAGGGTGATAGGTTTACCTATCTAGTTTCCTGTGGAGTATAACAAATCTTCCACCCGGGTCCAGGATGGAGGTAGTGACTACAGTATTAGGGGACAAGAGAAGGAGACAAGGACAGCTGTCCCTGCTCTTTCTTTGAGTGAACTGCTGAGTAAACAACAGGAAAGTACCATAAAGCAAAATTCAAGGAGCAGGAGTCATCCAAATGAGTCTCTTGCAAAAAGGCGATGTCAGTGCACTTTGCATTGGAGTTAAGACACTTCACATTCAAGGATATTATTATTATTATTTTTCCATGGGGAAAAAGTATAGGAGGAAAATAGCAATCAGTTAGCTTACCCCAAGGTAATGAGTGGAGGACAGAGGAGCCTCTTAAAGAAGAAGTTACAGGTCTGTGTGAGCCAGAAATCTTGCTTGTTTGTAGGTGATCAAATACTTATTTTCCACCATAATTTGCAAATAAATTCTTTAAAAACCAGACAAAGTGATTTTCTAGATATGTTCTCTCATTTTGTCTGTCATAGTTGAGGTCTACCTATGATGTCAATTACAGGCCTCTCTCATCTTTTTAAGTGGGAGAACTTGCACAATTGATGGGTGACTAAATACTTTTTTTCCCCACTGTAGAGAGATTGACAGTCAGTGATAGGACCGCCCACTGGACTTAATTGCTGTTTCTAAGCATAGAAAAAGCAAATATATAAATGACAAGTTATACTCAAAGGGGTTATCCAGGATAAATGAACAATCTCTGACTAAGTCCCTCATGTCCACCCTCCAGCTTTATAATAGATCTTTATTTTCAATATTATATAGTTTTCCAGTAATATATGTAGGTCACATGACCTACATATATTACATTTTTTTTCCTTTCCGCTGATGTAACGGGTCTTCAGTCTAATCCAGATCCTGACCCGTTACGTCAGTGTAAAGGCCTCGCCCCCCTCCCCCCAGCCCCATTGTACTTTCCTTTTCCTCTGGACCCAGGCCAACGTGTCATCCAGGGAAGGACGCCTCCTATTCTTTCTGTGTGCCAGTTTCCCACGCACGCGCAATAGTGCTTGGGAAGCTGACACACAATACTTACCCAGCTTCTCTTGCTTCCGGTCTGGAAGTGATGTTGGCCTGGCTCCAGGCAGCGTGTGAGGCCTGCAGCTCAGAGCCAGCATCGCCTCTGCTCCAGGCACACATGGAAAAGAGGAGAAGACAGGAAGACAGGTAAGTATGATGTGGTGGGGCGGGGGACGATTGTAGTTAGTTAGTTGGGAAGGGCTAGTAAAACCCCTTTAACACTTTATCGACCGGCTTGACTTAATCCCGACAGAAATCTCGCCTGACCCTGTCACTCAAAGAAGAGAGCGGGGAAGAAGGATGAATTATATCAGTGTGAGTCGTAGTACTTTGGAGCAACGGTGAAATAAATGAAATATAATATAAATATCTCTGTAACAGTGGCACAAATTTTCATGGTGAAAAAAGTGTTACATTCAGGTGAGCCTGACCTATCTATGTTGCTGGTTTAATATGCTTCACCCTAGTGACAGACTCCCTTTAAGACCATCAGCCATGTCCCATCCATGCATTCTAACAGCATTTGTTTCCCTTTCCTTCTCTTCAGCATGAAGATTTATTCACAACACGTCTGTGAATTCTAGCTTTCTATCTCTTGTCAGTATACCCCACACACTAGTCATGCCCCTCCACAGAATTCCACCTTGACTATATGCTGGCCAACTACTGCTTTAGCATTAAAAGCTGAATTTTCTCTTTTGTGAAGGGAAAGGCTGTGTATCAAATCTTCTTCCCCTCTCCCACACCAGAGGGCAGGGGCAATAAATTTAGGATACACAGACTGCCAAACATCAAAGGAAATCAGAAAGGAGAGCAAAGAAGTTTAATCAGGCCTAGTGTGGTGAGGCTGACCTGCAGGTCCCCTGGCTTATGGACCTGCTGCAGCTGGGACCATTATGGCTACACCAGTCTTTTGCAGGTTTCAATCTTTCCACTGCCAATTTAACAAAGCAATACACTTTACTGCTTTAAACTGACTATATTTATTGTAGTCTTTGTAGCCAATTGCCCTAAATATTAATCTTAATATATAATTTGTGTGTTTAATGATGTGAAAGGTCCAGAAAGTCTCATTATCCAAACTGATCAAAAGATGTATTCTACAGCCTCTTAATACAGACTGATAAAAAGACTAATTCCAGAGGTTCGTAATCCCACTAAGGGATTATATCACAGAATCACAGATCACAAAGGAACACTGAGAGTTCATTAAACTCTATGAAGCCTAATGCTATGTATTTGTTCATCTGAATTTACTAATGATTAAATCTATGTCTAAAGCTCATTTATAATACTAGCAAAATGAGTTTGTCCACAACATATTTGGGAATTAGTCTGAAATACTTGTACTTAACATGGGCTAAAAATAGATTGTAGGATGTTGATATGGAATGTTAAGCCATGATTTACATTTAAAAAGATACACAAATTGTATATCACATTAGTTCCATATTTTATTACCTCTTAAGCAGTTTGTTCATACTTTAATTAACCTGTATATATCTCTTATATATATATAAAAATGAGTTTATCTGTCTCTGTCCTTTATGTGTGACCAAATGACTGGACTGATCCTCACCAAATTTGGCACACAGGTACAGATGTCCGGGAAGATTTTAGACCGGGTCTCAGCTCTCTAGGACGTACTGTTCCTGAGATATAGTATTCCCAAAAAATTACCTGCATCAGCCAATACAAGCCTGCAAGTCTTTCACTCATATTCCAACTGCCATACACATGGTCACATGTCCCTTATCAGCCAATAGAAGCTCGCAGTCGCTTAGTCTCCACAGGCACACAGGTTTCCATAGCAACCAAGCTATTTATGACCTGTATGAGTCAATAACAGTTCACAGGTCCTTAACCCCTTAATGACTGGGCCATTTTTTGTTTTTGCATTTTCGTTTTTCCCCTCCCCACATTCCAAGAGCCATAACTTTTTCATTTTTCAGTTCACAGAGTCACATGATGGCTTATTGTTTGCGAAACAAATTGTACTTTTTAATGTCACTATTCAATATGCTGTGCAATGTACTGGGAAGCTGGAAAAAAAATTCAGAATGAGGTGCAATTGGAGAAAAACTGCATTTGCGCCAAATTCATATGGGTTTAATTTTTACACCATTCACTGTGTGGTAAAAATGACATGTTACCTGTATTCTGCGGGTCAGTATGAACACGGCGATACCAAATTTATATAGTATTTGTAATGTTTTGATACCTTTTAAAAAATCAAAAACTTTGCTAAATAGAAACAAAATTTTGCGTCGCCATATTGTGTCACCTGTAACTTTTTCATATTTACATGTATGGAGCTGGGTAAGGCGTCTTTTTATGCGGGACAACATGACGTTTTTATTGATACCACTTGGGGAAAGATCTGATGGTTTGATCACTTTTTATTCAATTTTTTATAGAAGACAAAGTGTTGAAAAAACGCTATTTGGCCATTTTGATTTTTTTTCCCCGCTACGCCGTTCACCGTATGGGATAAATATTTTAATATTTTAATAGTTCGGGCATTTTGGAGTGCGGGGATACCTAATGTGTTTATGTTTACTTTTGTTTATTTACTTTTATATCTGATCTAGGGAAAGGGGGGGTGATTTGAACTTTTGTGTTTTTTATAATTTTTACATACTTTTAAAAACTTTTTTTTTATACTTTTACTTGTATGATCAGACTCCCTAGGGACCTTGAAACCTAGGGAGTCTGATCGATCATACTATTCACTGCGATACTACTTTATCTCAGTGAATAGCAAAATGCCTTCACTGCTATTAGACGATGCCTCTGGCATCGTGTAATAGCTATACTGTAATGACAGGCCTGGGAGCCTTTAATAGGCTCCCGGCTGTCATGGCAATCAAGCGCCGCCCTCCGATGACGTTCTGGAGGGCGGCGATGAGGTAAAAATGGCGGTGCCCTTGTCGGCTCTGCAATTTAGACGCCGCGGTTGCGTTTGACCGCGGCATCTAAAGGGTTAACAGCCGCGATCGGCACCGATCGCTGCTGTTAGCTGCGGGTCCTGGCTGTATTATACAGCCGGCACCCGCGGTGTATGGAGAGCGCTCAGCTCCTGAGCGCTCTCCATACATCGTCATGCGACTCAGGATGTACTATTACGCCCTGCGTCGTTAAGGGGTTAAATATTCAGTCATATTACGTGTATCACATTTAATTTACCAGGTTTCCATAACAACACAGCCATAAATAGACTGTACCTATACTGGACTGCCATACTGGATGTCAAGTGCAAAACTGGCCAATTCTTATGGGGCCACTACACAAACAAAAAATTAAATATACCTGTGCAAAGCCGGGTCCTTCTGCTAGTCTAACATAAAATTAACCATCTCATAGAAAATGCAATGCAGACATCAGGTTATAGAGCAGGGGGAGCTGAGCAGACTGACATTTTGTGGGAGGAGATTCAGTATAACTTGTCCCCCACACAAACAGATTAGGTAATAACCCCCAATCACCAGCCTTTTTTTCTCCCCCTTTTTTTGACCTGAGTTACTGATCATATCCAGGGTCGGACTGGGGTGCCTAGGGCCCACCAGTGGGATTGATTCTAGGGGCCCACCCTACTGCCATAAGAAATATCGCCCATCCAGATTTTGGCATCACGCACGTTTAATGTGCATTTTCGCGCACAATACAGTGTGCAAAACAGAACTGTATTGTCCTTTGCACTACATCAAAGTGAGTTTTCTTTTAATCAATGCAAATATCACTTTTAGCTGAGCTTTAGTTTACTGTCTTTGAATAGAAAAATGTATTTTATTTTATATATGGGTATGCATGGCACATATCTGAGATCTGTGTGATGCAGATCTTAAATACATTCAGGCTTGAGACCTAGCACACAAACTATATTATGTTCTACACACATACACGGAAAAGCAAACCAAAATTATTTTATTGCACAACCAAATAAATAATATAAAATTAAACGTTAACTTATCCTCCATCACAGATAGCGTTCAACAAACATTACAGACACAATAGTGCAGATAGCTGACCTGTTTTGCCAGGCAAAGTGACAAACATCAAAGTAGAAAACTGATGGACCCCATCACAGTCAAAGGGGTTCATCAACATCGGCCATAAGATGGACCTGTCCCTGCCAGGATTTCCATTTTCTTTTTCTATAAACGTAGTTTTAATGTATCAGATGCACGATACAAATAACTAACCTTAAATAGAGCAGTATTAATATAATAAGACATACAAAGAAAACCATTTTACACAACCAGGTTACAGCAGCAGTTTCTGAAGAACAGAAGATGCGTTTGCAAATCGATCAACAATGTCATCATAATCTAAAGACATGGAAATATTGCTCTGAATGTTCATTAAAATGAGAGATTCTAAAAGTTCTTGTCCAATCAATGACCTCAACCAATTTTTGACAATTTTTTTTTTTAAACATTCTTTCACAGGAAAGGTGCAGGCCAGAGTAAGGAGCGCTTTATATGCCACAAAAAGATTTGTATATGCAGCAGAATGCAAGTTGTGATCATATAAAAGTCTATAACAGCAGGTCAGGCGGTTTTCACAAGCACCTACCCTGAATCACTGTCTATGCTTCCAGATCAACCATCTGTGCTGTAGTCTCAGATCTGCATAAGGGCATATGTTCTGGTGGATTCCACAGTTTTCACGTTAAGCCTAGATAGAAGAATGCTTAATGCTGTCATTTCATTCACTGCAGAGAGGAAACAGAATTGGGTGCTATATTATCTTATTTTATATCGGTAGGACACAGTCTAGTTGGGGCTTTAAAGCGGTTTTCCAAGGCTGAGTAATTGATGACCTATGAAATCATCAATTAAAAACTGGAAAGGGATCAGCGTTCACGTGATGTGCGTGCTGCAGCCTCTTCAGTACTTACCAAGCACAGCTCCATAGTGACTGTGCTTGGTATCACAGCTCAGCCCATTCACTTTAATGGGACTGAGCTGTGATCAGGTCATGTGATCAATGAATATAATGTCACAAGTCCTGTGAAGTAGAAGCAGCACTCATAGAGGGCCACTGCCTCTTTAACCAGCTGAACCATGGGGACATGGTGTCAGATGACATTTCTAAGGATAGGTCAGCAATAAAAAAAAAAAGAAAAGTCCTGGAAAACCCCTTTAGGCTATGCCCCACATGGCGTCCCGCAGCAAAAAATCTCTGCGGATAAAACCATGGCAGCAACGCATCGCAGTTTTTCCTGCAGCGCTTTTGACAAAGTTGACAGAGGTTTCCTCTGTGAACTTTCTGCTTCCATTATACCTATAGGGAAACCGCCGGCATTTTGGCATTTCCATAGGTATAATTGAAATGCAGCGATTTCCAAAACCGCATGTCTGCAACACGTATATTAACGCAAAGTGGGGATAGGAATTGCTAGAATCCCATCCACTTTGCTGTGACTGTAAAACACCGCTTTTTTTTCCACGGCGTTTATACCGCAGGTGAACCGCGGCGTTTCCACCACGTGGGGCCCCGGCCTTAAAGACAGAGAAGTGCCCTGACTATGGCTCTCGAAATGTGGTGACACAAGTCCCCACTGACCTACACTTCCTGCACCTGAATTCCTTACATGCTCCAGGATTATTAAGAGGCCAGAGTCACCTAACTACTGTAGGGAACTGCCATTTCTACTAGTATATAATGTATCTGTCTTCTTTGCCCCTGCAGTTTGGCTTCAGAGACCCCAGGCATTCAGTGCAAGTTTTGTTTTGTAAATACAGTGAGTCAGACACATGTGAGGCAGAGCTGCTGGGGGGAGAGATGTGAGCAGAGCTGCTGAGACAGACATGTTATGTCTGGGGGAGTCTAAGAGCCACTTGTTCCTCTTTACTTCACAGTATATAGTTAGGTATGTGTTACCCCCTATATACTCACAGGACCTAGCTAGTAACCGTAGTTAGGGATCCATATATATATATAGTTCAGGGCAGTGATAGGTTAGGCTTCCGAAGGCCAACTAGCTAGTTAGAGGTCCGGTGGCACTAGTATTTTAGCTGGCAGGTTAAGGACTCAGTGTTAGGGTAGTCAGGCCTGCATCTACTGCCGTCACCGTCGCCCTGTTTGCTGCCTGTGAAGAATCTCACCATCATCATCATCTCCTGATCGGCTGTCTGTCATCTCCTGGAAGAATCCGAGGATCCACAGTCATCCACAGGGGCCCCTGCATCTCTTCTGTTGCCTGGAGGTATTGTGCACTGGACTCTTGCTATATATCTATATATATACCCGGGTATATAACCTAAGACGGTTGAGGACTTGCTGGTTGTTGTAGTATTGCTGTGTTCTGAGTATATTTTATGTATGTATTATTTCCCTGTTGATTCTTATAAAGCTACTGTTACAACCTTATGTGGTATCTGTATGTATTCTTCAGACTGTGAGATTAGTACAGTGATCCTTGTTAAGGCTACTAACTGTACTTCATGGGTAAGTCCCAGGAAGAGATCCTCCCTGTAATACAGAGGCTCTATCCTGGGTGGAGGCACTGATATATTTCATATATGTTCCCACTCTTCCCTTCAGCGAAGGCTTCAGGTCCCATTATACACACAGGTCAGCGCCAGAGTCTGTTGCGGGAGGGATAATACTTATACCCCCCCCCCCCCCAAATAGGGCTACACTACTATTACTTTATCCATCGGACAGACGATAATGAATCCCAGTTCCTGGTCCTGAGAATGGGGTTGTTTTTCTCACCACAGTGAATTTAGTCTGAATCCAGGTTGAATGTAGCCGTGCCCTCCTGGATAGGAAGCATCCATGCCCTCTTTTACTTTAATGGGAGTGCCTGAGATAGCCAAAGTCCTGTACTTCACTATCTCAGGCACTTCCATTGAAGTTAATGTGTGCACGGTCGCCTCCCCGTCCAGCTGGGCGCAGCTACATTCAACCTGGATTCAGTTAGAAGAAAAACACCCCGATTCTGAGGGCTCGATCCTATGGATAACAGATAACTATTGTTCATGGCATAACCCCTTTAAAAAGGTTATCCACCTTCTAATATTCTAGGCTACATTCACACGACAGTGCCTAGCAGTGTACACCCTAGGAAAATCTGTTTTCAAGGATCCCTCATTGACATGAGTCTATTGAGGGATTTATAAAATCACCAAAAATAGCCGGTTCTATTTCTTTCTTGGATCATTCACACAGATAGTTAAAACAATGGTCGTCCGAATAGATCCACTAAAATCTATCGGACCGTGTGCTGCTAATACAACAGCCAGCACACGGCCTTGGAATCCTGTTGTGTGAATGAGCCCTTAGATCTGTGGAAGTCTGACAACTTGGATCCCTGCAGATCAGCTGCACCAGGACAGCGTGACTCCCAGTAATGATTACATACCAGGAGCCACACTGCTCACCACTGTACAAAGTGCAGCTGCGGCTTTTGGTACTGTAGTGCTGCCTCATAGACTTCAATGGGACAGCACTGGAGTACCTAAGGCCAACACTATACTTTATACGCTAGTGAGCAGCGTGGCTTCTGGTATGATAACATTACTGACAGCCATGCTATTCAAATGCAGCTGATCTTCAGCGTGTTGGAACCCTGCAGGTGGTATAACAATATTAGAATGTGCATAATCCCTTTAAAGGGGTTATCCAGGCAAAAATTTATTTTTTAATTAGAGTGGGAAAAAAAAATAAAAAAAACAAACGAAAAAAAAAAACAAACACATTCACCTGTTCTCGATGCTCGTGTGTCCCCCAGTCCTGCAGCTCTGTTGGCGCAAGTCCCCACCACACATGACTGCTAAGGCCAATCCGCAGCCACGGTGAAGGGAAGTCACTATCTGTGACGTCCCCGGGTCCCTTCTGTAGGCCGCTGATTGACCTAAGTAGTCACGTGACCGCTGAGGCCGACGAAGGGAGTGTAAGGGTTAAAGCATAATTTGTATTATATTTTATAATGCAGTATATAGAAGACACAGGGTGAAATGTTCTCCATGCAGGCTAAATAGTTTAGAGATAGAATATAATCTCAGGGTCTGAATATCAACAGTTCTGCTGTTCTCAGAGATGTACCATTCTCAGGAAAGATAAGGAGGACATTTAGATTAGGTGAAAAGGAAACATCTGAGGTGATGGGAAACTGAACAACTTTGTCTGGTAACGGAACTGGAAAACCCATATATGTACATTGATCCCATGACTGTTATGTAACTGAGCTTACCTTTAAAACTGTATTGAACTACGCAATAAAGAAGAAACGGTTCATACACGATACCTGTGTACGTCTTGTTTCCCGAGCGCTCAAAACTGGTTATTTATTTAATTAGGCTTACGGTGACATCCATCCCGGGGGGACTTAACCCCCGACAGAAATTGGCTAATCAACGTGGGGCGACGAGATCGTCTGATGTGCAGCCGATAGAGTGCCGACCCACTCACCGATCGACTTGAGGACGGGACCAGAGGACCTCAGATAGATAAAAACAGTACTGTGAGGTAAGCCTTTGATCTTGCCAATTAGTATATCTGAGGTTCCTGTGTGTCTATTCTCTGTATCGATGAGTGAGGTAAGCTGCTGCATGTTTATATGACATCTCGATGCCAATTAAATAGTACGGAAGAACCTAAAAGGGACATGTCACCTGTAGATGATATGGAAATTGTTTTCTTTGCTTTTTGTCTTACCTGTTTACCTGTCTACTGATGTTTGCATGTTACCTGTGTTATAAGATATAAGGCTGCAAAGAATGGGGAAAAGTTCTCAATTCTTAACCCCTAGAGTCTAGAGTTGCGTACAAGGTTCGGAACTGAGAAGCCCTGAGTGATTGAAAAGTCCTTGTTTTGGAACACTAGCCTCCAGCCGTGCCTGGACGGTCAAGGTCGAATGGGACCTGAGTAGTAGCACGAAGCACTTAGTAGAATCCACGCAAAGAAGTGCGTGCAGTGATTTGGGAGTGTTTTGGTAAGGGGACACAGGCAGAAAGTTGAGCCTGTGGAAGCCATTAGGCATTGCCCTGAGCACTACTCCTGAACTTGCACAAGTAGTTCATAGAAGACAGAAGAGTCTGTCTGGGAGTTCTCACTAAGTAGTCATAAGTGACCCTCTATTGTCTCAAAGGTTGCCCTAGAGGAGTGAGAGACTCATCGGCTGATTAGCTACCAGCCAAGATGGGGATGGGACCCTCTAAGATATGGTACACCCCATGTGAACTAATAGAAATAGGGGAAGGGAAAGAAGTAGCCGCACAGGTAAAAACAATCCTAAAAAGAGCAGGAATACACCAGACTGGGTTAGTAGACAGTAAGTTTTGGGATCAGTGGAGATTAGATCATGCGGGATTGATTCAGGACAAAAAGTTGCAAAGAGGCATTTATGCCCTAATAGAAGGAAGCAATAGAATAGAAAAAGGCAGTGCAGAGCTCCAAGAAGGAAGGTCAAAGGAGATGATAGTTCAGGAAATAATGAATCACCCCCACCTCACTCCGAGAATCAGGCTTGAAGGGAGACATCACCCTTCTCAGTATTATTGTTTAATATAACCCATCTTATCTCCCAGTTCTGTATGAAATATTACTTACTTTAACAAAATACTCAGAGAATCTGATATAGTGCAAAGAGAAAAACTATACACCATCGGTATGATGTTTATTGGATTATGTATTATATTATATATTTATATATATATATATATATATATATATATATATATATATATATATGTATATGTCAACCTGTATTTGTAATATTCATTCTGTTCATAGCAATGCCAGGATTGATTCAACTTTTATGCTTTTTGTAAAATTAAATCCGCTTTCAGGAAATGTCCCCTAAAAAGAAGAAACTAGGATGGTGTGATGTTCCACAGGGGTTCAACTTTTGGTTGGAATCCAGTGAAGAAAATTTTAAAGTTTGGCAATTTTCCCTTATGGTAACCTGAAGTACAATTCAGGGGTTTTGAACACCTGTGGTAATGACAAAAGGTGGGGTTTGGGAAATATTTGAAAATTGTACAAAAATAGTAATATGTAAGTTTGGTGTCAGTATTAACTGCTATCTGCTTGAATTGTATTCCTGTATTCTGTTGTAGCGCTCTGCAGATGTTCTGCAGGGAATAACCAAAACATTAATTGACTGCCAAGTAGCTCCAAGGACGTTGTATCTGATGTGATGGGCACGCAGAAAATCATAAGCTGAACATGATACTGTGTTACCCAGTAATGTTACATGTCAATTATTACAAAGTGAAACTTGGCTTTGGGTCTCCGGGGTCCGCAGCCTGTGTATGATGACTATTTATGCACAAAGGGAAAATATTTTGATAAAAGTGTTAGCCTAAGGTTAAATGGAAAGTAAGGTACAATGACAATATATATGTGTAAAATATTCAAGAACATACTCAAACATATGAAATTATGTCTTGTACTATGTTATGTGAATTTATTGTCTTGCCTGTTATCATCTGAAGTAAGGTATCTGTTAAAAGAGAGAAAGGTGAATCAGTGGAAGTTTATTATGGAAGACTTCTCACTAAAACGGTGGATGCTTTAGATCAAACTGATCCTGTAGAAACCTCATTTCAGGGTAGCAGAATACTCACTAGGTATTTAGTCTCAGACACATCAGATAACATTCTTGGTACAGATGTGATGGGAATATTAGGTTGTAATATCATGTTGCATTCATCAGGAGAAGCATATGTAAAAGTCACACATACTAACCATGAGATTTTGTGTTTGTTATCTGCCGAGTTAAGTACACCAAATTGTATTTTTGTCCTCACTGAAGAAGAAAATGTGCTGTTATCCCAAGTGCCAACAGCATTATGGGCAACTGGGAAAACAGACTTAGGTAAATTGGATGTACCCCCTGTTATGGTAACCCTGAAACCTGGTGCTCAGCCACCCAGGATTAAACAATATCCTCTGACCCATGCCCAAGAAGATGCCATAGCGGTAACCATAGTGGAATTAGTAAAGGCAGAGGCATTAAAGGAATGCACTTCTGTAGCAAACACTCCTCTTTTCCCAGTGAAGAAAAAGGGTAAAAAGGGAGAACCAGACACATACCGTATGGTTTACGATCTTAGGAAAATGAATAAAGTAACACTACTTGAAACCCCAGTGGTACCTAACCCACACACCCTGCTGTCAGCTGTCCCCACAGGTACCACCTGGTACAGTTGTGTAGATCTTTGCAATGCATATTTTTTTTTTTTTTTTTCTGTGCCTTTACACCCCGATTGCCAGTATTTGTTTGCATTTACATTTAGGGGTAAACAGTACACTTGGACAGTACTACCACAAGGGGCGCAAAACAGTCCTAACCAATTCACAAGGTGTCTCACACTTATCATGAGTACTTGGTATTTTCCACATGATGATGTCATTTTGTTACAATATGTTGATGACCTTCTTCTTTGTGCTCCAGACAAACCAACCTGTGAAGCAGCGACCATCAGCCTGTTGTGTTTCCTCTACCAGAACGGCTGCAAGGCCAGCAAGGATAAGTTGCAATTTTGCAAACAAAAAGTGGTATTTCTAGGACACTGTCTCGGCCAAGGTACCAACCACCTGTCAGATGAGAGGACCAAGGTGGTGAGAGAGATGCAGGTGCCAACCTTTCATGCTCAGCTACGTACCTTCTTGGGATTAGTATCCTACTGTAGGCCATGGATCAGATCTGCATCTCTGACCATGCAACCTCTGTACGATAGCCTCTCCTCAAAGCCATTCAGCCTCACACCTGAGGCCTTGGATGCTTTTTATCAGCTGAAGTTGCAGATAGTCAGTGCTCCGGCCCTAGGCCTACCTGACTATCAGAAACCTTTTCAGCTCTACGTGACTGAGATGATGGGACATGCAACTGCAGTTCTCACACAACAACACATTACAGCTCATGGTTAGATGCTGTAAGCCAGGGGGACACCCTCCTGTGTGCGGGTTGTCCTCTCGGTACAAGCATTGCTTGACAAAAGCTCAGACATTGTCCTAGATCACATACTGGTTGTGTATACACCTCATGACATCCATGCTATCCTCACACAGGTAGACAGACGTCACCTTTCTTTGGCACGGCAGAGCAAACTGGAATTTGCTCTGCAGTCCTCCTCAAACATCTCTTTTCAACGCTGTTTAACTTTGAATCCTGCAACTCTTCTTCCTGTAGGAGTTCATGATTCAAAAGGGGGAGTGGAAGATGAGTTTATTTTTAAACTCTCTCTCTGAAGAAGAACTGTTTGACAGCCAGCATCAATATGACTGCGTGGCTCTTATGTCGCAGGAAACAGTGGGATTTGACTATGTCACGGATGTGCCATTACAAAATCCTGATTATGAGATGTTTGTGGATGGCTCAAGGTATCTGACAGATGAAGGCAAATTTGTTACAGGGTATGCTGTAGTCACTGAACATGACATCATAGTCCAGGAAGCTCTTCCACCACACATGTCAGCCCAAGAAGCTGAGCTCAAAGCCCTTATGGAGGCTTGTAAGGTAGCCAAAGGTAGAACAGCTAACATATACACTGACTCCAGGTATGTTTTTGGCATTGCGCATGATTATGGTCCGATATGGAGGTCAAGGAACTTCCTAACGGCCCAGGGCAAGCCAATTAAGAATGGAGATGTGGTAAGTCGACTGATGGAGGCCATACTGCTCCCAAAGCAGCTGGCAATTGTGAAAGTTAGAGCTCACGCAAAAGGAAGGGACCCTGAAAGCCGTGGAAATGAGAGAGCTGACATAGCAGCCAAGGCTGCAGCACTACTGGCCAGAAGGGGTCCCAACCAGGTGAGCAAAATGGACATTGACCTAGCAGACCCAAAAGGGCTGTACTCAAAGGTCACCAGTGTGGAAACTGAAAGATGGAAGAAAGCAGTTGCTACAGAAGGTGATGGTATGTGGAAAATGGGGGATCGATTATGTCTGCCTGTAGCAGTCTACCCCCAGATGGCTGGCTTGGCCCACGGTAAGGTGCATGCCTCTCGAAATGCCATGGAGTCATTATTGGGTATATTATGGTTTGCCCCAGGTTTTGGAAGAGCTGCTAGCAATCACGTAAAAGCATGTCACATATGTGCTCTACACAACCCAGGACAGGTAGTTAAAACACCCACCAAGTGTACACCAAAATCCCTGTACCCATTTCAGAGGATACAGATAGATTACATACAGTTGCCTAAGTCTGGAACATACGAGTATGTATTGATCTGTGTGGATTTGTTTTCAGGATGGCCTGAGGCCTACCCTGTGAGCAAAGCAACCGCACAAGCAACTGCCAAGAAATTGATGTCTGAACTTGTGTGTAGGTTTGGAGTGCCCGAGGTGATTGAGTCTGACAGAGGTACACATTTCACAGGTGAGATAATGAAAGAAATAATGTCTGCACTAGGGATTGAGCAAGCTTTTCACACACCCTACCATCCTCAGAGTTCAGGCAAAGTGGAAAGGTTGAGTGGTACACTTAAGTTGAAGATTCAGAAAGCCATGGCAGAGACAGGAAAGCCTTGGCCTGAATGCCTGTCTTTAGCCTTATATTCAGTAAGAACTACTCCTAACAGGAGGACAGGGTTGTCACCATTTGAAATATTGTTTGGAAGTGCACCTAAAACAGGATGGTACTTCCCTCAGACATTACAGCTTAACTATGACAGTATTGCCAGCTATGTACAAGATTTGTGTAACAAACTGAAAGAAACACATAAACAAGTGTTCTCTTCTATTCCAGACCCTTCTGATTTTTTCAGGAACACATAGCTTGCAGCCTGGTGATTGGGTAGTCGCGAAAAGACACTCCAGGAAATCTCTTGAACCCAGATATGATGGTTCCTTCCAGATATTGCTGACAACTGCCACCTCAGTAAAGTTGGAGGGAAAATCTACCTGGATACACGCTTCACATTGCAAGAAAGTTGAAGCGCTGAGAGGGAAATGGAATACAGTTAGCCAGTATGTGAGATAGGATGTTATTTTTAACCTCTTCAATGGAGAATCCATCGCAGATGGCACACAAACAGTGTGAAGGTATTCATTGAACTTGATTAAAAATAAATTCCTAAAATGGGGGAATTGTAAGGGTTAAAGCATAATTTGTATTATATTTTATAACGCAGTATATAGAAGACACAGGGTGAAATGTTCTCCATGCAGGCTAAATAGTTTAGAGATAGAATATAATCTCAGGGTCTGAATATCAACAGTTCTGCTGTTCTCAGAGATGTACCATTCTCAGGAAAGATAAGGAGGACATTTAGATTAGGTGAAAAGGAAACATCTGGGGTGATGGGAAACTGAACAACTTTGTCTGGAAACGGAACTGGAAAACCCATATATGTACATTGATCACATGACTGTTATGTAACTGAGCTTACCTTTAAAACTGTATTGAACTACGCAATAAAGAAGAAACAGTTCATACACGATACCTGTGTACGTCTTGTTTCCCGAGCGCTCGAAACTGGTTATTTATTTAATTAGGCTTACGGTGACATCCATCCCGGGGGGACTTAACCCCCGACAGGAGCTAGGAGGTCACAGCCAGAAGACAGCCAAGTAGCAGGATCGGACTGCACTGGGAGGACACTGCAGCATCGGGGACAGGTGAGCAGGGTATTTTTTTGTTTTTTTTTCACCTCCCCTGGCATAAATAATAAAAAAAAAAATAAAATTAACAACATAGTGAAAAAATTATATTGTATTGGGGGTTGGTTAAAAAGGTTATATCTGCCATATAAATAAATAAGTCATGTTAAATCAGCCCCATAGTATTTACACTGTATTAATAGGATGCATGATGTTTTTTTTTAACATCATGCATCTTATTTGCACAGTGTAAATACTATTTATTTATTTATGTATTTATTTATTTATTTTTCTTACTTATATAGCGCCATCATATTCCGCAGCGCTTTACAGACATTGACAGCCACTGTCCCATATAGGGCTCACAATCTACATATGACTGTCAATATCTGTAAAGCGCTGCGGAATATGATGGCGCTATACAAGTAAGCATAATAAATAAATAAATGGGGATGATTAAACACAGCTTGTGTGCTAAAAAAAAAAGTGGTGTACAAGCCATTGAAAAAGTAACAATTATTTTGCGCAAGTGAAAATTTTAGCAAAAAAAATTGAGACTTTTTGAGTTTTGCACACCACTTTTCTGGCCCTGTCATTTTATCATCATTTACTTCAGTTTTCTAGTGTTAATGATGCCAGAGATCTACAGTACATCAGCAAGGAGCTGGTGTGGAGTTCTGTTTAGGTGCACGGACTCCGGAAGACGCGACTAATTTATGTGTGCACCTCATTATAAATTAGGCGCAGAACTCTGGCAGGTGGAAAACATTGTTTTTGATGAATAAGCCGAGACTCCTATCATGTGGATCACCGTGTCGCCTTGTAACCCCTTCACTCATGTTAGTGAATGGAGTCGCATTGCAACCTGAGGATCCCAATGCGACTCCATGCACTAACGTGTGAAAGAGTCCCAAGGCGACATGGCGGTCTTTGGTTCCATGACGGAAGTTGTAGTGTAGCCATAGCCTTATACTAGGTTCACATCTGCGGCAAGCTCTCTGTCATACAGGTCCGCCAAAGGACCCAAATGACTGAGAGGTGGACTGTTAACATGGCGGTTACACACAGATACTGGCAGACCCCATTATAATGAGGTCCTCCGGTGTCCGCCATTTTCAAACTGAAAGTGACGGACAGAAAAGTCCTCAGTGGTTTCTGCGACTTAGGTATTGTTATTCTGGAGCCCTAGAGCAGGCACCAGCATAACAATACAGTGGGATATTCGTTTTGGGGGGTGGACTACAACTCTCAACTATGAGAGACAAAATGAGAAAACAAATCCAGAAAATCAAATTGTCTGATTTTTAAAGAATTTATTTGCAAATTATGGTGGAAAATAAGTATTTGGTCAATAACAAAAGTTCATCTTAATACTTTGTTATATATCCTTTGTTGGCAATGACTGAGGTCAAACGTTTTCTGTAAGTCTTCACAAGGTTGGCACACACTGTTGCTGGTATGTTGGCCCATTCCTCCATGCAGATCTCCTCTACAGCAGTGATGTTTTGGGGCTGTCACTGGGCAACATGGACTTTCAACTCCCTCCAAAGGTTTTCTATCCCAATGCTTGGGATCATTGTCATGCTAAAAGACCCAGCCACGTTTCATCTTCAATGCCCTTGCTGATGGAAGGAGGTTTGCACTCAAAAACACACAATACGTGGCCCCATTCATTCTTTCATGTACATGGATCAGTCGCCCTGGTCCCTTTGCAGAGAAAGCCCCAAAGCATGATGTTGCCACCCCCATGCTTCACAGTAGCTATGGTGTTCTTTGGATGCAACTCAGCATTCACTCTGTGTACATGCAGATCTCTTCTAGAACAGTGATGTTTTGGGGCTGTCACTGAGCAACATGGACTTTCAACTCCCTCCAAAGGTTTCCTATGGGGTTGAGATCTGAAGACTGGTAGGCCACTCCAGGACCTTGAAATGCTTCTTACGAAGCCACTCCTTCGTTGCTCTGGCGATGTGCTTGGGATCATTGTCATGCTGAAAGACCCAGCCACGTTTCATCTTCAATGCCCTTGCTGATGGAAGGAGGTTTGCACTCATGATACATGGCCCCATTCATTCTTTCATGTACATGGATCAGTCGTCCTGGTCTCTTTGCAGAGAAACAGCCCCAAAGCATGATGTTGCCACCCCCATGCTTCACAGTAGCTATGGTGTTCTTTGGATGCAACTCAGCATTCACTCTCCTCCAAACACGACGAGTTGTGTTTCTACCAAACAGTTCTACTTTGGTTTCATGTGACCATATGACATTCTCCCAATACTCTTCTGGAACATCCAAATGCTCTCTAGCAACATTCAGACGGGCGCAGATATATACTGGCTTAAGCAGGGGGACACGTCTGGCACTGCAGGATCTGAGTCCCTGGAGGCGTAGTGTGTTACTGACGGTAGCCTTTGTTATGTTAGTCCCAGTTTTCTGCAGGTTATTCACTAGGTCCTCCCGTGTGGTTCTGGGATTTTTGCTCACTGTTCATGTAATCATTTTGATCCCACGGAGTGAGATCTTGCGTGGAGCCCCTGATTGAGGGAGATTATCAGTGGTCTTGTATGTCTTCCATTTTCTAATTATTGCTCCCACAGTTGATTTCTTCTGTGGAGGACAGAGGAGCCTCTTAAAGAAGAAATTACAGGTCTGTGAGAGCCAGAAATCTTGCTTCTTTGTAGGTGACCAAATACTTATTTTCCACTATAATTTGCAAATAAATTCTTAAAAAAAATCAGACAATGTGATTTTCTGGATATGTTTTCTCATTTTGTCTCTCATAGTTGAGGTCTACCTATGATGTCAATTACAGGCCTCTCTCATCTTTTTAAGTGGGAGAACTTGCACAATTGGTGGCTGACTAAATACTTTTTTTTCCCCACTGTATGTGCTAAGTTTGAGTTTTTTGTGTGAGTAACTCATTCCACAAGCCAGGATACAGGTAGGTAATAAGTCCCAGGAATTGCGGTTAATACTGAATGTCAGGTGTGCCTTATTTTATAGCAGACATTGCAACACCGAATCATCTGAGCTTGCTGATCAAAAGCCCTACATTTCCAACAAAGGGAAATTATGACAGCCCAGTAACAGGTGGGAGGGTTAAGGAAGTAGTTTGGAGTGAGAGGTCCATAAAAAGCCATGAGGTGCAGGCAGGGCCGGTTTTAGACAAAGTGTGGCCCTGGACAAAAATTAAAAGTGGGGCCCCAAATTCTCTCATATTGTTCCAACAAAACAAACGCATTCAATTGGCACACGCTTCTGCAGAGTACTGCTGAAATGATTTCTAGCATTAGGGTATTTGCTAGGATCTTAAAAGATAAGAGGCATGAGATCCGACTCCCTACAGGCACAAGAAAATTATTCATAAGCATATACAGTACAGACCAAAAGTTTGGACACACCTTCTCATTCCAAGAGTTTTCTGTATTTTCATGACTAAAAATTGTAGATTCACACTGAAGGCATCAAAACTATGAATTAACACATGTGGAATTATATACTTACCAAAAAAGTGTGAAACAACTGAAAATATGTCTTATATTCTAGGTTCTTCAAAGTAGCCACCTTTTGCTTTGATTACTGCTTTGCACACTCTTGGCATTCTCTTGATGAGCTTCAAGAGGTAGTCACCTGAAATGGTTTTCACTTCACAGGTGTGCCCTGTCAGGTTTAATAAGTGGGATTTCTTGCCTTATAAATGGGGTTGGGACCATCAATTGTGTTGTTCAGAAGTCAGGTGGATACACAGCTGATAGTCCTACTGAATGGAATGTTAGAATTTGTATTATGGCAAGAAAAAAGCAGCTAAGTAAAGAAAAACGAGTGGCCATCATTACTTTAAGAAATGAAGGTCAGTCAGTCCGAAAAATTGGGAAAACTTTGAAAGTGTCCGCAAGTGCAGTGGCCAAAACCATCAAGCGCTACAAAGAAACTGGCTCACATGAGGACCGCCCCAGGAAAGGAAGACCAAGAGTCACCTCTGCTGCGGAGGATAAGTTCATCCGAGTCACCAGCCTCAGAAATCGCAGGTTAACAGCAGCTCAGATTAGAGACCAGGTCAATGCCACACAGAGTTCTAGCAGCAGACACATCTCTACAACAACTGTTAAGAGGAGACTGTGTGCAGCAGGCCTTCATGGTAAAATAGCTGTAGGAAACCACTGCTAAGGACAGGCAACAAGCAGAAGAGACTTGTTTGGGCTAAAGAACACAAGGAATGGACATTAGACCTGTGGAAATCTGTGCTTTGGTGTGATGAGTCCAAATTTGAGATCTTTGGTTCCAACCACCATGTCTTTGTGCGACGCAGAAAAGGTGAACGAATGGACTCTACATGCCTGGTTCCCACCGTGAAGCATGGAGGAGGAGGTGTGTTGGTGCTTTGCTGGTGACACTGTTGGGGATTTATTCAAAATTGAAGGAATACTGAACCAGCATGGTTACCACAGCATCTTGCAGCGGCATGCTATTCCATCCGGTTTGCGTTTAGTTGGACCATCATTTATTTTTCAACAGGACAATGACCCCAAACACACCTCCAGACTGTGTAAGGGCTATTTGACCAAGAAGGAGAGTGATGGGGTGCTACGCCAGATGACCTGGCCTCCACAGTCACCAGACCTGAACCCAATCGAGATGGTTTGGGGTGAGCTGGACTGCAGAGTGAAGGCAAAAGGGCCAACAAGTGCTAAGCATCTCTGGGAACTCCTTCAAGACTGTTCGAAGACCATTTCAGGTGACTACCTCTTGAAGCTCATCAAGAGCAGTAATCAAAGAACGTAGAATATAAGACATATTTTCAGTTGTTTCACACTTTTTTGTTAAGTATATAATTCCACATGTGTTAATTCATAGTTTTGATGCCTTCAGTGTGAATCTACAATTTTTATAGTCATGAAAATACAGAAAACTCTTGGAATGAGAAGGTGTGTCCAAACTTTTGGTCTGTACTGTATCTTTATTGAATAATAATGATATACAAAAAAAACAAATGTAAATATTATGTCCATACTGTTACTGTTATGGAACAAAGCACCCCATGCACTAATGTTACCAATGATACCTCTATACAAGGCCCAAATAATACTCCCACACTATGACAGCAACCATTACAGAGCGACTTTATACCACCATACTGTTACTGCTACTGTACAAAACCAATATTACCACAATACAGTGACAGATACCTCCTCTACACAAATGCTGTTGCACCCCTCATAACATATAAACACCAGATAGTGCCTCATATTTTACTCAAAACATTAGTTGCGCTGCAGGTAGTAGAAATGCACCACAGTAATAGTGCCAACTTTTGTACTCAGTAGAATAATAGTGACCATACACACTTTTATCATAATAAAAATTGATTATATAATTAAATGATTTAGCAATTCCTCTCATGATATTAAAGCTCACCTCTGTGCCCCTACACAGTAGTGATTCCCACATTTCAGCCCTGCATAGTAATAATGCCCACCATTAAGCCCCTACAAAGTAATAATGCCTCTCCCTGCCCAGTACACAGTAACAATGCTCACCTTTGTGTGCTTTACAGAGTAATAAAGGTGGGCATTATTATTGTGTAGGGGGCAAAAATGGATTTTTACTGCTTTGGGGCAGAAAGGGGTGTGAGTATGTGAGCCCAGAGGGCGCTATTGAGCAACCCAGGCCCAGGCCTGAAAAGGCCCTCAGCCACACCTATGGGGGGGGGCGTAACTCCAAAGGGGAGTGGTTACAGCGGCAGAGCTGCTGTTGAATCCTGCAGGAAGCAGGAACTGTGGAACCAGCCAAGGACAGAGAGGCGGTCTGTCCCAGAAGGGCTGGGGTCCACAGGGGACTTTGCTTGAGCTGAGCATTAGTCAGGCTGCTCGTTGCCCCAGAGGCTAGTTAGGGGTCAAGAAGTCAGTTAGTGCCCTAACTGTGGCCCAGGCTGTTTTTTTTGTTTTGTTATGTTGCACTTAAGCTGAATAACATTTAAATTGGCATCGTCTGAACGCTGTCTCTCCGGCGCCAGGAGTCTGCCGCCATTTGAGACTAATCCCCCCAAATTGTCACATATGGTGCTACAGATTCGGGCATAAAGAGATCCATGCTAGTCCTGGAAGACAAGTGGTTGGTGACTGCAGTAATGCTAAGTGTGCATTGTGGCCTACAGCTGGAAGGAATCTGTGATTTCAACAGAGAAACCCAGGAAGGGGTGAGTGGAATTGCAACATAGCAAATTGTGTGCAAAAACTGGTGAAAGTAAAACTCTGGAAGAGGAATCCAGGGAATGGACTTTGTGTATACTGTGGCTCAGAAGTCTGTAAAGTGCTTGCTGATGGCAAGAAAGTAAGCAATGTGTGTAGAAGCTGGATATTGCAAACAGTCTATGTGAAAGGCTATGGTGCCATGTTGGTGTTTTCTGTGGAAGACAGAAGAAAATGCTGGTTGTTGTAGTGCCACGTAAGTTAACTGTTTGAATACATGTGACTGCAGAAGATAGCAAAAAGTTGCTGCCGGTTGAACCCAAGGTTGCTGTGGAATATTGTGTAATCTTGTTAGTAAACCATGGGCAAGAAAAAGAGAATTTCAGCTTGTAAAAAAGTAGAGAAGTTATGCACAGGTTTATTAGTGCACCAGTCTGAATGCAGAGAGACACAAAACCCGGAACAGAGAATGCGAAGTGCAAGTAAAGATAAAGGGTTGCATGAGAGTGACTCAGTTTTTCTAAAGCACCTCTGTTCTATGATTGAATATGTCCCTGTAGACTGTGTGTCTCATACTGGAGTGCATCAAAGCACCAAAGATGAAAATATTATGGTGCAGCAGCTTCAAGATGAGATTGAAACCATCAGGTTCATGTATGAAAATGAAATATCTGATTGGAAATGGCAACTTGAGGTATCAGAAAAAGAGAACCTTAAGATAAAGAAAGAGCTTGAAACTATAAAGAGTTCATATCCTAGTCATTGTGAAAATGTGGTGCTGGGTTTGCCTGGAACGGACTGTGTCACTAAGAAGGAGTTTGCTGAAATGAAATATGCTCTATCTAATAAAGTTATACAGAGTGTGGAACAAAAGAAAGTGCTTTGAGAAGCAATTGCAGAATTTAAAGGAGCAGCATGTCCAAGACTCCATTGTCAAAGAGAGTGTCATTGAAAAATTAAGAGATGACCTTGAAACTGCTAAACATGAGAGAAGTGAATTTTTGCAGTGTCAGTCACAATGTCTGGATGACCAAGTCAGAAAATGTGATAAACTTTCAGCTGAATTAACTGACAAAGAAAATGAAATTGCAGAGCTGAGGAAGTATGTGTCTGACCAAGAGAGTGATTTAGAATCTGTGGTGCAGACATTGCAGTCAGAGCAAAACTTGCATGAACTAAAGCAGGTTCGCCTAAATAGTGAAGTCAACAAATGGCGGAGCACAGCTGGAGTTCTGGAATAAAGAGAAAGGGAACTCAAAGCTAGAATATGTAGCCTGGAGAGGGCGCTGTCAGGATCTCGTGAAGATAAAGAGAAATTGTCTGTTTTGGTGCAAAATAAAGACAAAGAATTGATGGAGATGTTGTCTGTCCATGCTCAGAAAGTGCAAACCTTACAGGAGAGTCACAAAAAAGTAGAGACTCAACTTCAAGAGCTGCAACTAAAAGTCACAGAAGGGGACAGGTTTCGAGCAGAGCTGCTAGACAAGGCAAACGGTCTGCAGGTGGAATTGAATAATGTCACAGGGCTTCTTTCTCAAGCAGACAGCAAGTTTATCAAACTTTCCAAAGATTTTTCTACACTAGAATCTCAGCTTCAGGACACTCAGGAACTTTTGCAAGAAGAAACTCGTCAGAAGCTTGACCTTAGTACAAAACTAAAACAAATGGAAGATGATAAAAATGGTTTCCTTGAGCAACTAGAGGAAGAGGAGGAAGCAAAAAGAGATTTGACAAAGCAGATTTCAACACTGCAGGCTCAGGTGACTGATATGAAGGAAAAAATGGAGGATAGTATTGGGTCCTTGGACTCTGTTGAAGAACTAAAGGAAAAGTTGCAAAAGGAGCTAGAAACTACAAATCAACAGTTTGAAGAGAAGGCTGCTGCTTATGACAAACTTGAGAAGACGAAAATTAGACTTCAGCAGGAACTAGAAGATATAGGTGTAGATCTTGATCATCAACGTCAGATTGTGTCAAATTTGGAAAAGAAGCAGAAAAAGTTTGATCAGCTGCTTGGTGAAGAGAAGGCTCTTTCTGCTAGATATGTAGAACGTGACCGTGCTGATGCAGAGGCTCGTGGAAAAGAGACCAAAGCTCTTGCCTTGGCTCGTTCCCTAGAAGAGGCCCTTGAATTGAAGGCCGAGTTATGCTTCGTTCACACCTGCGCTTGCTGTCCGTCCGTTGCCAATCCAGTGAAAATCTCGGCGAACTGGATTGGCATCGGATACAGACCGGTCAGCGGCGCATTGGTTAAAAACCCATTCATTTGAATGGGTTTTTAAAGCAATGCGCGGGTGTCCGATTGCACCCTCTGCGCAGCGAATCCTTTTTTTTCATCGAAAACAAAGTCGGACACGCAGGACTTCGTGTCCGACGAAAAAAAAAAGGATTCGCAGCGCAGAGAGTGTAAGCGCACACCCGCGCATTGCTTTAAAAACCCATTCAAATGAATGGGTTTTTAACCAATGCGCCGCTGACCGGTCTGTTTCCGATGCCAATCCAGTTCGCCGAAATTTTCACTGGATTGGCAACGGACGGACAGCAAGCGCAGGTGTGAACGAAGCATTAGAGAGGCTCAACAAGCAACTGCGCACTGAAATGGAGGATTTGGTTAGCTCCAAGGATGAAGTTGAGAAAAACTTGGAATCTGTTCAGATATTGTATGAGAACAAAGCTAATGCTTATGACAAGCTGGAAAAGGCCAAGAAAAGCTGGCAGCACTAGAAGCTGAGAAGTACTCGCTGCAGAGCCTGTTAACCTCTAAAGAATCAGAGCTGTTATCCCTGAAAAATGTGATTCAAGAAACAGAGTCTTTATTCAACCAAGAGCAAGATAAGATAACCACTGAGATACGGGACTTGAATGAAAGACTTGACAAAAAGTCTGCAGATGAGCAGAAGCTTTATCAGAAGATGTTGGAGGGTCAGTTCAATATAATTCAGGGAACAGTGAGGGAAGCAGAAAATATCATCCAGGATGCTGACCTGACAAATGTTAGAAGAACACTGCAGAATATCCTAGAATTAGGAGGCATAGTGGATAAAGAGGTGGCATCTACATCTGCTGCCATAGAAGATGCAATGCGAAAGATTGAGGAAGTTCTGCAAGTTGCAATAGTAAAAACTGAGATTGAGGCTGCTCAGAGAAATGTGGCGATGAAGAAAGTTCTGGAGCTGGAATCAGAGATTTGTGCACTACAGAAGGCATTTTAATTGGAGAAAGCTGCCAGCATAGAGGCAGAGAAAGCAGAGACATTAAGGCAGCCAGAACCTGTAACCAAAAAGCATCTGGGTACTGACAGTAAAAACTGTGATGTTGAAAACTTGGTATCCCAGTCCTCCGGTGTTAGCACAGGGAATTAAAATAACTTGGAGAATGTTGAGTTGACGATATCACCAGCAAATGTACTGTCAGAAAGGGGTTGGCACGAAAATTCTTGCAATCTATCACAGTGCCGCAACATGCCTCCAGGAAGTTATGCGTATGAGAAAGAGGAGGTAAGACTAGAGTATGGAAGTGGTTCTCCTGCTGCCGTACAGGTGTGGAAGCATTATACAGAAACCATTCCAATATATGATGTAGCAGTTGTTAAAGACATACCAGAAAATGTAGTTCAGCATGATCTATTTTGTGAGGGTGTACTGTATGGTCCTCATGCAGAAGGAGAAGATATTGCGGTACAGAGCTTGTGTATCTCAAACAAAGAGGAGAGCAATCAGCCTATGTCTCCTAAACTTCTAAGGCTTGATGGTGATGGCAAAGTTTGCTTTGAGATGAAGGTTACGGAAAAAGCACCCGTGAAACAGTTATACTCTAAAGACATTGATCTGCATGAAGTACGTGTTATTTGGTCTCTGAGCTCCTGTGGATTCATGATAGGAGAAGATGAAGATTCTTACGGCTATTTACTAAAGGGATCAAAGTCATGCAATGGGATGGCTGAAGACTATGGCGAGAAATGTGATGAAAATGATGTGATCCCCTGTATGGCGAATTGCTAAGGTGATGAAGTAAAACTTGCCTTTGCACAGAATGGCCAGGATCTTGGCGTAGCATTTAAAGTAATGAGAAAACGAAAAACTCGACTGACTGGAATTTGGAAAAAGAGACCGCCAGATTGGGACATGTGGACAATCACGGGACAAGTTTATTTGATTAAAGAGGGACGTCGACTTAGTATGTCTTGTCCCATTGTAGCTCACCACATGGGTAGTGAGCTGAGGGGGAGGGTATGTGAGTATGTGAACCCAGAGGGCGCTATTGAATGACCCAGGCCCAGGCCTGAAAAGGCCCTCAGCTGCTGTTGAATTCTGCAGGAAGCAGGAACTGTGGAACCAGCCAAGGACAGAGAAAGGCGGTCTGTCCCAGAAGTGCTGGGGTCCACAGGGGACTTTTGCTTGAACTGAGCATTAGTCAGGCTGCTTGTTGCCCCAGAAGCTAGTTAGGGGTCAAGAAGTCAGTTAGTGCCCTAACTGTGGCCCAGGCTGTTTTTTTTTTGTTTTGTTATGTTGCACTTAAGCTGAATAAAAAGCCATTTTGTTTTAAATTGGCACCGTCTGAGCACTGTCTCTCCGGCGCCCAGTGCCATGAACCACTGCTGTCGGGACCAGGAGTCTGCCGCCATTTGAGACTAATCCCCCCAAATTGTCACAGGGGGTATTATTGTTAATAAAACTCCCTTTTGTCCCGCAAACAGTACAGCCTTCTTTGTGCCTCCACAGAATAATAATCCACTTTGTACCACCTAATAGGTAATAGTGTCTCCTCAAAGATTACAGCTTATCAGCTATAGTATCTTTTTGTGATAGTGCCCCCTTATTAGTTCTAGCTACCACTTATTATAATGCCCCTTTGTTAGTTCTCATCCCCCCTATAGTGCTCCCTTATTTCTTGTTCCCCCTTATTAGCTCTAGCCCTTCCTTATTATAGTCCCCCCTTACTAGTTCTAGTTCCTCTTTATTATAGTGGCCCCTTATTAGTTCTAGTTCCCCGTTATTATAGTGCCACCTTATTAGTCCCCGCTTATTATAGTGCCTCTTTACTAGTTTCCCCTTATTATAGTTTCCTCTTATTATAGTGCCTTCTTATTAGTTCCACTTATTATAGTGCCACCTTATTAATTCTAGTCCCAGCTTTTTGCCTTATTATAGTTTCCCCTTTAGTTATAGTGCCCACTTATTATAGTGCCTCCTATTAATTACAGAGCCCCTTTAAAGCTTTAAAACCCCTCTGTCTTCCTGAAAATAGAAAAAAAAAAAACATAAAAAAAACTACTCACCTTACCTGATCCTATGACGACTAAAGCTGATGAAGTCTCCCCTGATGTATAAGACGTCCGGCACAGGCTGCGCGATGCAGTGACGTCATCACGCAGCCTGAACCTAGACGTACGGTGTGCACTATACTGTGGCTTACAGTATGACAGAGCATGGAGAATAGATCTCTATACTCTGTCATAGGTGACAGGTTCAACTGAAGCAGAGATTGAAAGCGGTGCTCTCATGATCGGAGGCACCAGGGGAAACTTCGGGTGCCCCGGATCCACTGAGGGCCCCTTTGGACTGCGGGGCCCTGGGAGGCTACCCAGTTTGCCCCCTAACGCCGGCCCTGGGTACAGGACCTCTTGGTCAGACTCTGGGGAAACAGATTAGAGTGATCTGTCCATTTCTTACGTCAAGCTCCACTGGCCAGGCTTAAATGGGTCTGTTTGTTTGATCTTTTTATTTTACATTGTTTCAAAGTATATGTCCTTTTTATTACAACTTTTTATTGTAACTCGCTATTCCCGTTTTGTGTATATTAAATCTAAAATATAATAAGATTGTCCTTTGGCTCTAGATGTCCCAAAAATTCCAAAGATAGTAAATATCACATAGCTATGTTACCCATTTGTGTGCTAATTGTGAATTGCATGGGTATATTGGTGTCTCGTCTAACCTTAAGCGGAGAGTGGTGGCAGCTTGTAGAAGTGCAATTGTAGAGGTCGCTTCAACCCTGTGTAGCCTAGTGTGACAGGTGAGCTAGAAGGGAGTGTGGAAATAGAGCACCTCTTTTTATGATCACATGTGTGTGTGTGGTGAGTAAAGTACATGGTCCTCCCGCAGTGGGGAGGAAAGACTTCTAGTAGTGGTCCTTCTCACACTTAGGGTGAAGTAGTCGGTCACTGACAGTACTGCCCAGCGCTATCACGGTCTCATGCATGGGATGGGACTTATTCTCCCGCATGGAGCACACCACGGACAGTATCCTTCTGTCACCCACCACCTGCACTGGGTCCAGTGGGCTCTCCAGGACAGAGCTTGGCCCTTCTAATCAGCTTGTCAAGTTTATTTCTATCCCTGGTTGCATTGGTGAACCTAGCCTCTTTGCTGCCTGAGGCGGACTATAGAAAGAGCCCCCCCAAAAACAAAAAATAGCATTTCCATGCTACTAGCTTCACACGCTGCTATTGTCGCACAATATACACAATACAAAGTTATGAAACAGTTTTTAAGAATTCTTTTGTGCATTATTTCAGTATCAGATGAACAACACGGCATTAACAATGAAAGTAACTTCACACATCTTCTGCTTGGTGGATGGATGAGCCCACGTGGTCCCCATTCTCTATAATAGGAGCGCCGCAGATACCTGAGTACTGGACTTCAGGTATCTTCGGCACTCCCATTGAAGTAAATGAGAGCCATGTGGGTTCGTCCATCCAGCAAGTGACACACCTATATATATGGCTGCGGTCAGACTGAATTCCCACCCAGAAAAAAACCCCAATTCTCAGGTTCAGTGGGAGTCTCAGCAGACAGACCCTCATCAATCAGGTATTTATTCTCTATCGTTTAAGTGAATACAGGGCAGTAACATTTTGTGACTTACAGGTGATGTCTCTGACTAATCCTTCAAATTTCCTTTCTCTTCTTGGACCGCCATAACCACTTCTTCCAGCTATGACCTATCTCTGTAAAGTTTGCAACACAGACATCTTTGGCTCCTCACTTTTCCAGGCACCCACATTGTCCACACCTGCACACCCATCCTGCTGCTTCCCCCAATTATAAAATATATGATATAACCCCCCATAATGAATAATACTCCCAAGTGCATCTTTATATTAATAATGTCTGTGTGTACCCTGTATAAATAGTGCCCCTTATTAATAATACCCCAGGTGTTAACTAATTAAAAGGTTTTCCAGGTCATTAATAAACTAATCAGTGGGGCTCAAAAACCCAGGACCCTCACTGATCAGCTGTTTGAATGGTACCTGTGTAAGCGTCGTGACCGATTCTCTGTTTACATAGTGTCATTCATCTCATAGAGGCCATGTCATGTAACTACAGCCTCGTCCTATACACGTCCATGTGACAAGGCTGGAATTACATCACACGGTCACTATAAACAGACAGCGTATAATATAAACAGGTGCCATAGCCCCGTTTATAGCGCCCCATTTACACACACTATAATGTTCCACAGCAGCCCCTGCACACAGTATTATGGCCTGCAGCGGCCCCTGAACACTGTATTATGCCTCGCAGCGGCCCCTTCACATGGTATTATGCTCCACAGTGGCTCCTGCACACGGTATTATGCTCCATAGTGGCCCTTGCACTCGGTATTATGCCCCATAGTGTCCCCTGCAAATGGTATTATGTTCCATAGCTGCCCCAGTACACGGTATTATGCTCTATAGTGGCCCCTGCACTCGGTATTATGCTCCACAGTGGCCTCTGCACTGGTATTATGCTCCACAGTGGCCCCTGCACATGTTATTATTCCCCATAGTGGCCCACCCATGCACTATTATTATGCTCTGGGGTCTTTTGAGACCCCAGAGTATAATGATCAGAGTCCCAGGGGGAGGTGACAAACATAAAAACCAGTGTTACTTACCTTTCCTGGACACCGCTGCACTCCCTGCAGCTTTCGGCCCTGTTTAATTGCGCACACATGTCACGTGATCAGGCCAGCGATGATGTCACCAGAGGGCCCAGGCCTGCTCGGAGTAACATTGGATTGCAGGAGAGGTAAGTAGGATATGTTTTTATGTTCCCTCAACCCCCCTGGGTCTCCGATTATTATACTCCGGGGTCTGAAAAGACCCCGGAGTATAATAATAGTAGCATTTGAGGCCCGCGGCATCCACTTCCCCTTCTGTGTCCCATAGCAGAAAGGGAAGCGGAGGCAGCCACGAGCAGACGTGTGGTAGGTAAATAAATAGGCCGTTACCTGTTGGGGATACTCCAGCAGGTTATGGCCTATTTATATCTAAAAAAAAGTTATACTCACCTGCGATCCCTTGATGGAGCCACCGCCTCTTCTTGTCCGCAACGTCTGTGTCTCAGCGTAGGAGGAGCGATGATGTCATTGTATCGCTGCCTGCGTTGTGATGCGGACGTCTTGTAAACCAGCCCAGGATGGGTATCGCGCAGCTCCGTTTTTATTTAAAGTGGCCTGTCCTGGGCTGGTTTACATTAAATAAATAGTAAGAATGCCGTCCCCCAGACAGTGATGGACAGTGCTGCCTGAGGCGGCCGCCTCACTTCGCCTCATTAGCGATGCCCCCCTGCCTGGTTGATATACTGCTCCCCCAGCAGGCCACTCCGAAGAAGATGGCTGATGCCACTATCGAGTTGAAAAAAAGAAGTGCCTCCTGGACTCCAAAGGCTCTCAGCCTCCTAAGCAGGTAGAGCCTGCTGTGGCCCTTCCTGTGCAGGACCTCCATGTGATCTGCCCAGTCCAGCTTATTGTTAAGGAGCACACCCAGGTACTTATAGGTGTTGACAATCTCGATGCCCGTCCCATGGATGTCCACTGGTTTAGGAGGGCATCTGCATTTACGGAAGTCCACCACCATCTCCTTGGTCTTCAGCGCTAATCTTCAGGTGGTTCTGCTGGCACCAGTCCACAAAATCCCGATTCAGTTCTCTGTACTCCCTGTCATCTTCATCTGTGATGAGGCCTACTATTGCAGAGTCATCAGAATACTTCTGTAAGTAGCAGCTAGATGAGTTGCACCTAAAATCTGCAGTGTACAGTGTGAAGACGAAAGGGGCAAGAACTGTACCCTGAGGTGCCCCCTGTATTACAGATCACGGTATCTGACACACAGTCCTGGGCTCTCACATACTGAGGTCGGTTTGTGAGGTAGGCTAGGATCCAATTGTAGAGGTGGCGGTCCACTCCAGCAAGGCCCAGCTTGTTTCTCAGTAGCCCTGGCTGTATGGTGTTAAAAGCACTGGAGAAATCAAAGAACATTATTCTCACAGTGTTCCCTGGTTTCTCCAGGTGAGAAAGAGCCCTGTGCAGAAGGTGGATGATGGCATCATCTACCCCAATGCCCGGCCGATAAGCAAACTTCCATTTACAGGATAGTCGAATCTTTGCGAGGTGTTCACCAACCTACCAAGGACAATCTCAGTGCTAATTGTACAAAGACATGCTGCAAACAATTCCCACTCCTCTCCTGTTTTTCTTTTTTATCTTTTATTTTGCAAAGAACCAAGGGGGCAGTGATTTAAAAGAAGCATGACCAAGCCACTCTGATGTGTCTGTTTGAGTAGAGAGGCCTTGATGCCACTGACCAAGGATAGGATGGTCCAGGATAAACAGAATGTGTGGGGATCAAGCCAGGCTCCTGTACAGCACAAGAGGATTAGGCAGTAGATCTTGCCCCAGAAAGGTTTGATTTGGAAGAGTCCAGTGACTTGTGTGCTATTACTTCTCCAACAGCTAGGCGATATTAGCGACAAACTCAATTTCACCTTGTGTTGCAAGAATGCCAAGCAGAGCGGGAGTTTCCTGAGTGGCAAGCTGGGGTCAAAGGATGTTTGTCTGTTTCATCAACGCCAGGCCAAACAGCAGCATACGGGTGTAAGCTGTCACTGAGTCAGGTTTTAATAATAGAGATGCAAATGTACAGAAAATAAAACAAAACAGCAACAAAAGAAAATACTTGCCTGTCTGACATTGGCATAATAACCCTATATGACTGTGTCCCAAGGCAGAGAGAGTGTGAGTTCCCCTCTAACCACTCTTCAATCTCTGAATTAAGTAATTAATTAATAAGCAAGTAATGGCCTCAGCCTGCTACTTCACATTAGAGAGGAATCTAGGAGAAACAACCAGCATAGCTCCCAACCATCCTGCATCTGGCAGGTCAGTCCCGATTTCACACTGCTGTCCCGCAGTCCCGCATAGCTTACAGTTTGTCCCGCTATGCCCCTGAAGTGTTTTGCTGTTAACAAACTTTATTAGGGGAGAGCAAAGGCTAAATGGTAGATGCTAAATCCTAGTGGGCTAAAAGACCTTTGATGACGTCATGACCATGTGATCAGACTCGTGTGGGCAGAGCTATTCTGGATACTGTCGGACAGACTGTGATGTTACACAGAAAGCTGCTGGGAACGAAAGTGATCAAAGAGATAGCATGTGTGAGCAAGAGTGAGGAACTGGGGGCAGATGTAGGGAGCAATTAAACTGGTGAAGATGAATGGCCAATTAAATTGAAAGCAGATTAAGGGGGCAATTAAAACTGGTGGCAGATAAAGGGGGACATTAAGCTAGTGGCAGATAAAGGAGGACATTAAATTGGTGGCAGATAAAGGGGGACATTAAACTGGGGGCAAATGAAGGGGGCATTAAGCTGGTGACAGATGAAGGGGAGACATTAAATTGGTGGATTGGTGGCAGATGAAAGGGGGACATTAAGATGGTGGCAGATGAAGGGGTACATTTAATGTCCCCCTCCAACTACCCCCACTGTTTAATGTCACCCTCCAGCTGCCCCATAGTTTAATGTCACCCTCCAGCTGCCCCAGTTTAATGCCCCCCTCTAGTTTCCACCAGTTTAAACTGGGGCACGAGGAGAGGGACTTAATACTGTGGGGCAATTGGAGAGGAACATTATAATGTGGGGGAATATAATGTTAGTGTGACTGTAGGAGCATTATATTGTGTGTGGGCACATGGAAAAATAGCTGAGAATGGGCGGAGTCAATGTAGAAGTGGGTGGAGCTAATTTTGCCACAGCGTGCATAGCGCGCCGCATATTTTGTCCCTCTTTCTGTCCTTTGAAAGTTGGGAGGTATGCAACCAGTCCTACACAGGTGTCACTGGTGCTGAGCAACTGTAATCAAACAGTGCACATGTGACAATACATCTGCATTTCCCTGCAGCCTTGTCTGGCCTGTGCTCTACTGTAAGATTGTAAGCCTACAGGGATAGGAACCATCTACCTATTTTTTTTAACTTTATTTTGGTTTATCCACTTGAGGGGGGCATGATTGAGGGAGAGAGAGAGGGAGAGGGAGAGATGGGATAGGGTCGCTTGTGCAAGTAGTAGGGTGAGAAGTAGAAATGAGCTGGGAGACTTCTTATTCTGTTACTGGGTCAAAGAATGAGAATTCACAATGAGAAGCTAGGGAGGGAAGGGGACAGATGCTGCTTGGAGATTGTGTTATTTCTTGATGGAGGTTGTTGATTTTGTCTTTCAAGCACGTTGTCATGTCTTGAGCACTGAGGTCTGTGGCAGGTACCTGCACCTTTGGCGTAAGGAGGGAGTGAAAGGTATCAAAGAGTCATTTCAAGTTATTGGAGAAAGAAGAAATGAGAACAGTGAAGAAAGCTTGTTTGGTGAGCTAAAGGGCGGAGATACAGGCTTTGAGCATTCATTTGAAGTGAAGAAAACCTCCACAGAGGTTCAGCACATTTTGAGCTCCGCTGAAGAAAACATGTTTAAGGAGTGTGCCCAGGTTGCCAGTGTCTGTGTTGGGAGATTGAGATGGTTAAGGGTGCTTCTCTATCCAGGGTGGTTTTGAGAGTCTCGTAGTTTTCGGTGACCAGTTCAGGAGAAGAAAGAAGAGATGGGAGACAGTAATGATGTTCAGGTTTCCTTTTCCTTTTATTTTATAGTTCACCTCCCCAACTCTATTCAAAAAATTATTGCCTAGGAATTTAATCTCCACTGTGGGGGCAAGGACTAATATTCGATCACCAGGTGCAAATGTACAGCACCCCTATCATAAATTATTTTCTGTGCTCACCAGCTCACCTGTCAAGATGCACTTCAGGTGATTGCAAAAAACCTCCTTGCCAGGAAACAACATTAGAAAAATGGAAAAGTCCAGCATGGAGGTGATAAAATTCAAAGTCCGTTTATTTATTCAAAATTTAAAACTGAGGATGTGCACAACATAAAAAACATTTGGGCCGCTATCCAACATCAAACAGTTAAACTCATCTCCTCCTGATGCATTTCGAACTGGATCCTCTGACACCTCCAAAAGGAAAACAAATCACGTGTTCTCAAAAGTACAATGAACAAGTATATATAACAAAATAGGCAACATATTATATATTTAACATAAAAAAAATAAAAAAATACATAAACCATGTTGTATACTATAACAAAAAAGTTTAATAAAAATACATTAAATCTGATCTAAAATTCAGCCCTCTTGGGACATGGGTATCTAGAGTAAATATCCAAAAGTCTTCTCTGGTAAGGAGTGTTCTTCTCCAACCCCCTTCACCCCCTTTTTGGATAAGGAACTCTTTCTATGGCATACACTTGCATATGATTTATAGATCCACCATGTTAATCTCTAAAATGTTTAGAGAATTCTCTGCTATTAAAAGAAATTGGCCCGGTACTGAAGTGGTTAAGTAGGTTTCATTTAATTGGGCTCACCTGGCAAACTAATTATCACAGGTGTTTGAGATGGATTTCGATTTCAGTGAGCCCTGAGACACAATAGTATCTATAAGTTTATTTGAAAAAACAAAAATTTAATTTTTTATGACATTGAAATCCAATTTGCATAACGTGATTTGGAATGTAATGTAGTCTTACATACATAGCAGCACAAGCCAAATCGAACCATACTGGAGGCTACATTCCTCCGATTCGTAACTTCATACATTGGTGTGAACTTGAAAATACGAATAGGGAGAAACAATACTACCAATAGTTTTATGTTTATAGTAGAAGACTAAGGCACAGCCCTTACTCAAAATTTCATGATAAATAGGACCACAATGCAAGAGGGGAAGATTTTTTCAGAGTATCCCCACAATTTGTTGATGATGAATACTGTAACTGGTACTAAAAAACAAATTGCTTATGTGTCTCATATTTATTATTCAGAGAATCTCCTAGATAATGCTGACGGGATCTAGAATCCACAATATTTTTGACTAATAAAACTCTGATGATATCCTCTAGAATTTAGACGATGAGAGATAATATAGTGAGAAATCAGTGCTAGAGCATTTTATTCTAATAAATTCATCAACAGAAATACTCTTCACTGTATGTTGAGGATGACAACTATTAGCTTGCAAAATGGCCTTCCCAGAGGCTTACGATATAATGCCGTATGGATTACCCACAAATGAATATTTCCAGTTTACATAATGTCCAAAAATGGCATTTCTCTAGGATGTGACACGTGTGAAAGATAAATTGAGATCATTACTATTATTGTGATCCACAAATATAGGAATATAATGTTTTGTACCTTTCCAAATCAAAATACAATTGTCAATATAACACCCATACCAGGCTCTTAAACAAATGGCATTACTGTGTTGTATATGGTGACCTGCCCTTCCCAAGTTTCTTTTGCAACATCTAATAAACCCCAGAGAAGTCTACCATACACATACTCAAAGGGTGAAAATCCACTAGATGACTATAGCACTTTTCTTATGGCAAACAGCAGATACGGAAGTAAGACGTCCCAATTTTTCCTATCCTTGTTTACTACCTTCTTAAATATCTGTTTGAAACTCTTATCAAATCTTTTCACCAAAATATTAATTTAAGGGTGAAAGACTTATGTATCTGACACTTTAAACAGTTTACAAAATTCCTTCATGACAGGGGGTTCTTTGGTCTGTGAGAAGTTCTTTCGGAATACCCACCCTATTAAAGGACCAACCAAATTCATTCCAATCATTCAAGTGGTATTTCAATGAAAGGTAAGGGTACCAAGGGGCTGTGAAAGTGACGCATAGCTGCTGAAATCCGACATTCAGGGCATGACTCACAATAGCTCAGGGCACACCAACAAGTTAAGGGTTTATGAGGGAATGGACACCAGAACTGAGCTGCCAGAATGCCCCTCAATCCTAAGAGTTAGTAGAAAAATAGTGGGATTTGTGTCCTCCACTTCTATGTGGATAACATCTATACCAGCATCTCATTCTTCAAGTGCCCCAGTACCAGAGGGACTGTAGCTTGTGGGACAAAGAAGCTTGTGCTAAAAAATTAAGGGGACTTTCTGTAATGAAACCCTTACTTGTATATATTTATCAATGAATAATATTGTTGATGTGTGTATACAGCGCTGGCCAAAAGTATTGGCACCCCTGCAATTCTCTCAGATAATACTCAATTTCTTCCAGAAAATGATTGCACTCACAAATGCTTTGGTAATAATATCTTCATTTATTTTGCTTGCAATGAAAAAACACAAGAGAATGAAAAAAAAAGTCAAATCATTGATCATTTTACACAAAACTCCAAAAATGTGCCGGACAAAAGTATTGGCACCCTCAGCCTAATACTTGGTAGCACAACCTTTAGACAAAATAACTGCGAACAACCGCTTCTGGTAACCATCAATGAGTTTCTTACAATGCCCTGCTGGAATTTTAGACCATTCTTCTTTGGCAAATTTCTCCAGGTCCCTGAGATTTGAAGGGTGCCTTCTCCAAACTGCCATTTTGAGATCTCTCCACAGGTGTTCTATGGGATTCAGGTCTGGACTCATTGCTGGCCACTTTAGAAGTCTCCAGTACTTTCTCTCAAACCATTTTCTAGTGCTTTTTGAAGTGTGTTTTGGGTCATTGTCCTGCTGGAAGACCCATGACCTCTGAGGGAGACCCAGCTTTCTCACACTGGGCCCTACATTATGCTGCAAAATTTGTTGGTAGTCTTCAGACTTCATAATGCCATGCACACGGTCAAGCAGTCCAGTGCCAGAGGCAGCAAAGCAACCCCAAAACATCAGGGAACCTCCGCCATGTTTGACTGTAGGGACCGTGTTCTTTTCTTTGAAGGCCTCTTTTTTTTCCTGTAAACTCTATGTTGATGCCTTTTCCCAAAAAGCTCTACTTTTGTCTCATCTGACCAGAGAACATTCTTCCAAAAAGTTTTTGGCTTTCTCAGGTAAGTTTTGGCAAACTCCAGCCTGGCTTTTTTATGTCTTTGGGTCAGAAGTGGGGTCTTCCTGGATATCCTACCATAGAGTCCCTTTTCATTCAGACGCCGACGGATAGTACGGGTTGACACTGTTGTACCCTCGGACTGCAGGGCAGCTAGAACTTGTTTGGATGTTAGTCGAGGTTCTTTAGCCACCATCCGCACAATCTTTCATTGAAATCTCTCGTCAATTTTTCTTTTCCGTCCACATCTAGGGAGGTTAGCCACAGTGCCATGGGCTTTAAACTTCTTGATGACACTGCACACGGTAGACACAGGAACATTCAGGTCTTTGGAGATGGACTTGTAGCCTTGAGATTGCTCATGCTTCCTCACAATTTTGCTTCTCAAGTCCTCAGACAGTTCTTTGGTCTTCTTTCTTTTCTCCATGCTCAATGTGGTACACACAAGGACACAGGACAGAGGTTGAGTCAACTTTAATCCATTTCAACTGGCTGCAAGTGTGATTTAGTTATTGCCACCACCTGTTATGTGCCACAGGTAAGTAACAGGTGCTGTTAATTACACAAATTAGAGAAGCATCACCTGATTTTTCAAAGGGTGCCAATACTTTTGTCCACCCCCTTTTTTATGTTTGGTGTAGAATTATATCCAATTTGGCTTTTTGACAATTCTTTTTGTGGTTTTCCATTGAAGACAAATTAAATGAAGATATTATTACCAAAGCATTTGTGATTGCAATCATTTTCTGGAAGAAATTGAGTATTATCTGACAGAATTGCAGGGGTGCCAATACTTTTGGCCAGCACTGTATACTCTGTGCAGGCACCAATAGGATGTATCATGTGGAAGCCACTAATGTGACTTTTTGTGTATGTGTGCCTTAATTATTAGCTAATAACCCCTTTTTTTTTCCTTATCATACTATTGGTGACATTCTACTCCATTTGCCCTCTAGGGAAGGTTAGATTAATATGAAATATTTTCCCTAATAATCTCATTGGTAAAAATATGTTACATACTGCATATGTTCAGCCACTTTTCAGCTCAGACCTTTACTAAAAATGGTTGGGTACCCCTGCTCTAAATATTGCAACTGCTTCATTACTTTAAATTTTACAACAGACAAGGCTACTATATGTTCACAAGTGGTCAAGTTATTGAAGAAATGGGGTTTGTAAAAATTCATGCACATACTACAGAAACAACCCTATTCAGATTTCTGCTACCTGCTGCATGTAAATGTACTCAGAGAAGAGATAAATAGAACAATGCACTGATGTATATATTAACCGGTTGACGACCACCGGCCGTAAATTTACGGACAGCGGTCCTGGTCTCTGAAGTCCGGCCAATAGTAAATTTACGGCCGGCACTTCAGAGACCCTGTGAGTGGGATCGGGAGCGGGTGTTAGCTGTAACTGACAGCTAACACCCTGCTCCATAACCCCCGGTTGGAATTTAGTTCCGATCGGAGGTTTTAACCCCTTGGATGCCGTGGTCAAACATGACCACGGCATCCAAGGGGTTCCGCCATGTTGCCGCCCCCACCGGCAACGACCTTGGCGAGATCGGGGGTTGCCGATATCTATTTTCTGCAGCCCGGGGTCTGGCCAGTGACCCCAGGCTGCCTGAAGCCCCCACTACCTGGTTGATCCTGCCGGGATGTCAAGAAGTCAGCCGATGCGTCTACATCGGCTGACATTCCTGTATAGACTGCAATACATGTGTATGCTCGTGTATTGCAGTCTATAATACTGAGCCAGGATCAGAGCATCGCTGGCTCAGGTGTCCTTATAGGACAGGTAAAAAATGTGAAAAAAAAATTAAAAAAATAAATAAAGTGTGTAAAAAAAAAATTAATAAAGTTATAAAGCCCCCAAAAATCCCTTTTCCTATATAAAATGAATTATATAAAAAAAAAAAAAAAATTAATAAAAACAACACATATTTGGTATCGCCGCGTCCATAACAACTTGTAAAATAAAACTGAAACAATACTTAACATACACGGTGAACGTTGAAAAAAAAAAATGGAAAAAAAACGCTGGAAGTAATGATTTTTGACTATCTCGCTTACAAAAAATGCTATAAAAAGTGATCAAAAACTCATATGTACCTCAAAACAATACCAATAAAAAGCGCATGTCCTCCCGCAAAAAATAAGCCCTAAACCAAGTCTGTCAACCGAAAAATAAAAATGTTACGCATCTCAGAAGATGGTGATGCAAAAACAATTGATTTATGTCCACAAATGGGTTTTTGTTCTGCAGAATTAGTAACGCATAAAAAAACTATATAAATGAGGTATCGCCATAATCGTACTGACCTGCAGAATAAAGGTAACATGTTACTTATGCTGTACGCCACACGGTAAAAAAATTAAGAGGTAAAAACCAATTCCAGAATTGATTTTTTTTTTTAAATCCACCCAGAAAGAGTTAATATAATTTATTCAATAAGTTATAGACACCCAATAAATGGTGTCATTAAAAAATGTATATCATACCACAAAAAAATCAGTCCTCATATGGCTACATCATCTGAAAAATAAAGAATATAGCTTGTACAATGTGAAGACAAAAACCCCAAAAATCACCAAATCATTAGAACACAACTGGCTGCGGCTGGAAGGGAATGTATAAGCGGTGCGAGCCTTTATCAGGGTACAAACCAGATTTAGAGCTTACGAGGGATAATAAACCAGAAGTGACCCCCAGAGTGACCTCCCTAATCATAGGAGCTACTGGGGATATAGTAGGGAATTTCGTGTTCCCCATGTACTCCACACACCTTATATATTCACTCTTCACCATCCGCTGTGCATTCACATCTGGGATACTAATGCTTATTACACTCCCTGATAAATTCTTTGAGGGGTGCAGTTTTCAAAATGGGGTCACTCCCTAGGGGATTCCACTTTTCTGGTACATTAGAGGCTCTGCAAACATGACATGGCATCCAGATGCCAAACATCTAAATCTGCGCTCCAAAAACCACATAGCACTCCTTCCCTTTTGTGCCCTGCTGTGTGCCCAAACTGCAGATTATACCCACATGTATGACACTGGTGTACCCGGGATAACGTACATATTGTCATATGTGGGTATAAACTGCTGTTTGGGCACAGTCGGCACAGAAGGGAAGGAGCGCTATTTGGTTTTTGGAGTACAGATTTAGACAGTTTAGCTTTTGGACGCCATGACACTTTTGCAGAGCTCCTGAAATGCCAGTAAAGCAGAATCCCCTGACACGTGACCCTATTTTGGAAACTACACCCCTGAAGGAATTTATCCAGGAGTACAGTAGGCATTTTTTACCTCCAAGTGTTGCTATAATTTATTTTCCAGAAATGAATACGCAGCTGATGGTGAAAGGTGAAAATGACAATTTTTCCAGGAATATGTAATTTCAATGCATAATACTTTGTGCCCGGCTTGTATCAGATATGAACGCTCCAAAAGATGTTGTGCCCGGGATACCCACTTAACAGTTTTTAGAGTGTTTGTGCCTGCTGACATAAGCTGGGCACAAAATATTGGGCACTGAAATGGCGCATCTCTGGAAAATTGCAATTATCCCTTTTCATTATCAGCTGCGCACTCATTTATTGAAATTAAATGAACGCAACACTTAAGGGTTAAGAATACTCACTACCCCACTTGATAAATCCCTTCAGGGGCGTAGTTCCCAAAATGAGGTCACAAGTCTGCGGAGTCCACTTTACTGGCAATTCAGGGGCTCTGCAAAAGTGGCATGGTGTCCAAAAACCAAACTGTGCTTCAAAAACCAAAATAGCGCTACTTTCCTTCTGTGGCCGGCTGTGCCCAAGCAGCAGTTTATACCAAGTACGTTATCCTGGGTACACCAGTGTCATACATGTGGGCGTAAACTGCAGTTTGGGCACACAGCAGGGGGCAGATGTGAAGGAGCGCTATGTGGCTTTTGGAGCATAGATTTAGATTGTTGGATTTTGGACACCATGTCAAATTGGCAAAGACCCTAAAATTGCCCCTACAAAATGGGGTCACTTCCTGGGGAATTCCAATTTACTGGCACCTCTGCAAAAACAACATGGCGTCCAGAAAGTCCCTCTAGATCTGTACTCCAAAAGCTAAAAAGTGCAGTGCTCCTTCCCTTCTGAGCCCTGCTGTGTGCCCAAGCAGCAGGTTACACCCACATATATAATTTTCTTTCCCCCGGGATAGCCCACTTAATAGTTTTAGGAGTGCATGTCTCTGATGCCACAAAGTGGGTACAACGTATTGGGCACCAAAATGGCATATTTATTTAAAATTGTCAATTTTCACTTTGTACATTAATTTTTGGGAAGCATTTTTAGGATCAAAATGATAATACCCCTTGATACATTCCTTGAGGGGTGTAGTTTCTAAAATGGTGTCACTTTTGAAGGATTTACATTGTATTGGTGCTTTAGGGGCTCTGCAAATGTGACATGGCACCTGAAAACTATTCCAGCAAAATCTGCCCTCCAAAAGCCAAATAACGCTCTTTCCATTCTAAGCCCCACCATGCACCCATACAGCAGTTTACGACCACATATGGGGCATTTCTGTGTTCAGGAGAAATTGTGTAACAAACTGTGGGGTTTTTTCTTCTTTATCCCCTTGTAAAAATTAAAAATATGTCGCTAAATGGACAATTTATTGGGAAAAAAAAAGTAATTTTTAATTTTTACATTCCAATGTTAATAGAATCTGTGAAACAACTGTAGGGTCAAAATTCTCACCATACCCCTTGAGAAATTCCTTGAGGGGTGTAGTTTCCAAAATGGGGTCACTTTTTGGGGGTTTCCATTGTACTGGTACTTTAGGGGCTGTGCAAATGCGACATGGCACCCGAAAACTATTCCAGCAAAATCTGCCCTCCAAAAGCTAAATAGCGCTCTTTCTATGCTGAGCTCCACCATGTACCCATACAGCAGATTACAACCACATGGGGAGTATTCCTGTATTCAGGAGAAATTGTGTAACAAACTTTGGGGAGCTTTTTCTCCTTTATCCTCTTGTGAAAATGAAAAAAATTGGGGCTAAATTGATGGTTTATTGGAAAGAAAGTAATTTTTTCATGTCCAAATGTTAATAAAATCTGTGAAACGGCTGTGGAGTCAAAATGCTCACTATACTCCTTGATATGTTCTGTGAGGGGTGTAGTTTCCAAAATGGGGTCACTTTTGGGGGTTTCCATTATATTGGTACTCTAGGGGCTCTGCAAATGGGACATGGCACCTGAAAACTATTCCAGCAAAATCTGCCCTTCAAAAGCCAAATAGCGCTCTTTCTATTCTGAGCCCTGCCATGTACCCATGCAGCAAATTACGATCGCATATGGGGTATTGCTGTGTTCAGGAGTAATTGTGTAACAAACTGTGGGTGGATTTTTCTCCTTTAACCCCTTGTGAAAATGAAAACTTTGGGGATAAAGTGATGTTTTAGTAATTTTTCATTTACACATCCTAATGTTAATAAAATCTGTGAAATGTCTGTGATGTCAAAATGCTGAGTATACCCCTTGATAAATTCTGTCAGGGGTGTAGTTTTCAAAATGGGGTCACTTTTAGGTGGTTTCCAATGTATTGGTACTCTAGGGGCTCTGCAAATGAGACATGGCACCTGAAAACTATTCCAGCAAAATCTGCTTTTCAAATGCCAAGTGTCGCTCTTTCTTTTCCGTGCACTGCCGTGTGCCCAAAAATCATTTTACACCCACATGTGGAGTATTTCTGTGCTCAGGAGAAATTGCACAACAAACTGTGAGATGCATTTTCTCCTTTAACCCTTTGTGAATGTGTTAATTTTAGGAATAAATGAATGTATTATTGGATAAAAATGAAATGTCTAAATTTCCCCTCCATATTCTTTTAATTCTTGTGAAATGCTTAAAGGGTTAACAAACTTCCAAAATGCTGTTTTGAATTATTTGAGGGGTGCAGTTTTGAAAATGGGGTGATTTATGGGGGTTTCTAATATATAGGCCTTTATAATCCCCTTCAGAACTGAAGTGGTCCCTAAAAAATGAGTTTGGGAAATTTTCTTGTAAATCTGGAAAATCGCTGTTACACTTGTAAACCTTCTAACATCCAAAATAAATTAAAGGATGATTAAAAGATGATGCCGATATAAAGCAGAGATATGGTAGATAATATTTATTCATGTATTTGGGTGGTATGACTATCTGTCTGAAAAGCAGAGCATTTCACATTTTGAAAATTGCAATTTTTTTTCCAAATTTCCCTCAAATTTCCTAATTTTTTATAAATAAATACAAAAATATTGATCAATGTTTACCACTAACATGAAGTACAATGTGTCATGAAAAAACAGTCTCAAAATCAAAAAAGTTATAGCATCTCAAAGTTATTGCAATATAAAGTGACACATGTCAGTTTTGAAAAATGAGGCCTGGTCCATAAGGCACTTTTAGGCCTAGTCCTTAAACGGTTAATTTCATGTTAAAGGGAGTCTACCACCTCCCTCAAACAAATTCAACTGCTACTACAACATTATAGTGCACATTAAAATTAGAAAACAACATTAATTTGTTATGTATATCACTTTTGAAGATTTGGAGAAAAACAACTTTGAAGTTTTATTCAAATGAGGCAATACACTGGGGATGGGTCTTCAGCTCCCTGGAGCACAGCTCTTGCTACTTAGGCCATTACCTTCTTCTGCCTGCATCACCCAGTGCAATCCTTCCACTGTTATGACATGTCCTATCACTCATCCTGCTTGAGAAGATGCCCCACCTCCAGTGCACCAACTGGCTCATTTGCATAATACTTCAATGTTTTTTTTACTCCAAATCTATGAAAGTGACATATATAGCAAAGATATATTGTTTATGACTGTAATGTGCAGTATAACATGGTGGTGACAGAATAGGAGTGTTTGAGTTGAATATCCTGGGGGAAGGTGCTAGACTAAGGTTTCCAGAAAAAAATCATGTAGTTCTTTAGCAGTGGTAACTTTTCATATACTCAACAGTTAACAGTAAAATCATTTTTAGTGATATTTTAGTGTTACTTCTTTGCAAAAACATAATGCATAATGAGTACATAATTTTTCTGTCGTAACAAAATGTAAGATTCTCTCCAACAAAAAAATGCTGTTTATAACTCAGACATAGGGCTCACAGTGAAAACGGGATCAATATCCTACAAAGTAAACGAGTGGAAACAGACAGGGCCTTGGCACAGCCAATCGATAAGAAAACCTCAGCTGCCTTCTAAAAAACCTTCCCGTGAAGCAAATTTATCGGCTCAGCCTTTAGGGACAGCATTTTCAATTAAAGGCAGCTGTAAAGGATCAACATGCACTCTACAGACTCTTATTCTGGGCAACTCCTGTAAGCCAGAGTTGAAGGGTTGATGGATGACTGAGGTTGATGGATGAAAAGCAGTTAGGGGTTAGAAACATGTAGAGTTTTAACTCCTTCGCCAGCCATCTTTAGCTGAATGTATGAAGAGTCTTTGACATCTGTAACACTGCATGCCAGTTCTGTTAGAAATGATCCCGGGGATTATTAATTTAACTACTCATGAAAGGGTCCCTATTTCACTTGAATTACATACAAAATATTAAGAAGGGTATTAATTAGTAATATTCTTCTTAATATGTAATATGCTATATTAAAAGATATAGCACAATTGAAAAGAAAGGTAGACTGAAGACTTAATAAAATAGGGTTTAGATCATAACATAGGTTGGACTTTATAGACTTGGTGTATTTATCCAACCTTATAAACTATGTTACTATGTAACATCCAATGCCTTTTTTTAAAGTATAATACATGTTATCTTTTTATATTTATCCTTTGTTCTTTTTGTCACGTTACACAGTTCAGCTTGATTTTCAATTTTACTTTCCTACAATATTACACTATAGCTGAGAAATAGGCCCACATAAATTCAGTATGGTTTCAGTGTTCAGCTATTGAATTTGTATTTATATTGCCACTATGGTTCCAATAGAATCACTACCATCAGATCTAACAGTCACACAATATTCTTTTTGGACTGACAAAATTGTATAGTGCTAAAAAGTCTACAAAGGTAAAAAAAAATCTCTGCCCTAGAACAGTGCTCAGGTGAAGCTGACACTAGATATTTTTCTTTGCTTCTGGCCCTCACACTTAATTTGTCAGATGCACGACACAGATACCTAGTACAAGTCACACTGTTTCTGCCCAGGAGAATTTCTCAGGTGATGCTGACACCAGACATTTTTTCTGGCCCTCATTCACACAGAATTTATCATGTGCATTACACAGGCTGATAATGCCTAGTACAAGTTACACCTTAGTATTACAAAGATATAAAATTTCTACCCAGGAACAGTGCTTGGGTGATGCTGAAAATATTTTTTCTGGCTCTTATTCATGCTTAATTTATTATGTGCATTCACAGGCTGGTAATACCTAGTCACAGTCAAAGAGGTATATATAGATTCAATTGTAGCAGCAGTAATTCCCCCACCCTGTCCGCACTGATGATCAGACTATAGTGTAGAAATGCGATAGCTGTGTCTTGCGCTAGCTATTATCAGCCTGTGTAGTGCACATGAAAAATAAGGGACAAAAAAAAAATATCTGCTGTCTGCTTCACAGGCACACTGGTCTTGTGCAGAGACTATTTAGCTTTACAAAGTGTGAATGAAGGTTAGATACAAAGAAAAAATTTCTGGTGTCAGCTTTGCCTGAGCACTGCTCTTAAACAGAGATTTTTTTTTACCTTTACAATACTTACATATGTACGAGGGCAATTCGATTTGGCCGCTTCGTCGAAATTTCCAAACCGATTCAATCCAAATTAATTTGTGGCGAATCGTGTTAAAAAACAGCTATTTCCTGACTGCAGACAGCCTGTATTGTGGTGTAGAACACTGTGCCTTGCAGTAACACGCATATTGAGTCTGCTGTGGTAGTGAAACAATACTGTGAGTAAGTATGACATGCACATGACAGGCGTTGCTCTTAGAACCATTGCACACTTCACTTAATTGGCCAGTTACGGGGGCCAAAACTGACCAACTAACTCAAGTGTGAACTCAGCCTTATAGGTTGATGTTAGTGCCAGGTATAAAGAACTGTGCAGAGGCCCAACATCCTACTGTAGCGTGAAAGAGCGCACTCTTTTTATACCGTCGTCTGCTGATTCCACATAGATATCTACAGAACCTGTTCTATTAAACGCTTATACAAGTAGAGCCCCCCTAACAGAGTGGAGAGGGTGTCAGCAGTAAGTTTGTATTGACGTCACTGATTATTTTGCCCTTCTTCTGATCCGTCAGAACAATAACCCCCCAAAAAAACAGATCCTGTCTGTTGAGCATCCGCCTTGACTTGGTCAGGATTTGGTCAGTAATCCATCAGTATTGCTGATGCCAAAAAAAAAAAAAAAAACCAGGAGTGGATCCAAAACAGAGATGACACGTAAATGGAATATTAGCGTGTCTTCTGTGTTTTGTACCCACTCCTGCTTTTGGCTACCAAATGATAAGCCAATTCTGATGGGACCATACAGGCCTTACAGCTGCTACACAGACAGGATCCGTTGTGCGTCTCATTTTTCCTTCCTTCTGACAGATCAGAAGAAGGGTCAAATAAATGATGATGTCAACCAGACCAAAAGGGCAAAATAGTGGCCCAGTCATGGAGTGGGGAGGGTGGGAACAGCATGAGAAATGACATAGTGTTGAGGTAGCAGCAGCATGAGGAGGCCACAGAGTGGCAAGGTGACATAATGTGGAGGTAGCAGCAGCATGAGGAGGCCACAGAGTGGCAAGGTGACATAATGTGGAGGTGGCAGTAGCATGAGGAGGCCATAGAGTGACCTGGTGACCAGGGGATGTGGGTGGCACAAACAGTACCCACTGACGATGGTGGCTGTAAGAAGGAGCACTTGGCATCAGATGTGTGGCATCAGGCGGGTGGCAGCATCAGAATACTGTAGTAGCTGAGACAGGTAGCCAGAAGAAACTGGTCTCTTTTGTCAAGGTTTGGGTGAGGCAGCATGAATGATTTAATCTGATGCATCAGGCATTGGTGGGTGGAAATCCTGGCTGATCCATGCCTGATTCATCTTGACAAAGATCAGTCTCTCCACATTTTGGGTGGAGAGGCGAGTTCTCCTTGGGGTAACTATGGCCCCCGCTGCACAAAACACCCGCTCTGATGCCACACTACTGGCCGGGCAGGACAGCTTTTCCAGGGCAAACTCAGCCAGTTGCGGCCACAGATGCAGTTTGGCTGCCCAGTAGTCCAGCGGATCTTCAATGACGGGTGGCAGGGTGTACTCCAAGTATGCCACCACCTGCTGGCTCAGGTTATGCTTTATGTCTAGCTGCTGGTGAGTAGTTTCTTCACTATGCGAGTGAAGAAAGCTGCTCATCAGCGACTCTAGGCTCAGGCTGCTGCTGATGGAGCTGATAATGCTCCTGCCCCCCCACAGCAGCCATAGCAGTGCAAGGTGAGCGCCCAGGGCCCCCCTCGATCAGACCTGCAAGAGGATGGACGATGGAGCAGATAGGCAGTGGCCAACTGACTACATAGGATGTCTCTATAGTAGTTCAGTTTGTCCTCCCTCTCAGCGGGTGTAAAAAAGACCCCCATTTTTGACCGGTAGCGAGGGTCTAACATGGTGGAGAGCCAGTAGTCATCCCTCTGCCAAATGGTGACAATTCAGCTGTCACTACACAAGCAAGTGAGCATGCATCAGGCCATTTGCGCAAGTGACTCCCTGCATCCATCTCCAATGCATACTGCCACAGTGTGTCTGGGTCATCTGCCTCGTCTTCCTCATCTCCCTCTTGCTCTTCCGGCTGCTCCTGCTCCTCCTCTCCTGTCACCTGTGTAGAAAAACCACCTATTTCACTACACATTGCTTGTATTCCAATGTCCTCCTCCTCCTCCTCCAGTTCAGCCCCCACAGGGCTCATGTGGCCGTGAGATGTAGGCACCACCTCTCCAGTCCCCTGACCAGCCAGATTTACCAGCATATTTTCCAGGATATGAATCAGTGGAATGATGTTGTTCATTCCATAGTCCTGTGCGACTTACAAATAAAGTGGCCTCCTCAAAGGGCACAAGCAAACGGCAGGTGTCATGAGAACGTGAAGGCGGAAGCGGCGTCACCTGGCCAAGTTACTGGTGTGTCTGGGCAGAAACCACATTCACCCAGTGGGCTGTAAAGGACATATATTGTCCTTGACTGTAGTTACAGCTCCATGTCGGCACTGCCATGCACTTTGGCAGACACCTACAGACTCAAGGACAGGCCCACCTTCTGTTCTACATATTTGTGCAGGGCTGGTACTGCCCTTTTGGTAAAGAAATGACGGCTTGGGACACTCCCCACCTCTGCTGAGCACAAGCCATCAGTTCTCTGAAAGGTGCAGAGTCCACCACTTGGAAAGAGAGGGACTGCAGCACCAGCAACTTGGACTGGAGCACATTCAGCTTCTGCACTGTTGGATGAGTGCACGCATACTGTTGTCTCCTCGAAATCGCATCAGTGATCGATTGCTGACGCAATGACTGACTAGGAGGAGCAGGAGCATCAGGACCAGCAGATGATGGAACACACAGCTTTCTTCAGCTGAGGTGGTGGAGCATTGACTGCCTGAAATGGGGTGCATGCCACTGGGTGATGCAGTGGTTGCTGCAGCAGGCTGGACCACCACATTGGAGCCACGGTTCTCCCAGGCCACTTTATGGTGACACTGCATATGTTGACGCAGGGCTGTAATGCTAATATTGGCACCCTGGCCACGCTTCACCTTCTGCCCACAGATTACACATATTGCCAACTCCTCCGGCAGCTTAACAAAAAACTGTGCCCCTCCCTTGTGCAGGGCCTGTTGCTTCTCTGTCTGACTTACTGTTAGATCAAATAAGTAAATGAAAAGGAAATTAATACAGGGCAAAAAGGCCTTTAATTTTCTACCTTCAACACACAACGGCGATTAAGCCACTTATTTTTTCCCCACTAATAAACGCCAAGAAAAGGTGTTATAACAGATTACTGCGGAGATTAATGGATAGCAATCCTTTTTTATTTGCCACTAATGCGCAGCAAAAAGGCCTGTAATTTTCTCCCTTCAACACACAACGGCGAATAAGCCACTTATTTTTTCCCCACTAACAAACGCCAAGAAAAGACTTTACAACGTATAACTGCACCACACAAGGACTAATAAGGCCCCAATAGTTTGAATTACCCAGGTAAGATCTATTGCAAACCTGCAATGAGCAGCAGTATAATGGCAGTCAATGCAGCAAGGTGTAGTAGGATTGTTACTATTACACAGGCTGCAAACACCCTAAATGAACCCTGTTCTGCTTCAATACTCTGTATAAATTCCTCCCTATCCTTTCCCTATACTTCTAATGCTCATTGCCTTAGTGCCTGCTGACATCACTCCCTGCACTAAGTACACTGGAAAATGCCTGAATCCAAGATGGCGGAGGGTATTTATAGGGCTGTGTCATCATAGGGCTGGCTGCTGAGTGGCTGCACGCATGGCATTGTAGGTGATCTCACGTTACCAGAGTTCCTTGCCCTATGTCCTAACATGTGCAGTAGCCATTTTAGGAAAAAATACGATTCGTTACCACGAAGCGTGAGGAAATCCAGATTCGATGCGAATCGAATATTTCCTGAAATTCGGAACAAATTACACTTCGTCAGCTTCGATTTGCTCATCTCTAATCATCATCCACCCACCCTATAGTCCTGACTTGGCACCCAGTGACTACCACCTGTTCCCTAAGCTGAAAGAACATTTGGCCGATTCTGAAGGCGATTCAGCTCTGATGACGAGGTGAAAGATGAGATTTAACGCTTCCTCAAGGACATGGTAGCCATCTGGTATGACATGGGCGTACAAAAACTGTCACAGAGTCTACAAAAATGCATCGACCGAAATGGCGATTATGTAGAAAAATAGATAATTGTTCAACCTTTAAAATGATGTAAATATTATAGAAAATAAACGTTTTTTGTACTAATAAAAAAATAGGAGACCTTAATTTTGGGGTTGCCCTCGTAGTATCAATGTGCACCAGACTTGTTTGGCTAGTGGTGACTCACCCTATTCAATATTGTGTGACTATGATGGGAGTAATTCTATTGGAAGCACAGTGGCAATATAAATATAAATCCAATAGCCTGATGGTTTCCTGCACTTACTATCTCAATATACTCTTTCAGGTGAACCTGACTTGATTATCCTTTGAGCCCTTTGGTGGCCTGTTTTAACACATAATTAATAAAATTTATTAGTTTTAGCATTCTAAAGGTAGTTCTAATTCAAAATTGAACGTAAATGATATTTATCCTTCTATAAATTATTTTTCCATTATCAAGCACACAATCATCTAATTTGCCTTGGTGGCAGCAGCTGCCTGGCACTGTTTCCTACAGTCAGGCCTGCAACTAGCCTTTCTGCTGCCTGAGGCAAAAAGTGAAAAGATGACTCACACATGATATCCTCCTCCTACCCTGAATCAGAGCAGATACTGAGAAGTACAACAAGCATATGAGAAAGAGAAGTGGTACTGTGCAGTATATATGTATATATATATATATATATACACAGTGGGGAAAAAAAAGTATTTAAGTCACCCACCAATTGTGCAAGTTCTCCCACTTAAAAAGATGAAAGAGATCTGTAATTGACATCATAGGTAGACCTCAACTATGAGAGACAAAATGAGAAAGCAAATCCAGAAAATCACATTGTCTGATTTTTAAAGAATTTATTTGCAAATTATGGTGGAAAATAAGTATTTGGTTAATAACAAAAGTTCATCTCAATACTTTGTTATACATCCTTTGTTGGCAATGACAAAGGTCAAACGTTTTCTGTAAGTCTTCACAGGGTTGTGTCAGGGGTTAAGTTCCCCCGGGATGGATGTCACCGTAATCCTAATTAAATATAGAACAGGTACGAGCTCGGGAAAACAAACGTACAGACACACCCAGGTATCTAGTAAGAATGGTTTCATTTATTGCATAGTTGATACAGGTTTTAAAGGCAGCTGGTTACACAATAATCATGTGACTAATGTACATATTTGGTCCTTCCGGTTCCGCTGCTAAGCAGACTTGTTCAGTCTCTCATAACATATGTTAACCTCTCCTCGCTTATCTGAGTGTTTTCCCTTATCTTTCTCTGAGAACAGCAAAACCTTCGGTGCTGTAGCAGACTTAGTGTCTGCTTCCTATCTCTAAGCTATGCAGGCTATCTGCAGACTATTTCACTCTATGGATATAGTGTATAGTACACTGTTGCTGGTATGTTGGCCCATTCCACCATGCAGATCTCCTCTAGAGCAGTGATGTTTTGGGGCTGTCGCTGGGAAACACGGACTTTCAACTCCCTCCAAAGGTTTTCTATGTGGTTGAGATCTGGAGACTGGCTATGCCACTCCAGGACCTTGAAATGCTTCTTACAAAGCCACTCCTTTGTTGCCCTGGCGGTGTGCTTGGGATCATTGTCATGCTGAAAGACCCAGCCACGTTTCATCTTCAATGCCCTTGCTGATGGAAGGAGGTTTGCATTCAAAATCTCATGATACATGGCTCCATTCATTCTTTCATGTACTGTACTTGGATCAGTCATCCTGGTCCCTTTGCAGAGAAACAGCCCCAAAGCATGATGTTGCCACCCCCATGCTTCACAGTAGGTATGGTGTTCTTTGGATGTAACTCAGCATTCACTTTGTTTCTGCCAAACAGATCTACTTTGGTTTCATCTGACCATATGAAATTCTCCCAATACTCTTCTGGAACATCCAAATGCTCTCTAGCAAACTTCAGACAGGCCCGGATATGTACTGACTTAAGCAGGGGGACACGTCTGGCACTGCAGGATCTGAGTCCCTGGTGGCGTAGTGTGTTACTGACAGTAGCCTTTGTTACTTTAGTCCCAGCTTTCTGTAGGTCATTCACTAGGTCCCCCCGTGTGGTTTTGGGATTTTTGCTCAACCTTCATGTGATCATTTTGACCCCACGGGGTGAGATCTTGCGTGGAGCCCCTGATCGAGGGAGATTATTGGTGGTCTTGTATGTCTTCCATTTTCTAATTATTGCTCCCACAGTTGATTTCTTCACACCAGGCTGCTTGCCTTTTGCAGATTCAGTCTTCCCAGCCTGGTGCAGGTCTACAATTTTGTTTCTGGTCTCCTTCCACTGCTCTTTGGTCTTCACCATAGTGGAGTTTGAAATGTGACTGTTTGAGGTTGTGGACAGGTGTCTTTTATACTGATAACAATGTCAAACAGGTGCCATTACTACAGGTAATGAGTGGAGGACAGAGGAGCCTCTTAAAGAAGAAGTTACAGGTCTGTGAGAGCCAGAAATCTTGCTTGTTTGTAGGTGACTAAATACTTATTTTCCACCATAATTTGCAAATAAATTCTTAAAAAATCAGACAATGTGATTTTCTAGATATGTTTTCTCATTTTGTCTCTCATAGTTGAGGTCTATCTATGATGTCAATTACAGGCCTCTCTCATCTTTTTAAGTGGGAAAACTTGCACAATTGGTGGCTGACTAAATACTTTTTCCCCCACTGTATATACAGTATATCTAAGGAATCTCAATATGTGTACTCCTACTTGCAGCTATCATACTTTTCAGTGCAGTACTGCTTACAGCTGTTGCTTTGAGGTTGCTATGCCTTCAAGTTAAACTCTGACTGAGTCTGCAGTCAGAGCTCTGAGACGCTGAGTCAACCGGAATGCTGCCTCATTCTCCAATACTTTAAACTCTGCATTTAGCCTACTCAGGTGCCTGCTATTGATTTAAGTTAGGTTTGTGTTCTGTGAAGTTACCTGTATATCTTCTGATTCACTGGTTACTGATTTTGACTTATTTTCCTGGTTATTTGGTTTTTTACTGATTTGGTTTATCTGTGAACTCCTGGACTCGACCCTGGCTTGAATGCTGTTATTCTTCTGCTAATGATTTGGATACTCCTGTGTTCTCCTGGTTTTGATCTGACTTGTATGTTACACTCTGTCTGCTGTTTTGGTCTTTTGACTGCAAGTGCACCTGTTTTCTGATACCAGTTTCTGTCTAGTAAAGTGGATCTCTGATACGCAAAGCCCATCCTTCCTTGTGGCAGACTCTGATGAAAACCTCAGTGGTTCCTTAGACTCTATTAGAATGGTATTAGCTTAAAGATAACTTGTTCTGCTTTCTATTTTTGATCTATCAGTGTCCTGAAGCATTTTTGGAAATTGCTTTAAAAGCAATACCATTATTGGGGAATTGCTTAAGAGGCAATTACATTACAATACATTTGTGCTAAAAAGTTTACATTTCCCGGCAGATTTTTTGTTTTTTTGGACTTTTTTTCAGAGAATATGAATGATAACAAAAAAACTTTTTCTCCACTCATGGTTAGTGGTTGTTTGAAGTCATTTATTGTCAAACTTCTGTTTTTTCTTTTTTTAAATCATAATGACAATCAAAAACATCAAAATGACCCTGTTCAAAAGTTCATGTCATACCAAACATACATCAGCTTTAGCAGAGAGTAATAAAAAATAAATCAGTTCAATCTCACCACTCCGCTGGTTCATGTAGTTCGCCTGTATGTCAGGAGGTCAGTCATAAAAGGTGCTGGGTCCCATACATACCCTAACTCACCCTCAGTTTTCACCTCTAACCCCCATAACTCCCGCCCTAACAAGGGCAGTATCAATGCAGCTGTCCCTAAAAAAACAATGTCCCTAAATGTCCCTACATACGTTTCATGGTGGAGAAAACATTCATCAGGGGACCTATCTCCTAAGGAACTGGTAATAAAAATTGAGTAATTAGGGTAAATCTCTAAACTCCAATAGTGGAGGAGATAAATACATAGTGGTCATTATCATATATGAACCACTTCACAGACAAAAAACAACAACCTCCTGACTACTACAGTGGTAGAGTAAGTGGTTTAATTGCTCTAATTCTAAAAAAACGTTGGTGGTTACATGATAACATGCCCAGAAGTTGACACAAAGGGGTTTGAATGGCTACTAAAGGTAACATCCTCACCTATGACCTGTTTGCTTGTAATCAGTGTATGTGCATAAAAGCTGAGTAAAGTTTCTGGGATCCAAACAGACTGTCGCATCTTTCCTCCAGCCACTGATGTTTCTGGATTGTGAGTCATGGGGAAAGCAAAAGAACTGTCCACGGATCTACGGGAAAAGGTAGTTGAACTGTATAAAACAGGAAAGTGATACAAAAAGATATCCAAGGAATTGATAATGTCAATCAGCAGTGTTCAAACTGTGATTAACAAAAGGAAACTCAGGGGCTCTATAAAAACCAAACCACGGTCAGGTAGACCAACCAAAATTTCGTCCACAACTGCCAGGAAAATTGTTCAGGATACAAATAAAAACCCACACATAACATCAGCTGAAATACAGGACTCTCTGAAAACTATCGGTGTGGCTAATTCAAGATGCACAATAAGTAAGGAGATACTTGAAGAAAAATGGGCTGCATGGTCGAGTTGCCAGAAGAAAGCCATTACTGCGCAAATGCCACAAAGAATCTCGCCTGCAATACTCCAAACAGCACTAAGACAAGCCTCAAAACTTCTGGAATAAAGTAATTTAGAGCGATGAGACAAAAATCGAACTTTTTGGCCACAACCATAAACGTTACATTTGGAGAGGTATCAACAAGGCCTATGATGAAAGGAACACAATTCCTACTGTAAAGCACGGAGGTGGATCACTGATGATGTGGGGATGTGTGAGCTTCAAAGGCACAGGAAACTTGGTCAAAGTTGAAGGAAAGATGAATGCAGCACGTTATCAGCAAATACTGGAGGCAAATTTGCATTCATCAGCCAGGAAGCTGCGCATGGGACGTTCCAACATGACAACGATCCAAAACACAAGGCCAAGTCGACCTGTCATTGGCTACAGCAGAAGAAAGTGAAGGTTTTGGAGTGGCCATAGCAGTCTCCTGACCTCAATATCATTGAGCCACTCTGGGGAGATCTCAAGTGCGCAGTACATGCAAGACAGCCCAGGAATTTACAGGAACTGGAGACTTTTGCCAAGAAGAATGGGCAGTTTTACCATCTGAGAAAATAAAGATCCTCATCCACGATTACCACAAAAGACTTCAAGCTGTCATTGATGTTATAGGGGGCAATACATGGTATTAAGAACTGGGGTATGTGAGCTTTTGAACAGGGTCATTTTGATGTTTTTGGTTGTCATTATGATTTAAAAAGAGAAAACACAGATGTTTGACAATAAATGGCTTCAACCAACCGCTAACCATGAGTGGAGAAAAAGTTTTTGTGTTATCATTCATATTCACTGAAAACTGCTGGGGTATGTAAACATTTTAGCACAACTGTATATATATATATATATATATATATATATATATATATATATATATAATAAGAGCAGATACTAAGATTTATACTCAGCATACCTGATAAGTAAGAAGTGGCATTATGCACTTTCGTTATATACAGATTTAGGACATATACCGAGAATTACACCCAGCATACAGGACATGAAAAGTGGTACTGTGTAGTGGTACTTTTTGCATGGTTTAGGCTCAAAAAACTGCAAAAATGAATTTACAGCTATGTTGAGGCTGCTGTAGTGTCAAAACTAGTTGGCCCCTGAGTTAGATTTTTGGTAGGTGTACTAAATACACGGCTGTAATGAGGCCTTCCAGTTTGCAGCACTTTCCTTCAAGTGGTTGAAAAAATATAAGCGTTCAAAGTTGGTATAAAAAGCATTTTTGCCTAATTTTGGCTATCTTTGATGCCCTATATCTCCAGTGGGACAGCTTCAATCTTCTTTCTTTTAGCATTATTAAAAAGAACAGATTTCCTTCTATCAGAGTAGCCTGTGATTTCTTCACTACACCCTTGATACAAGTGTAGTAAAAGTGATTCTTCTTTCAATAAACACCAATTTTTTTTTAAATAAAGAACACATTATGTTATAAAACTGTATTCAAGAAAATGAAAAAACAGGAATGCTTTTAGGATGTGGAAGGATGAGGCCTGGTTTAATAACAGTTTTAAAGAAAACTGCAGTCAGTTAGGATGACCGACTTGGCCAATTATGATTGGTGGACCCTGTTGCAAGGCGGAATTGTTTGTTTCATAGCGCAATTGCACGCTTCTGGTACCTTCTGGTACCTCCTGGCTCCTGAGTGTCTGTTGCTACAGTTTGACCTCTTAGTGAACTGTAGGCATCAAAGTAAGCCTAGCAACAGACACTCAGGAGGCAGGAGGTACCAGAAGCATACAATTGGGCAATACAACGTGCACGCAATGACAGTTAGCTTTGGCGCCAAAGTATAGTATTAGGGTGGTAGCACTTTCTATTGACACTCAGTTTGGCCTGTTGCTATCAGTTAAAGACAGCATCTTCAGTGAATTATTGTTTGCATTATTAAGGACTCTGGATTCTTCACCTGTTGCAACCCAACCTCAGAGGATCCTGTGCATTTTTTGAAATATTACCAAGATCTTCAAGTTGCTTGTTTCCACTTGCTCAGGAAGGATACTGATATTCACTAGGGGTGACCAGTAAGGTCTGGTTTTAGAGTTTGCTGTAAGTTTGCTAGCCCCCATACTGCATCTCAAACAAAAGTTTCCCTTCTTTATCAGTGGTATTAATAGGTAATTGTGGCGGTTGTCGTAGACCGGCCACAAACTATAGGCAAACTATAGTGAAGTAGATTGGACATATAGAGCCTACCAGGTTATGCAGCACGGGGTCTCGGCTAAGCAGTCAAGTGTGTGTGAAATTCTGTGTGGTTCTTTTACCGTGGCCTTAGTAAAAATATGTTTTTAGCTGAACTGGTATTGAGTCGTCCTTCTTGTCTGTGACTTCGCTGTATTCTGGGGAGCCCACCCCTGTCACCGCTTACAACTTGGTGTAGTCGGCAGGATACAGCAACCGCCCTGGACACGAACGCGGAGGGAAATAATCCCCTGGTGTCAGTGGCGCCGGTCCAGGGACCAGTTCAACCTGCTCCAGTACCCTTAAGCGCAGTGGGTTACCTCCTGGCTGTGACTCTGTTCCACCACATGACAAAGTTTGATGGCAGTAACATGACTCTTCAGGACTGGATGGAGTGAGTTAGAAGTGCAGTCAAAGTGTGTAATCTGAAGTGTCTAACCTGTAATCCCAGAGTTGCAGACATAGATAGCATTGAATGCATTAGAGGGCGACGCCAGACGGACTGTTATGGTCTGCCCTGAGACAGAACGAGATACACTGGAGAAGATTTTTGCGCTGTTGGAGGGGGTTCATTGGGGACACGCTAAAGTAACTCAATTGAGGAGTCAATTTTTTAACCGGCCACAGCGGGAGGGTGAGACCCTGATGCAATACTCAAACACCCTGGAGGAAACCCTAAAGGAGGTGCAGCAGTGAGACCCTATGACCTTGGAAGCCTTCCGTAATGTGGACCGATTGCTGCGTGATCAATTAATTGACGGCTTGGCCAATAAGTTACTGCAACATAAACTGCAAGAGATGGCCCGGGCAGATGGAGAGATGACTTTCTACACTATTTACCAGGTGAGCGGGAAGAAGAGACGGCACCCATTTTTCAGAGGGCTGTGTACAGCACCTAAGTCACAGGGGTCAGGCTCAATTAGGAGAGACTGTAGCCCTGAGAGAAGTGGTCCAAGCGCTGACAGTCGAAATGCGTGATCTGTGGCTGGAAGTGGCACAAATGAGAGCCGCATCACTTGCCCCACCAATAACAGCAGACGGGCTGGGGCCCCGACGTCAACGGGGACCATTGTGCTGGTGTTGCTGGTGGTACGGGCACATCGCAAGAGAGTACGCTGTACAGATAGGACCTGACCCGGCTTTAAACTACCAGTCGCCACAGTAGCTGGGCGTCCTGTGGTGACCCAAAAACCCTACAGCCCACGGCGTTAGGAGAATGACCTTTACTCCAGCAGGGAGGCCGAGCTTGAAGGACAGAGAGTCCAGTGCCTGGTTGACACCAGATCGGAGTGTACCCTGATGCCTCTTGAATACTTCGAGATTCACTTTGGTCACATGATGGAACCAGAAGACGGGAGCATCATCCGGCTGACGGCGGCCAATAACATCAAGATGAGTGTGAAAGGGATAGTCTGGATGCGAGTTAAACTGTTTGGCCAGGACATAGGCACCAAGGGGATCATAATAGTGGATTATGCCCCAGGAGAGGAATGGAAGTGACCCTGGGATAAATGTCCTGAGAGACTTGGATCACCATCTGTACACCACAGAGGGACCCAAGTATTGGCAGCGTGCCACCACCCACCGTCTGACCTAGAGGGCCTTACAACAGATGAGGTGAGGAGCTGCAGTATGCATAAGAGTGCTCTGTCCGACCGTCTGATTGGGCTTATCAAGGTGCCACTGCAGGTCCTGGTGAAGATTGCCCCAAGACGAGAACAGATCCTGATTCTGCAGGTTGGGTCCGTACAGAAATTGAACGGACTCGAGGTGTTGATAGAGCCTGCTCCGCAGGCAGAGACACAAGGCGGACCGTTGGTGGCCCGGGCGTTAAGCACCGTGAGATATGGGTGTGTGTGCCCGTTCGCTGTATACATATGCTGGATGAAAAAGTGATTGTTCCTGGGGGCACACTTTTAGCTGAGGTTTATATACCTGATGGAGAAATCCTCTGGCGGGAAGGTTTTACCCTGCAGCCAAATGAGAGGTCAGCATGGACGAACGCTGTTGACATGGTCAAACGGGAGAGTCCAACCGTCAATTGGAATGGCCGAGTCATCATGGGACTAATGGGGATAGATTGCAGAACCCTGACTCCGGTGCAACAGAGGCTCTTGGAAGACACCCTATGGGAGTATCAAGAAGCGTCCTCTCTGCACGATGAGGATTTTGGGTGCTCCACCACCATCGAGCATGAAATCCCGACAAGAGACACCGCCCCGATCCGAAAGCGTTATGGGCAGATCCCACCACGGATGTATCAAGAGGTGAAAAACTTGGTGGCTAGTATGCTCAATAACCAGATGATACGAGAGAGCCAAAGTCCCTGAGCCGCACCCGTGGTCTTGGTGCGACAGAAAGATGGAACTCTTCACTTCTGTGTAGACTATAGAAAACTGAATGCACACCTGCCATGAATCAAAGAATCCCTGTCCGCTTTGAATAACTCCAGATACTTCTCCACCCTAGATCTGGCCAGTGGGTACTGGCAGGTGCTGGTAGCTGAAAAAGGCAGGGCAAAGATGGCATTTATTCTCCCCATGCAGGACTTTGTGTCCGACGAAAAAAAAACGGTTTCGCGGCGCAGAGGGTGCAATTGCACACCCGCGCATTGCTTTAAAAACCCATTCAAGTGAATGGGTTTTTAAGCAAAGCATTGTAAACCTTTCCCTATCCAGTCCCTATCCAATTTTCCAACATTTAGGTCGGATTCGCGGCGGACGGAGTGCCGGCACAAGTGTGAACCCACCCTAATATAGTGACTAAAGCATACTTATCATTTTTGGATCTTGAAATCATGATTAAACCTGATGGTTTAATCCTGATGGTTTAATTTCCGTGTTCAGGAAAGAGACTGCCACAAACAGTCTTTTGAATTGGGGTAGCCACCATCGTCTTCTGCTGAAAAAAGGCATTCCAGAGGGCCAAATTTTAAGAATTTGGAGGAATTGCTTTTCTGAGTTAGACTTTCAGAAACAGGCAGATGAACTTCAGTTGAGGTTCAGCAAACGTGGTTATCCGCGTACCGTACTAAATGCAGCACGTCGTCATGTACAAGATCAGATCTCCTTACCCCCCAACAGAAGGGTCCAAATAAGGAGATTGTACGACTGATTGGTACATATGACTGTAGATCCATGGACGTATTTAACATATTCTGGGAATTTTGAGATATTCTCCGTTTAGATCCAGATCTTAGTGTCGTAAACCTCGTAACATGTCCATGCCCTCTCATATATGTTGGTAAAACCAAGCAAGAACTCAGGAGACAGGTCCTCGACCACATAGGCTACATCAACAGGCAGGAAGACCGCACTTTGAGCGTACATGTATGGGATCACAATGATGGTGATTCCGCCTGTTTGAAATTGAAGGGATACGTTCTCTTGAAAGCAATGACGTAGACGTAAAATAGTAGAAATGCCAATTTTCCAAATTCTCTAATGAATTCTTTAAATACATTTCCCAAAGGAACTGTTAATGTATGCAGTCACTGATTTAGGATGTGGACAGATGTTCCTAGAATATGTCAGCACCAGCTGAATGAATTTTAAGTGATTTGGAGCAATGTCCTAGTATAATCTAAGCATACTTTTTGAATTAATTCTTAAAAGGGAAATTATACACACACCAAATACATTACTTTTAATTGACTTTATGCAGATTTGTAGCTTAGATAATAATGGGGAAAAGCTGCATTTCCAGTGATTGTACTAATATATCAGATGAGCATTATACAGTGAAATTAATGGTGAAGAAGACACTCATTATTTAAAAGTAATTAAAAGTAATATATTTTCATGGATGAAATGTAGCTCAGTAATACAGTATGTATTATTGCATTCACATATACATCAGTGGGCTCACAATAAATGAAAAATATTTTAAGCTAAAATCTAAAGCCATCATTCTAATTCATTCATAATGTTGTAATCTACAACATTATACGCAGTATTAGCAAAGTGTGAATTTTATTCTTCTGCTGCTCTTTGTTGTCAACATTGATCACTTGGTAGAGAATTTCCAGCAGCCACCCAATAAAATGGAAATATGTACATATTTTGTGAATACATCGTTACCCAAACACATTCAGCTGCCAGACAATAAGGCCCTGAAAATAAAAATGAGAGACGCCCACTAGAAATTCTCTGGCCGTGTACAGCTGCCTTATGCTGACAGTACGGAAATACATAATTCACAGTCTAATTACAGGACGCTTCACTGCTTTTCCCCATCGTTCAGAATAAAAAAACCTAGAGCATTTCAAATCCCCTGTTAATGGAAATTCAGATACTCTGTTCACAGGCAATTGAGCCAAAGGTTTGAATATTTGCAGGCAGAGAAAACTTGTTTTATTTGTACTAGAAAAATTAAATATCCTATCTATATATATTATAAAACTGCAAGACATACGGAATTACAGATGATGACTGCTTACTGTTCCTTTTTCAGTTTTTACTATTGTGCTTACTAAGTAATTTATATATAATTTTGGCATATTTATAATTGCCACGAAAAACCAATCTATATCTATTAAAGGGGTTATCCAAAAAATATCTGCAAATACATCCACAGAAGTGCTAAATATTCACTGTTCCCTTGTGCAGCCTTTGCTTGGTTTTCTTTACTTGCTGCTCATTGTATGTCTGTTATTTTCATGCATGTTATTTCCCATGATTCATCTGCCTGCCCTCACGCTCTGTGTTTGCTGCTCATGGGTTGTAGGAGTGAGCATGCAAACATCACAGTACCATGTGACCTCGGATGTGGGAGTGATTTATTACCTTTTCTTTTATTGCAGGGGTGAGGGCAGGCAGATGAATAATCGGAAATGTATTTTGTCCACAGATTCACTGCATGGAAATAACAGTGATACAAGGAGCAACAAGTAACAAATAATGTTTAGTAAAGTCACTTTGGAGTCAGAAAACCAAAATTTAGTTTTCACTATAGTGAGAATTTGCTATGAACCTAGTACAGGTTAATATGTAATTTTACCATAAATTATCTTTCCTTTTGTCCAAAGCAGCAGCACCAATGTGAAAATTCTGTCTTTCTGCAAGAATAGGACAGGTAATAACAATTCCCCTTACGTCCAACAGCAGCACAATATGGGGTATCTCTGCCCCTGTGTGCTGGTAGGACAGGCAGAATTTTTAATTTACATAATTAATTAAATGATACTCCCCTATAAGAGGCCAAGGAGACCTCCCCTCACTGTGTTTTTTTCTGTCCTGTGTGTTGGACAGGTGGAGGGAGGCTCTTTGTCCTCCCATTTTTTCCTAAGGATTTGGGGGTTAACTACATTTTTGTTTAAGTTTTTTTCTCCTCTTTCAGCTGTTCATCTTTTCCTTGGGAGTTTTTTACGCCTAAGGCTTCCTTGTTTCTCCCTGCTGCGCTCTCTGTCTGTGGCCATTCTGGGCTGGGTGTGCCTGCCCTTGTCTGATCTCAGGTGAGATGTTTGCAGCTGGGCAGGCTGTGCATTCAGTATGTGTCTGTTTCTGAACTTGGAGGATGTATTGCAGGGTTAATATAAACCTCTATGCATCTTCTGCCTAGTTGAGCTCTTCAGCAGAGCTTATGCTTCAGGTGTTTGTGCTCAGTTTAAACTGATGACAGCATCTCAGACACAAATTCCCCACACTGCCCTTCTGTTGCAGTTATGGTTCTATTCCAGTCTGCCATAAAGACACACTGCACTTCATATAGCAGTGGAATTAAAGCGAAGAGGGAGAGAAAGGTTTTTTAATCCGGGGGAAGTGATTTTTGTCACTTCAGGTTCCGGAACCTTTTTTTGCAGGTCCTGTTTCCTGGATCCCTTTTTTCTGTTACACTTCTGTAGCCTTTTCCCAGTAGGGCTGGATTGCGCTGACTGACTAGTTTAGGCCATGTGCAGGGGCCACTGTGGAGCATAATACTATGTGCAGGGGCCACTATGGAGCATAATACTGAGTGCAGGGGGCACTATGAGACATAATACCCTGTGCAGGGGCCACTTTGGAGCATAATACCATGTGCAGGAGCCACTGTGGAGCATAATACCATGTGCAGGGGCCACTATGGAGCATAATACCATGTGCAGGGGCCACTATGGAGCATAATACCATGTGCAGGGGCCACTTTGGGGCATAATACCATGTGCAGGGGCCTCTATGGAGCATAATACCGTGTGCAGGGGCTGCTATGAGAGATAATGCCGTGTGCAGGGGCCACTATGGATCATAATACCATGTGCAGGGTCCACTATGGTGCATAATACCGAGTGCAGGGTCCACTATGGAGCATAAAACCAGTGCAGGGGCCATTATAGAGCATAATAACATGTGCAGGGGCCAATATGGAACATAAAACCAGTGCAGGGGCCATTATAGAGCATAATACCATGTGCAGGGGCCAATATGGAACATAATACCTTGTGCAGGGGCCACTATCGAGCATAATACCATATACAGGGGCCACTATGGAGCATAATACCGTGTGCAGGGGCCACTGTGGAGCATAATACCATGTGCAGGGGCCACTATGGAGAATAATACTATGTTCAGGGGCCACTATGGAGCATAATACTGAGTGCAGGGGGCACTATGAGACATAATACCCTGTGCAGGGGCCACTTTGGAGCATAATATCATGTGCAGGGGCCACTATGGAGCATAATACCATGTGCAGGGGACACTATGGAACATAATACCATGTGCAGGGGCCACTATGGAGCATAATACTATGTGCAGGGGCCACTGTGGAGCATAATACTATGTGCAGGGGCCACTATGGAGCATAATACTGAGTGCAGGGGGCACTATGAGACATAATACCCTGTGCAGGGGCCACTTTGGAGCATAATACCATGTGCAGGAGCCACTGTGGAGCATAATACCATGTGCAGGGGCCACTATGGAGCATAATACCATGTGCAGGGGCCACTATGGAGCATAATACCATGTGCAGGGGCCACTGTGGGGCATAATACCATGTGCAGGGGCCTCTATGGAGCATAATACCGTGTGCAGGGGCTGCTATGAGAGATAATGCCGTGTGCAGGGGCCACTGTGGAGCATAATACCATGTGCAGGTGCTACTATGGAGCATAATACCATGTTCAGGGGCCACTGTGGAGCATAATACCGTGTGCAGGGGCCGCTATGAGACATAATGCTGTGTGTAGGGGCCACTGTGGAGCATAATACCATGTGCAGGGGCCACTATGGAGCATAATACCGTGTTCAGGGGCCACTGTGGAGCATAATACCGTGTGCAGGGGCCACTATGGAGCATAATACCGTGTGCAGGGGCCACTATGGAGCATAATACCATGTGCAGGGGCCACTGTGGAGCATAATACCACGTGCAGGGGCCACTGTGGAGCATAATACCGTGTTCAGGGGCCACTGTGGAGCATAATACCATGTGCAGGGGCTACTATGGAGCATAATACCATGTGCAGGGGCCACTATGGAGCATAATACTGTGTTCAGGGGCCACTGTGGAGCATAACACCATGTGCAGGGGCCACTGTGGAGCATAACACCATGTGCAGGGGCCACTGTGGAGCATAAAACTGTGTGCAGGGGCAACTATGGTGCATAATACAGTGTGCAGGGGCCGCTGTGAGGCATAATACAGTATGCAGGGGCCGCTGCGGGCCATAATACTGCGTGCAGGGGCCACTGTGGGCCATAATACCATGTGCAGGAGCCGCTGCGGGCCATAATACTGTGTAATACTGTGTGCAGGGGATGCTGTGGAAGATTATAGTGTGTGTAAATGGGGCGTTATAAACAGGGCCTATGGTGCCTGCTTATATCACACGCTGTCTGTTTATAGTGACCGTGTGATGTAATTACAGTCTTGTCACATAGACGTGTATAGGACAAGGCTGTAGTTACATTACATGGCCGCTATGAGATGAATGACACTTTGTAAACAGAGAAGCAGTCACGGTGCTTACACAGGTACCATTAAAACAGCTGATCAGTAGGGGTCCTGGGTTTTTGAGCCCCACTGATTAGTTTATTAATGACCTGGAAAACCTTTTAATTAGTTAACACCTGGGGCATTATTAATAAGGGACACTATTTATACAGGGTACACACGGACATTATTCATTTAAAGATGCACTTGGGGGTATTATTCATTATGGGGGGTTATATCATATATTTTATAATTGGGGTAGCAGCAGGATGGGTGTGCAGGTGAGAACAATGTGGGTTGGATGCATGGAAAAGTGAGTAGCCAAAGATATCTGTGTTGCAAACTTTACAGAGACAAGTCAAAGCTGGAAGAAGTGGTCATGGCGGACCAAAGGGAAGAGAAGGGAAATGTGAAGGATTAGACAGAGACGTCACCTGTAAGTCACAAAATGTTACTGCACTGTATACACCTAAGTGATAGAGGATAAATACCTGATAGATTGGGGTCTGTCTGCTGAGACCCCCACTGAGCCTGAGAATTGGGTTTTTTCCCTCCACTGGGTGGGAATTCAGCCTGATTGCAGCCAGGCTGAATATAGGCGTGTTGCTTGGTGGATGGACGAACCCACGTGGCTCTCATTCACTTCAATGGGAGTGCCAAAGATACCCGAAGTACAGTACTCAGCTATCTGCGGCGATCCTATTATATTGAAAGAAGGTTACATGGGCTCATCCATCCACCAAGCAGAAGATGTGTGAAGTAACTTTCATTGTTAATGCCATGTTGTTGATCTGATACTGAAGTAACGCAGTAAGAAGAATTCTTAAAAACTGTTTTATAACTTTGTGTATTGTGTATATCGTACGACGATAACAGCATGTGAAGCTAGTAGTATGGAAACTCAATTTTTTTTTTTTTTGGGGGGGGGGCGTCTTTCTATAGTCTGCCTCAGGCAGCAAAGAGGTTAGGTTCACCACTGGTTAAGATACATAGGAAAATGTGCATAGGCATCCAGCTCAATGGCTGTTTTAATGTCCATAGGTCTAGCAGCACATACATCTATAACTATGTGGTTTACAGTATTTAATAATAATAATAATAATAATACATTTTATTTATATAGCACCAACATATTTTGCAGCACTGTACAATTTGTAGGGTTCAAGTACAGACAAAAAAGATACATTAGAAAGAAATAGTCAATTCACACAATGGGACTGAGGGCCCTGCTTGCAAGAGTTTACAATCTATGAGGTAGAGGGGGTGACACAAGAGGTAGCAGGGGCGCCATCGGAGGTAGCATTGCTAATACAATTGTCAGACAATTTTGTAATAGAGGTTACTGTCATTACCCATATATAAAACTGTATGAGCCATCACCAGTCGTGTCCTTTAATGTGTAGATGGTGCCTGGACATATCAAGTTACTCTGAAACGGCATCATATCCTGTGAGGTAATGTGGGAGCGTGAACAGGAGGGTATGTTTAAGGGATTCTAACTACGGAAGGGTTTACATTAGGAGTTGTGATAGGCCTGTCTGAAAAGATATGTCTTTAGTTTGCGCTTGAAGCTGTAGAAATTGGGGGTTAATCTGATAGTCCGGGATAGAGCATTCCAGAGAAGTGGTGCAACTCGGGAGAAGTCTTGTATACGAGCATGGGAGGTTCTGATAATAGAGGATGTTAGTCTTAGGTCATTGAGTGAACGGAGAGTACGGGTTGGGCGATAGACAGAGATGAGGGAGGAAACGTAGGGAGGTGCAGCATTATGGAGAGCTTTGTGGGTGATGAGTGTTGTGGGTGATAAGTTTATATTGTATTCTGTATTGAATAGGCAGACAATGTATTGACCGGCACAGACCGGAGGCATCGCTGTAGCGTCTAGACTGATAGATGAGCCTGGCTGCTGCATTCAGAATAGATTGTATAGGGGAGAGTTTAGTAAGGGGAAGACCGATTAGTAAGGAGTTACAGTAGTCAAGGCGAGAGTGAATCAGGGTAACAATAAGTGTCTTTAGTGTATCTCTGGTAAGGAAAGAGCAGATTCTGGAGATGTTTTTGAGGTGGAGATGACATGAGCGTGCAAGTGATTGGATATGGGGAGGTGAATTGCTGGCATATTGGTTTGCACGTATGCGTGTAGAGTGTGAGGAAAGGTCAGGGAGACAAATGGCTAGTACGCTGTACTGACCTTGGATGCAGGGTGCTGCAGAAGAATCTGTGCCCTGTTGCTTTGAAATGGCTACACTGTCAGGAACATTTGTATTAATTAGGGAATCACTGTTTAGGCTTAGTGTCTTGTGTGGTCAAGAGTATCTTCTGCATCCACTTCACTTAAACTGATACTGTCACTTTCATGCCCACTGATGGCTTGTTATAAAACCTTTAGCCTTGCTATGGCTGTGGCATGTTTACATTGTTTTTCTAGAGCTTCTAATTCTTGCCACTTTGGCTACCTGTACCTTAGTATCCTCTTCTGCATGTGCTCTTGTATGCTGTTCACTGATGGTGGTATATTGAGAAGTCCATGTTTTAGATGACTGTTTAGAGAATACTTACCAACCGTCCCAGATTCAATGTGTCAGTTCCAAATTCGAGGGTTCTGTCCTGGTTGGCAGGAGGTATGTCCCGGTTTCAACTTATCTGTGACCAAATGTTGAATATTAGAACGGTAAAGCAGAGAGCCATCCGCTCCCTGCTTTACCATTCGGTCCCCGTATCTACTCCAAGAGTAGTAGGCGCGATGTGAAGATGTCACTCACATTGCGCCTGCAGATCCCTGAAGACTCTGGGAGCAGAGATTTCAGAGAAGATCAGCAGGGAACTTGGCTTGTTGAGTATTAGGTTTTTTATGTTTGATACTAGAAGGGGGATTATAAACTGGAGGGGGAACATTAAACTGGGGATAGATGGAGGGAAACATTAAACTGTGGGGGCAGATGGAGGCTGGACATTAAACTGGTGGCAGCTGTAGGGGGGCATTAAACTGGGAATAGGCGGAGTCAAAGTAGAAGTGGGTGGGACTAAATTTGTCACACCGCACATTCTATCCCTCTTTCTGTCCTATGAATGTTGGGAGGTATGATTTAGAGTGCTTGGAGGACTCAAAAATGTGAGATGATGTTTTCAGTAGTTGTGCGTTTCTTCCCTTTGTTGTTGACTTAATTTTGCAGACTAAGCTGTCTTGTTGCACATTAAGATGTTGGAAACTTTCCAATTCTTCTAAAGAGTCCTGTGTATTAAATTCCTTCAAAAGTCCAGGGCATCTAACGTTGCTGGGGGCTTCTGGAGGGAAGAGTAGGAAGCGGAAGTGGCCGTGAGCAGGAGCGGGGATTGGTAAGTAAGGCCGCGGCAAGAGTATATTTTGAGCAAACCCCAACAAATACTGCAATTATTATACTCTGGGGTCTCTTCAGACCCCGAGTATAATGATTGGAGGCCCAGGGGAGGTGAGTGAACATAAAAAACAGCGTTACTCATCTTTCCTACCATGCGGTTCTGCTAAACCCAAAATTTTTGCAATATTTGCAATAAACACTGTTGGGGCCACAATGGGACATAATACATTTTACTGTGAGCAGGGGCCGCTATGGGGCATAATACTGAGTGTAGGGGCCGATATGGGACATTATATTGTATGTAGGCTGCTATGTAACATTATACTGTGTGCAGGGGCTACTATGGGACATAATACTGTGTGGAGGGGCCGCTATGGGACATTAAACTATGTGGAGGCCACTTTGAGACATTATAGTATACCTCCCAACTGTCCCGGATTCAGCTGGACAGACCCAGTTTCCACGGACAGCTCCTGCTTCAGCACTCTGGGTGAAGTACATCCCTGTGTGTTCCAGCCCTGGAAGATGTTGGCACGATGTGATGATTTCGCTCACATCATGCCTGCAGATCCCTGAACACTCCGTAGAGGGAGACTTCAGACAGAGCAGTAGGGGAGTGAGGAGAGGTGAGTATCAGTGTTTTTATTATGTTAAACTTTGGGGGCAAATGAAGGGGGAACATTAGACTGGGGGCAGATGAAAAGGGGACATTATACTGGGGTCTGATGAAGGGAGATATTGAACTGGGGACAGATGGAGGGGGGCAGATAGAGCATGACATTAAACTGGGGGCAAGTTGGAAGGAAACATTAAACTGGGGGCAACTGGAGGAGGACATTAAACCGTGGGGGTAGCTGGAGGGGAACATGTCTGCCTCTAGATGCACTCAGTTTAATGTCACACTCCAGATACCCCCACGGTTTAATGTCCCCCTCCAGCAGCCCCCAGTAAATGTCCCCATCCAACTACCCCCACGGTTTAATCACCCTCCAGATGCACCAGTTTAATGTTCCTCTCTAGTTTCCCCAGTTTAAACTGGGGCACCAGGAGAGGGACTTCATAATGTGGGGTAATTAGAGAGGAACATTATAATGTGGGGGCGTATTTGTGACTGTAGGAGCATTATTCTGTATGGGGGCACATAGAAAAATGGATCAGAGTGGGCAGAGTCAACATAGAAGTGGGTGGAGCATAGCTTGCAGCACATACTGTGCCTCTTTCTATCCTTTGAAAGATGGGAGGTATGTTATAGTGTATGTAAATGAGGTGTTATACTGTGTGGGGGCCAGGAAAAGAGATGTCATGGGGGGGCCCCAAGTCAAAAGTTTGCTATGGGGCCCAGTCTTTCCTAGTTACGCCCCTGCTCCTGATACTGGAGACAAGCTTGCTATAGCCTTTGACCATTTCTGTGGAAGCTATGAAGGGCTACAGCTTCTCTTTTCACTATTCTGACCCCATCACAAGGCAGCAAGGGTCTCGGCTCTAGAGACAGTCTCTGCAAGACCCTGCAACTTCTAACCTAGAATAGAAAGTGGTTCCCTAGGCTTGAGGAAGGATTCAGTGTCTTCTGTGAAACAAAGGGGCCGATCAGCAGTTCCCTGTGATGAATGTGAATTCTCAATCTCGCCATCCTCTCCTTTGCTATCTGACTATTGGACGGTTAGCTGGTGATGGAAGTAAGAAGTAGAAGGCAGAACAGGACTAGACCCCACCGAAGTCACTATGTTTGTATATCACACAGATAACTTCATCCTTAATGACTGTATTCAGGGTATCCAGAAATGAAGAGTATTATTCTGCCACTATTTCATCTGTGCACTCTTGGCACACTTGTTTCTTACAGGAAGAAGCCAGCCCTTTCTTGCATAGTGCACACTTCTGTCCTAAGGTCTTAGAAGGATCTTTAGCCCTAAAAGGATAAAATACAGTGAGGGAATCCCAATGCTAAACAGAGATTCACAGAACCAATAAAAGAAGGGACCCCAGGGAGATCTACTGGGCTTGGGGTTATAGAGACATCAGAAGGCTAGCAGCACAGCAACAGCAGAAACAGCTACACAAGCACAGTACCGGACAGAATCCACCAGTAGCACACAATTCCCCCCACAGAGCCAGGATGCAGCCAACACCTCAAGGAGAGGAAGAAGCCTGAGGCTGATGAACATACGAATACACCTCTTAGCTTAACCTGACAATATAATAATGCAAACACAATATGTATTCATTATAAAAATATTATACTCTCAGATTTGCTGCCTCACAGAAACCATTGCTGTAAAAAACTGCCTGACTACACCTCATTATATGACTGTTCCTGGTTAGATTTTACATTTTCAATTTCAGTAAGTCTTAGCTTGTGCAGCATACTTATTAGGATTAGATATTGAAAATGAAATCTAGCTTTGTAACAATGGATGGGGCACTGCACAGTTAACGTTGGAAATCAGGGATAACTTCAGTGACAGGAACATCCTGAATTCATTTTCAAATATTATAGACAATTATACCTGTGTACATGACATTAGATACAGTGGGGCACATTTATTAATACTGTCAAACTTTGCACAGGCTTAAACTACGAATCCCGTTTGTAGTTTTAGACATATTTATGAATCAGTCGTACAGACTTTCATAAATCTGGGGTGCTTCTAGAAGCTCCAAAATTCTGACTCAAATACCATCTGACTTTAAGTATCAAGCTTCACCATGAGACAAATATTTGGTGCACAAAATGTATACAAAACTTGTAGAAAAAAACTTAACTGGCAGACTGTAAGGAACAAATATTTGGCGCATGCATAAAAAACCCTACAATTTTTGGAACAACATAAACAGACACAAATCATCTTTCGCTTATTGAGCAATTTATTGCACACAAAGTAAATTGTTGTAAATTCATTGCACCATTTTAACCCCTTAGAGACACATGACGTAATAGTACATCCTAGATGCCAAGGGTTTTAACTGTAGCTGACCCATTACCCCTCAGCACTGATCGGGGATTTTTACAGTCATGTTTGACCGCTGCACAGCAAAAATTTTTAAGGTAAAAAGCAAAGCAATTTTAATTCACCAAGAAAGAGTTAATGAAATGTAGTCAATAAGTTATAGCACCCCAAAATTGTGTCATTACAAAATGCATATCATCCTGCAAAAATTTTTTTTTCCAGGAATGCGTCATTTCAGTGCACAATATGTTGTGCCCATCTTGTATCAGAGACGAATGCTACAAAAGCTGTTGTGCCCAGGATAACTGCTTAACAGCTTTTGGAGTGTGGTCTGTCTGAGCTGACACAAGCTGGACGCAACATATCAGTAACTGAAATGGTGTATCTCTGGAAAAATTGTCACTTTTCACTGCTGCACAATCATTTCTGGAAATTAAATGTATTCAGCATTCAAGAGCTAAAAATGCTCACTACACCACATGATAAATCCCTTGAGGTCACATGTCTGCAGATTCCACTTTACTGGCAATTCAATGGCTATGTAAAAGTGCCATGATGTCTAAAAACCAAACTGTGCTCCAAAAACCAAAATACAGTGGGTACGGAAAGTATTCAGACCCCTTTATATTTTTCACTCTTTGTTTCATTGCAGCCATTTGCTAAAAGCAAAAAAGTTCATTGTATTTCTCATTAATGTACAGTCAGCACCACATCTGACAGAAAAAACCCCAGAAATGTAGATATTTTTGCAAAGTTATTAAAAAATAAAAACTGAAATATCACATGGTCATAAGTATTCAGACCCTTTGCTGTGACACTCATATTTAACTCACATGCTGTACATTTCCTTCTGATCCTCCTTGAGATGGCTCTACTCCTTCATTGGAGTCCAGCTGTGTTTAATTAAACTGATTGGACTTGATTAGGAAAGGTACACACCTGTCTATATAAGACTTTACAGCTCACAGTGCATGTCAGAGCAAATGAGAATCATGAGGTCAAAGGAACTGCCCAAGGAGTTCAGAGACAGACTTGTGGCAAGGCACAGATCTGGCCAAGGTTACCAAAGAATTTCTGCAGCACTCAAGGTTCCTAAGAGCACAGTGACCTCCATAATCCTTAAATGGAAGAAGTTTGGGATGACCAGAACTCTTCCTAGACCTGGCCATCCAGCCAAACTGAGCAATCGTGGGAGAAGAGCCTTGGTGATAGAGGTAAAGAAGAACCCAAAGATCACTATGGCTGTGAGCTCCAGAGATGCAGTAGGGAGATGGGAGAAAGTTCCACAAAGTCAACTATCACTACAGCCCTCCACCAGTCGGGCTTTATGTCAGAGTGGCCCGAAGGAAGCCTTGCCTCAGTACAAGACATATGAAAGCCCGCATAGAGTTTGCCAAAAAACACATGAAGGACTCCCAGACTATGAGAAATAAGATTCTCTGGTCTGATGAGACGAAGATTGAACTTTTTGGTGTTAATTCTAAGCGGTATGTGTGTAGAAAACCAGGCACTGCTCATCACCTGCCCAATACAATCCCAACAGTGAAACATGGTGGTGGCAGCATCAAGCTATGGGGGTGTTTTTCAGCTGCAGGGACAGGACGACTGGTTGCAATTGAAGGAAAGATGAATGCGGCCAAGTACAGAGATATCCTGGAAGAAAACTTCCAGAGTGCTCTGGACCTCAGACTGGGCCAAAGGTTCACCTTCCAACAAGACAATGACCCTAAGCACACAGATAAAATAACAAAGGAGTGGCTTTGGAACAACTCTGTGACTATTTTTGACTGGCCCAGCAAGAGCCCTGACCTCAACCCAATTGAGCAACTCTGGAGAGACCTGAAAATGGCTGTCCATCAACGTTAACCATCCAACCTGATGGAACTGGAGAGGATCTGCAAGGAAGAATGGCTGAGGATCCCCAAATCCAGATGTGAAAAACTTGTTGCATCATTCCCAAGAAGACTCATGGCTGTACTAGCTCAAAAGGGTGCTTCTACTCAAAACTGAGCAAAAGGTCTGAATACTTAAGACCATGTGATATTTCAGTTTTTCTTTTTTAATAAATTTGCAAAAATATCTACATTTCTGTTTTTTTTTTTCTCTGTCAAAATGGGATGCTGAGTGTACATTAATGAGAAATAAAATGAACTTTTTTGCTTTTAGCAAATGGCTCCAATGAAACAAAGAGCATTGCTAAGTACATTATCCTGGGTACAACAGTGTCATACATGTGGGCATAAACTTCAGTTTGGGCACGCAGCAAGACACAGATGTGAATGAGCACTATGCGCTTTTGGAGTGCAGATTTAGATCGTTGGTTTTTGGACGCCATGTCACGTTTGCAGAGACCCTAAAATTGCCTCTACAAAATGGGGTGTGATGATGAGAGACCGCCAGTTATATTTTTCCCAGATATGTATTTTGTGTCAGTGTGTTGTCATATCGGCTGTGTATTCAACCCTTTGTTATCCCACAACCCTTTGATCCCCAGAGAGTCACTGACACAGGCCTTTGTTTACATAACAGTGCTACACTCGTTAATACTGCAGGGGGTCCTGCAGATAGGATGTGCTGGGGGGGCTCTCTGCACACAGTCCATAGACAACAGGGAGCCAACTGCAGATCAAAAGGGATATGGTTTTATGACAATGTCTGCCCTGGGGAACCTCTTACAATCATTCTGGTAAATTCCCCAGATGTGCCAGGCCTAGGCACACATTTAGAGCCCACACAAGGTACAGTTCAAAGCCCGAAAAAGGTCCAGACACTTATCTCCTTACCCAAAGGGGATTGGGGTGTCATCCTTGGTATCTACACGATGGGAATCTCGCCACGAACCCTATCATACCTCCTGCCCGACTCTACAGTCATCGGGCAAGGAAGTATAACAAAACATGGTTGTACAGATTTTAGGAAGGAGGGCGGGGCTCTTCCTCCTAGTGACATCATGCAGGGAGGAGACTGGGGATAATTATACAGTCTCACCTGGGGGAAGCAGGGGTCTTTGTTATCTTGTTCCTGGAGAAGATGTGAGAGGGTCATGGTGTGGACTTCAGCCATGTGGCCTAGCCATGCGGCTTAAGAGGCAGGCCTGAGTCTTCTTTTTTCTGGACAGCATGTAGGAGATACATGCTCACATGCTCTGTAAATTGCTTAAGGAAGAACCCTGAAGCCTACCATGGGCTCAGAGAAATGGACTATCTACATGTTCTGGTATTTTTCTATCTTTTATTTCCCTTTTTATTTTGTTGTGCTGTATTTTACTTTTATCCGTACTTGCGTGGTAATTGATATATATTTCTGTATATGTTAATGCTTAGTACCGACCCACTGTGGTTAATAAATATAAAAAATTTAGAAAGCTCATTTCATATTATCCTATAAGCCCAGTCCGCTCACGGTTGTGAGTGGGAGGTTAAGAAAGAAGGTTGGTCGCAGGTGTGCCAGGTAGCGTGGCAAGGCGAGATCCTTCACATGGGGTTACTTCTTGAGAAACTGCAATTTACTGGCACCTCCAGGGCTTTGCAAAAACAATATGGCGTCCTAAAAGTCCCTCTAAATCTATACTTCAAAAGGTAAAAAGTGTAGTGCCCCTTCCCTTCTGAGCTCTGCTGTGTGCCCAAACAGCAGTTAACACCCAAATATACAGTACAACTTTTTTGAACCCAGGATAAACCAATTAAAAGTTTTAAGAGTGCGTGTATCTGATGACCCAAAATGGGAACAACATATTGGGCACTGAATTGGCATATTTCTATATTTTGGCATATTTAAATTTTCACTTTGTACAGTCATGGCCAAAAGTTTTGAGAATGACACAAATATTATATTTTCACATGATCTGCTGCCCTCTGGTTTGTATGTGTGTTTGTCAGATGTTTTTATCACATACAGAAATATAATTGCATTCATATTATGAGTAACAGAAGCTTATATTGACAGTTAGAATGAGTTAATGCAGCAAGTCAATATTTGCAGTGTTGACCCTTCTTCTTCAGGACCTCTGCAATTCTCCCTGGCATGCTCTCAATCAACTTCTGGACCAAATCCTGACTGATAGCAGTCCATTCTTGCAGAATCAATGCTTTAATTTTGTCTGAATTTGTTGGTTTTTGTTTGTCCACCCATCTCTTGATGATTGACCACAAGTTCTCAATGGGATTAAGATCTGGGGAGTTTCCAGGCCATGGACCCAAAATCTCTATGTTTTGTTCCCTGAGCCATTTAGTTATCACCTTTGCTTTATGGCAAGGTGCTCCATCATGCTGGAAAAGGCATTGTTGAGCGCCAAACTGCTCTTGGACGGTTGGGAGAAGTTGCTCTTGGAGGACATTCTGGTACCATTCTTTATTCATGGCTGTGTTTTTAGGCAAGACTGTGAGAGAGCCGATTCCCTTGGCTGAGAAGCAACCCCACACATGAATGGTTTCAGGATGCTTTACAGTTGGCATGAGACAAGACTGGTGGTAGCGCTCACCTCTTCTTCTCCGAATAAGCTGTTTTCCAGATGTTCCAAACAATCGAAAAGGGGATTCATCAGAGAAAATGACTTTACCCCAGTCCTCAGCAGTCCACTCCCTGTACCTTTTGCAGAATATCAGTCTGTCCCTGATGTTTTTTCTGGAGAGAAGTGGCTTCTTTGCTGCCCTCCTTGAGACCAGGCCTTGCTCCAAGAGTCTCCGCCTCACAGTGCGTGCAGATGCACTCACACCTGCCTGCTGCCATTCCTCAGCAAGCTCTGCACTGCTGGTAGCCCGATCCCGCAGCTGAAACACTTTTAAAAGGACGGTCCTGCCGCTTGCTGGTCTTTCTTGGGCGCCCTGGGGCCTTTTGGGCCCCAAGGAAACCTCCCCCCTGGGGGTTTTGGGGGGGGGGGGAGTTTGTTGTTTGGGGGGCATTTTTTTTGTTTTATTTTTTTTCCTCTTTGGGTGTTTTTTTGTGTGTTGTGGGGGGTGTCTGCACGTGTTTCTTTAGAGATAACCATGGTTAACAGAAGAGAAACAATGATGGCAAACACCAGCCTCCTTTTAAAGTGTCCAGTGGTGTCATTCTTACTTAATCATGACAGATTGATCTCCAGCCCTGTCCTCATCAACACCCACACCTGTGTTAATGGAGCAATCACTAAAACGATGTTAGGTGGTCCTTTTAAGGCAGGGCTGCAATGATGTTGAAATGTGTTTTGGGGGATAAAGTTCATTTTCTAGGCAAATATTGACTTTGCAAGTAATTGCTGTTAAGCTGATCACTCTTTGTAACATTCTGGAGTATATGCAAATTGCCATTAGAAAAACTGAAGCAGTAGACTTTGTAAAAATTAATATTTGTATCATTCTCAAAACTTTTGGCCATGACTGTACATTAATTGATGATGATAATAATAATAATATAGCTTGAGAAGTTCCTTAATGTAGTTTCTAAAATGGGGTCACTTTTTGGGGGTTTCCATTGTATTCTAGGGGCTCTGCAAATGCGATATGGCACCCAAAAACTATTCCAGCAAAATCTGCACTCCAAAAGCCATATAGTACTCTTTCCATTCTGAGCCCTGCCATGTACCCATGCAGTAGATTATGACTATATATGGGGTATTGCCGTGTTCATGAGCAATTGTTTAACAAACTGTGGAGAGTTTTTTCTCCTTTAACCACTTGTGAAAATTAAAATTTTGGGGATAAAGTGAAGTTTTAGTAATTTTTTCATTTAATTTCATGTTAATAAAATCTGTGAAACATCTGTGGGGTCAAAATTCTCACCATATCCCTTGAGAAATTCCTTGAGGGTTGTAGTTTCCAAAATGGGGTCACTTTTGAAGGGCTTCCATTGTATTGGTACTCTAGGGGCTCTGCAAATGCAACACGGTGCCTGAAAACTATTCCAGTGGAGAAATTGCATAACAAACTGTGAGATGCATTTTCTCCTTTAACCCCTTGTGAATGTGTTAATTTTATTAATGGAAAAAAAAATGAAATGTCTAAATGTCTTAATTCCCGTGAAATGGTTAAAGGGTTAACATTATTTGAAGGGTGAGGGTATGAAAATGGGGTGATTTATGGTGGGTTTTAAGGATGATTAAAAGAAGATGCCAATATAAATCAGAGATATGGTAGAAAATGAGAGATATGGTAGATAATATTTATAAATGTATTTGGGTGGTATGACTGTCTGAAAAGCAGAGCAATTGCAAATTTTTACAAATTTCCTTTTTTTTTTTTTTTTACAAATAAATACAAAAATATTAATCAGTGTTTACCACTAACATGAAGTTCAATATGCCACAAAAAAATTCTCAAAATCACTTGTGTAAGTTAAGGCATCTCAAAGTTATTGCCATATAAAGTGACATATGTTAGTTTTAGGCCGTGTCCTGAAGGTACTTTTAGGCTGTGTCCTTAAAGAGGACCTTCCATGTCCTCAGAGATGTGCATTATTACATACCTCTATACAGGGCCGGCGTTAGGGGGGGGGCAAACTGGGCAACTGGAGTCAGGCCCGGCCAAATCAATAACAGAAAGGGACCGCAGGTTCCCTTTCCGAGGTGAGTAAAAATAAACATTTTTACTCACCTGTCCTGGCGTCCGACGTCATCTTCTGGAGTTCCGAACATCACCGCTGAGGCCAGGCCTCAGCCGAAGCGATCACGTGGGGCGTGCTGGCAGCTTGCCCATGTAATTGCTAAGGCCCAATCACAGGCCTCAGTGGTGACGTCCACAACGCGTGACATCAGCCGCAGAGAAGAAGAATCCGGCGCCGGCGGGCATAGTGGAGCAGCGCGAGGAGGCACAGCAGAGGTAAGACAAGGTGAGTATAACTGTTTGTTATTTTCCCTCACCTCCCCCGGGCCTTCGATTATTATACTCAGGGGTCTGAAGAGACCCCAGAATATAATATAATAATAGCACTGTAGGGCCCCTGTGGAGCATTATACTGGGGGGCCCCTCTGGATAGCATATTATACTGTGTGGGGCCACTGAGGAGCATTATACTGGGGAAGGGGCCCTCTGAATAGCATGTTATATTCTGTGGGGCCTCTGTGGAAAATTATAATGTGGGGGGGGGGCTCTGGAGATAATGTTATATTATGTGGGGCCACTTTGGAGCATTATGCTCTCCAAAGGGGCCCCCCAGTATAATGCCCCACACAGTATAATATGCTCTCCAGAGGGGCCCCCCAGTATAATGCTCCAAAGTGGCCCCACAGAATATAACATGCTCTCCAGAGCCCCCCCAACTTTATAATACTCCATAGAGGCCCCATAGAATATAACATGTTCTCCAGAGGGCCCCCTCGCCAGTATAATGCTCCACAGTGGCCCCACACAGTATAATATGCTCTCCAGAGCCCCCGCCAGTATAATGCTCCACAGTTTCCCCACACAGTATAATATGCTCTCCAGAGGGGCCCCCCAGTATATTATACTGTGCGGGGCCACTGTGGAGCATTATACTGGGGGGGCTCTGGAGAGCATGTTATACTGTTTTGGGCCACTATGGAGCATTATACTGGGGGGGCTCTGGAGAGCATATTATACTGTTTTGGGCCGCTGTGGAGTATTATACTGGGGAAACCTCTCTGGGCAGTATATTATACTGTGTGGAGGCCATTTCTGGAGCATGTTACACTGAGTGGGGTCACTGTGGAGCATTATTCTGGGGGGGCCATCAGCAGAGCATATTATATTGCGTGGCGCCACTGTGGGGCATTATTCAGGGGGGGACTAATGAGCATTATACTAGGGGACCCTCTGGGGAGCATATTATACTGCTTGGGGCCTACTGTGGCACATTATACTGGGGGGACGCTCTGGGGAGCATAATATATTGCGTGGGGCCACTGTGGAGCAAAATACTGGAGGGGGCACTGTGGAGCATTATACTAGCGGGGGCCCTCTGGGGAGCATATTATACAGTGCCTTGCGAAAGTATTCGGCCCCCTTGAACTTTTCAACCTTTTGCCACATTTCAGGCTTCAAACATAAAGATATAAAATTTTAATTTTTTTGGTGAAGAATCAACAAGTGGGACACAATTGTGAAGTGGAACGAAATTTATTGGTTATTTTAAACTTTTGTAAAAAATAAAAAACTGAAAAGTGGGGCGTGCAATATTATACGGCCCCCTTAAGTTAATACTTTGTAGCGCCACCTATTGCGACAATTACAGCTGCAAGTCGCTTGGGGTATGTCTCTATCAGTTTTGCACAGCGAGAGACTGAAATTCTTGCCCATTCTTCCTTGGAAAACAGCTCGAGCTCAGTGAGGTTGGATGGAGAGCGTTTGTGAACAGCAGTTTTCAGCTCTTTCCACAGATTCTCGATTGGATTCAAGTCTGGACTTTGACTTGGTCATTCTAACACCTGGATACGTTTATTTGTGAACTATTCCATTGTAGATTTTGCTTTATATTTGGGATCATTGTCTTGTTGGAAGATAATTCTCCATCCCAGTCTCAGGTCTTTTGCAGACTCCAACAGGTTTTCTTCCAGAATGGTCCTGTATTTGGCTCCATCCATCTTCCCATCAATTTTAACCATCTTCCCTGTCCCTGCTGAAGAAAAGCAGGCCCAAACCATGATGCTGCCACCACCATGTTTGACAGTGGGGATGGTGTGTTCAGGGTGATGAGCTGTGTTGCTTTTACGCCAAACATATTGTTTTGCATTGTGGCCAAAAAGTTCGATTTTGGTTTCATCTGACCAGAGCACCTTCTTCCACATGTTTGGTGTGTCTCCCAGGTGGCTTGTGGCAAACTTTAAACCAGACTTTTTATGGATATCTTTGAGAAATGGCTTTCTTCTTGCCACTCTTCCATAAAGGCCAGATTTGTGCAGTGTATGTCTGATTGTTGTCCTATGGACAGACTCTCCCACCTCAGCTGTAGATCTCTGCAGTTCATCCAGAGTGATCATGGGCCTCTTGGCTGCATCTCTGATCAGTCTTCTCCTTGTTTGAGATGAAAGTTTAGAGGGACAGCCAGGTGTTAGTAGATTTGCAGTGGTCTGATACTCCTTCCATTTCAATATGATCGCTTGCACAGTGCTCCTTGGGATGTTTAAAGTTTGGGAAATCTTTTTGTATCCAAATTCGGCTTTAAACTTCTCCACAACAGTATCACGGACCTGCCTGGTGTGTTCCTTGGTCTTCATGATGCTCTCTGCGCTTTAAACAGAACCCTGAGACTATCACAGAGCAGGTGCATTTATACGGAGACTTGATTACACACAGGTGGATTATATTTATCATCATCAGTCATTTAGGACAACATGAATAGAGATCCTCACTGAACTTCTGGAGTGAGTTTGCTGCACTGAAAGTAAAGGGGCCGAATAATATTGCCGAATAATATTTTCAGTTTTTTATTTTTTACAAAAGTTTAAAATAACCAATAAATTTCGTTCCGCTTCACCATTGTGTCCCACTTGTTGTTGATTCTTCACCAAAAAATTTAAATTTTATATCCTTATGTTTGAAGCCTGAAATGTGGCAAAAGGTTGAAAAGTTCAAGGGGGCCGAATACTTTCGCAAGGCACTGTACTATGGGCCACTGTGGAGCTTTATACTGGGGGAAGGGAAAGTGTGGGGAGCCTGTTATACTGTATGGGGCCACTGTGGAGTGTATTATATTATGTGGGGCTTTTCGGGAGCATATGATACTCTGTGGGGCCATTGTAGAGCATTATACTGGGGGAGACTGTGGGGGACCACTATGGAGCATTATACTGGGGGAACCCCTCTGGGGAGTATATTATACTGTGTGGAGGTCATTATGGAGCATGTTATACTGTGTTAGGCCACTGTGGAGCATTATACTGGGGGGGCATTGTGGGGTGCATATTATACTGTATGGAGCATATTATATTGTGTGGGGCTGCTGGGGAGCATATTGCACTGTCTGGGGCCACTAAGGGGTAGTATACTGTGTGGTCCACTGTGGAGTATTATACTGTGTGGAGCCTTACATACTATGTGGGGCCACTATGGGGGGCACAGGGGAGCATTTTATTCTGTGGGGGGTTACTGTGGAGCATTATATACAATGTGGGGAAACTGGAGGGCTCAGGAGAGCATTTTATACTGTGGAGCATTATATACCATGTGGAGCATTATACTGTGGGGGGGGGGCTCACAATTCCTGCTGGCAGCCCTGTGTGCTATGTCTGCAACACAGCTCCCTCACTATAATCTTGCACATACGTGTAGTGCCCCATGGCCATGTCATTCCCCATACAGTACTGTTGCATGAGCTGGCCATAGAGTTATTGGGGCCTGCACAGTACTATAGGGGCTGACAATACTGGGAACATACTCAGTAACACCAGATAGTCAGCACATATGTAAGACTTCAGTGAAGGAGCCGTGGTGTAGGCTATTAGCAGGAAGCTGTCGGGTGGGGCCAGAACAAGTTCCTCTGGTGGGCCTAAGGCCCTTCAGTCTGACACTGTATAACGGAGAACTATTATATATAAGGGTGGGTTACTATATATAATTGGGAAACTTAAGTATGAGGGGGCTATTATAAGGGGGAACTATTATTTATAAGATGGGCTATTATTTATAAGGGGGAAACTATTATATATACAGTGCTGGCCAAAAGTATTGGTACCCCTGCAATTCTGTCAGATAATACTCAATTTCTTCCAGAAAATGATTGCAATCACAAATGCTTTGGTAATAATATCTTCATTTAATTTGTCGTCAATGGAAAACCACAAAAAGAATTGTCAAAAAGCCAAATTGGATATAATTCCACACCAAACATAAAAAGGGGGTGGACAAAAGTATTGGCACCCTTTGAAAAATCATGTGATGCTTCTCTAATTTGTGTAATTAACAGCACCTGTTACTTACCTGTGGCACATAACAGGTGGTGGCAATAACTAAATCACACTTGCAGCCAGTTGAAATGGATTAAAGTTGACTCAACCTCTGTCCTGTGTCCTTGTGTGTACCACATTGAGCATTGAGAAAAGAAAGAAGACCAAAGAACTGTCTGAGGACTTGAGAAGCAAAATTGTGAGGATGCATGAGCAATCTCAAGGCTACAAGTCCATCTCCAAAGACCTGAATGTTCCTGTGTCTACCGTGCGCAGTGTCATCAAGAAGTTTAAAGCCCATGGCACTGTGGCTAACCTCCCTAGATGTGGACGGAAAAGAAAAATTGATGAGAGATTTCAACGAAAGATTGTGCGGATGGTGGCTAAAGAACCTCGACTAACATCCAAACAAGTTCTAGCTGCCCTGCAGTCCGAGGGTACAGCAGTGTCAACCCGTACTATCCGTCGGCGTCTGAATGAAAAGGGACTCTATGGTAGGATACCCAGGAAGACCCCACTTCTGACCCAGAGACATAAAAAAGTGAGGCTGGAGTTTGCCAAAACTTACCTGAGAAAGCCAAAAACTTTTTGGAAGAATGTTCTCTGGTCAGATGAGACAAAAGTAGAGCTTTTTGGGAAAAGGCATTAATATAGAGTTTACAGGAAAAAAAAAAGAGGCCTTCAAAGAAAAGAACACGGTCCCTACAGTCAAACATGGCGGAGGTTCCCTGATGTTTTGGGGTTGCTTTGCTGCCTCTGGCACTGGACTGCTTAACCGTGTGCATGGCATTATGAAGTCTGAAGACTACCAACAAATTTTGCAGCATCATGTAGGGCCCAGTGTGAGAAAGCTGGGTCTCCCTCAGAGGTCATGGGTTTTCCAGCAGGACAATGACCCAAAACACACTTCAAAAAGCACTAGAAAATGGTTTGAGAGAAAGCACTGGAGACTTCTAAAGTGGCCAGCAATGAGTCCAGACCTGAATCCCATAGAACACCTGTGGAGAGATCTCAAAATGGCAGTTTGGAGAAGGCACCCTTCAAATCTAAGGGACCTGGAGAAATTGGCCAAAGAAGAATGGTCTAAAATTCCAGCAGAGCATTGTAAGAAACTCATTGATGGTTACCGGAAGCGGTTGTTCGCAGTTATTTTGTCTAAAGGTTGTGCTACCAAGTATTAGGCTGAGGGTGCCAATACTTTTGTCCGGCCCATTTTTGGAGTTTTGTGTAAAATGATCAATGATTTGACTTTTTTTTCATTCTCTTTTGTGTTTTTTCATTGCAAGCAAAATAAATGAAGATATTATTACCAAAGCATTTGTGATTGCAATCATTTTCTGGAAGAAATTGAGTATTATCTGACAGAATTGCAGGGGTGCCAATACTTTTGGCCAGCACTGTAAGGCATCCATTATAAGGGGGAGCTATTATTTATAAGAGGGGAACTTTTTATAAGGGGGGTATAATTGTTAAGTGGGCTTATTTATAAAGGGGGCTATTAGTGATAATGGGGACTATTATTTATAAGGGTAACTATTATTTATGAGGGGGCTATTATTTATAAGGGAGCAGTATTATTTTTACGGGGTGTCTGTTACTGATAAGGGGGAATATTACTGATACAGGGCACTATTTATCATTTATAAGGGCGCTATTACTGATAAAGGTGTAAGATTATTTATAAGGAGGCGCTATAATAACTGATGACAGTGCAAATATCTATTAGGCGGTACAAAGGTGCTCATTTGAATTGTGTGTGGTAAAATGGGGCTTGTTATTACTTTTTTGTTGGCAGAAAGGAGGCATTATTATAGGGATTGTCACTGGAAGACAATGGTGTTGTTTGCATATCAGCATTTACTGCCCCACTTTTAATTTTGCCCAGGGCCCCACTTTGTCTAAAACCGACCCTGCCTCTATAGAGCTGACAGTGCGCTGAAATCAGCTTTCCCAGTATGTGCCCCAGTGTTGGAAATAGCCGTTAGTTTTGGCACCAATATCTCTCCACTGTCAGAAAGGTGGAACTTACAGCCTAGCGTCATTGCCAATAGCCTTGTACTGTCAAGGGGGGGGGGGGTGTTCCTCATAGCCCAGTGATGACACTAGATTGTAAGCCCCGCCTTTCTGACAGTGGTCAGAACAGTGAACACAGATATCTCCAGCACCGGGCGCACACTGGGAAAGCTGACAGAGCGCTGAATTTAGCGCACTGTCAGCTTTCTAGCGGTATGTAATACCACACATCTCTAATCACATGAAAGGATCTCTTTAAGGTGTTATAATTGGTCTACATTGCACAAGAAAATCTACGCCATGTTCATTCTTTTCTATTTCATAAATGTGTCGAAAAGTGAGACACTTCTAAACCAAGCCCATTCTGGTGCACATTTTTCAAAAGTGTTTACAAAGTGCCTGTCGTATTTTCATTTTCTTTCTGGTAAACGCTGTCTTAAATGTTGTGCACCGTAAATTTTGGTGCAAAAGTATACAGAAAAGCTTCTGATAAAGATGTCCCAGTATTTTTAGGTTTACATAAACATGCTTGTAAAGAGTAGTCAGGGTTTTTAGATTCTATACGACCTTAAAAATATTGATCAAGTATATACAAGTATATAACTGACCTTAATGGCAGCTAAGTCCAAAACGAAATTCTTCTTAGGCTACATGCACATGTGATAAAACACAGATGAGAAACTAACAGATGAAACTGTCAGTTTTTAACGTCTATGTTCAATTGATATGTCACTTATTTTTCATCAGTTTTCTGGCCATTTTTCAGTTTTAACTCCTTCCCACGGCAGCCATTTTTCTATTTTAATTTTTGACCCCTCCCCCACTTCCAAAAGTTATATTGTTTTATTTTTCCATTCACAAAGCCGTATGAGTGTTTAATTTTTGCAAGACAAATTTTACTTTGTAATGGTACTATTTAATATTACATGCAATGTACTAGGTGTACTAGCAGGAAAAAAATTCTGAATGGGGTGGAATTGGAGAAAAACTTTGGCTCTGCCGAACCCGATATTTTTGCAGTATTTGCAATGAACACCGAAGGGGCCACTGCGGGACATTATACTGTTTGAAGGGGACACTGTGATACATTACTGTATATTGTGTAGAGGCCACTATGGGACATTATACCTTGTGAAGGGGCCACTGTGGGACATTGTATTGTGTGTAAATGGGACATTATAAAGTGTGGGGGCCAGGAAAGGGAGTGTTTTACCATGTGGGGGCCAAGAAAGAGGCACTATGAAGTGTGGGGATGGGGGGCCTCCCAAATCAAAAGTTTGCTATGGGGCCCAGTGTTTGCTAGTTACGCCCCTGGTTAAGTTATTTTCGATGTGCTCCATTGAGTTTTCTTTTATTTGTTTCTTCTTTAAGTATACGTAAATTGTTGTGGCACACTCATATTTGCCTGTGGTCGCTCCAGATCTTTGCCATGCTGTTGTAAATACCTTTTTTCTGATGTGTTGTCTAATAAAATCTGATTGAACCATAAAATTTGAGTAATGTATTTTTACACTGTTTTCTGCATCCTCACAATTTTTTACCTCTTTAAACCCTCCTACAGTTCTGAATGTGTCTTGCTCAGGGCTCGAGCAAAGTGCATTCACCTTGATATGTTCAGGGACACTGTAATTTTAAATGGCTCTAACTCCGGAGCAACTCTGGGGACTAAAGTCAAGAATCTTGGCTTTAAAATAAGACCAAGATCATTTCTGTACTCCATATAAATTTAGAAATATCACTGGCTAAAGTGAAGGTGTATATACTCGCACTTTAACCAGTATGCAGGAGAACACGTGCAGCTGACATTGTCAATCAGACAACCCCCATTACCCCCCATTGTCAATCAGAAGCATACTTACCATTTAACCCCCTATATGCTGGAGTCAATGCTGACCACAGCACCTAAGTTGTTTTACAGAAAAACTGTAAAAATAAACTCCCCCCCCAGTTAAAACTCACAATTGGTATCAACACATCCATAACTCCTCCCAAAAGTAAATTAGTATGTTATTTATTTTACATGATAAACACCATAAACCTTAAAATTCAGATGCCAGAATTGAAGTTTTCTTACCATCTCAACTCTCAAAAAAGTTATAAAAACTGATCAAAAAGTCTTATGTGACCACAAAATACAGGGTATCATAAAGCTACATTGAAATAAAATATAAAAAGTTATGAACGGGAATGCAGAGAGGGATAAAATGTTACTGGTTTAAAGGGGTTGTCCAGGAATTACAGTTTTTTCCTGGAGGCCGGGGAAGGTGAAAAAAAAATCCCATGCTCACCTGTACCTGGTGCTCTGGTGTCCCCTGCCGCTTTCCAGTCCAGGGGCCCCCCAGGGTTTGTTCCGGCGGAAGTCATTGCCACACATCTCAGCAGTTCCGTGCAGTGAGAACTTTCGCAGGAACAAGCCCCTGGGGCACTTCTGGACCAGACAGTGGTGGGGGACATTGGAGCACTGGTGACAGGTATAATATATACTGTATATATATATTTTTTAATTTTTAACCTTTCTATGAAGAAAACTGCATTTCCTGGACAACCAGAGTTATTTGTCAGGAATATTTATTTGAGCTATAAATTCAAAATCTGCAATAAAAAAGTGACAATTTCTGGAGGGTTTTTGCAATTTTAATGTGACTGTTAGGGGGTTAAATCAGGGAGATACAGTACATCCCAAATAAATCACAGACTTATGTCTTTTTGGCCATAGAACTACTTAGTAGAAGATCTTGTCTTCATGTCTTAAGTTTAATTAACTAAACCAGCTACAGTACCTGATCTTTATTCACTGATATTAAACAGGAAATCTGATGTATAAGGCAGATTATACTGTAATGTGTAAAATCAGTACAGGTGTTGGATACTGTCCATTACAGCATACTGCATTACCTGTTCCTGCTGGTCCTCCAACTTTGAGTTTATGGTGGTTTACAGTGGCTTGCAAAAGTATCCATAGCCCTTGAACTTTTTCACATTTTGTCACCTTACAACCACAAACTTAAATGTATTTTATTTAGATTTTAAGTAACAGACCAACACAAAGTAGCAGATAATTGTGAAGTGGAAGGAAAATGATACATGGGTTTCAAAATTTTAATCAAGTAAAATCTGACAAGTGTGATGTTAAAAAGTATTCAGCAAAAATCTCAGTATAAAATGCATTTAAGTTTGTGGTTGCAAGGTGACAAAATGTAAAAAAGTTCAAGGGATATGAATACTTTTGTAAGCCACTGTAAATCATGAAGGATCCTGTATATGGTGTTTTGGTGTCACTTTAGACAAATGAGAAAGACTGTTGATAGCAGTGAAGCCGCCATGGTTTGTAAACTGGTTCTCCAGGTTTGCTCATCTTGCATGAAACTTCAAAATGGAACCAACTTTCAGCATTATAGAATGACTTGAAGCATCTGTCAAAAACACAGGTTTAAATGTTGTTTTTCTTGTGTTTAAACTATCAAAGTTCATACAAAATATATCTATGCATTTTACATCTACTCATGCAGTTCAGATGAAACCCTACAGGATAAAACAAATAAATACACTATAGTTTATTAATCCGGCCACTTGTCACAATTCATTAGTCACACTGTAGTTTAGCAGAATAATTTAATTGGTTCACTGCTGATTATCAGAGCGGTTACCAGGGCTCTCTGCAGTCTTTTAATCTACTTTTTCATATGCAACTCATGATGACCGATAATGGCAGAAGTACATAAAAATGTATGCAAAAATCGATGCCACCATCCTGCCAGTTACATACCCAACTTTTCATCTTATTTTGTCAGCATACCACACTCACTTACCTACTTCAGTTATTCCAATTTTATTTCATCTGCAAATATTACAGCCACCGATTCCATCATGGCCACAGGTCTAATGACCCATACTTGTGGCATCATAGGGATATATATGTAAGCTTGGTTCCTTAGACCTGCAGTCAGGGCGGTATTGGTTGCTGTAATACAATTCAAATGATACAGACATATTATAGCTGGGTTAATTCAGCTTTAGTCTATATTGACACGATAGAAGTGCAAAACGGCCGTTAAAAATGTAAATTTTTCACAGCCACTTTGCACCTGAGGGACATCCGTTTTTGCAGATCTCTCATACAGTACAATGAAATCAATGAAAGCAAACAAAAATAGAGCATCGCCTATATTTTGATGGTCTGTTACGACGGACCATCAAAATATCAGTCATGTGAATAGCCCACATTCTCAGACATTGAAAGTAATGCGGCCATGTGACAGCCTTTAAAAAAAACGTCCGATACATGACCATTTATGATGTTCATGTGAATGTAGGCTTAGGCTAAGGCCCCGCATTGTGTGAAAGCTGCTTTTTTGTTTCACATTTTACTGCATTTTTTGGAGCCAAAGCCAGGAGTGGAATTCAAAATATAAAGGAAAACATATATGTCTCCATTATTGCTCAATCCACTCCTGCCTTTATTTATAAAAAAAAAAAAAGCTGCAATATCTGCAACAATAAAAAGCAATAATTTCCACAATGTTGGACCTTAGTCTAAGGTCTAAAGCTGATTATTGCTCATCTGAAATGAACTGTGGTTGGTTGGTCGTATGGCCAACTGTGCCAAACATATGAACAACCAGGAACCTTTTAACAAGCAAAGTAGGTGAGGTTGGATGAAGACACAGGTCCATCAAGTCCAACCTATAACCCTAGCAGTGTATATGGTACTCTTAATATAAAAGCAATATTACATTATATAAAAGCTAAACAAGTTATAAATTAGTTATAATACCACAAAATAATCTATTAAATATAGAAAGTACAGTCTGAAGAAGCAAGTGGTAAAACGTGTGTTAGGAGGTGGTGGTCACAACATTATTTGAAACTGCCACAAGATATGGATCTGTGTATTATTGTATAGTATTGTATTTTACACACCATTGGTATTCATTTGTGTTTAGTTTCCATTTGTATTACTATGATGATATATTTCTAGCAACCTTATGTGGATAGCTCTCTTTATTTATTAGATTATGTTGTAATAGTATCATAAGACCTTAAAACAAAGGGTATTTATATGCTCAATCATTTCTGCCCCTTTGTTCCTGCGATCCATTGAGGTCTCATCACCTGGACTACTACCAATCACTTCAGACATGTCACAAGTTTTTGAAATGAAGCAAAAAAAAACTTTTTGGAACAATCTTACAGTATATTTTTGTATACTTTTGATTGTTATACAAAATTATATGTCAGACATCTGGTTCAAATGTGTAACAGAAATTAACAACAATAAAGTCAGGCAAGAACTTAATCTAATAAAATAGTGTTTGAGATTGGAAAAGACATGCCTGTTGCTATTATGGATTTCAATAAAATTTAAATATTATCAAAACACATTAATGCAAATAATTGAAATACACCATTTATGGTGCTCTTGAGGCAGCTACAGTACAGAAGTGCCATTGGTCTTGAATATAATCAAAAGGTCATAGTGTTCCTTCCACTCAATATTTTTGTACAAAATTCAATGAAACACAATGCAGTCTTCTATCAAACTAATGTGCCTACGTCGCAAAATACAGCAGTGGCAGCAGGCATAATATACCTATTATGGTATTCTTGAGATAAGCAACACCTTTTCTATTGTAATGTGTTAATAACATGGCCACCTGTGAAGTGAGCTGGCATATTATATCAATGCAAGTGTAGACACCTTATATGTACTATATAAATGTATAAAGCTACTGCTGGTGAATCAGATGTATGAGTCAGTCTGCAGCAGGAGTATGTAGCCATCCACTTCAAATTTGTCTGCAACAGACAACTGCTGACTAAGAATATCACATCAAATTTTAATTGAATCAACCAGAGCAGTCATGAGGATATCCAAATATGAAAAAGCTAAATGCAATAATAAGTGTGTGATTTTATCAAAATAGCTATAAATTGTTAATGTTACAATGCATTCTCTTACATCAATGGCTGCATCTAATGGCTCCTGAACACAGCAGCCATAAAGGCTCTGTTGTACTCTGTATGTACAAGAAATAATACAGAGTCTAAATCTGTATGAAATCTGATAGAATAACCCTGTGTTACATTAGAAATCTCTGTGGTATTATGGATTTGTACAGAACCAAGGAATCATATGGCTATGTGTATGAGGCCATATGCAACAAAGTATGTAACACAGAATAGCTTAGAATAAACTAAGAGCTAAAATGTAACAATTAAATCAATCAATAAAACAGTGCCATATGTTAGACAAACTCATGATAACCACAACAAACTAACAGGGGACTCATGTCCCCAATAAATGATACCTTTTTAGGGCAACAAATAGGAAACATGTATTGGAACAGTCTTACCCACTTCAATGAATGTTTCCTACTGGGTACCAGTACTACATCACATGTATCATACAGACATTAAGGATAGGTGCCAGGATCCCCAACCCTGGGAGTCCCCAGCACTCCAGGGTTACTATCCCTATTTCACCATATCCAACTTTCCCTATGTCCCCGTAGTTACCCCTGCCCTAACAAGGGCTGTACCCAGGCCCACCCTAAAGAAAAATGGAAGCCCTAATCTGTCCCTGCCCCAATGTACATTTTGCCCTAGATATACTAGAACTCATCAGGGGGCCTTAGGCTAATAGGGATGCAGAAAAAGTCCCAACATCAGGACCAAAACATTTCTAAACCCCCTTATTAGGTAGGTCAAAAAAATCAAGGGGTTATCATCTAGTTGGAGGAGAGGAAATATCTCTGCTACTATTTGTCTGACATCTGACTGGCACCAGAATCCAGGTACTTATTTGTTACTGGACTCCCCCCCTCCCCCCTGCCGTCCCTCTTACATGCGTGTAAGACATCTTCCCTGGAGGCTCCAGGGAGCACATGTGGATGTGCAGGGATCACAAGGACTGCCGCAGCCAGCATCTACTGTTGATTTTTCCCAACATCCTATGTGGCGTTGGGCATGGTTTCAATTGCTATGAGACCCAGATAAACATAACACACGTACTGTATATAGATGAGCATACATTTAAAATCAAATAATAGAGAGTATCCACACATTCCTCTCCATTAATGAAGTTCTATGAGATGCATCAGTCAAAAAAAAAGGAAAGAGGTAATGACATTAAATGGAAGGTGGGGGAGGATGAGGAGGGGTGGTGTGGTGGTAGGGAGGGAAGGGGAGATAGAGATTGAAGGGAAGGAAGGAAAGGAAGAATATGCCTACACTATATTTAATGCAATCCATATCTTCACACAATAGAAGATGATGGTGCATGTGTAAGCTAGCTGGAATCATATCTAACTACAGTGGCTTGCAACTTTTTCACATTTTGGCACCTTATAACCACAAACTTAAATGTATTTTATTGAGATTTTAAGTGACAGACCAAAAAAGTAACACTGCTCATCACCCTGAACACGCCATCCCCACTATGAAACATGGTGGTGGCAGCATCATGCTGTGGGGAGGCTTTTCTTCAGCAGGGAAAGGGAAGTTATTCAGAGTTGGTGGGAAGATGGATGGAGCTAAATACATGGCAATCCTGGAAGAAAACCTGTTGGAGGCTGCAAAAGACTTCAGACCAGGAAGGAGATTCACCTTCCAGCAAGACAATGACAATACAGCCAGAGTTACAGTGGAATGGTTTAGATCAAAGAATATTTATGTGTTAGAATGGCCCAGTCAAAGTCCAGACCTAAATCCCATTGAGCATCTGTGGCTAGACATGAAAATTGCTGTTCACAGACGTTCTCCATCCAATCTGACTGAACTTGAGCTATTTTGCAAAGAAGAATGGGCAGAAATATCAGTCTCTAGATGCACAAAGCTGGTACAGACATAGCCCAAAAGAACTGCAGCTCTAATTGCAGCTAAAGGTGGCTCTACAAAGTATTGATATAGGTGGGCTGAATACTTTTGAACTTCACACTTTTCAGAATTTTAATTGACTAAAATTTTGAAAACCATGTATCATTTTCGTTCCACTTCACAATTATTTGCTACTTTCTGTTGGTCTATCACTTAAAATTTCAATAAAATACATTTGTTTGTGGTTGTAACGTTACAAAATGTGAAAAAGTTCAAGGGGTATGAATACTTTTGCAAGGAACTGTAAATACTATTGTTTTCACAGGGATTTCCAATTCCGATCACAGTAGGGCGTCCTGGAGGATTTACTTGATTGTTGTGAATTTTGGGTTGCAAATAGAAAAGAGTATCTGTAGTTAGAAATCTCTTCTTTTTTTTTCGTAATTATCCCATAACATAACTCTGTTGATGAGTATATCCAATTTTTTCTTGAAGGTCGCAGCAGAATCCTTCAGCAGTTTCTGGTAATAAGTAGTTGCCTTCCTGTAAATAAAAAGTAATGGGCCATAAGACTACATTACCCCTGTTGTCTGCTTCCTTGATCAAAAAGTCTGAGTTGTTCTGAGGTGAAGCAATAGCTTTGCGTTCAGAAAAACTAAGGTTTTGTCCAGTTAGTTTGTTTTCCTGTAATTGCATTAGGGATTCTTTGGTAATTTGAAAGAATATTTGGATAGCTGGGGATAGATTGAAAGATGGTGTGCTATAAGAGGTCTGTCGGTCACGTCCTTGAACTTCATCCGCAAGTGTCGGCTGATGATATAGAAGATGTAGGATGAGCTTCTACAAAAAAGGAATAAATCTTTGATTAACGTAAAATTATCCAGTAAGGCGAATCAGAGGACAGTCCCACAAAATGTGGAACAGAGTGCCAACCTCTGAAAGGCATCTCCAGCAGGAAGAGGGGACACTGGGATTAAGAGTGTGCAGATGGATCGGGATAAGGTACCAATGCCTCAGGATCTTGTATTGGGTCTCACGAAATGTTACGCAGGTAGAGGACTTGTTATGCAGGTGGAGCTGCACGGGACCATATGATCTGCCATTGAATGGGTGAGATCTGCTTGCCCAGAACCTCATTCCATCGAACCATATATTTATGGGTTGGGGGGGACTGTCACTCCGTAGAGGAGAATAGTCAGTAAATATCTGAAATCCGTCCTTTCATAGAGGAATCAGCTCGACACAACCTCTCGAAAACGGTAGGGACGGAAACCCGCGGAGCCCCAAACAAGGCAGACATGAAATTGGCTATCTGTTGGTAGTGGAGCCATTCCATGCATGGCAATTTCAAGGTAGAAGTAAAGTAGTCAAAGGGCCTAAGTTCCAGGGTCAACAGATCAATCAATTCAGCTACATGGAACAGGCCTAGTCTGCTCCAAGGATGCACCATAGCCACCGTCAGTCCCTCTGGGAGGAGCGGGTTAAAAAGAAAAGAAACTATAGAGGAATGTTGCAAGGCGAGTGGGAAAATTTTATGGTAAGTGAGCCAGATAGCTCTAGTGAAACAAATAGGACCCAAGAGAGGGGTGGCAGGCAGGGGGGAAGTGCAGGATCACAAGAAAACATTGGGGTAGACCGGGGCCAGCAAAAGTTTTTCAATTTTGTCCCACTTAGTGTAGGCCTAAGATGCTGCTCAGAACAGAATACAGCACAGCTGAGCCGCCCAGTAATAGTCAAGAAGGTACGGGACCGCAAGACCCCCATCTGCCTTTCCAGCCAACATAACAGAGTGGGGAATGTGATGACATTTCCCATTCCAGATAAATTGAAAGATTGCCTTCTTTAGGGAGCACAACTCAGACCGAGGAACAGCAACAAGAAGAGTGTCATAGAAATACAGAAGTTTCAGGAGGAGTGTCATTTTAACTGCCGTAATACGGCCTATGAGTGATATGTGTAGGGGGTGCCACTTATCCAGGAGGGAACAAAGCTCATGAAATGGTCGAGGATAGTTAACTGAGTACAGTGTGGAGTAGGAGGAGGACAGCTGAATGCCTAAAAAGCGAAGAGAGTGTTCCCTCGCTTGAAAATCATAGTTTTGACGAAGAAGCTGAAGGGCGGGGTCAGGGATGTTGAAGGGGAGGGCCTCAGTCTTCGACAGATTTACTTTGTAGCCCGACAATCGTCCATAGTCTCATAGCGAAGACATAAGATTCACTAGAGTGGTGTGGGGATTGGTAAGGGTTAGGGGACGTTCACACTGCCGTTGGTGACTGTCTGTAGTGTCCGTAACTATTGTCCGTTACAAGATTTTAGCAACAGACACTAGCTGAACCATCAGAAATCCATTAAAATTTCCTGTCATTTCAATGGGGGGTTTATATTGTGTCCGTTAGTGTCCATTTACACCAAATCTGTCAGAAGTCCATTTTTTCCCGCGGACAATATATTCCTACATGCAGGACTTATGTCCGTTTGGAAAAACAGATTCTTGATGGACAGCAAGTGTCCGTTATTTTTTTAAAATTGAAGTCTATGGGAACCCTGCCTAAATAAGATATCATTGGTGAAGAGACTAATTTTTAAGTCCTGATCGCGTACCAGCACCCCTGTGATATCAGGGATGGATCGGATCTTAGCGACTAGGGGTTCGATACAGAGGGCAAGAATAGGGGGGGAGAGAGTGCAACGCTGGCGGGTCCCGTGGATTGGGAATGACAAGGAGGAGGTGCAGGGTAGTTTATCCACTGCCGAGGGGATGAGTAAAGAGCATTAATCGCCGAGAGGAAGGCCCTCGAAAAACCAAACTTCTCTAAGGTGGCCATCATGAAAGACCAGTCTAAGCAGTCCTTTGATTGCTTAGACTGGTCTTTCATGATGGCCACCTTAGAGAAGTTTGGTTTTTGCCTTTTCTGCATCTAGACTCAAAAGGAGGGTAGGTGTAGCAGAACGGTTGGCCACATCTATTAAATTCACAGCCCTTCTGGTGTTGTCTCTTCCCTGACGACTGGGTTCAAAACCCACCTGGTCCTTGTGGATAAGGGATGGAAGCCAAGCATTAAAGCCTGTTTGCTAGGATTTTCGAGTTCAGGAGGGCTATTGGGCGGTAGTTGGAGCACTCCTGGTGGTCCTTGTTAGGTTTGGGGACCAAAGTAAAGTGGGAATGAAGCATTGGGGATAGGGGTACCATCTAAGAATGAGTTAAAAAGGCTGCACAGATGAGGTAGGAGTTCTTACTGAAAGGTTTTATAATATAAATAAGTAAATTCGTCCTGGCCAGGAGCTTTATCATTAGGGAAACTTTGGAGATAGGGGTACCATCTAAGAATGAGTTAAAAAGGCTGCACAGATGAGGTAGGAGTTCTTACTGAAAGGTTTTATAATATAAATAAGTAAATCCGTCCTGGCCAGGAGCTTTATCATTAGGGAAACTTTTTAAGACGTCAGTGAGCTCTTCATCTGTGATAGAGGCGTTTTTGGGTGTCGAGGGCTGAGGAAGACAGGGAGAGGAGAGGGCAAGAGTCGAGGTACGCATGCAAATCTTGAGAGGCAGAAGGGGGGTTGGACCGAGCCTGTATGGGGAAATTATATAATTTAGCATAGTAGGCCTGGAACACAGAGGCGACAGCACCAGGATGGTGTAGGAGGGTGCCTGAGGAGACACAAACCATGTGGGAAGTGGAGGAAGCCCGGTGATCTCGGATGGTTTTAGCCATCAGGGTATGGGGCCTTATTGCCTCGCTCACAGTAGCGCTGCCAGGTATAGAGGAGTACAGTCATGGCCAAAAGTTTTGAGAATGATACAAATATTAATTTTTACAAAGTCTACTGCTTCAGTTTTTCTAATGGCAATTTGCATATACTCCAGAATGTTATAAAGAGTGATCAGCTTAACAGCAATTACTTGCAAAGTCAATATTTGCCTAGAAAATGAACTTTATCCCCCAAAACACATTTCAACATCATTGCAGCCCTGCCTTAAAAGGACCACCTAACATCGTTTCAGTGATTGCTCCATTAACACAGGTGTGGGTGTTGATGAGGACAGGGCTGGAGATCAATCTGTCATGAGTAAGTAAGAATGACTCCACTGGACACTTTAAAAGGAGGCTGGTGCTTGCCATCATTGTTTCTCTTCTGTTAACCATGGTTATCTCTAAAGAAACACGTGCAGTCATCATTGCACTGCACAAAAATGGCCTAACTGGGAAGAGTATTGCAGCTAGAAAGATTGCACCTCAGTCAACAATCTATCGCATCATCAAGAACTTCAAGGAGAGAGGTTCCATTGGTGCCAAAAAGGCTCCAGGGCGCCCAAGAAAGACCAGCAAGCGGCAGGACCGTCTCTTAAAAGTGTTTCAGCTGCGGGATCGGGCTACCAGCAGTGCAGAGCTTGCTGAGGAATGGCAGCAGGCAGGTGTGAGTGCATCTGCACGCACTGTGAGGCGGAGACTCTTGGAGCAAGGCCTGGTCTCAAGGAGGGCAGCAAAGAAGCCACTTCTCTCCAGAAAAAACATCAGGGACAGACTGATATTCTGCAAAAGGTACAGGGAGTGGACTGCTGAGGACTGGGGTAAAGTCATTTTCTCTGATGAATCCCCTTTTCGATTGTTTGGAACATCTGGAAAACAGCTTATTCGGAGAAGAAGAGGTGAGCGCTACCACCAGTCTTGTCTCATGCCAACTGTAAAGCATCCTGAAACCATTCATGTGTGGGGTTGCTTCTCAGCCAAGGGAATCGGCTCTCTCACAGTCTTGCCTAAAAACACAGCCATGAATAAAGAATGGTACCAGAATGTCCTCCAAGAACAACTTCTCCCAGCCGTCCAAGAGCAGTTTGGTGCTCAACAATGCCTTTTCCAGCATGATGGAGCACCTTGCCATAAAGCAAAGGTGACAACTAAATGGCTCAGGGAACAAAACATAGAGATTTTGGGTCCATGGCCTGGAAACTCCCCAGATCTTAATCCCATTGAGAACTTGTGGTCAATCATCAAGAGACGGGTGGACAAACAAAAACCAACAAATTCAGACAAAATTAAAGCATTGATTCTGCAAGAATGGACTGCTATCAGTCAGGATTTGGTTCAGAAGTTGATTGAGAGCATGCCAGGGAGAATTGCAGAGGTCCTGAAGAAGAAGGGTCAACACTGCAAATATTGACTTGCTGCATTAACTCATTCTAACTGTCAATATAAGCTTCTGTTACTCATAATATGAATGCAATTATATTTCTGTATGTGATAAAAACATCTGACAAACACACATAAAAACCAGAGGGCAGCAGATCATGTGAAAATAGAATATTTGTGTCATTCTCAAAACTTTTGGCCATGACTGTAGACATTGAGTAGCAGGAGTGGCTAGATCTCAAAGATCGGCACGTGCTGCTACGAGTTGACAAAGCAAGGAGAGGGAGGGATGGTCTGCTACGCTTTGCATAAGGGTTCTTATTTTAGTAATCAAGGCAACCTCCCTAGCTTTCCTATCCTTCTTAAGTTGGGTCGAGAGGGCAATATAGTGACCGTGCATGACAGCTTATTGCGCCTCCCAGAGGGTAGAAGTAGAGAAGACCGAATTCTCATTAGTTCTAAAATAGTCTAGTAAGTGGGAACGTAGTGTAGTGCGCATAGCCTCCGAGAGTAGTAGGGATTCATTTAAGTGCCAGAGACACCGTCTAGTCAGGATCAGAGTGGAGGAGAGGGAGATGGTCTGATAGGTCTAATGTCCGCGTCGGTAAGCAAACGGAGAGTCAGGGCATTACCAAAAAAATAATCTATCTTAGAGTATGTTATGAGGGTGAGAAAAAAGAATGGGCAGTAGGATAGTTAACACGCCAAAGGTCATAGAGAATAACATGCTCTAGGTCTAGGCATTACTACTAAAGGAATGCAGTTCTTAATCAAAAACAATGTATGAACCCATTCTAATGTTAATATAAAGTCTAATAAAATGTAATAATGCAAAAGATTGAACAAAAATGTATAAAAACTCATTTATTTAGCATATGTTTTCTTGAAAATACAAAGAATTAAAATCAAAAACCAACAATTATTAGGTAGCCATGCAACCATAATAACCCAAAGAGTTTATTTTGAGATGCAACAGTGCTGCTGATGTGACCAATAACCTGTAGGGGTGACCTATGGACAAACAGCATAAGACTTCAGCATTGCAGATGTCAGCTGAGGGATCTGTAAACAGAAGATTGTACCTGCTGCTGCTAGAAGCAGAAGACAGTTTATGTTATTAACTTCCTGAGCAGCACTATTGCATTTTAAGGATTTTGAAACACCCCTTTAACAGTCTAGTTATTGTGCAATGTGAACAACATAAAAATAAAAAAGACAAAATAATTATGTATTATTTATCAAAATTATCTATATCCATACTGCAACAAAATTACATAGATTACAGAGTAAATTTCATGTACCCCAAAACTGTTCCACAAAATTTACAATTACACAGTGAATTCAAGGATTATGAAAAAAAAAAAAAAGGTTTACACACAATCATTAATGAATAGATGACAAAGACAAAAACCCTACCTGAAAGTGACTGCCAATCAGTGCAGATTATATAGTGTAATTGTGCAATGACTGGCCGTTGCCAATGGACAGGGTTTCAGCTGCATGTGGCTGCCGCACTATGAGCATGCACCCACAAAGTGTAACCAGTTGAGATTGTCATATTTATATGCAGCTGCTCTCATTCCCAGATATGTTTTTAATTGGTGACATCTCCAGAAATAAGAAGAACTCTACAGCTGAGAATCTCGTCTTCCTTATGACCCTAAAATCACTGTTATCAAATGCCTGAATATTTGAAGTAACACAGAGCCAGGGCTTTCCTGCACTACACATAAGCCCACCCACATGCACTCCAGTTACAAGTAGTACTTTGGCTGTCTCCGGCACTCCCATTGAAATTAATGGAGCAATGCACACACTACTTGACCTACTGTATGATCCATTCAGAACAAGGGATAAAAGGGACTGCAGTTTTTCCCGCTGCACTTTTTGGCTGCGACTCGCTACGTGAAGCCTTAGCCTAAAATGGTCATTAATAATGAAACTGAATGCATCAGAGTTTATTTGAAAATTGTACTGATCTTCACAGCAGCAGTTTTCAGGCATGCCCTGACCCCATTTTGGTCCAGGTACAAATTCCCCACAAAATCCCAGCCTAAAGGGATAAACAAACATTACAAGCATGTGCCCAAGTATTAACAAGATACCATTAAATTATCCTACAAGTCCATCCCCCTAACCAAGCAAGTGGAATAATTGAGGATGTCGTACAAATCGCTCACCCACAGTTATTAGTTAGTATCACTATGGAGATTAGAAACTTCCATAGCATTATATGTGGGCATTGGACTAGCAGGTGCTTAAATGTTTGGGAATCCTATGGAGGAATCTGTCCTTGAGCTATATAATTACAATGGCATGTCTCTGTCTTTTTCTACACTTTTCTCTGTGTGGGGTTGGTTGAAGGGTAAGGATTTGTCAATGGCAGCAAGTACAGATTGTAGAGCCCGTTCTTCTGAAGCATTCCTTACGTCTGCTGAAATTCACCTTGAAGGGCTTGAGCATCATTGTCAGACTCAAATGAAACCTGTATCTCCGCTTACTAAAAACATATTGAGGGAACTTTATTAAGGCTGGTGTTCTGTATATCAGTCTTAATACATTCTTCCACTGGCAATTAACTGTGCCTGAATTGTATTTTTTTATGATTTTTTTTGGATTTTTCACATTGGTACTTTATATTCACATCACTGACTTGATTTCCTGGTCCCTTTCTTTGCATATTATTACTATTATTATCATTATGATATATTCTATTATATAATCCTTTTCAATGACTTTGTTAGTTCATATTAATGTTCTTACTGTTATTTGTTATTGGGTCACTTTACTTCTAGATACAGTATGTAATTTTCTATTTATTTCCTTTATATGTACCCTGATTCTGTGTTTTCCTTTGCATATATTTATTATTGGCTCATCTTGATACGTAGGTTTATATTACAATGCTGCAATTGCTGTTTTGGCGTTCTTTACACGTTCGTGCTCTTTACACATATTCCGAGATCCTGCAAGTGTTTTTGATTTCTCGCGCATGCACACTGGAGTTGGAGTGGGATATATAATGCCGCTAGTTAGACCTACTCTATACCCCCTGATGAAGCCTCATAGGCAAAACGCGCGTTGGGGTTTGCGCCATCCAAGTGGGTCCACATTGGGTCTTTACTATTGTTTAAGGGTCTGTTGGTCATTATTTGCTGTTTACATTATGCTGCACTTCAACTGCTATATTTGCACATTGTGCTTGTATTATTAAAGTGACATTCAGCATATGGTATCAGTATTGCTTAGCCACTTACTTCCCCGCTTACTGACTCTACTCCCCTACATTATCCTTCTACTTGGATATGTTACTCATGTGGTATCTTCCTTGTTCCCCTTTTCTTTTTGTCATTAATTTAGCATGTTTGTCATGATATTTAATACATATGAATTGCTTTTATATAGTTATATATTGTTTTTTGGTTTGATGAATTGTTAAGAGGCTTAAGCCTCTTAATCAGGGCCAGCGTCAGCACTCTGCAGCTACTGGTTTTTTTTTTTGAGTAACCCCAGCAGGTAACAGGTCCTATTTACTTACCGATCCCCGCTCCTCCCATGCCACCTTTGCTTCCACTTTAGACCTCTAGGGGGTCCCGTACACCTGATATCACACCACTAATGTGATATGCAACGTACGGGGCCCCCTGGAGGGCTGAAGTGGAAGCAAAGTCAGCCGTGGGCAGGAACTGGGATTGGTAAGTAGGGCCGCAGCCAGTGGCAAGAGTATTTGTTGGGTGAACCTTGTGAGATTCGCCTGGCAGTTTTGTTCGGATCAAATAAGTCCGAATTGAAACTGCTATTATTATACTCAGGGGTCTCCAAGTATAATGAACGGAGACCCCGGGGAGGTGATGAAACATAAAAAAACAGTGTTATTCACCTCCCCTGGACTCCGGAGTGATTCCCTGCTGTCTTCGGGTCTCTTCAATGACGTCACAGATGTCACGTGGGTCAAGCCGGCGTCACTACACATAACGACACCAGCGTAACCCATGTCTGTGACGTGATTGAAGAGGGCTGAAGACAGCATGGAGTGATGCCCATTATAATCGGAGACCCCTGAGTATAATGATAGCAGTTTCAATTCGGATTTTGTCCGAACGAAACCGCCAGGTGAATCTCATTAGGTTCACCCAACAAATACTCTTGCCTTTTTACTTGCGACCCTACTTACCGATCCCAGTTCCTGCCCACAGCCGCCTTCACTTCCACTTCAGACCCCTCTCTGGGGTCTGAACCAGGGATTATTGTATATATGTTAAGTCTATTTTGAGGGAAACCTAGCAATAGCACACAAGCCTCTTCCCTTTGTTTATAGGATTATTGGTGCAGACTATGATATTTCCAGTTTTTATGGGATATTTAAATAAGGTGTCATTAAAACGTATGTTTTAAAGTGTAACTAAACTTTTGGGCAGATTTTGATTTTCTGTCAGTATTTGTGTCATTAATAAATTTTGTAATACACTATTAACAAATTTTGGATCCTTTCTGTGAAATCCTGCATTTTTTCACTTTCCCTTGCTTCTTTCTTGAGAGCTGTATGTTACTATGTACGTACTGTGTAAGATGTAGAGAAAATGAGGGTGGGTCACTTCAAACAGTTATATCTTGGACATTATAAAAAGTACAAACTCGCTTTTTGTGTCATGAGAGAGGGGATTCTCTTCTTTCACATGACACTAAGGAATTTTTATATCAGGTACATTATACAGATGTATATAAATATCCTAATCCTGTGTTTTCAACCAGTGATGTCTCTGGAAATAATTTAGATAGCACTCCTCTTTCATATGACACAAAAAGTGAGTTTGTACGTTTTATAATGTTCGAGATATAACAGTTTGAAGTGACCCTCTCCCCCACATTTTCTCTACATCTTACACAGCCCCGTACTCCAGTATACAGTAGCATTCAGTGAGAGGTCTAGGGCTCACCAGTGGACGCAACACTGTACGGCTATGAAATCTCACTCATGCGCAATCGACTCTGCCCGAACCCAAAGTGGCAGAGCCGATTGCGCATGCGTGAGATTTCATAGCCGTACAGCACTGTGTCTGATGCCTGCGAAAGGCAGAAGATACGGAGAAGAGGAAGAGAGGAGTGAACACAATGAGCTAAGGGGCGGTGGAAAGTTATGACGACGGGGGTGCTTGGAGCACAGGGGGAATGCCCCAGGTGCTCCGTGATCGTAATTAGCATAACAGAAGAAATGGATTTTATCAGAAATGGCGGGGGAAGAAAAGAATGGAAGGTAGGAGTAGAATAGCCTTTGTAAAGGCTATTCCAACATGTCATTAGTTAAAAAGGTGTTTTTCTAATGATAGATTCCCTTTAAACTGAGTGGGGAATATTAAAGGGGTTGTCCAGGTTTAATCTTTTTTATGGCCTATGCTCAGGATAGGACATAAATACTTGATCATTAGGGGGCTGACACACAGCCCCATCTGCTGTACGGAGCCACTTCCGGCGCCTGTTCTGTACACAACAAAGGGCCGGAGGCAGAAAGCTCCATCCGCTGTATAGCAGCCCAGCGCCTTCACTGCAGCTCAGCTCCCACTGACTTCAATAAGTGCTGAGATGCAGTGAAAATGCCCTACTAATACACAGTGGACAGAGCTTTCTGCTTCCGGCCCTGTATTGTATATAGGACGGGCACCAAAAGTGGTTCCGTACAGCTGATCGGTCCAGGGTTTGGCCCCTTACAGATCAGGTATTTATGGCCTATGCTGAGGTTAAACCATAACAAATTATGTCTCGACAACCCCTTTAATAAACCCCCCTAATGTGCCACACTTTAAAGAGGTTGTCCAGTATAATTTTTTTTCTTTTTCGTAATTAGTCCAGCGTATGTGAACCGACTCTGCCCCCCCCCCCAAAAAAAAAAAAAAAGTTTCACCTGTCCCTGGTGTCCACCCACCATGGTCCGGTCCTGTCTTTTTTTGCTGGAAGTCCTCACTGGCTGTGATGTCCCAGGTCCCTTTCCTTAGGCCGCTGTTTGGTCTCAGGGGTCACGTGACATCACAGGTAGACACATGCAGAATGAACTTCCGCTGGAAGAAAACAGAGCTGCAGGATCAAACTGCGCTGGGAGACACTGGGGACAGGAGAGAAAGTTTGTTTTTTGTTTTTTCACCTGCCCCAGCGTAATTAAAAAATATATACAGTGCTGGCCAAAAGTATTGGCACCCCTGCAATTCTGTCAGATAATACTCAATTTCTTCCAGAAAATGATTGCAATCACAAATGCTTTGGTAATAATATCTTCATTTATTTTGCTTGCAATGAAAAAACACAAAAGAGAATGAAAAAAAAGTCAAATCATTGATCATTTTACACAAAACTCCAAAAATGGGCCGGACAAAAGTATTGGCACCCTCAGCCTAATACTTGGTAGCACAACCTTTAGACAAAATAACTGCGAACAACCGCTTCCGGTAACCATCAATGAGTTTCTTACAATGCTCTGCTGGAATTTTAGACCATTCTTCTTTGGCCAATTTCTCCAGGTCCCTTAGATTTGAAGGGTGCCTTCTCCAAACTGCCATTTTGAGATCTCTCCACAGGTGTTCTATGGGATTCAGGTCTGGACTCATTGCTGGCCACTTTAGAAGTCTCCAGTGTTTCTCTCAAACCATTTTCTAGTGCTTTTTGAAGTGTGTTTTGGGTCATTGTCCTGCTGGAAAACCCATGACCTCTGAGGGAGACCCAGCTTTCTCACACTGGGCCCTACATGATGCTGCAAAATTTGTTGGTAGTCTTCAGACTTCATAATGCCATGCACACGGTCAAGCAGTCCAGTGCCAGAGGCAGCAAAGCAACCCCAAAACATCAGGGAACCTCCGCCATGTTTGACTGTAGGGACCGTGTTCTTTTCTTTGAAGGCCTCTTTTTTTTTCCTGTAAACTCTATGTTAATGCCTTTTCCCAAAAAGCTCTACTTTTGTCTCATCTGACCAGAGAACATTCTTCCAAAAAGTTTTTGGCTTTCTCAGGTAAGTTTTGGCAAACTCCAGCCTGGCTTTTTTATGTCTCTGGGTCAGAAGTGGGGTCTTCCTGGGTATCCTACCATAGAGTCCCATTTCATTCAGACACCGACGGATAGTACGGGTTGACACTGTTGTACCCTCGGACTGCAGGGCAGCTAAAACTTGTTTGGATGTTAGTCGAGGTTCTTTAGCCACCATCCGCACAATCTTTCGTTGAAATCTCTCGTCAATTTTTCTTTTCCGTCCACATCTAGGGAGGTTACCACAGTGCCATGGGCTTTAAACTTCTTGATGACACTGCACACGGTAGACACAGGAACATTCAGGTCTTTGGAGATGGACTTGTAGCCTTGAGATTGCTCATGCTTCCTCACAATTTTGCTTCTCAAGTCCTCAGACAGTTCTTTGGTCTTCTTTCTTTTCTCCATGCTCAATGTGGTACACACAAGGACACAGGACAGAGGTTGAGTCAACTTTAATCCATTTCAACTGGCTGCAAGTGTGATTTAGTTATTGTCACCACCTGTTATGTGCCACAGGTAAGTAACAGGTGCTGTTAATTACACAAATTAGAGAAGCATCACATGATTTTTCAAAGGGTGCCAATACTTTTGTCCACCCCCTTTTTTATGTTTGGTGTGGAATTATATTCAATTTGGCTTTTTGACAATTCTTTTTGTGGTTTTCCATTGACGACAAATTAAATGAAGATATTATTACCAAAGCATTTGTGATTGCAATCATTTTCTGGAAGAAATTGAGTATTATCTGACAGAATTGCAGGGGTGCCAATACTTTTGGCCAGCACTGTATATATATATTATCCTGGACAATCCCTTTAATATCCCCCAGGCTATTGGCCTCCATCACTGCCCCCCCACAATATAATGGCCCCATCAATGGTCCCCATACAGTATAGGGGACCAGTGAAGGAGCCACTGTATGGAGGGGAATTGTGAAGGGGCCACTGTATGCCCATACAGTGGCCCCTTCACTGGTCCCCCCTATTGTAGTATTGGGTGATTACTTACCTGTCTGCTCCCCGGTCTCGCTCCTTCTTTCTCCAGGCACACTGATGTGATGTCAGGTGTGCCCGGAGTAGGAAGAAGCAGGAGGCAATGGAGAACAGGTAAGTATCAGAGCTTAGTTTGTAGGCGACAGGCTCAATGTGGCCTGTGGCCTACAAGTCTGAGTGGTACAGCAAGAAGCCAGTGATTTTCTGCTCTACTAGTAGCAGAACTGGGTCGGCGGCGCCACTTCCCCCGGTTTTGGGGGGAGAACCTAGCTGCATCACTTACCACTCCTTGCTCCTGCTCGCAGTCTCTCCTCTTCCCGCTTCAGCCTGGGCCCTATTCGCTGCAATGACGTATGGGGGGGGGCCCCTGGCCAGGAGTGGGATGAGGTAAGTGACTAGGGGCCATTACCGCACCTCCACTGCCTATTATAATAAAGAAGTGGGGGTCTGGTAGAGCCCCCTACGGGTACGGGGCCCACCGGGGAATTCACCGATCCCCCCGGTGGGTCAGTCCGACCCTGGGTAGGAACAACTCTCAATACAGAAGTAAGGGAAAAAGTGAAAATTGCCGGATTTCACAGAATGGAGACAAAATTTATTAATATGTTACAAAATTTATTAATTACACAAATACTTCCAGAAAACAAAAGTTGTCTGAAAGTCTAGTTACATTTTAAATGGAACGAAATTATTTTGTTTCTGTGATTGTGTATTTAGCTCATTCCTCTATGTCTGATTATTCTAGCTGGTGTTGGACAGGCCAGTAACTGGGAAATATTTATTATCATTATTTAGAAAGAGCTCAACTCTGCAGCAATTGTGGTTTGAAAGACTATACACTTCAAGAGGAATAAACCAATATACCAAATAAAGGAAGGAATGACAGAGAACCACTCATCCACTATTATGAAAATTGGTGTTTCTTTACATATAAAGATACCACTACTGTATTATGCTATTTTCTTTACATTTACAGGAATCACTATAATTAACTAAAGAATAATTAACCTTTGAATAGGATAAACACTTTGAGGAATAAAAAATCCCTAGTGTTAGCATGGTGTCACATGACATGCAAATGTTCCCCTGCAAAGACATACAGTATGTGACTAGAACTAACCCAAGAATGAGTAACCCATTTGCACTTAGAGTATACTCACCAATTCTATAGGTGTATTCAGTGGTATGGCAACAATCATAGCATTTTTACTGTGAAATTAAAACAGAGAAATTTTAGAAGAAATGATTAAAAATTTAGGTATTAAATAAAAAAAGATAAATAGACAATTTTGATGAAGATCAAGAAGTGCAATCATATTTACTTTTATTTGGAGAAGCCAGGAGGGAAGTTGTGATGCTGTCCACTATCTTCTCCTGCATCAACAAAATGGCTGCTGTCTTCCTGAAGTTGCCGCGCCTTTCTTGGGTAGGGCCAAATTCCAAGCAGATAAATTCCAAGCAGATTTTCTTGCAGAATTCAACAAATTTGGCGTCAAATACCATGTCCAATTGTGCACCGACTGTAAGGTTGGTGCCCAACGTTGCAAAAACGCAGCGATGCGTTTCCACTGTAGTCTTTTCTGCAATGTTTTTTTGCAGAGATTCGCTTCATGGGATTTTAGCCTTAGGCTAAGGCCCCACGTAAAGAGCCACAACTGAAAAACACTGTGAAAAAAAACCATGGAGGAAAAGCATCACGTCTTTTTTTCCGCAGAAAGTCTGCAGAGCATTCCTCTGCAGATTTTCTGTCTTCATTATACCTATACAGAAAACACCAGTGTTTCCGTAGGAATAATTGACATGCTTTGATTTACAAAAACGCAACAGTTTTTGAAATCGCAGCATTTCTGCTGCAGATTTATTTCTGCAACGTGTGGATGGGATTAACCAGAATCCACTTTGCAGGTATTGTAACACGCTGCCGTGGCCGAAACACTGCATATTCACAACATGGGGCCTAAAGGTGGTATTTTCTGCCTCCCATTCATTTCAAAGGGATTTCTCAGGTGGAATCCACCTGAAGAACAAGCAGAATGCTTATTTTTTTCCCCTAGCAGAAAAAAATCAGCTAATGCCTCCCACTGAAATGAATGGGAGGCAGATTTCAGGCGGAATTTGAGACGTGTGAACAACCCCTAAGAGTTCAATCTATGATTGGACAAATCCTATGAACATTCAAAGATGCTTTCTGTGCTGTGACGGCTATTTAAGTATAAAATGCTGGAATACACACATTATCAGGCACTGATAAGTAGCTATTTGAAAGTGAGCGCCAGTCACATCCATAAGCACTACATGTATATCAATGGGTAAGTATCACTGTAGCCACAATTCATTTCACCTGTCTGTAGCTATTGAAGTACTGAAAGTAGCAATTAGACTGCCATGCACTAATAATGTAGAATATTGAATGAATGAATGACAAACCACCACTGAAATTGGTCAACGGGGAACCCTCTTGCACAAGAATAGGTTAACTTAAAGATAAAAATTAGTTGAAAATAAACAGTGGGAAAATAATGATAGGAGCTTACAAATGATACAATATTGTTAAATGTTATTTAAATTTGTGAAAAACTCATTTTTTTTTAATTTAAAAAAAACACTGGAGCAAAATTGTGATTTGATCAAATAAAGTTATATATAAATTGCTAGGGAAAGAGAAAACGAAATTACAAAATGCCGAACATGGGGATAAAAACTAACCCATGAGTAGGGCAAGTATATATATTATCTAAAAGCTCCAATCCTAATACATATTGCGTGATCCTAGATTGATAATTAAACATTATATATATAAATAAGACCTGCTGGATAGCAAAGAAGACATGCTTGATAGCCAAATGGCTTCTGGCCAAAGTAATAACCTATATTTACCTGTCTGTATACCCAGTAACTGCAAAGGATGATTGCTGATTACATATCGATAAGATTGAAGTGGACATAGTAGAGTAGGATGTGGTCTCTGGGTGGGTGAAATTGCCCCCGAACACCAAAATGTGGAAACGTGAGGCACAGACTGGCAGTGCCAGAGCTGGAGGTGCAAATAAATCCAGCCACTAGTACTGCGATTGACTGGTCAGTAGTGCATCTAGTCAGAGAACTTTCAGATTTGTGGCCAAGGAAAGGCTTTAACTACAGCATGGGTTTTTATACTTCCACAATTTATGGTCTTTAACAACAGCTTACGGTTATTGTGGGTTCTACAAGGCAGCTAACCACTCACCCCTGCTATAAATGTTGGGTGTACAACTGTTTCACCTCTCCAGGCTAGGAGTCTTTGACTAAGGCCCCATGTTGCGGATAAGCTGCTTTTTTCTTTGTAGACTTTGCGGCAGTTTTTTGAGCCTAAGCAAGGTGTGAATTGAGCAGATCGGAGAAGTATAAGTACTTCCTTTATATTTCCTTTTGTAACCACAGTTTGGCTCAAAAAAAACGCAGCCAAAAACACTGCATTTTACATTAACTGCAAGTGGATTTCAAAAACGCTGGCATTTTTGCAAATCGAAGCATATCAATGATACCTACATAAATGCTGGCATTTTACGCATAGGTATAATAGAAGCAGAAAGTCCAGAAAAGCTCAGCAGATTTTCTGGGAAAAATGCTGCGGAAAAAAACTCGATGCATTTAGATTGCGCTCTTTTCCACAGCGTTTTTTGCAGTGATTCCCTGGGTGGGGCCTTAGCCTAAAAGTGACTTTGGGTCTTGGTAAACTGCATAAACACTCATTTGCGGTTTGACCTAATGCCGCGCTGCCATAGAATTAAATGTTATACAACAAGCATTAGGGCAATGTTTTGCAATTTAACAGCTTTCTCTTTGAATTCACAGTGGTATAATTCCTGGAGAAAGTTAAAATAAATAGCTTTATTAGCCAGCCAGCATGGCTTGTGTAGACGTGTGTTTTTCTACTTTTTGTTATACTAATCATTCATTGTTCTTTAGCATGTCAAAATATTTGTGCAGAAATATTACAGCTAGAAACCACATTTGAACAGTTGCACCCTATCAGATATATACCCAGCACAGAAAGTAGTCCAATGAGTCATATGTTTACATAATTTTCGCTAATATATTTCCTGTATCCAGACAAAAACATTTCCTCTTCAGATTATCATTACAATTATGATTGTTGTAGGAGACAGCCAGTACATGAAGGGCAAGCTATGATAAGCAGTTCAGACACATACTGTTCCCTTGACAGTCCATATTTAATGAGACCAGTGCAAAATCTGCATGAAACCCACAGGGCAAATTTAAAATGAAGAGATAGCAGAGGATGGAAACGAAAGATCACAGGTAAATAGGACTACATCTTTTAACTACTTTGCTGCCAGAGAGAAACATGTCATTTTGTTGTTGTATGCTGAGTGAACAAGTTTGCAGGATGAACTAAACATTAGATGTTTTCCACAGCCAGGTCCCACGTGGGATTTGAGAACAGTAATAGGATCCTGCCTACTAAGATAGTGCCTCATCTAAAATCAGCAGCTGAAAATATAACACAGACCTGAGATACTAGGGCAATCTGTACTAGCAGCTAATGAGCAAGGTTATCATAGCCCACAATACGTGATGTATAGGTAGAACAGTCCAATGAACCATCATCTTGTCAAGAAAGATATAAGCCATTAAATTAGAAAACAACTTTCACAAAGAGCAGTGACTCAGTAGAGTCTAGTAGCAAAAAATTAGAGCATAGACAACAAAAGTAAAAGTGAATTAACTACATTTGGCTACACAGCATTAATGACATATGTCCTGTAAACGTCATTCTTGTAAAATCTAAATATTTTTTTATGGAATACTGAGGATGATCCAAAGTCACCAGAGATAAGCAAGTACTTAAAAAGAACACTTATGTACAAAAAAGGCAGGAAGTGACGCTGTGGTTAGCCACGTGGTTGCATTAGACAACTATATGGAGTATTTGTTTTCTCCATGTTTGCGTCAGTTTCTTTTGGGTAGTCCTACCACACTCCAAAAACATACAGATTGGTAAATTGTCCCTTATGTGAGGTTGTGATAGGGAAATTAGTTCCACTAGGAAAATAAGTTGCTGTTCCTCTCTTTCATTATCATCACAATCACTGGCTTTTTTCTGATTTAAAGTAGGAGCTTTCACTGAAGCTGTTTGACTCCAATCTCCTCTGCAGTGCCATGGAATAAGTACTGTATTTCTTTAATACTGTATGGCTTTAGCACTGGTCTCATCCTTGCCATAATCCTCACTTGTAAGAAGCAGCAGATGTTCTCTCAGTCCTGAGTCTGTTTCATTACAATCAACAAAGTCCTATGAAATAAGTGCTGCCACTTCTAGACCAGATTTAGTTCCTCTGACCTTATCTTGACGTTTCAGGCACTATGGCCTTATGCACTCGACAGTGATGCTTTCGAAAGATATAATGTCCGTTAAAAATGGAAAACAAATGAATGTACTTGGTGTTTATTTTTTAAAGTTACAACCAAGGAAAACACACAAAAGAGATCCAGATGATTGAACATGTAATATTTTTTTTTTGTAATATGTTTCTTTGCTTTGTTGCACTGTGATAGGGAATATAAATATCTGACTACAAAGCATCCTAAAATCCCAATAAGATACACAAAAGTTTGAATGCACCACCTGGCTGACCCATAGTTTCGGGCCTCAACTCCTTGACTTGCTGATTATCTCAATATATAGATTTTTTTTTTACATCCTCATATTAAAAAAATGGTCTCATATTTTAGGATCCCGAACATTTAATTGACATGATACATAATATTACCTTACTAAATGAGGAAATATTATTTTGTACATGTGATGTGTTCTCCTTATACACCAGTGTATATTATAAAAGAGGTATGAAGGCTATGCAGGATTCTTAGAATGGGATAGTAATATAGACACCAGAAAAACTATAAAAAAATAGAAAATGAGGATTGCACAGAGAAATATAAAAATATAACAAGATTAAAGAGTATTACACCAATAAGATAATATTTGTATTGATAAGATATACTGCTGGCACAATAATTATTTAAACTGTGGCACGTGGGAGGGGCATAAAAGTCCGTTTGAAAGCAAAGCTTTTAGCTACATGATGCTTCTAAAGTCAGATTAAGTGATGTGGTATTATTGTGTGATGCCTCCTGTTTGCCAGTTATCATCTCTTGTCACAAGCTTAAAGGAACAGGATCCCTGAACCAAGAGACCTTAGTTTATCACACTGGCAGATCACTAAACGCCTAGGCCAATATGTTAGCACTGTTCAATGTTGCTTATCCTAGTAGTTTGGAGTACAATGGCGAACTGGAATGAGTGCAAGAGCTGCGGGGAGGTGAAGCTCTGCACGTATGGATCGTCTGATTAGAAGAATGATGTGTAGCGATCCATTCTGTACTGGAATTGAAAATGGACATTCCATCCTAAGCCTAGCAAGGCAATGACATTTGTCTACAAGTCAGACGTCCAACTACAGGTGTTCCATTGACCTCACGGCACAAAAGCTATCAAGGTGCACAGCAAGATGGCAAGTGAGGCTGGAATGGAGGTCTATCCTCTTCAACAATGTGCCCTGCATTTGTCTCGGATGCAATTGCTAGCTAGAGATTGGATAAAGACTACGTGGACAATGCCACGAAGATGCCTTCACAAGGGGATATCACACTGGTCCCACACCTAGGATTATGGTATGGGGTGACATAATGGATAGTAGGAAAAAAGACTTGAAAAAGCTTTCAGCACTAGAAAGTGGAAAATTAAAACTTAACTTTTATTTGGAAATACCATAAAAATTACAAGTCCAAGGATAATTCTTAACTTATGCATTTCTAAGCTGCAAGACCTTTAATCATAACATAAAAATTGATAGCACAATATAAACAATATATCCCACAGAGGTGACATATCAATCAAAAGAAAGCACCCATTTAACCCTTTGACAAAACAAACCAATTAAAACATTACATGATGGACTATACATGAGCATAACTGACCGAAATACTGCCGTCAGCCTACCAACACATATATACAACAATAAAACTCTTATCCAATAAACCTTATATCCAAAACACGTCTCATTATTTCAGAAAGAAATAAAGAAACTGAAATTATTATCGGGACAAATGGAAATAACTTTGGATTCCCACCAACAGCATGGATAGTGTCTTAAATTTATCAAATTTATCATCATTCCAATTTACACTGGAGTATTTATCTCTTTTGGACAAGGGCCTCAATTTTGTGCCAACAGAACGTTTAAATTTGTTTTATACATTGCTTGATGTTAACAGATTTGTACATACATTAACCGTTAGGCATTTTTTTTTTTATCAGGATGCCGACTTAGAAGTAGGGACAGTCAAGGAAAACAACATCACTAATGAATATTCGGATCTTGCTGTTTAGCAGTGTACCCTTTTAAAATTGAATGATTTACAATGTTTGGGCTTCAGTCAAAAACCACATGATATACATACAATGGAAGTCAAATACAATAATCCCTTTTTTTATCCAATTAATTCTAGGGTATTGGCTCTTGAACAGTTTCAACACACAGTGGAGAGGGATTTGATTAAATTATTTAATACTTCCTCTCAAAATTACCTTCGCTTTAATCTTACATTTATGGAAAGAAAAGCCTTGAAATCATTACATAATAAAAAAGATATTATAATCAAAATGGCGGACAAGGGAGGTAAAGTAGTCATTTTAAATAAGACTGACTACTACACGAGTGTTCTGAGTATACTTAGTGATGAGCCTACATACAGGGTCTTGGAACAGGATCCTACTCCAGTTTTCCAAATGTACTTAAAGGGGTTGTCGGGCATAAACTAAAACTTTAATACGAAGCTAAACCCCCTCCCCCACCTAACTTCTAATTTACTCCCTTTAAAAAAAAATTGTATTTACACAAAGAGAAGCAGCGTTCTATTGCGCATGCGTGGTGGGCCCTCTGCTTCTCTTCGCTTCTGCTGGCGTTCTGTTGCGCCGGCACCAGTTTCCAGGTGAGAGCAGAAGAGGGTACATTGGCACTGACGAAATTCATCTCCAGGACGAGAAGACAGGTAAGTATGATGGGGTGGGGAGGGGGTTGGGGGACTGAGTTAGTTAACTAGGAATGTAGGGCTAGTAGTCCACGGGCTAGCTATGGAAACGGGGGGGGGGGTTGTGAGGGAGGAAGTGAGAGGGGGGGATCTGAGTGAACTGCAATGTATCACGGTAGTTGTAAGCTAAGACAGCAGGAAGCTACCCATGTAAACAAATGCATAGGATACCAGGAGCTCCCATAGAAAGCCAGAAATCACTCAAAACACTGCTAAAGGTATTTGGGTGCACTTATTACCCCACTAATAGCACTAACAGACCATTGATGAGGGTGTTAACCAAGGTATCATTTTGGAGTTCCAGGCAAAATATTTGAAAGTGGAATTTCCTTTTATCCCCATTTTCCATGGTTTCGGATGATCAAGTGTATGATACCTATAGGCAACAGTTCTGTAATAGACTTCTAGAAGGGGTTATCCTAAATGATCCCTCAATAGAGCAAAAAATCGAGTGGCAAAAAAGATTTGTTCTTCAGAGCCATATGAGGGCTTAGTGTTTGCTGGACAAATTGTTCTTCATAATGATACCATTTATTATGCTGTACAATGTACTGGGAAGCTGGAAAGAAATTCAGTATGGGGTGGAATTGGAGAAAAAGAGCATTTGAGCGACTTTGTGCAACTCAAAAGGCTTTGTTTTTACGGCATTCACTTTGCAGCCAAAATGAAATGTCACCTGCATTCTATGTTTCAGTACAATTCTGGGGATACCAAATTTAGACTAAGACCCCACGTAGCTGGCCACAGACAAAAAGCACTACTGGAAAAACCACAGTTTTCCTCTGCATTCTTTCTGCTTCCATTATACCTATACTGAAACTGCCAGCATTTGCATAGGTATAATTGCATTTCCAAAATGCAAGCGTTTTTCAAATTGCAGCATTTCTGCTGTGTATTATTTTCTCCGATGTGTGGATGGGATTAGCCAGAATCCTATCCACTTTGCAGGGACTGTAAAATGCCACGGTTTTTTCCACGTTATTTCCACCACAGCAAAATTTTGGAGTTTATGCTATGTGGGGCCCCAATCTTATATAGTTTTATTTACATTTTAAACCCTTAACATAAATCCCAAAATAATTGTTTTGTTAAAGTCACCATATTCTGACAGCTAACTTTTTTATATTTCTGTGTACAGGGTTGCATAGGGCATCTTTTTTATGGGCCAGCAGTATTTTTTAGTTATACCATTTTGTCTATTGCTTTGATCATGTTTATTCAAATTTTTATCAGAGGTGAAACAGCGAAAAAGCAGCGGTTCGTCACTTTTGATTTTTTTTCCCACTACAGCATTCACTGCATGGGAAAAATATTTTTTTATAAGTTTGTAGGTGTTTTCAGACACAGGGATACCTAATGTGTATGTATTTCACAGTCTTTTTTTTTGTTTTGTTTTATATGTATTCTAGGGAAAGGGGGGTAATTTGAACTTTTAGTTATTTTATTGTTTTTGTTTGTTTTTTTAAAATTTTTTTTAAACTGCTTGAACTTGCAATTGATTGATTGCAAGTCCCATAGACTGCAGTACAACTGTATTGTATTCTATGGGATATTCTCTACATTACTATTGAGGCTGGTCATAGAACAGTCTCAGTAGTAATACTACTATGAACAAGCCTGGGAGCCTTCATAAGGATCTCAGCTGTCATAGGAACAGGTTGTATCCCGCAATCTCGCTGTGCAGGAGCCAGACTGCAACATTAAAGGTATGGTGCTGGTGGGAACCAGTCCCGAGGGCATTTTTTTAGTTTGGGGGATTACATTGCAGTGCAATGCCTGTGATCAGAGTGAACTCTGATCACGGGCATTAGCTCCGGGTCTTTCCTGTACTTTACAGCGGAACCCGGTATCCATGGCGGCCACTCCTCAGCAGGGCGGCTGCCATCTTTAAAGACCCGGCTTATTACTATTATGGCGGATGTTGTGAAGGAGTTAAAGGGAATAACTTTTATTACTCCCTATAGCAAGGATTATAATGAAGTTATAAACATTGCCTGAAAAATATCAATTGGAAGATATGTGTGCAAATTTACTAGGAAATCTGTAAATTTTATGAGCATGGATGGTAATAAAAATATATATACAGTACAGACCAAAAGTTTAGACACACCTTCTCATTCCAAGAGTTTTCTGTATTTTCATGACTATAAAAATTGTAGATTCACACTGAAGGTATCAAAACTATGAATTAACACATGTGGAATTATATACTTAACAAAAAAGTGTGAAACAACTGAAAATATGTCTTATATTCTAGGTTCTTCAAAGTAGCCACCTTTTGCTTTGATTATTGCTTTGCACACTCTTGGCATTCTCTTGATGAGCTTCAAGAGGTAGTCACCTGAAATGGTTTTCAATTCACAGGTGTGCCCTGTCAGGTTTAATAAGTGGGATTTCTTACCTTATAAATGGGGTTGGGACCATCAGTTGTGTTGTTCAGAAGTCAGGTGAATGGAGTCCTACTGAATGGAGTGTTAGAATTTGTATTATGGCAAGAAAAAAGCAGCTAAGTAAAGAAAAATGAGTGGCCATCATTACTTTAAGAAATGAAGGTCAGTCAGTCCGAAAAATTGGGAAAACTTTGAAAGTGTCCCCAAGTGCATTGGCCAAAACCATCAAGCGCTACAAAGAAACTGGCTCACATGAGGACCGCCCCAGGAAAGGAAGACCAAGAGTCACCTCTGCTGCGGAGGATAAGTTCATCCGAGTCACCAGCCTCAGAAATCGCAGGTTAACAGCAGCTCAGATTAGAGACCAGGTCAATGCCACACAGAGTTCTAGCAGCAGACATATCTCTACAACAACTGTTAAGAGGAGACTGTGTGCAGCAGCCTTCATGGTAAAATAGCTGCTAGGAAACCACTGCTAAGGGCAGGCAACAAGCAGAAGAGACTTGTTTGGGCTAAAGAACACAAGGAATGGACATTAGACCTGTGGAAATCTGTGCTTTGGTCTGATGAGTCCAAATTTGAGATCTTTGGTTTCAACCACCGTGTCTTTGTGCGACGGAGAAAAGGTGAACGAATGGACTCTACATGCCTGGTTCCCACCGTGAAGCATGGAGGAGGAGGTGTGATGGTATGGGGGTGCTTTGCTGGTGACACTGTTGGGGATTTATTCAAAATTGAAAGAATACTGAACCAGCATGGTTACCACAGCATCTTGCAGCGGCATGCTATTCCATCCGGTTTGCGTTTAGTTGGACCATCATTTATTTTTCAACAGGACAATGACCCCAAACACACCTCCAGACTGTGTAAGGGCTATTTGACCAAGAAGGAGAGTGATGGGGTGCTACGCCAGATGACCTGGCCTCCACAGTCACCAGACCTGAACCCAATCGAGATGGTTTGGGGTGAGCTGGACCGCAGAGTGAAGGCAAAAGGGCCAACAAGTGCTAAGCATCTCTGGGAACTCCTTCAAGACTGTTGGAAGACCATTTCAGGTGACTACCTCTTGAAGCTCATCAAGAGAATGCCAAGAGTGTGCAAAGCAGTAATCAAACCAAAAGGTGGCTACTTTGAAGAACCTAGAATATAAGACATATTTTCAGTTGTTTCACACTTTTTTGTTAAGTATATAATTCCACATGTGTTAATTCATAGTTTTGATGCCTTCAATGTGAATCTACAATTTTTATAGTCATGAAAATACAGAAAACTCTTGGAATGAGAAGGTGTGTCCAAACTTTTGGTCTGTACTGTATAACATTAAGAATTACATGAATTGTAATACCAAATATGTAGTTTATCTTATACATTGCACGCTATTTAACTTATATTATGTAAAATGCACCATCTGACCTCTGAAAGTACGTATTTCAGAGCATCTGTCAGATTGTAATAACAAAAACAGCCTCAGAGTTTCAGGGCCTCTAAACATTTTATTTTGTCTCATGCAAGTAATACAGCTTCTTTTCAATTTTGTGCAGTGGAATGTGTTTTGAGGCCACTATATGGAGGTGACTGGAGGAGTAAGCTGCTAAGGAGGGAGGCTTTTTGGATTTTTGATTAAATACTTGTTTCCCCATGGGGCTTAATTTGAGATCGGATTTGTCCTTTTTCTATTGATTCAGTGTTATGTATAGGCTGTGTTAATATTACTTTGAATTTGCCGGTACATTTGGTTGGTCACATGATTCACATATCAAGTGAACATTCCTACTTCCAGCAGAGAGGCTACATGCCCCAGGAGAGTCGCAGTTGGGATTATACTGTTTTGATTTTCATTTTTATTTTTTTACTTTTTCATTATATAATTTTTTTCATTTTTTTATTTCATTGTTTATTTCTTTTTTCCTTTCCATGTGTGGATTGTTCCGCAGTCCCTTTAGGTATCTGGATTCACTGCGAGCTTTCATATAACAGGTACAGTGCCTTGCGAAAGTATTCGGCCCCCTTGAACTTTTCAACCTTTTGCCACATTTCAGGCTTCAAACATAAAGATATAAAATTATAATTTTTTGGTGAAGAATTAACAACAAGTGGGACACAATTGTGAAGTGGAACGAAATTTATTGGTTATTTTAAACTTTTGTAACAAATAAAAAACTGAAAAGTGGGGCGTGCAATATTATTCGGCCCCTTTACTTTCAGTGCAGCAATCTCACTCCAGAAGTTCAGTGAGGATCTCTGAATGATCCAATGTTGTCCTAAATGACTGATGGCGATAAATATAATCCACCTGTGTGTAATCAAGTCTCCATATAAATGCACCTTTTCTGTGATAGTCTCAGGGTTCTGTTTAAAGCGCAGAGAGCATCATGAACAGGGCAGATCATATGGAGGCCCTGTACAGGAAGGGCCACAGCAGGCTTTACCTGCTTAGGAAGCTGAGAGCCTTTGGAATCCGGGGGGCACTTCTTAGAACTTTCTTCAACTCGGTAGTGGCATCAGCCATCTTCTTTGGAGTGGCCTGCTGGGGGAGCAGTATATCAACCAGGGACAGAAATAAACTTGACAAGCTGATTAGAAGGGCTAGCTCTGTCCTGGGAAGCCCACTGGACCCAGTGCAGGTGGTGGGTGACAGAAGGATACTGTCCATGGTGAGCTCCATGCAGAAGAAGAAGTCCCATCCCATGCATGAGACTGTGATCGCGCTGGGCAGTACTGTCAGTGACCGACTGCTCCACCCTAGGTGTGAGAAGGAGCGCTATCGGAAGTCTTTCCTCCCCACCGCGGTTAGGCTGTACAGTCATGGCCAAAAGTTTTGAGAATGACACAAATATTCTATTTTCACATGATCTGCTGCCCTCTGGTTTTTATGTGTGTTTGTCAGATGTTTTTATCACATACAGAAATAGAATTGCATTCATATTATGAGTAACAGAAGCTTATATTGACAGTTAGAATGAGTTAATGCAGCAAGTCAATATTTGCAGTGTTGACCCTTCTTCTTCAGGACCTCTGCAATTCTCCCTGGCATGCTCTCAATCAACTTCTGGACCAAATCCTGACTGATAGCAGTCCATTCTTGCAGAATCAATGCTTTAATTTTGTCTGAATTTGTTGGTTTTTGTTTGTCCACCCGTCTCTTGATGATTGACCACAAGTTCTCAATGGGATTAAGATCTGGGGAGTTTCCAGGCCATGGACCCAAAATCTCTATGTTTTGTTCCCTGAGCCATTTAGTTATCACCTTTGCTTTATGGCAAGGTGCTCCATCATGCTGGAAAAGGCATTGTTGAGCGCCAAACTGCTCTTGGACGGTTGGGAGAAGTTGCTCTTGGAGGACATTCTGGTACCATTCTTTATTCATGGCTGTGTTTTTAGGCAAGACTGTGAGAGAGCCGATTCCCTTGGCTGAGAAGCAACCCCCCACATGAATGGTTTCAGGATGCTTTACAGTTGGCATGAGACAAGACTGGTGGTAGCGCTCACCTCTTCTTCTCCGAATAAGCTGTTTTCCAGATGTTCCAAACAATCGAAAAGGGGATTCATCAGAGAAAATGACTTTACCCCAGTCCTCAGCAGTCCACTCCCTGTACCTTTTGCAGAATATCAGTCTGTCCCTGATGTTTTTTCTGGAGAGAAGTGGCTTCTTTGCTGCCCTCCTTGAGACCAGGCCTTGCTCCAAGAGTCTCCGCCTCACAGTGCGTGCAGATGCACTCACACCTGCCTGCTGCCATTCCTCAGCAAGCTCTACACTGCTGTTAGCCCGATCACGCAGCTGAAACACTTTTAAGAGACGGTCCTGCCGCTTGCTGGTCTTTCTTGGGCGCCCTGGACCCTTTTTGGCACCAATGGAACCTCTCTCCTTGAAGTTCTTGATGATGTGATAGATTGTTGACTGAGGTGCAATCTTTCTAGCTGCAATACTCTTCCCAGTTAGGCCATTTTTGTGCAGTGCAATGATGACTGCACGTGTTTCTTTAGAGATAACCATGGTTAACAGAAGAGAAACAATGATGGCAAGCACCAGCCTCCTTTTAAAGTGTCCAGTGGTGTCATTCTTACTTAATCATGACAGATTGATCTCCAGCCCTGTCCTCATCAACACCCACACCTGTGTTAATGGAGCAATCACTGAAACGATGTTAGTTGGTCCTTTTAAGGCAGGGTTGCAATGATGTTGAAATGTGTTTTGGGGGATAAAGTTCATTTTCTAGGCAAATATTGACTTTGCAAGTAATTGCTGTTAAGCTGATCACTCTTTATAACATTCTGGAGTATATGCAAATTGCCATTAGAAAAACTGAAGCAGTAGACTTTGTAAAAATTAATATTTGTATCATTCTCAAAACTTTTGGCCATGACTGTACAACCAACACCGACCTATGAGGAGATCATTACATACAGAGAACTGAAATATCTCTCTGCCTGTTAAATCCCCCCCCCCCCCTCTGCTACGTCCTATCTGTCTGTCTGCTATTAATGTAATGCCTCTCACCTTGGAACATTCCTGTACATGTTGTATTTGTATTTGTATCTGCTTATCTTATCTTATCTTTGCTGCTGTAACACACTGAATTTCCCCATTGTGGGACTATTAAAGGACTATTATTATTATTATTATTATTATTATTATTATTATGAAGACCAAGGAACACACCAGGCAGGTCCGTGATACTGTTGTGGAGAAGTTTAAAGCTGGATTTGGATACAAAAAGATTTCCCAAACTTTAAACATCCCAAGGAGCACTGTATAAGCGATCATATTGAAATGGAAGGAGTATCAGACCACTGCAAATCTACCAAGACCCGGCTGTCCCTCTAAACTTTCATCTCAAACAAGGAGAAGACTGATCAGAGATGCAGCCAAGAGGCCCATGATCACTCTTGATGAACTGCAGAGATCTACAGCTGAGGTGGGAGAGTCTGTCCATAGGACAACAATTAGTCGTACACTGCACAAATCTGGCCTTTATGGAAGAGTGGCAAGAAGAAAGCCATTTCTCAAAGATATCCATAAAAAATCTCGTTTAAAGTTTGCCACAAGCCACCTGGGAGACACACCAAACATGTGGAAGAAGGTGCTCTGGTCAGATGAAACCAAAATCGAACTTTTTGGTCACAATGCAAAACGATATGTTTGGCGTAAAAGCAACACAGCTCATCACCCTGAACACACCATCCCCACTGTCAAACATGGTGGTGGCAGCATCATGGTTTGGGCCTGCTTTTCTTCAGCAGGGACAGGGAAGATGGATAAAATTGATGTGAAGATGGATGGAGCCAAATACAGAACCATTCTGGAAGAAAACCTGTTGGAGTCTGCAGCCAGCCGGACCTGTGATGTCACAGCCCTATAAAACCCCTCAGCCATTTTAGGTTCAGTCATTTCACATCATACTTAGTGCAGGGAGAGACATCAGCAGGCGCTAGGGAAAGACTTAGAAAACAGATAGAAGTTCAGGGAAAGAGGCTGAGCCTTAGAACTGTAGGGAAAGGATAGGGAGGAGGAATTGAGAGAAGAATTTGGGGTGGTTGCAGGGTCATTTACAGCAAGAATTTTAATACACATTGCAGCACTCACTGCCGTTATACTGCTGCTCATTACTCATACCTGTGTCTTCAAGGTGGAACACAATAAGCCTTTTGCAGTGCAGTACAGTGAAAAACAGTTTATTAACATCCACTAATATCTGCACGTATCTGTAAAAAACACCTTTTTAAAGACGTTTATTATAAGGAGCTTATTCACTGTTCTTCTAAAGCAAAACATTACAGGCCATTTGTCAGTAGTACTGTGAAAGAAAACTGAATTATCATCTACTAATATCTGCACTTATCTGTAATAAACACCTTTAACGTGGGGAAAGACATAACGACCATATTCGCCATTTTGTTCCCAGTATAAAGTTTCTGGTCATTTATCAATACAGTATTGTCAATAATTCAATAATTCTTAGCGGTTATTATCACTTATTTAAAGGTGTTTATTAGTGTGGAAACGCATAAGAAACATATTCGCTATTTTGTTCCCAGTATAAAGTTGCTGGCCATTTATCAATTCAGTATTGTCAAAAATCAATAATTCTTATCCACAAATCTCTGCCTTAATCACGCTTTTTTTTTTTATAGGTGTTCATTAGTGGGGAAAGGGGCATATTTGCCATTCTCTTCAAAGTAGAAAATTACAGGCCTTTTTGCCCTTGGCAATTACGTTTTTTCATCAAACAGTATGTCAGACAGAGAAGTGAGAGGCCATGCACAGGGGAGGGCCACAGGCCTAAATGTGACGCAGGCACAGGTCACAGCAGAGTAAGGGGGAGTGACAACAGGGATCTGGAGGAGACATCCGCCGCTTCCAGATATCCGCCGGCGGGCAAGTAGTGATGAGGAGAGTGGCATGGGAGCTGGTGTTGAGGAGGACATCAGTGACCTGCAGACAGTAGTGGATGTCAATGTAGCCGATCGTAATTGGGAGCTGGGTGACAAAGGGGCTTCATTGTCATCAGGAGAAGAGGGTTGCAGCTTGCGCATGAGGAAGTGGGGGAGTCAGCAGGGTGGCAGCAGTGGGAGGTCGGAGTTAAATGTGCCCGGGGTAGAACACCTGCTTCGCAGCAGCCTAACTGCCCGGAAAGCAGTGGTGCAGGGGTTTACGGAGACAGTGGCTGTAGCAGTCAGTTAGTGTGGAGTGTTGGGGGTAAAATCACCTACTCAGCAGTGTGGCAGGTTTTTGTAAAGCTGCCGGGGGTGGTGAACATGGCCATATCTTCTATCTGTAGGCCGAAGGTGAAGCGTGGCCAGGGTGCCAATGTTGGCACCACAGCCCTGTGTCAACATATGCAGAGTCACTATAAAGTGGCCTGGGATAGCCGTGGCTCCAATGTGGTGGTCCAGCCTGCCACAGCAACTGCTGAAGCACCCAGTTGCATGCACCCCATTTCAGGAAGTTAAGGCTCCACCTCAGCCGAAGGAAGCTGTGTGTCCTTCCCATCATCTGCTGGTCATGATGCTTAGGCTCCTCCTCCTAGTCAGTCATTGCGTCAGCAATCGATCACAGAATCTATATCTAAGAGACAACAGTATGCGTGCACTCATCCTACAGTACAGAAGCTGAACGTGCTCCTGTCCAAGCTGCTGGTGCTGCAGTCATTCCCTTTCCACTTGGTGGACTCTGCACCTTTCAGAGAACTGATGGCATGCGCCGAGCCGAGGTGGAGAGTCCCAAGCCGTCATTTCTTTGCCAAGAAGGCAATACCAACCCTGCACAAATATGTAGAAGAGAAGGTGGGCCAGTCCTTGAGCCTGTTGGTGTCTGCCAAAGTACACAGCAGCGCCGACATGTGGAGTTGTAACCACGGTCAAGGACAATATATGTAATTTACGGCCCACTGGGTGAATGTGGCGCCTTCCCAGACACACCAGCAAATTGGACAGGTGACACAGCTTCTACCTCCACGTTCTCACGGTGTTGGTCCTGCAACAATGTCCGCCTCATCCTCCACTGTCTCCTCAGCCCCCACTGCAGGGACAATTCACAGTGCTCCTCCAGCATACCACATGTGCAGGGCACAGCGGTGTCATGCTGTTTTACACCTCATTTGCCTGGGCGAACGAAGTCACACAGGGGAGGAACTGCTCCGTGTCCTCAATCAAAAAATCGAATTCTGTCTTTCTCCAAGAGAACTTAAAATCAGAACAATGGTGACCGACAACGGGAAGAACATGGTTTCGGCGATATGTCAAGGAGGGCTAAGCCATGTGCCCTGCATTGCGCAAGTGTTCAATCTGGTTGTCAAGCGTTTCCTTAAGTGTTCCACCCATCTGCAAGACATCCTAAAAATGTCAAGAAACTTTGCATGCACTTCAGCCACTCGTACACAGCCAAGCACACACTCCTTGAGCTGTAGCGGCAGAACGGCCTCCCACAACATAGGATGATATGCGATGTTTCCACCCGTTGGAATTCAACCCGCCATATGTTGGATCGACTATATGAACAGAGAAAAGCCATAAACGATTTCTTGATGATCCAAGTGGACAGAGGTACTCCCCGTGTAACTTTAATGTTAGCCAGTGGCAGCTCATGCGTGACACCTGCTGTTTGCTAATTCCTTTTGAGAAGGCCACTTTGTTAGTCAGTCACCAGGACTACGGGATGAACAACGTCATTCCACTGATTCACATCCTGGAAAAGATGCTTTTCAATCTGGCTGGTCAGGGGACTGGAGATATGGCGTCTACATCTCAAGGCCACATGGGGGCTGAACTGGAGGATGAGGAGGACATTGGAGCACAAACAATGTGTAGCCAAATGGGTGGAGAGGAGGAGCAGGAGCAACCAGAACAGCCAGAGGGAGATAAGGAGGATGAGGCAGATGACCCAGACACACCGTGGCAGTATGAAGTGGAGATGGATGCAGGGAATCCCTAGGAGTCACATGCGCAAATGGCCCGATGCATGCTGACTTCCTTGCACAGTGACAGCCGAATTGTCATCATTCAGTAGAGGGATGACTACTGGCTTTCCACCATGTTAGACCCTCGCTACCGGGGAAAAATGGGGGCCTTTTTTACACCCGCTGAGAGGGAGGACAAACTGAACTAATATAGAGATATGCTATGTAGCAAGTTGGCCGCTACCGATCGATGCCATTCTCCATCCTCTCGCATGTCCGAACAGGGGGGGGGCCCTGAGCGCTCAACTTGCACTGGCATGGCAGCTGTGGGAGGGGGTGGAGGTGGCAGGAGCAGTATCGGCTCCATCAGTAGCAGCCTGAGCCTAGAGTCGATGATGAGCAGCTTTCTTCACCCGCATAATGAAAAAGCTGCTCATCAGCAGCTAGACACAGAGCAGAACTTGAACCAGCCGGTGGTGGCATACTTAGAGTGCACCCTGCCACCCTTCATCGAAGATCCGCTGGACTACTGGACAGCCAAACTGGATTTGTGGCCGCAACTGGCCGAGTTTGCCCTGCCCGGCCAGTATTGTGGCATCAGAGCGGGTGTTTATTACGTCGGGGGCCATAGTTACCCCAAGGAGAATTCGCCTGTCCACCCAAAATTTGGAGAGACTGACCTTTGTGAAGATGAATCAGGTGTGGATCAGCCAGGATTTTCACCCACCAATGCCTGATGAAGCAGATTAAATGATCCATGCTGCCTCACCACACTGCCACTGGTTCACTTTATGGCCTCCTAAGGCTGTTGCTACCTACACATTATATCACCTTGCCACTCTGTGGCCTACTCACACTGTTGCCACCTCTGCACTCTGCCACTGGGTCACTGTATGACCTACTAAGGCTGTTGCTACCTACACATTATATCACCTTGCCACTCTGTGGCCTACTCATGCTGCTGCCACCTCCGCACTCTGCCACTGGGTGACTGTATGGGCTCCTCACACTGCTGCCATCTCCTCACTCTGCCACTGTATGGCCTCCTAAGGCTGTTGCCACTGGGTCACTCTGTGTACAGTCATGGCCAAAAGTTTTGAGAATGATACAAATATTAATTTTTACAAAGTCTACTGCTTCAGTTTTTCTAATGGCAATTTGCATATACTCCAGAATGTTATAAAGAGTGATCAGCTTAACAGCAATTACTTGCAAAGTCAATATTTGCCTCGAAAATGAACTTTATCCCCCAAAACACATTTCAACATCATTGCAGCCCTGCCTTAAAAGGACCACCTAACATCGTTTCAGTGATTGCTCCATTAACACAGGTGTGGGTGTTGATGAGGACAGGGCTGGAGATCAATCTGTCATGATTAAGTAAGAATGACACCACTGGACACTTTAAAAGGAGGCTGGTGCTTGCCATCATTGTTTCTCTTCTGTTAACCATGGTTATCTCTAAAGAAACACGTGCAGACATCATTGCACTGCACAAAAATGGCCTAACTGGGAAGAGTATTGCCGCTAGAAAGATTGCACCTCAGTCAACAATCTATCGCATCATCAAGAACTTCAAGGAGAGAGGTTCCATTGGTGCCAAAAAGGGTCCAGGGCGCCCAAGAAAGACCAGCAAGCGGCAGGACCGTCTCTTAAAAGTGTTTCAGCTGCGGGATCGGGCTACCAGCAGTGCAGAGCTTGCTGAGGAATGGCAGCAGGCAGGTGTGAGTGCATCTGCACGCACTGTGAGGCGGAGACTCTTGGAGCAAGGCCTGGTCTCAAGGAGGGCAGCAAAGAAGCCACTTCTCTCCAGAAAAAACATCAGGGACAGACTGATATTCTGCAAAAGGTACAGGGAGTGGACTGCTGAGGACTGGGGTAAAGTCATTTTCTCTGATGAATCCCCTTTTCGATTGTTTGGAACATCTGGAAAACAGCTTATTCGGAGAAGAAGAGGTGAGCGCTACCACCAGTCTTGTCTCATGCCAACTGTAAAGCATCCTGAAACCATTCATGTGTGGGGTTGCTTCTCAGCCAAGGGAATCGGCTCTCTCACAGTCTTGCCTAAAAACACAGCCATGAATAAAGAATGGTACCAGAATGTCCTCCAAGAGCAACTTCTCCCAACCGTCCAAGAGCAGTTTGGCGCTCAACAATGCCTTTTCCAGCATGATGGAGCACCTTGCCATAAAGCAAAGGTGATAACTAAATGGCTCAGGCAACAAAACATAGAGATTTTGGGTCCATGGCCTGGAAACTCCCCAGATCTTAATCCCATTGAGAACTTGTGGTCAATCATCAAGAGACGGGTGGACAAACAAAAACCAACAAATTCAGACAAAATTAAAGCATTGATTCTGCAAGAATGGACTGCTATCAGTCAGGATTTGGTCCAGAAGTTGATTGAGAGCATGCCAGGGAGAATTGCAGAGGTCCTGAAGAAGAAGGGTCAACACTGCAAATATTGACTTGCTGCATTAACTCATTCTAACTGTCAATATAAGCTTCTGTTACTCATAATATGAATGCAATTATATTTCTGTATGTGATAAAAACATCTGACAAACACACATAAAAACCAGAGGGCAGCAGATCATGTGAAAATATAATATTTGTGTCATTCTCAAAACTTTTGGCCATGACTGTACTCCTCATGCCACTGCCACTGGGTCACTGTATGCCCTCCTCATGCCACTGCCACTGGGTCACTGTATGGCCTCCTCATGCTGCTACCACTTGGTCACTGTATGTCCTCCTCATTCTGCTGCCACTGGGTCACTGTATGGCCTCCTCATGCCGCTTCCATTGGCTCACTCTGTGTTCTCCTCATGCTCCTGCCACTGGGTCACTGTATGCCCTCATGCCGCTGCCCTTGGTTCCCTGTATACCCTTCTCATGCCACTGCCACTACTGTATGTCCTCTTCATTCTGCTGTCACCGGGTCACTGTATGGCCTCCTCATGCCACTTCCACTGGGTCACTCTGTGTACTCCTCATGCTGCTGCCACTGGGTCACTGTATGCCCTCCTTATGCCGCTGCCACCAGGTCACTGTATGCCCTCCACATGCCGCTGCCCTTGGTTCACTATGTCCTCCTCATGCTGTTGTCACTGGGCACATGCAATCCCAAGTTTAGATAAATTGGAGTTTGTTTTCTATGATTCTAATACAAGGTGTCTTTTTTATTGTACCTGTTGATTATCACTATTCATTGCTGGATAGGGAGAGTATAGGGACTTATTTTGCATAGGGCCAAGTTCCTGTCAGGGGCACATGCTAGTTAGGGTGGTAGCCCCGAGATAGGTTTACAGGGCCTTATAGGTGTGTCTACATGTGTAGGGTAGTGTTTAGGGATAGCAATATTATCCTGTGTTGGGCCTTCCTTTCTGGCGTATATTTATGTTAGTTCCCCTCATCCATCCAGCCTTGGAGTCGTTTAGGGTTCCTCATCTGAATCACGGTAATCCTTGTTTTCTATATTATTGTTCCAGGCCGCCGTGTTTGGACTATTTGGTTGTTATATACCCTTTTCTTTATACAGTGCCTTGCAAAAGTATTCGGCCCCCTTGAACTTTTCAACCTTTTGCCACATTTCAGGCTTCAAACATAAGGATATAAAATTTTAATTTTTTGGTGAAGAATCAACAACAAGTGGGACACAATCGTGAAGTGGAACGAAATTTATTGGATATTTTAAACTTCTGTAAAAAATAAAAAACTGAAAAGTGGGGCGTGCCAAATTATTTGGCCCCCTTAAGTTAATACTTTGTAGCGCCACCTTTTTATGTGATTACAGCTGTAAGTCGCTTGGGGTATGTCTCTATCAGTTTTGCACATCGAGAGACTGAAATTCTTGCCCATTCTTCCTTGGAAAACAGCTCGAGCTCAGTGAGGTTGGATGGAGAGCGTTCGTGAACAGCAGTTTTCAGCTCTTTCCACAGATTCTCGATTGGATTCAGGTCTGGACTTTGACTTGGCCATTCTAACACCTGGATACGTTTATTTGTGAACCATTCCATTGTAGATTTTGCTTTATGTTTGGGATCATTGTCTTGTTGGAAGATAAATCTCCGTCGCAGGTGCGTTCAGGGTGATGAGTTGTGTTGCTTTTACGCCAAACATATCGTTTTGTATTGTGGCCAAAAAGTTCGATTTTGGTTTCTTCTGACCAGAGCACCTTCTTCCACATGTTTGGTGTGCCTCCCAGGTGGCTTGTGGCAACCGTTAAATGAGACTTTTTATGGATATCTTTGAGAAATGGCTTTCTTCTTGCCACTCTTCCATAAAGGCCAGATTTGTGCAGTGTACGACTGCACTGAAAGTAAAGGGGCCGAATAATATTGCACTCCCCACTTTTCAGTTTTTTATTTTTTACAAAAGTTTAAAATAACCAATAAATTTTGTTCCACTTCACAATTGTGTCCCACTTGTTGATTCTTCATCAAAAAATAAAAATTTTCTATCTTTATGTTTGAAGCCTGAAATGTGGCAAAAAGTTGAAAAGTTCAAGGGGGCCGAATACTTTCGCAAGGCACTGTATATTATAGTGATGACAACAGGCATTATTTTGCTTGGGTTTAATTGTTAATGGTTTTTGGATTGTTTATGACATTTACCTAATCACTGTATACCCTTCTCATGCCGCTGCCACTGGGTCACTGTATGGCCTCCTCATCCTGCTGCCACTGGGTCACTGTATACCCTCCTTATGCCGCTGCCACTGGGCCACTATATTCCCTCCTCATTCTGCTGCCACCGGGTCACTGTATGACCTCCTCATGCCGCTTCCACTGGGTCACTCTGTGTACTCCTCATGCCGCTGCCACTGGGTCACTGTATGCCCTCCTCATGATGCTGCCACCGGGTCACTGTATGCCCTAATGCCTCTGCCCTTGGTTCACTGTATGCTCTCCTCATGCTACTGCCACTACTGTATGTCCTCCTCATTCTGCTGCCACCGGGTGACTGTATGCCCTCCTCATGCCGCTTCCACTGGGTCACTCTGCGTACTCCTCATGCCGCTGCCACTGGGTCACTGTATGCCCTCCTTATGCCGCTGCCACTGGGATATTGTATGCCCTCCTCATGCCATTGCCACCGGGTCACTGTATGCCCTCTACATTCTGCTGCCCTTGGTTCACTATGTCCTCCTCATGCCGCTGCCATTGGGTCACTGTATGGCCTCCTCATGCTGCTGCCACTGGGTCACTATATGGCCTCCTCATTCTGCTGCCACCGGGTCACTGTATGGCCTCCTCATGCCGCTTCCACTGGGTCACTCTGTGTACTCCTCATGCCGCTGCCACTGGGTCACTTTATGCCCTCCTTATGCCGCTGCCACTGGGATACTGTATGCCCTCCTCATGCCATTGCCAACAGGTGACTGTATGCCCTCCTCATGCCGCTGCCACTGGGTCACTGTATGGCCTCCTCATGTTGCTGCCACTGGGTACTGTATGGCCTCCTCATACTGCTGCCACCTCCATATTATGTCGCCTTGCCACCCTGTGGCCTCCTGATGCTGCAGCCAACTCCACATTATGTCGCCTTGCCATTCTGTAGACATCTATGTGGAATCAGCAGACGATGGTGTTAAAGGAGTGTGCTCTTTCACGCTACAGTAGGATGTTGGGCCTCTGCACGGTTTCTACCTGGCACTAACATGGACCTGTAAGGCTGAGTTCACACTTGAGTTAGTTGGTCAGTTTTGGCCCCGTAACTGGCCAAATAAGTGAAGTGTGCAGTGGTTCCAAGAGCGACGCCTGTCATGTGCGTTTCATACTGACTCACAGTATTGTTTCACTACCACAGTAGGCTTCCTATGCGTGTTACTGCAAGGCACAGTATTCTACACCACTATACAGGCTCTCTGAAGCCAGGAAATGGGTGTTTTTTAGCGATATTCACTGCAAATTAATTGGGATCAAAGCAATTTTTTTTGGAAATTCGAATCGAACTGCAGAATCTAACTTTTGAGAAATTCGCTCATCTCTATTTGTGAGCTTTATATTGTTTATAATGTGCTATTGACTTTTATGCTATAATTAAGGGGCTTGCAGCCTCGAAACACGTAAGCTAAGCCTTATCCATGGACTTTTTATGGCATTTTCAAGATGAGGTAAAAGTTACGTTTTAATTTTCCACTTTCTAATGTTTCTAATGTTTTTTCAAGTTTTTTTTCCTGTTTTGGTGGTTCAGCTTCCGAGGGAATACTCTCTGCAACAGATTATTGGACACTGATCCCTGTACAGATATTACTGATTATGTGAGTGGGTTATGTCTTTTACATTTTCGTTTTATAATGTACAGTAGCCAGACCCTTCTAGCCTTCATTTCAAGTACACTAACAGCTCAATGTTACATTTGGTCATGATTTGTTCATGAAACTAGCGGTTTCCCACATGCCAAATGTCCCAGAAGCCATTTTTCAAAAGGACAGTGCTAGACCACGTTGCTTATGCTACTGTGACCAGCCTGTGTGGCCTAAACTTGCTCCAACGGCCTGCAGCATCTGTAGGCATTTCTCCTACCAAGTATATCTGGGGAATCATTGGTCAGCAATTTCAAAGGTTACTTGATGATTTGCTTGCCCAAGTGCATTCAGTGTGGTGTAACATTCCTCAGACAATTCATCAGATTAATAATCTCATTAAATGTATATGAAGATGTGTAAGTGCATGTTTTTCTGTACGTGTTACTCATACTCGATACTGAAGAAATTGAGATGTTTTTTTTTTCCATTTTTTTTCTTATTTGTATATAATTAACATGTCTCTTGTGATATCTTGTAATCTTGTGACTTCTTCTTGATGTTGCAGTTTCAATGTTGAGAAGTGTATGATCACCTGACCATGTTTGTTGCCATAAACTCTGGTGAAAGCGTCTGGGGATCTGTCTTGTCTCGCAGAAGTGTGCTAGTTTTAAATATCTGTCTCTACTGCTCTACTGCTCACAGTTATCAGTCAATCTCCTACTACTACTTTTATTGTGACCTTGCATCTACAACCATAACAGTTTAGTTGGCCAGAATTGCCATATATCATTATGGAACAAATTCAGACACTTGTGGACTAGATGCTAGGAATAACCCAGCTAGTCCAAGGATTTGCTGAGAGGATTCTACAAGTGGAGAAATCTCTGTCTCAGTCTGTTACTTCTGCTGTTTCCAAGGAACTTAAGATAAATCTGCCTGATTGATTTTCAGGGAAATTTTTTGCTATTTTTCATAAAAGCTGCAAGCTGTATTTTCGTCTCTGACTTTACTCTTCTGGTAGTGAGCAGCAATGTGTAGCCATTATTATTTTGCTTCTGCGGGGTGACCCTCAGTCCTGGGCCTTTTCAGTAAATTACCAAGCCACAGAATTGATTTTTAACGCTGGGTTTACTCTACCATGAACCTCAATTGTGCAAGTTCTCCCACTTAAAAAGATGAGAGAGGCCTGTAATTGACATCATAGGTAGACCTCAACTAGGAGAGACAAAATGAGAAAACAAATCCAGAAAATCACACTGTCTTATTTTTAAAGAATTTTTTTTGCAAATTATGGTGAAAAATAAGTATTTGGTCAATAACAAAAGTTCATCTCAATACTTTGTTATACTGTATATCCTTTGTTGGCAATGACAGAGGTCAAACGTTTTCTGTAAGTCTTCACAAGGTCGGCACACACTGTTGCTAGTATGTTGGCCCATTCCTCCATGCAGATCTCCACTAGAGCAGTGATGTTTTGGGGCTGTCGCTGGGCAGCACGGACTTTCAACTCCCTCCAAAGGTTTTCTATGGGGTTGAGATCTGGAGACTGGCTAGGCCACTCCAGGACCTTGAAATGCTTCTTACGAAGCCACTCCTTCATTGCTCTGGTGACGTGTTTGGGATCATTGTCATGCTGAAAGACCCAGCCACGTTTCATCTTCAATGCCCTTGCTGATGGAAGGAGGTTTGCACTCAAAATCTCACGATACATGGCCCCATTCATTCTATCATGTACACGAGCAGTCATCCTGATCCCTTTGCAGAGAAACAGCCCCAAAGCATAATGTTTCCACCCCCATGCTTCACAGTAGGGATGGTGTTCTTTGGATGCAACTCAGTTTTCACTCTCCTCCAAACACGACGAGTTGTGTTTCTACCAAACTGTTCTACTTTGGTTTCATCTGACCATATGACATTCTTCCAATACTCTTCTGGAACATCCAAATGCTCTCTAGCAAACTTCAGACGGGCCTGGATATATACTGGCTTAAGCAGGGGGACACGTCTGGCACTGCAGGATCTGAGTCTCTGGCAGCGTTGTATGTTACTGACGGTAGCCTTTGTTACGTTAGTCCCAGCTTTCTGCAGGTCATTCACTAGGTCCCCCCGTGTGGTTCTGGGATTTTTGCTCACCGTTCTTGTGATCATTTTGACCCCACGGGGTGAGATCTTGCGTGGAGCCCCTGATTGAGGGAGATTATCAGTGGTCTTGTATGTCTTCCATTTTCTAATTATTGCTCCCACAGTTCATTTCTTCACACCAAGCTGCTTGCCTATTGCAGATTCAGTCTTCCCAGCCTGGTGCAGGTCTACAATTTTGTTTATGGTGTCCTTCCACAGCTCCTTGGTCTTCACCATAGTGGAGTTTGGAGTGTGACTGTTTGAGGTTGTGGACAGGTGTCTTTTATACTGTTTTCTCATTTTGTCTCTCATAGTTGAGGTCTACCCATGATGTCAATTACAGGCCTCTCTCATCTTTTTAAGTGGGAGAACTTGCACAATTGGTGGCTGACTAAATACTTTTTTCCCCCCTAATTCTGCTGAGAGACTTGTAGTACCTCTCTGCCATTTGGGTCTTATAATAAGGTCAATGGCTCAGTTGAGGTAACTTTTACTAATACTCCTACTTGTGACTCTCCTCCCGCCTGCACAGCAAAAAGTTGAGGTGGAGATGGAGTCTAACAAACTGTATACAGACCCTGCCTTCCTGACACAGGCACTGACTAATTAGCTTACTACTCCTGGTTTGGCTCTGTTCTCTTTTGTATCTATTTGCTTGTTACTTTGTGTCCTTATTCTGCTTTGTCCCAGTTTGGATTTGTGACCCATGGCTTGATTCCCAGATTTTGCATTTGTCTCCTAATTTGGTCTCTTACGTTCTCTCCCTGACCCATGCCTGTAAGACTTCCCTTGACTCCGCCACTGAGTAAGTTGTAGTGGATTTTGTTTTGGTTTCTGCAGCTGTGTGTTTATTATTGGTACATCTATCTGTTTGGTGGCAATTCAGATTCCCAGATTCAGCACAAGTCCAACCCTCCTCATGGTGGGCTCTGGTGAAGGCATCTCCTCATAGTTATCAGCCAGTTCCCTGCTATTGCTTTTATTGTGGCCTGTCATCTAAATACATAATAATATTATATTGTGTGTGGGCAACTGTGGAGCAGATTATACTGTGTGGGGCCACCATGGAGTATATTATACTGTGTGGGGGCCACTGAGGAGCATATTATACTGTGTGGGGACTACTGTGAGTCATATTATACTGTGTGGGGGCCACTGTGGAGCAGATTATACTGTGTGGGGGCCACTGTCGGGCAGACTGTATTGTGTAGGGGCCACTGTGAAGCATATTGTACTGTGTGGGGGCCACTGTAGTTCAGAATGTACTGTGTGGGGGCCACTGTAGATCAGATTGTACTGTGTGGGGGCCCTTCTCTATTTATGTCACACAGTATCTGTTTTATAGCAGACATGTGGTATTAGTACAGGCTGTTATAACATTGCAAATTATTGGGTTTTGGATAGAGGTAGCCAGTAAATTACAGTAGATCTGCTAAGTATTGCAGTATGCCAGCAAACACAAAGACATTACATGTGAGCATTGTCACCATATCAAAAGAGGGGTAAATGCTCATACCCATCAGCCCATTTTGCTGCAGTATAGAATTTGGTGAACAAAACATTGAAACTTTGGGCCCATGACTAGGAAACGTCCCAGATCTTAATCCTATTGTGAATCTGGTTAATCCTCAAAAAGCGGGTGGACAAACAAAAACACAGAAATTGTGATAAACTCTAAGCACTGAATAGACAAGAAGGGGTTGCCAACATTCAGGATTTTGCCCAGAAGCTCATATACAGTATGCCAGAATGAATTACAGAAGTCTTGAAAAATAAGGGTCAACACTAAAAATTTTGAGTCTTTGAATAAACTTCTTGTATCTGAAGAGACCCCAGAGTACAATAACTTCACTTCCGGTTCTATCCAAACTAACTGGAAGGTCGACTCTTCCAAACCCAAAACTAAATGAATTTTCAGAGGTTCTTCCATCTATATTCTCTGCTCAGATATTCTTGGACATGCACTGGTTAAAGGGGTTGACCACTTTCAGGCCAATATTAAGAGACAAATGTTATTGTTTGTGTAATAAAAAAATATACAATTTTCCAATATACTTTCTGTATCAATTCCTCACAGTTTTCTAGATCTCTGCTTGCTGTTATTCATTCTGTTACTTTTAGTGGATAAAACTCTGACCATGGTCATGTGATTTATGGTCCATGGTCATGTGATGGACACAGAGACACAGCTTATTACTAGGCAGATGTCTGATTACTGTGCTGTGACTATAATGAGTGGTATACCTGTGTTCATCACATGACCATGGATTGTATATCACATGACCATGGTCAGAATTTTATCCACTGGAAGTAAGCAGAATGAATGACAGCAAGCAGAGATCTAGAAAACTGAGGAATTAATACAGAAAGTATCATGGAAAATTGTACAACTTTTTATTATACAAACACTAACATTTATCTCTCAATATTGGACTGAAAGTGGCCAACCCCTTTTAATGATCTGTCTACTTATCAGAAATCCATAAAGACATTAAAGCCTATCTTTCAAGAATTAAATGTGTCTACAGTCCCTTCACTGACTTTTATAAAATTGTGTGTATATAGTATAATTAAAGTGAAGACCCAATATTACAAGGTTTGTTCAGGATTAGAAAAAAAGGTCAGCTATGTCCAGAAACAGCAGTATTCTTCTCTGTAAACTGTGTTTGGTATTGCAGTCCCATTGTACTGCTGAAGACCAAGGTATGGTAACAACACTATATGCAGAGACAAAGCATCTGTATGTGAATCTATGCTAGTGGTTAAACTTTTTGAGGCGGGGACCCAGGCGGGGGTCTGAGTCTTTTGTTTGGGACCCTCCCCCATATACCATACTTAGTCCTGTCCGAAAAATAAGTCTCTGCAACATATATTCTGCCTCTTTTGAGCTTTATTTGGCCTCCATCCTGCATCTTATTTTGCTTTATTTGGCCTCCATTCTCCTATATTCTAGCTTTATTTTCCTGTTTCTCATTCTCCTATGGGGACAAGAATCTCTCACATTGAGGAGAGCACCAGTGAAGGTGTGTAGAGATTTTAATTGCCTTTTTCATTCTCCTATGTTCTGCCTCTGTTCTCCTGTCTCCCATTCTTCTGTATTCTGTGGTGCATACAACTGCCAAAAGGGAAGGGAGGATGAAAGTAGTAGTACCTGTCTTGTCAGTAGGCCAAAGACACTAAACCGACTCCTCCAGCCCACTTTTGCAGGTGGGGCAAGATTGAAGAGGCCTGCAGTGTTCCTGATGGTAGTGGTAGTAGCTCTTTCAGTTGTAGCAGGGTGCTCTCCTCTCCTGAGCCAGATGCTGGTGCTCGGAACATCCCTGATTGTAAGCACAGGAATAACTTAGGAGGCAGCAGTGCAGTTGAACCAATGATGTAACTATACTGAGGTAACAAGGAACGAATGCAGCGTCCCAGATGGGGGTAGTAGTTTAAAGTTAATGGTTCCGAACTTGGTCAGAAGGATGCCCCCTAATAAACTCAGTGTTTTTTATACAACTTTATTCTGGAGTGGGGGCGATGTGCAGGCCCTGGGATCGGAGGAATGGGTGTCTTAGTGAACCCATCCCGACATCCGTCGTGCTATTACGGCAGATGCCGGGGCTGTAAAGAAGATGGCGGCCGCTCTGCTGCAGAGCGGTCACCATAGCAACCAGGTCTCCCGCTGTAAGGGACAACGCAGACCCAGAGCTAATGCCTGTGGTCAGAGTCCACTCTGACAGCGAGCATTACTACTTCAAAGCTTCCCCCCACAAAGTGTAAAAACTGCCCCAGGGGCCGGTCCCCACCGGCCCCGTACCTTTGAAGTTGCAAGCCGGCTCCCGTATGTTATGAAGGCTCCCAGGCCTGTCATAGGAATATTACTATTGCGGCTGGGCTGGTCTGTGACTTTCAATCAAATGATTGCAGATTCAAGCCCCCTAACTAATAAAACTAATAAAATGGTAAAAAATAAATAAATAAATAAAATTAAAAGTTCTAAATCACCCCCTTTCCCTAGAATATATATAAAAGTAGAAAATGACTGTGAAACACATACACATTAGGTATCACTGTGTCCAAAAACACCCAGTCTACAAACTTATAAAAATATTGTTCCTGTATGGTGAACGTCATAGTGGGAAAAAAAATCAAAAGTGCCAAACTGCTGTTTTTTTCACTGTTTCACCTTTTATTTGAATAAAAAGTGCTCTAAGCAATAGATATTCCCCAAAATGGTATATCTAAAAAGAACATCTGGCTCCGCAAAAAAAAATATGCCCTATGCATCCCCGAACAGCTGCAGGGTCACCTGTCAATGTGACTTTGCAGTTGTTGCAAAACTACAACTCCCATATATTAAATATTTTACCAATTTTTGCTTCAAATTTTTTTTTTCCCTATTTTCCTCCTCTAAAACCTAGGTGCGTCTTATAGTCCGGTGCGTCTTATAGTCCGAAAAATACAGTACTTCATTTTTCAACATTTTATTGGGGATTCAGCTTTGTCTGGTAAGTTAAGTGAGACACATAGACTTTTATTACTTCAACCAGAAAAACTTGACTGTTCATAATAAAATACAAGTCATAACATCTTGAAACTTCAACTTATAAAGGTGGCTTTACAATGTGCGATTATCGCCTGAATGTTTATGGGTCACCTGATCAGCGCATGATGTGTCATACACTGATCAGGTGACCCAGAAGACCCGCGGTGTTTATCAGTGTTTACCTTTAAACATCTATATTGTATCCAGGACTTGCAAATATAAAGGTCCCAATACATGGGACGACTATAGGGAAATTTGTTGTCCCGGATAGTTGTCCCTTGCATTGAGCAATAAGTGACTTATTGCTAACGAGAAAACGCTGAGAATAAAATAAAATGTACATACTCACCGCCCAGCATGTCCTGGCCCTCCTCTGTCCCTCCTCCATGTCTCCACCAGCTGCCATTTCTGACTTCTCTGTCTGCAGCTTTTGAATTTCGCACTGTCTCCTATCCCAGGACTTCCGGGTCACCTGATCAGCTTCCGCACGAAACATGAGGAGAGAAAAGTGCTGCTTGCAGCACTTGACTCTCCGTATGTTTCCACATATTTCGTGCGGAAACCGAGCGGAAACCACATGGACCCCATTATATACTATGGGGTCCGCAGGTTTCCTTAGGTAAACCACTTTTCTATGTGTATAGGTTTCCATTCAGGGGTAGTCCCCAAGCGGACTCCCCGAACGGAAACCGAACGCAGATGTGAATCGGCCCTTAGTTAGCTTTCTCACTTAACTTACCAGACAAAGCTGAATCCCCAATAAAATGTTGAAAAATTAAGTAATTCTTGTGAATATCACTCATATCTACTGCAGGGGGTATAATATGGCCTGAGGGGTATGAATTGGCCTAGGCCAGTGATGGCGAACCTTTTAGAGACCGAGTGCCCAAACTGCAACCCAAAACCCACTAAATTATCGCAAAGTGCCAACACGGCAATTTAACCTTAAATTAACCAGGATCTGTTTTATAGTGACCGTGCAATGTTATTACAGCCTGTAATAATATCACATGTCTGCTATAAAACAGATACTGTGTGATATAAATAGTGAAGGGCCCCCAGACAGTACAATGCGCTCCACAGTGGCCCCAGCCAGTATTATACGCTCCAGAATTGCCCCCACACAGTATTAGATGCTCCACAGTGGCCCCCGCAAAGTATTATATGCTCCACTTTGCCCCCCCCACATTATATGCTTCACAGTGGGCCCCCACACAGTAGTATATGCTTCAGTGTCCCCCATACAGTATTAGATGCTTCAGTGTCCCCCACAGTATTAGATGCTTCAGTGTCCCCATACAGTAGTAGATGCTCCACAGTAGGCACCCACACAGTAGTTTATGTTACTTACCTAGGCCCATGAAGTCGCACAAAGAGCGTCCTCCTTCTTCTTCTGTTCGCAGGCGCTGATGAATGACGTGATCGCACCTGCGTTGGGGCAGAGGTCACACTCTACAGTCAGTGTAAGCCGCGGTTCCGCGGCCTACAGTGACAGCTTTCACCTGTATGTACATACGTATGTACATACACCTGAAAGAAGCGATCGCTCACTAACTGCGAATCCTGTACCGGATTCCCCGTTAGTGAGCGATCAAGGCAACGGCGCGCGTGCCAACTCAGAGGGCTCTGCGTGCAGTCTCTGGCACACATGCCATAGATTCGCCATCACGGGCCTAGGCCAATTGATACCCTGGAGTATAATCTAGCCTAGGCCACTTTAACCCCAGGTATAGTCTGGACTGTAAGTATACTCTGGCCTGTTACACCGGTCTACAAATTTATAAAAAATATGAATGCTGCAGTGGGAAAAAAAAAAATCAAAAGTGCCAAACTGTTTCGCCTAATAAAAATTGGAATAAAAAGTGATCAAATGTGTAATGGTTGCTCATGGAAAAAAAGACCTACACCGAAAATATGCCCTTGCCCCTTTTTCGGAGAAAAAAATAATATACAGTAAGTATATATAAGTACATTTTCGGAGAATAGCGGTATTACCAAGGTTTTCACCAACAGTGACATTTCCAACAAGTCCAGTATTATTAGAGATGATCAGATCCAGCAGAGCATCCCCTCTAGTTGGATCTTCTACAAACTGGGCCATAAAATTATCCTGCAACTAGTTGATGAATTTCCTCCCCTTTGCAGATGATGCAGTACCATGACCCCAGTCAATATCCGGGTAGTTAAAATCTCCCATCAAGACCACTATACCCACCTGTGCTGTCCATTAACTTTTCTTATACAACTGACCCTCTAACACCTCGATTATGTTGGGGGGGTTTATAGATTATACCCAAAAGTATTTTTATCAGTGGTCACATCCTTATGCAATTCCACTCACAAGGATTCCACATTCTCACAATCTTCACCCACATTTCCCTTTTTCACACTCACTTTCTGTTAGGATTCAGATGCAAGGTAAGAAATGTACTGGTCTTCAGGAGAGCAGCAGCAGAAATGGGCTGGCAACTGTGAGCAGTAGAAAATGCTACTTAAAGGTAAAACACTACAGCGAGCCAAGACCGGCCTCAGACGCCTTCACCAGAGCTCCTCGCAAGAACAGATGGATTTTCGCTGAATCTGAAGACCGGAATTGTCACCAGAACAGAAAGTGTATCACAAATAAATGCACTGCAGCAGAAGCCTACACCAAATCCACACACTACTCACAGGGACAGAGATAACAACCACGGGTCAGCAGCTGAGGAGGGCAACACGGATCCTAATCACGAGACGAAGACAAATCTGGGAAACAAAGCCAATAGTCGAAACCGATCAGGAATGCCAGAACAAAATCGCAAGACAGAGTGGAATCCAAGAATACAGCCGAAGGTCAGTATTAGGGTAGTCAAATCAAAGTCAGGAGCTTAGCAGGAAGTTTCAAACGAATTAGCCAGCAAAGCTGGGTGATGAAGGAATGGTTTATAAAGGCCTGCTCAGGAAGCTTCCCTAAGTTGTCATGGAAACCTTAAAGCAGCAAACACCAATCCTTCCTTATGTTGACATGGCAACCTTGAAGCAGCAACAACAGATGTAACATTCCTGCCACTTTCATGCCACATCTGACATACATACACACTCCACCTCCCTTCCTTTTAGCCCTGTCTTTGGGAGTGTAAAGCCTCAAGCTCCCCCAGTTTGCTTGCTAGGCTTCTGGAATTTGTGAACATACACTTTAATTGCCATCTATACTCACACATTCATTGCCAGAAATTTGCATTCTTGAAGTTTTGTGGATTTGTCTATACTGTTTAGTTGCAATAAATGCATTTCCCTATCAACTATTCTAATCCCTTCCACCACAATCCACTTCTCTACCCACCACAGTAGCCTGTCCCATCTCTGACCTATCTACCCCTATATCTGCTTGTCCCTCCCCCTGCATCCCTAGTTTAAATGCCCCCCTCCCCCCGCGATAGAATTCTCTCCCCTAACACAGCAGACCTCCTTCCATTCAGGTGCAAGTTATGTGTGGAAAACAGCTTTTACCCCAGTGAAAAGTCAACCTAGTGTTCTAGGAACCAGAACCCTTCTTTCCTGCACCAAGACTTGAGCCATGCATTTAACTCCCTAAGCTCCCATTGCCTTTCCTGTGTAGGGTATGGCACATACAGTATTCCAGAGAATACAAACTTGACGGTCCTTCCATTTCCTAGTTCTCTAAAATTATTCTTAAGAAGCCTCCATCTACCATTTATTCTGTCATTGGTACCCACATAGACCATGACAGCTGGGCCTGCCCAGTCCCACTCAACAATTTGTCCATCCGTTCCACCACATGCCAAGCTCTGGCACCAGGGAGACAGCAAACCATTTGGTTGAGGCAGTCCTTGTGACAAACTATTCTATCAGTGTTCCTGATTATAGAATCCCCCATAACCGTGTTGGCGAACCTATGGTACACGTGCCAGAGGGGGCACTCAGAGCCCTTTCTGTTGGCACGTGTGCCGTCGCCCTGATCACTCGCAGGGAATCTGGTGAGCGAGCGCTTCTTTCAGCTGTATGTACAAATGCACTTACAGCAGAAAACTCAGTGTAGGCCGCGGGTTACACTGACTGCAGAGTATGACCTCTGTCCCGACGCAGACGCGATGTTGTCATTCATCAGCACCTGCAGTCAGAAGAAGGAGGACGGTGTTCGTGGGACTTCAGTTAAGTAGTAGATAATACTGTGTGGGGGGCCTACTGTGAAGCAGATAATACTGTGTGGGGGCCCAAAGTGCAGCATATACTACTGTATGAGGGCCCAAAGTGGAGCATATGATACTGTGCGGGGGGCCACTGTGAAGCATATACTACTATGTTGGGGCCACTCTAGAGCATATAATACTGTGTGGGGGATACAAAAAAACCACAGCAAAATCTTCAATAAAAAAGCTGTGTTTCTGCAATGTGGGTCTATAGCCTAAGGCTAAGGGTCCATGCAGCTAATCACTGCAAAAAAACAGTGTGGAAAAGTCTGCATAAAACAACTCTTTTCCTTTCTGCCCCTATTATAGCTATACGGAAAACGCCAGCGTTTACGTACGTATAATTGACATGCTGTGACATGCAAAGTGTTTTTGAAATTGCAGCTTTTCCGCTGCAGAATTTTTTCTGCACTGTAGGGACGGGATTAGCCACAATCTCTTCCGCTTTGCATGGAAAGTAAAATGTTGCGTTTTTTTGCCACAAATTCTGTTGTTTTTTACTAGATAAATCTCACTCAATGTTTGCTCTCCAAACTAAGTTCTAATGAAAAATGTGTCTTGGAATATCTCTGATGCACATTGGTGGATATAATTTCATACCATGGTTCTGTCTTTTTCATAATTTGCTTTGTCTTGTAATTTCTCTTTTTTACTTGATATAAATGTATTTTTTTTATCATGCACTGATAAATAGGTAGGTATTTATCAAGTGAAGCAGAGTTTTTATGTACAAATGTCCATCTGAGCCCATTTTATGACTTTTTAATCATATAATTGATTTTTTTGTTTATATTTTGCTTAAAATCATTAGGTTATGGGAGGTTTAGTTTTGGGTTATTTAGTATCCTTTTAAGTAATATATAGAACTTAATAGTGTAGCCATTTTTAGCTTTCTTACACTTAATCTGATAACATACTGCAGGGCAAGGATGTAACCATGACAGTTGCAGGGGGTGCGACTGGGCCAGTTGGGGTAGGGGTCCTCGGCTAGCAGGAGATAGCCTGGCTCTGCAGCACCATGATAGCAGTCGGGAAAAGCCTGGTTCCCTGACCGCTATAAATCCCCTTAATGGAAAAGAGCCTGGTGTTATATGATGTATGTACATGCCACTGGGCCCTTTTCCAATATAAGCTTGCCCCCAGGTTATCCTCCCCATGGGGTCACCGTTGACGTAATGACATCAGCACACCCCACATGACCCAGAGGTGATCCTTTGGTTCATATTATATCGTGTGGGGCCACTGTGGAGCATTATACTGTGTGGGGGCCATTGTGGAACGTTGTACTGTGAGGGTGGGGCTCTGGGAAGGGGGAGGGGGTAGAGGATCCCGGTCAAAGTTTGCACCAGGGCCCCCAAGACTTTGGTTACATCACTGCTGTAGAAATGAAAGCAATTGAAAATAAGGAACGTTACAGAGGACTGCAACTCTTTACTTAACCACTTTTGGACTGCCCATAAAGTATATACGTCTGGAAGTGGTTGTGTTGTTCTGCAAGGACATACCGGTATGTCCTTGCAGTTTTAAGCAGCTGCACGAAATTGTTATGGCTGTTACTATACCCTGAGCTTCCTTAGAGAAGTCAGGGAAGGTTTATTACCGTCCCTGCCTTCCCGATCGCTGTGTACACAGTGCTCAATGAGCTCTGCATACACAGCTATGGGAGTCGCCATGATGCAGCACCCCTCTGACCTGGTAGTCACGTGATCCACCGGGATCAGAGGCTGTTAGAGCTGCTGGGCAGTTATGGGCAGGAGGCTGTATTCCTCCTGTAACTGGAGCTAAGGTATCAGCCCCAGTTACAGAGGAAATCAGTTCCCCCACCAAAAAAAAAAACAGTGATCAGATTTCCCCAAAGGTCTATTATGACCTTATGGGGACACAATGTAAAATAAATAAAATGAGTAGAAAAGTAAAAAAAAAAAAGTAAGTAAAATAATTAAAAAATAATAATAATATGCCAAACTCACGCCCTTATTACAGGTTCTAGCCCCACCCCCCGACGACACAATACAAAATAAAAATTACAGTAAAACTATTTTAAAAAGTTTTTTAGCAGTACTTTGTGCTATTAAATTAAAAAAAAAATAAAAAAATGAAAAGTGAAAAACAGACACCTCCCTCCTCTTTTGTTTATATTTTCCCGGATATAAAAAAAATTAAAAAACATGCAAAAATAAAAACATAAAAATAAAGCCCTATGTGTCACCGAAAAAATACGCAGAAATTAGTTGAATAACGCAAATGATAAAAATGTTATAGCCCTCAAAACCGCACATACAAAAAACCCGAAAATGTGTCTGGTCCTGAACCAGAAATTGGCCCAGTACTGAAGTGGTTAAAGGGTTATTAGTATCTTAGCCTTTCATTGCTGAGATAGGAATAGCCCTGCCTTCACCTCCCTGATGTGACAGGGAGTAACGGAGACAGGCCAACATGGCTGTTCTACACAGTTTTTGCAACTCTTAGGCAGGGTTCACACTACCGTTGGATTCCATTATGAAGGTGTCCATTAACAAAAAACAAACCTATCAATGGATCAGTTAAAATAACGGACACATTAGCATCAGTTAGCATCAGTTAGTGTTCGATTTTTAACACTGTCCTTTTTTTTTTTGTTTCTGCTTTCTGAGCCTGTGCAGAAAAAAAACGGACATAAGTCCGTTACCTATAGACTTCAATGTTAAAAAAATAACGGACACTTGCTGTCCGTCAAGAATCCGTTTGTCCAAATGGACAAAAAAGTCCTGCATGTAGGATTTTTTGTCCATGGAAAAAAAACGAACTAACTGATGGATTGGGTGTAAACAGACACAAACGGACACTAACGGACACAATATAAAAACCCATTGAAATGAATGGAAATTCAACAGATTTCTGACGGTTCAGCTAAACCTAAAGTCCATTAAACCTGATTTTTGTGTCTGTCTCTGACTGTCTGAGTTCACTGCTGCTGCCATTGAGCCATTCCTCCCACAATATACACACACACACACACACACACGCACACAGGGTAATATAGAGTAACAGAGTAACATCTGCCTTAGAGGGAATTGTAATCATGAGCAGATGTTTAGCCATCTGTGATTATAGTGCATAGATTATACTCATGTTTCCATCTTTCCTTGTGCATCTTCTGAAATTTTCTCCATATAACGTCTTTTGTCTCACATCAACATTCTAAGAATGCTGTTTCTGCGGTATATAACTTAATCTTTTTTACTTCCTAAATAAATACAGAAAAAGAGAATGCTTTCTAGATATAGTAGTATCTATAAATGCTGCTATTCCCTATACAATACAAAATCTTGAGATATTCGGCTACTATATTAGTAGTTCACAAAACCTCTAATCTGGGTTTCTAGCTCTAATATGTATGCTTGTTACTGCTCTGAGAAATTAGCCCCTTCTGAATTTCACATGTGCTGTACCTCCTGCTGCTGTTTCATATCAACCCTCATTAAAAGTCCTTTTTCATAGGCTGAATATATGTCATTGAATATTTAGTGCTGGCATCTGGACAATTTTTCCTGGGGCCAATCAGGAGTTTTGCATGCTTTAGTCATTTTCTTTCCCTCTCCCCCCATTCTCCCATTTCCCTTTCTCATTTTATCTCATTCATATTATACCACTTTTAGCTCTGGCCAAAAATATGCATTTCAATATCTTTAATTTTTGGTCATTTCTTCTTCACAGTTTAATAGTCATAGCAAGCCCTGCATTGATCAAGATGCAAACCAAATAATATTATCCATAGGCTGAGGCCCCACATTGTGGAAACGCAGCTTTTTTTGTTGCAGACTTTGTTGCAGTTTTTTAAGCCAAAGCCAACAATGGCTACAAAAAGAATGGGAAATATATAGGAAGTTCTTATACTTCTACCTTCTGCTCAATCCACTCCTGGCTTTGGCTCAAAAAACCGCAACAAAATCTGCAACAAAAAAAGCTGCTTTTCCACAACGTGGGACCTCAGCCTTAGGCTAAGGTTCCATGTGGCCTCCCGCAGAAAAAAATGCGCTGCGGGAGAAACCACAGCGGGATCGCATCGTGGTTCTTCCCGCAACGCTTTAGACAGAAAGTTTGCAGAGTTTTCCTCTGCGGACTTTCTGTTTCAATTATACCTATGTGGAAACCGCCGGTGATTCCGTAGGCATAATTGACATGCTGCGATTTCCAAAACCGGCACGGTTTTGGAAATCGCCACATGTCCGCAGCGCGTTTTTTTCCGCAAAATGGGCATGAGATTCACTAGAATCCCATCCACTTTTCTCTGACTGTAAAACACCATGAGCAAATTGCGGCGTTTACGCCATGTGGGGCTTTAGCGTTACAGAGGCTTTTCTCACCTTTGTACTTTGGAGTAAAGTTGAACATCTCTGTTGGCAAGGTTTTATAGAACTTCTGTTCCTGAAATACCATTTGTTATAGAATTGCTGCTTAAGCAATTCACAAAAGGTAATGGAATTGTTATTTCAGCATTTTTCTAATTAGCAGCAAGTAACTGACAGGAACAAGAGACGGCAAGTAAACAAGCTACCTATAATCCCACAATGCCCTGATTTGTGGAGACTAAAGCTGGCCATATGCATTTGATTTTAGACTGGTTAAGTGACAGATTTTGAACTGTCTGCTGTAGATTGGTCATACATAAACTAAAGTTGGTCAGAACCAAAATCTGTTCTGTTGGATTTTTTCATGTATGGGCTAGACCAGTGTTGTAATTAAAGTCTTGGGGGCCCCGGTGCAAACTTTGACCAGGACCCCCTACCCCCTCAGTACAGCATACTCTTGATAGTGACGGTTATGAGTACTGCAGCAGTATCTCAGATACTTGAAAGTGATACAACTATTGTACCCACAACTGCGGTTATCAAGAACACGGTGAGTGAGCACCACAGCACTCTGCATGTAAACAATACTGGGAGCTGCTTGTTCTGGGAAACTGCTAATCAGAAGGGGTCCTAACAGTCTAAGAGATCTAAGAAATCAGTTGGGGTCCAACACCCAGGGTCCCTGCTGATCAACAGTTTGAAGGGACCGTGGTGCTTTTAGGAGCGCTGTAACCCCTTCTCTATTTGCATCGCACATTATCTGTTTTATAGTGACTGTGAAATGAAGTTACAAACTGTAATAACATCACACGGCTGTTATGAAACAGATGAGGTGTGATGTGAATAGTGAATGGGCTGCACACAGTATAATATGTTCCCCAATGCCCCAACACAGTATATTACGCTCCACAATGGCCCACACACAGTATAATATGGTCCACAATGGCCTCCACATAGCATAATATGCTCCACAAGTATATTAAGTAGAGGCCCAGGGGTGGCGAGTAAAAATAACAAGCAACTATACTAACCTTGCCTCACCTCTACTGGGCATCCTTGATCTTTCCAGCTTTTTTCGAGTCTTTTCTGCCTGCGACTGAGGTCATGTGATGGAAGAGTCCTGAAAAGGATGCTGGGGACCGTTGGAAGCCCAGGAGAGGTGAGTAGAAAGATTTGTTATTTTTAATCACCTTTCCTGAGCAGGCTTCTATTATAAAGGGAGCCGGGTGGGATATACATACATCACATAATCATGGGCCCCTTTCCATTAACCAGATGAATCTACAGCTGGCCGTACCCGGCCGGGCCCATTTGCCTTTGCACCCCCTACGACCACAATCATTATGCCCCTGGTCTAGACTGATAGACCTATGGGCGATTTTTGCATTGTGGGCATGTGTTTATACTACTAACACACATCCACAAAATGTCCATTATTTCCTGCTTTCAGCACTTCTTTTGCACTAAATGACTTTCATCTGTTAATTTTCCTAGTTTCTCCAATACTAATACTAAGATTACCTCCTCAACAAGTTTAGATCAACCTCAGCCCCACTGTTATTGCTCCATGGTGAACCAAAATCTTCACCACAAAACCTCACTCACCCTGGTTTGACTGCTCTTTCAAAGAACTTAAAAGAAAAGGGGTGGAAATTTGAACGTCTGTAACGGAAACATCAATCACCGAAGGACAAAATCTCACTGATACTGACCCAACTACCAAGTCAGTCATAAATAAGAAAAAGTCCAACTTTCAGTCACAAAAAAAAAGAAACAGCAAGATAGAGGCCGACACAGCTGTTTCCACAATAGATAAATTCTAAAATCCACACTACCCAAAACCTACTATTACTTATTGCTTATTACATCAGGGACAAATTTTTAGTGATCTGTACTGGCATCCAAAAAAACCCTACAAGAAATGACCTTGACAGTACAGAAGCCAGTAATAATTTCTTAAGTCAGTTTGACCAAGTAGATGAAACAGAAATCACAAACATCCTTTACAGTTTACTCAGAACAACATGTGAACTAGACCAATGCCCAACATTACTTCTACTGGAATGTTCTGACCTGTTCATTCCCAACAATCAGAAAGAAAATTCAGCTTCATGAATTTGAATCAGAATCACTGCTGTAGGGTGATAGCTCACAAAACAACTCTAATGCAAGCAATTGAAAAAAAGGGAAAAAAATGGAATTTGAAGCTGAATTTTCCCTAGCTGAGAAATTCAGCTTCAGGAATTTGAAGCTACATTTTTCCTAGTGGAGAAATTCAGCTTAGATTTTTTCATTAAATTTGGACAAGAGAAAAAATCAGCTTCAAATTCCTTAAAGAGGACCTTTCACGTCCTCATGTATACGCTGTTTTACATACCGCTAGAAAGCCGATAGCTTTCAGCGCACTGCCGGCTTTCCCGGTATATGCCCCGGGGCTGGAGATATCGGCGGTCTTAGTTTCATGGTTTACTGTCAGAAGGGCGTTCCTGACAGTCTAACTGTCTATGAACGAGTACTGACAGGGAGGGCGTTCCTCGCTGCCCAGCTAGACTGTCAGGAACGCCCTTCTGACAGTAAACCGTGAAAATAAGACCGCCAATATCTCCAGCCCCGGGCACATACCGGGAAAGCCGGAAGTGCGCTGAATTCAGCTCGCTATCGGCTTTCTAGCAGTATGTAAAACAGCGTATACATGAGGACGTGAAAGGTCCTCTTTAAGGAATTTGAAGCTGATTTTTCCTCTTGTCCAAATTTAATGAAAAAAAATCTGTGTGTCAAATTCCGCAACTGCCAGGCAATATTTTCTGCCTCCCATTCATTTAAATTGGAGTTAAGTTGGAATCTGCCTGAAGATCGAGCATGACGCTTATTTTTCTGCTAGCAGAAAAAATCCACTAGAGGAAAAATCAGCATCTGAATCACATTGAAATGAATGTAGGATGGTTTCAGATGGAATTTGGAGCTGAATTTGAGGTGGAATCCACCTCAAATTCAGCTCCAAATTCCTCTGTGTGAACATACCCTAACTGTTCTATGCAGAGTGGGATTTTGCTTAATATACTGAAAGCAACCATCATCAAGCCCCTTCTAAAAAAGAAGTTAATAGAATAGTCGGTTGCTATCCAACTAGATACAAGACTGGTGATGACATCAATGACCCTTTTCAGTCAGGCTTCAGATAAAAACAGCACTCCAACCATTAGAAAATTACTTGGTCATAGCCAGGGACAGAGGCAAATACACCATCCTAATTCTCTTAGATTTCTCAGCAGCAGGAGTGTAACAGCAGTTTCCCCGACTGCTATACAAATTGTTAATGGAAAGCAGCCTAGCATGTCGCTGAGCCCCTTTCCAATAGATGACTGCCCAGGGGAGGTGACTAAAAATAAGAAATACTTATACTCACCTCTCCTGGGCTTCTGATAGTCCTCAGCATCCTCTCTGGGGCTCTTCCGGCTGGTGACTGAGGTCATAATGTCCGTGGCCCTTATCCCCTCCCTACAGCATACTCTTGATAGTGATGGTTACGGGTGCTACAGTGGTATCTCAGATACTTGAAAGGGATACAGCATTAGTATCCACAACTGCAGTTATCAAGAATACGGTGAGTGAGTGGTGCAATGCCCGGCATGTAAACAATACTGGAAGCTGCGTGCTGTGGGAAACAGCTGATCTGCAGGGTCCTAACAGTCTAAGAGATGTAAGAGATAATTGGGGTTCCAACACCCAGGGCCCCAGCTGATCAACTCTTTAAAGTTACTGTGGTGCTTTTGCGAGTGCCGTAACTCCTTCACGATTTACATTGCACAGTATCAGTTTTATAATCACCATGCAATGTTATTACAGCCTGTAATAATAGTGCACGGCTGCTATAAAAAAGATGGAGAGTGATGTAAATAGTGAAGGGGCTGCACACAGTATAATATGCTCCATAATGGCCCACACACAGTATAATATGCTCAACAATGGCCCCATACAGTATATTATGCTCCACAGTGGCCCCCACACAGTTTAATATGCTCCACAGTGGCCCCCACACAGTATAATAATATGTTCCCCACAGAGGCCCCACACAGAATAAAATGCTCCCAAGAGCCCCCTAGAGTCACTTCAGGTGACTCCTTTGAAACTCGACAAATATTTGCGAGGTTAGGCCCCAGAGTACAATAAGTAAAGGCCCAGGGGAAGTGATTAAAAATAACAAACACTTATACTCACCTTGTCTCACCTTTCCTGGGCATCCTCACTCCATCTTCTTCGGTCCTCTTCTGCCTGCGACTGAGCTGACATGCCCCAGACGTCACTGCTAGGGGCTGTGATTGGGTCTCATCGATCACGTGGGACGCGCTGACGTCATTACGCCGGCACCCCATGTGACCGCTGGGGCCCAATCACAGGCCGGAAGAGCCCCAGAGAGGATGCTGAAGAGTGTCAGAAGCCAGGGAGAAGTGCGTATAAGTATTTCTTATTTTTAGTCACCTCCCCTGGGCAGGCGTCTATTGGAAAGGGGCCCAGCGACATACCGGGCTGCTTACCATTAACAGTTTGTATAGCAGCCAGGGAACCAGCTGGATCATTACACCCCTGCTGCTGAGAAATCTAAGAGAATTAGGATGGTGCATTTGCCTCTGTCACTGGCTATGAACAAGTAATTTACTAATCATATGAGTGCTCTGTTTTTATCTGAGGAACCAGGCTTTCTCCGACTACTATCATGGTGGTCCAGGGCCCCGGTCATCTCCATCTGACCGCTGGCCCGTACCCATCTGGGCCCGGTCGCGGTCTCACCCCCTCTGACTGCGATTCTTACACTCCTGGTCTGAGAGACCTCAGAGTATAATAATAGCACCAAAGTGGAGGGCTGAACCTCATGAATATTTGTCGAATTTCATGGGGTTCACCTGAAGAAGCTCTAGTGGTGCTCTTGGGAGAATTTAATACTGTGTGGGGCCACTGTGGGGAGCATATTATACTGTGCAAGGATCACTGTGGAGCATATTATACTGTGTGGGGACACTGTGGAGCAGATTATACTGTGTGTAGGCCACTGTGGATCATATAATATTGTGTGGGGGCCACTGTAGAGCAAGTAATACTGTGTGGGGGCTTCTGTGGAGCATATAATACTGTATGGGGTCACTGTGGAGTATATTATACTGTGTGGGGGTCACTGTGGAGCATATTATCTGTGTGGGGTCCACTGTGGAGCATATTATACTATGGGGGGGCCGCTGTGGAGCATATTATACTGTATGGGGCCCCTTCACTATTCACATCACACGCCATTTGTTTTATAGCAGCCGTGCACTATTATTACAAGCTGTAATAACATGGCATGGTTATTATGAAACTAATACTGTAAATAGTGAAGGAGTTACGGCGCTCGCAAAAGCACCACAGTATCTTCAAAGTGTTGATAAGCAGGGGCCCTTGGTGTTGGACCCCCACTAATCTCTAACATCACTTAGACTGTTATTAGACTGTTAGGATCCTGCAGATCAGCTATTTCCCACAGCACGCAGCTCTCAGTATTGTTTACATGCCAGGTGCTACGTCGCTCACTCACCGTATTCTTTATAACTGCAGTTTTGAGTACAATAGCTATAGGGAAGGGGTAGGGGGCCCCGGACAAAAGTTTGTACTGGGGCCCACAAGACTTTAGTTACAGCACTGCTCAATAGCATTTCACACTGTTCACAAAAATTATCCTCCTCCCAGATTAAGCCCGGTGTAACAGGCCAAATTAACCCCCAATCAAATTAACCCGGGTATAGTTTGGCCCAGGACAAAGTATACCCCAGGGATAAACTGTCCTATGCCAAACTATACCCTGAGGTGTAAAATATCCTAGGCCAAACTATACCATGGGTATAAAATAGTCTAGGCCAAACTATACCCCTCCAGGCCAGAAAATACCCCTCTAATGTGGAACCCGGGTATAGTCTGGCCCAGGCCACAGTATACCCCTGGGGATAAACTTTATACCTGAGGGTGTAAAATAGCCTACACCAGGAATATATCCCTCTAGGCCAGTGATGGCAAACCTTTTAGAGACCGAGAGCCCAAACTGCAACCCAAAACCCACTAAATTATTGCAAAGTGCCAACATGGCAATTTAACCTTAAATTAACCAGGATCTGTTTTATAGTGACCGTGTCTGTAATAATATAAATAGTGACGGGCCCCCAGACAGTACAATGCGCTCCACAGTGGCCCCAGCCAGTATTATATGCTCCAGAATTGCCCCCACACAGTATTATAGGCTCCACAGTGGCCCCCACTCAGTATTATATGCTTCACAGTGGCCCCCGCACAGTATTATATGCTTCAGTGTCCCCCATACAGTAGTATATGCTTCAGTGTCCCCCACACAGTATTAGATGCTTCAGTGTCCCCCACACAGTATTAGATGCTTCAATGTCCCCCACACAGTATTAGATGCTTCAGTGTCCCCCATACAGTAGTAAATGCTTCAGTGTCCCCCACATAGTATTAGATGCTTCAGTGTACCCACCATACAGTATTAGATGCTTCAGTGTCCCCCATACAGTAGTATATGCTTCACGCTTCACAGTGTCCCCCATACAGTAGTATATGCTTCACAGTGTCCCCCATACAGTAGTATATGCTTCAGTGTTCCCCACACAGTATTAGATGCTTCAGTGTCCCCCACACAGTATTAGATGCTTCAGTGTCCCCCACACAGTATTAGATGTTTCAGTGTCCCCCATACAGTATTAGATACTTCAGTGTCCCCCATACAGCATTACATGCTTCAGTGTCCCTCACACAATATTAGATGCTTCAGTGTCCCCCCCATACAGTATTAGATGCTTCAGTGTCCCCCACACAGTAGTATATGCTTCACAGTGTCCCCCATACAGTAGTATATGCTTCAGTGTTCCCCACACAGTATTAGATGCTTCAATGTCCCTCACACAGTATTACATGCTTCAGTGTCCCCCATACAGTATTAGATGCTTCAGTGTCCCCCACACAGTATTACATGCTTCAATGTCCCTCACACAGTATTAGATGCTTCAGTGTCCCCCACACAGTATTAGATGCTTCAGTGTCCCCCATACAGTAGTAAATGCTTCAGTGTCCCCCACATAGTATTAGATGCTTCAGTGTCCCCCCATACAGTATTAGATGCTTCAGTGTCCCCCACACAGTAGTATATGCTTCACAGTGTCCCCCATACAGTAGTATATGCTTCAGTGTTCCCCACACAGTATTAGATGCTTCAGTGTCCCCCACACAGTATTAGATGCTTCAGTGTCCCCCACACAGTATTAGATGCTTCAGTGTCCCCCACACAGTATTAGATGTTTCAGTGTCCCCCATACAGTATTAGCTACTTCAGTGTCCCCCATACAGCATTACATGCTTCAGTGTCCCTCACACAATATTAGATGCTTCAGTGTCCCCCCCATACAGTATTAGATGCTTCAGTGTCCCCCACACAGTAGTATATGCTTCACAGTGTCCCCCATACAGTAGTATATGCTTCAGTGTTCCCCACACAGTATTAGATGCTTCAATGTCCCTCACACAGTATTACATGCTTCAGTGTCCCCCATACAGTATTAGATGCTTCAGTGTCCCCCACACAGTATTACATGCTTCAATGTCCCTCACACAGTATTAGATGCTTCAGTGTCCCCCATACAGTATTAGATGCTTCAGTGTCCCGCACACAGTATTAGATGCTTCAGTGTCCCTCACACAGTATTAGATGCTTCAGTGTCCCCCATACAGTAGTAGATGCTCCACAGTAGGCACTCACACAGTAGTTTATGTTACTTACTTAGGCCCATGAAGAGCTGCAGTCCCACGAAGAGTGTCCTCCTTCTTCTTCTGTTCGCAGGCACTGATGAATGACGTCATTGCGCCTGCGTCGGGGCAGAGGTCACACTCTGCAGTCAGTGTAAGCCGCGGTTCCGCGGACTACAGTGACAGCTTTCACCTGTATGTACTGTGACAACTTGGGGAAATTAGACTCAAAATGGCGGTAGGCTCCTGGTCCGGACAGCGGTGGTTCGTGGTACTGGGCGCCGGAAAGATAGCGTTCAGACGGTCCAAGTGTAAAATAAAACTGGCTTTATTCAGCTTAACTGCAACATAGCAAAACAACAAAAAACCTAGGCCACAGTTAGGGCACTAACTGACTCCCTCAGCCCCTAACTGTCCTGACTATTGCTCAGCTCCAGCAACAGTCCCCTGTGGACCCCAGCCCTTCTGGGACAGAGCCTCTCCCTCTGTCCTTAGCTGGTCCACAATCTCCTGCTCCCTGCAGGATACTCCAGCCTTCTGGAGTTACACGCCACACCCAAAGGTGTGGCTGAGGGCCTTTTCAGGGCTGGCCTGGGTCGCTCCCTAGCGCCGTCTAGGTTCACATACTCACATACCCTCCCCCTCAGCTCACTACCCATGGAGTGAGCTACAATGGGACAAGACATCCTATGACGAAGTCCCTCTTCAACCATGCATGCCTGTCCAGTGTCTCTCCAGAAGTCCCAATCTGGCGGTCTCTTCTTCCAGATTCCGGTTACTCGACATTTCCGGTTTCTCATCACTTTAACTGCTACGCCAAGGTCCTGGCCATTCTGTGCATAGGCAAGTTTTTCTTCATCACCTTCACAATTCGCCATACAGGGGATCACATCATTTTCATCTCATTTCTCGCCATAGTCTTCAGCCATCCCATTGCATGACTTGGATTCCTTTAGTGAATAGCCGTAAGAATCTTCAACTTCTCCTATCATGAATCCACAAGAGCTCAGAGACCAACTAACACGTACTTCATGCACATCAATGTCTTTAGAGTATAATTGTTTCACGGGTACTTTTTCCGTAACCTTCATCTCAAAGCAAACTTTGCCATCCCATCAAGGCTTAGAAGTTTAGGAGACATAGGCTGCTTGCTCTCCTCTTTGAGATACACAAGCTCTGTACTGCAATATCTTCTCCTTCTGCACGAGGGCCATACAATACACCCTCACATAATAGATCACGCTGAACTACATTTTCTGGCATGTCTTTAACAACTGTCACATCATTCGTGACATGTAACCATCTCTTACTTCTGTATGCAAATGACGGCTGCTCAGTCTCTGCATTAGAGCCTCTACCACGGTTACTTCCATTAGTTAGGGACATAGCAACATTGTATCTCCGCCTCTTCTTGTTGCTATTAGCATCAGGCGGTAAAACAACTTCTGCCTCTTCTCTTCTTTTTAGGTTGACTATATTACTTCCTGACTCCCCCTTCACAGACAACATGGAGTCATTATTCACCATTTGTCCACCAGACATTTGGCTAGAGACAGGCACAGCAACACCTTTATCCACAATGGCTTCAGACACTTTAGCTGTTGGGACAACATATGCGTGGTCAGTCTTCTTACGGACTCTTGTTCCACACTTTTGATGACCCTTCACCTTATTTACCATCTCACAGCCCTCTAGGCTTTGGACCTCATTGGTTTGAAGCTGGACCCACTCTGTCACAGGCAGTGTGTGACCAATCACAGTTTCTTCTTCAGTTGGACCTTCTTTGGCCTCCTCACATTTTGCAGGAAGTCCACCTTTAGCAGCATCTTCCTGGGGAACTATACCCTCTACTTGACGTTTTACCGAATCACGTGGTTTCATCATAATCTGATCATTGGTATCAGCATCAGTGGACAGGTCACTCATGTCTGTCTGACTTAATGATTCTCCTTTCTCTGCCTCTATGCTGGCAGCTTTCTCCAATTCTAACGCCTTCTGTAGCGCACAAATCTCTGATTCCAGCTCCAGAACTTTCTTCACTGCCACATTTTTCTGAGCAGCTTCCATCTCAGTTGTTACTAGTGCACCTTGCAGCTCTGATTCTTTAGAGGTTAACAGGTTCTGCAGCAAGTCTCTCAGCTTCTAGTACTGCCAGCTTTGAAGATAGGGCAGATGCCGACTGTTCAGTATTGGATAAAGACTGCTGCAATCGATCCAATTCTTTTCTTTTAGATTCCACTTCGGTTTTTAACTGTTCAATCTGAAAAGTGCGCTCTTCCAACTTTATTTCTGACTCACGTTTCACTTGATCCATCTGAAACTCCAGCTGTTTCTTGATGCGTGCAATTTCCTCCTGCTTGTTCACTTGCACCTTTAGTTTAGCAACAAGCATTTTTAGATCTACAATCTCAGCAGATAAATTAGACAGGTCCAATTCTCTCTTGGCCTTTTCCAGCTTGTCATAAGCATTAGCTTTGTTCTCATACAATATCTGCACAGATTCCAGGCTTTTCTCAACTTCATCCTTGGAGCTAACCAAATTTGACACAATCCGACGTTGATGATCACGATCTACACCTACATCTTCTAGTTCCTGCTGCAGTCTAATTTTCGTCTTCTCAAGTTTGTCATAAGCAGCAACCTTCTTCTCCATTTTTTTCTTCATATGAGTCGCCTGAGCCTGTAGTGTTGAAATCTGCTTTGACAAATCTCTTTTTGCTTCCTCCTCTTCTTCTAGTTCCTCAAGGAAACCACTTTTCTCATCTTCCATTTGTTTTAGTTTTGTACTAAAGTCAAGCTTCTGACGGGTTTCTTCTTGCAAAAGATTCTGAGTGTCCTGAAGCTGAGATTCTAGTGTAGAAAAATCTTTGGAAAGTTTGATAAACTTGCTGTCTGCTTGAGAAAGAAGCCCTGTGACATTATTCAATTCCACCTGTAGTCTGTTTGCCTTGTCTAGCAGTTCTGCTTGAAACCTGTCCCCTTCTGTGACTTTTAGTTGCAGCTCTTGAAGTTGAGTCTCTACTTTTTTGTGACTCTCCTGTAAGGTTTGCACTTTCTGAGCATGGACAGACGATATCTCCATCAATTTTTTGTCTTTATTTTGCACCAAAACAGACAACTTCTCATTATCTTCACAAGATCCTGACAGCGCCCTCTCCAGGCTACATATTCTAGCTTTGAGTTCCCTTTCTCTTTGTTCCAGAACTCCAGCTCTGCTTCGCCATTCGTGGATTTCACCATTTAGGCGAACCTGATGCAAGTTTTGCTCTGACTGCAATGTCTGCACTACAGATTCTAAATCACTCTCTCGGTCAGACACATACTTCCTCAGCTCGGCAATTTCATTTTCTTTGTCAGTTAATGCAGCCGAAAGTTTTTCACACATCCTGACTTGGTCATCCAGACATTCTGACTGCAAAAATTCACTTCTCTCATATTTAGCAGTTTCAAGGTCATCTCTTAATTTTTCAATGACACTCTCTTTGGCAATGGAGTCTTGAACATGCTGCTCCTTTAAATCCTGCAATTGCTTCTCAAGCACTTGCTTTTGCTCTACACTCTGTATAACTTTATTAGATAGAGCACATTTCATTTCAGCAAACTCCTTCTTAGTGACACAGTCCATTCCAGGCAAACCCAGTAAAACATTTTCACAATGACTAGGATATAACCTCTTCATAGAGTCAAGCTCTGCCTTTAACTTAAGGTTCTCTCTTTCTGATACCAAAAGTTGCCATTTCCAATCAGATATTTCATTCTCATACATGAACCTGATGGTTTTATTCTCATCTTGAAGCTGCTGCATCATAATATTTTCATCTTTGGCGCTTTGATGCACTCCAGTATGAGACATACAGTCAGCAGGGACATATTCCATCATAGAACAGAGGTGCTTTAGAAAAATTGAGTCACTGTCATGCAACCCTTTATCTTTACTTGCACTCCACATGATCTGTTTCGGGTTTTGTGTCTCTCTGCATTCAGACTGCTGCACTAATGTGCATAACTTCTCTGCTTTTTTACAAGCTGAAATTCTCTTTTTCTTGCCCATGGTTTACTAACAAAATTACACAATATTCCACAGCAACCTTGGGTTCAACCAGCAGCAACTTTTTTTTGCTATCTTCTGCAGTCACATGTATTCAAACAGTTAACTTATGTGGCACTACAACAACAAGCATTTTCTTCTGTCTTCCACAGAAAACACCAACATGGCACCATAGCCTTTCACATAGACTGTTTGCAATATCCAGCTTCTATACACATTGCATACTTTCTTGCCAACAGCAAGCACTTTACAGACTTCTGTACCACAGTATACACAAAGTCCATTCCCTGGATTCCTCTTCCAGAGTTTTACTTTCACCAGTTTTTGCACACACTTTGCTATGTTGCAATTCACTCACCCCTTCCTGGGCTTCTCAGTTGAAATCACAGATTTCTTCCAGCTGTAGGCCACAATGCACACTTAGCAGTACTGCAGTCACCAACCACTTGTCTTCCAGGACTTGCGTGGATCTCTTTCTGCCCGCATTCTACACCATATGTGACAACTTGGGGAAAGCGTTCATATGGTCCAAATGTAAAATAAAACTGGCTTTATTCAGCTTAACTGCAACATAGCAAAACAACAAAAAACCTAGGCCACAGTTAGAGCACTAACTGACTCCTTGAGCCCCTAACTGTTCTGACTATTGCTCAGCTCCAGCAACAGTCTCCTGTGGACCCCAGCCCTTCTGGGACAGAGCCTCTCCCTCTGTCCTTAGCTGGTCCACCATCTCCTGCTCCCTGCAGGATACTCCAGCCTTCTGGAGTTACACGCCACACCCAAAGGTGTGGCTGAGGGCCTTTTCTTGGCTGACCTGGGTCGCTCCCTAGCACCCTCTAGGTTTACATACTCACAGTACATATGTAAATACACCTGAAAGAAGCGATCGCTCACTAACGGGGAATCCTGTACCGGATTCCCCGTTAGTGAGCGATCATGGCGACGGCGCGCGTGCCAACTCAGAGGGCTATGCGTGCCCTCTCTGGCACGCGTGCCATAGGTTTGCCATCACGGCTCTAAGCCATAATGTTATCACTTCACTGTTTTTCTCACCCTGTCTCTAATTTGTTGAAAAGTGTGCAGATCTTTTTTTTTTTATCATACTCATACACACAGCTGCTTCCTCTTGTTGGAAAACACAGTACAGTGCTTACATTGAACTGACTTTAGATGGCGCTGTCCCAGCATTGCATAGTAACTTTTTATATATGTTTCTCTCTTCTCTCTATGACACCAAACTTTTGACAACCATGGAAGACCAACTGTATGACCAGCTTTTGAGATTTTACATTGCAACACAGCAAAAGTACCCCCAGTGGATCTACAATCTACCTCCAGAGAAGCATGTAAATGCCAAGTCCCAGTTCAGACAAACAGCTAAGCCATATCAAGCAGACTGAGGGATTCTTTACCATGGGGAAAAGGAGGTTCTCACTAAAAGCCGACTGCCAAATATCCTGAAGGCCTGTCATGACAACCCAATTTCTGGTGGCCATTTTGGTAGAGATAAAACATTCACCAAAATCTCTGACCATTATTACTGGTAGGGAATGAAGAACGACATTCACCAACATGTCAAAGCCTGTCAAAACTGTTTTGTCGTAAATCCCAAAATCAGCAAGGAAGCTCCACCACTCAACAGTATACCAGTGCCAGGAAAAATATGGAGCTTAGTCAGGATTGATATGATCGGTCCTCTTCAGGAAACATCAAATGGCAACAAATATATAGTTGCTGCCACTGATCATTTCTCCAAGTGGACTGAAGCAACAGCTGTTCCAGATAAGAGTGCCAAGTCAGTAGCAATTTTTTTTGTACTCCGTTATTTGCCACCTTGGCTGTATGGACACTCTTATTAGCTACCAGATACGAGAGTTTGTGAACTCGATCATGGACAACTTGATGAAGCATTTTCAAATAGATCACCCTGTGGTGCCTACCACCTACAAACAAATGGCCAGCGGGAACGTGACAATCGAACACTCAGAGAATCTCTTAGTAAGATTGTTAATGACCAAGGTAACAACTGGGATCAGTTCATCCCTGGTGTTCTGTTTGCCTATCACACATTTGTGCTTGCCTCAACCAAGTGCACTCCATTTGAGGTCATGTATGGACAGAAGGCAAAACTTCCTATGGACCTCAATCCCTCAGAAAATGAAACTGTGTAACCCGTGCCCATTTCAGATGATGCCAACCCTTATGTGCTAAATACACTGACAACAATTCTTAAAAAGCTCCGCTCAACCGTCAGTACCAACATCCACTCTGCCCAGGAACACCAGAAGCGCGCCTCTGATCGCCGACACAACAGCGACAAAGAAATCACTGCTGACACCATCGTTTATATCACAAATCATAACCGTATTCATCGCATGGGTTCAAAGATGGAACCATGCTGGATTGGACCCTACTTAGTTGTGGAATCCTTGACCAAGGGACGAGTAAAACTTAAGAACAATAAGACTGGCAAGATATTGAGCAACACCTACCACACCAGCAACCTTAAGATTTACCAGAATGAAAAGACTTCTTCACCACCCCAGTCTCATGATGATTGTCCCAGTGACTCTGTCACACAGAAACACATAGTAGTATAATGTTGTACCGTGTTAGCCATTGAAAGTAGTGGAAGAGTGAAGAAATCAGGCGATACCTTTTAGAGGCTAACTGAGTATATTTATAAGTAAGCTTTCAGGAGTACTCGCTCCCTTCATCAGACATGGTGTGATACAAGAACTGAAAATTAACAGATTTTTATACACATGGTTTTCAAAGCATTTTAAAGTCCTTAAAAAAAATTGCAATCTAAGTAGAGAAGTTATTTACAACAGGTCAAAAAAACAGTCTGGAAACTTGTGGTGCGTGACGGAGGGATCAGTAATTCTTGCTTTTATCTGTTTGCTATCAGGAGGTGATTTGTGTCCCTCACAGGTCATACATAGTGTGATTTGAAGCTGGCATGAATATTGAGTTCAGTTCATGGTTCAAACATAGTGTGACATGAAGCTGGCATGAATATTAAGTCCAAATTGCAGAGTTTGAAATTTTTGCATAAATTTGTACTCCATTTCTTTCCTTTTCTCCTGTGTCTTAAAATGTCCTATTAAAACCACAACCCGCAAATCTTCAATAGAGTGGTTTTCTCCGGAGAAATGTGCGGCCACTGGGAGATCTGTTCTGCTGTTATTAATGGTGGATCTGTGTGAGTTCATTCGTTGACTGAGTCTCTGCCCTGTTTCCCCCACATAGAGGCCTGTGGTGGGACATTGCACACACATTATGAAGTACACCACATTGGAAGACCTGCAGGAAAATGTCCCCCTAATTCTGTGCACCTGTTGTGACTGTGGGATAGGTACACTGTCAGCGGTGTGGATGTGCTTGCAGGTCATGCACCTTTTATGTAGGCAAGGTGAGGTGCCATTTTCAGTTGGGGCCTTCAGGGCACTCCGGACGATAATGCGCCTCAGGTTTGGTGGTTGTCGAAAGGAGAGGAGAGGGGGGACTGGAAATATGTCCTTGAGTCTGTTGTCCCTATGTAGTACAGGTTGGAGCTCCTTGGCAATCCTTCGTAGGATCTCCAGCTGTGGGTTGTAGGTGACAACTAGGGGCACTCGGGCATCTTTCTGGGTCTCTCTATATGTGAGCAGACTGTCTCTGTTAATGGCTGCTGCTTTGTTTAATTGGTTGTCTGTCACTTTTGGTTTGTATCCCAATCTGAGAAATTTCATCCTCAGATCCAGGAGGTGCTTGTCCAGGTCTGTTTTGTCGGAGCAAATACGATTGTATCGTATAGCCTGGCTGTAGATTATAGATTGTCTTGTGTGCTTGGGGTGGAAGCTGTCGTTTCTCAGGTAGGCCGTTCTGTCTGTGGGTTTGTGGTATATTGATGTGAGTAGCCGGTGGTCTTTAATGTATATTGTGGTATCCAGAAAGTGAATTTCACTCCCTGAATAGCTAAGTTTAAGGTTGATGGTCGGGTGAAAGTCATTGAAGTCATTATGGAATTGAAGTAGGGCCTCCTCACCTGCAGTCCAGATGACAAGGATATCATCGATATAACGAAGGTAAATCATAGGTTTGGTGGCGCATGTTGATAAATATGTTCCTTCCATTTCTGCCATAAAGAGATTTGCATATTGGGGTGCACATCTGGTCCCCATTGAAGTTCCCATTCGCTGTAGATATAGATCCTCTCCAAAGGTAAAATGGTTGTGGCTAAGGATGAATTGTATGAGCTGCGTTACTGGTTCTGTTGGGAGGTTTTGTTTTGCCAGGTGTACCCGACATGCTGCAACTCCATCATTGTAAATATACTCAGTTAGCCTCTAAAAGGTATCGCCTGATTTCTTCACTCTTCCACTACACAGAAACACAAGCAAACTAAAACTTTCAACCCACTACCAAGTTCAGGAAGGAAGTATCTTAGCACCACTCTTGGCCTTACGTTTGGTAGGGTTGTACACTATGGCTGCACAAGGGACCTTGGACAACCACAGCGTTCACAAAACCAAAGGTGATGAGAACTGCTACTTCCGGACCATCAGCTACATCCTAACAGGAACAGAGGACAACCACTCCATTCTCAGAGATAAAGTCATCCACTACATGAAAACTGACTTGACAAAAATACTACACGACTACTTGAACCAAAATGTGAATGAATATGTGAACATCTCTGGAATGTCTCATGATGGAGACTGGGCAACTGATCCAGAGATCATGACCACAGATAATCTGTTGAGTTGCGACGACATCATCTACACAAACGTCAGTGACTCCATGGATTGGTTGACATATACCGCAAGCTTCAATCTGCAGTCAACAACAGAACATATACTTTATATGGAAACAAGCCTGATCATAGTAATGTAAAGCCACTGTTATAAATTGAAGTTTTGATACGTTATGACTTTTACTATATTATGAACAGTCAAGTTACACTGGTTGAAGTAATAAAAGTCTATTTGTTTAGAGTATTAAGAATTAAGTCAGTTAGCTTTCTCACTTAATGTACCAGACAAAGCTGAATCCAGAATAAAATGTTGAAAAATTAAGTAATTCTTCTGTATATCACTCAGTGCTACTGATAGGGTATAATATGGCCTGAAGGGTATAAATTGGCCTAGGCTAATTTATACTAAGGGGTATAATCTATCCTAGGCCACTTTAACACCAGGTATAAGCTGGACTGAGGGTATACTCTGGCACAAACTGCGGTTCACATGTTGAGACTCTGTCAGCGTCACCACTAAATAGGAGTTTCCTTTGCAAAAGGTTCACAGCGTCTCTTGAGCCGATATAGAAGTGGAGGAATACAGCTATTAGAACGGAAAGACGGTGTATGTGTAGAGCAAGAAAAGATAATTCAATTGGCTAATATATTTGTACATGTATTTAAAATTATGCTCACATAATTTTGTTAGTCGTTAACCCCTGTTTCTATATAGTGGAATGGTTTAGCATATAGATTAGTCCAGTGCAATGTATCCATGGGTTAACTAAATAGAAATAAACATTGTTACAGTCATGTGGCCTACACACCTACCCACACATTATTTGTCCCCTGGAGTTCAGTAAATAACAGTGTTACATGACTTACATGAAAATTGAATAGGAATAATGGTGGGAAAATAATAATAATAATAATAATAATAATAATAATTATTATTATTATTATTATTATTATTATCAAGGCTTTGCAATAACTACTTTATTGTGTTGAATATAAATGCATTGAATAACATTGCTACCTGTCTCTAGGTCATTTTTTAAATTTAAAGGGGTTGGCCACTTTCAGACCAATATTGAGAGACAAATGTTATTCTTTGTATAAGCAAAAGTTGGACAATTTTCCAATATACTTTCTGTATCAATTCCTCACAGTTTTCTATATGTCTGCTTCATTCTACTTACCTCTAGTGGATGAAATTCTGACCATTGTTAAAACCCACAACTGTCTTTAGGTGATGTTGTTATGTTGTTAATAATGTTAATTGTAAGGGTTAATTCACACAACTGCAATTTTTGTCCATACGCTGTTTTTTTTTTTTTGGGGGGGGGGGTTAACAGCACATGGATCAATTAATTCCTATCGCCTCACTCCCAGGCAGCTGGCCCAAAGTATTGTATTGTATTGTATTGTATTCCAAACAAAAAAACAATAGAAGCATGTGATGATGTGATGTATCACGGACACATCACACCAATGAAAATCTATGGGTTCATGAAAAAGCATGGATTGCATCGGTATTAGATCTGTGTTTTAATGCTTGTTTCTTGGCTACTGATGGGCAATCCCCTAGTTTGGCCTAGCCCAGGAAGGACAAAGCTGGGACCAAGACCTCTTCAGACATTCTTCTAGCTGCTGTACTTTTTTTTTTCTTCTGGCAAAATGCCAAATCCTGATGGCAGATCAGGGCAGATGAATGTTGAGTGGTTCATTGTGCTGGTATGGGATAGGCCAGCATTGTGGGATAACTGGAAGTTGTAAATATTCCTGACTTAGTGGAAGTCTGCAGAATCCAATGTCCATGATCCACTAACTTTTTTTTTAAATAATTTTAATTTTTTCAGATTATTTTAATAAAATTCTTACTACAATAAAAACACTCAAATCAATCCGTTGGAGACTCCATCACAGTGTCTGCTGAAAATCGGCAGAGGAAAAAGTCTTCCACAAAGGACTTTTTGCTTTGCCGTATTCAGGTAAAAAACGTCGAACACTAAATGGACACCATTACAGTCAATGTGGTCCAATGGGCATAACATGACAATGGAGATGCAACGCTAGTGTGAACCTAGTGTTACATGACATGACTGGATATATATATACTTAGTTATCAGTGCCATCAACTCCTCAAAATCAGGAACACTTTCATTTATCCAATATCTAAGTATCAACCACCTAGCCACAAACAGACTTCGCTCTAAGGAGATCCCATTCCAACCACTAATTTTCAAATTACTATTCCTCCCCCCCCCCCAATATACAAACCACTGGATCCACTGGAACTTGGCATTCATATATCTTACTAAAAAATTCTATTTTTCCATAGCATATGAATTAAATCTCCTTGGACACATCCACATTTGGGCATTTCTCCAAATTCCTATAACCCATCATTTTCAGTCTTCTGGGAGTATAATGGGCCCTATAAACTAAAAATAATTGATACCCTCTGAGATGGAACTATTGATACTTGGGACATGTTCTTAAATATCTCCTTCAATTGGAACCCTATCTTACCTTCTAGAGCCTTACCCCACTCCCCTTGTAGATTCTCATATAATAATTTAGATAACTTAGTGATAACTTTATTCATCCTACTATTAAAAAATCACCTCCTTTAAACCTTGGGTTTTTGTTTCTGAATATATTTATAAATCTGATAAATTTGAAAAAGCCAACTATTCTTTAATCTAGTAATCTCCTAACCTAGTAAAATAAACTAGTATAAAATTATCTAATTCTGTTAATTCTGTTCACTTTTAACAGGTGCCCCAATACCATAATCCCTCTTCTTTCCCAATTATCAAAATCTACCAGTTTACCAATCTCCAGAGGGGGGAAAGGGTACTGAATAATATTCCCCCAGCTTTATGTTATCTTTAACCATTCTCCACACCCTCTGTAGCATTCTGCCAGTAGGAAATTTCAATCCAACCAATTTCTCCTCACCACCCAGAAGTCCCACTACTGGATTTTCTAACTGCAGTACTCCTGTACTAACTTATATCCCTTATCACTACAATGTCTCAAACCCCACCCCTGAAACTAACATCTGACCTGCAAGGAAGTAATTTTGGGAATTTGGCATGGCCAATCCTCCATCTGCCTCCTTCTTTTGAAAAATCTTAAATGTAATTCTTAGATTTCTTCTTTTCCATACCAACTCATAGTATAACACCTCCACCATTTTGAAAATCTTTAATCCATTCCATACTGGACTATTAACCAACAGATAGAGAAACTAAGGCTGTAGAACTGATTTTACTAAAGCCACAAACTCACTTTCTCCCTTATCTTCGCCACTAACGGCATAATATTAAGCTCCACAAAATCTTCTACTGTATTCTCCTTGATACCCTAATCCCTAAATAATGAAAGCTAGAGGCAGATACCGGAAGAGGAGATCGAGAGATCATAATCCTATTCAAGGGCACGATTACACTTTTTTCATTATTGATGTGTATCCCAGAATATTCAGAGAATCTACTTATATTCTTCAACACTTTCTCCAACAATTTCTCTTTATCCCCCAGAAATATCATCACACCATCTGCATATAACATTATCTTCTCTTCCTTATTTTTATATACAAATCAATTAATCTCACGATACCCCTAACCGATGCCGCAAAGGGCTCTACCGCCAATTCAAATAGCATTGGTGACAGAGGATACCCCTGACGTGTTCCCTTTCCAGATTCGGAATCCAAAAATTCTTTCCCTATTAACTAAAACAAAGGCCCTTGGTCTCTTAACTGTTATCTGTATCCATTTTCTAAAAACTGGTCCAAAACCCATCTTTTATACAACCTGATATAAAAAAACTCATTGACACATCCAAGGACATTGATATTTTTCCCCCTAGAGTAGTGTATGTTCAAAATAGATGCCTGACATTTCTCGATATAGCCCTTGAGAGCACAAACCCTGCTTGATCTACTCCTACCACATCATGAATCACCTTCACTATTCTATTGCCCAATACCCATGTTTGGATTTTCATACAGTATCTGAATTTAATATAGAAATTAGTCTATATGATGGGATCTTTTCAGCTTCCTTGTCTGGCTTGAGTAAAACATTACTGTCGCTTCATACATAGTATCAGGTAGTTCTTCCTCCTTAAAAGCATTATTAAATATTTTCAATAATTGGGGAAGAAGTTGATGATTATACCTTTTATAAATCATCTGTTCCTGCTGTTTTACCTCGAGGAGCATCTCCAACAGCTTTTTGAATTTCCTGAATTGCGATCAGTGTGCAGTGCCTTGCGAAAGTATTCGGCCCCCTTGAACTTTTCAACCTTTTGCCACATTTCAGGCTTCAAACATAAAGATATAAAATTTTAATTTTTTGGTGAAGAATCAACAACAAGTGGGACACAATTGTGAATTGGAAGGAAATTTATTGGTTATTTTAAACTTTTGTAAAAAATAAAAAAACTGAAAAGTGGGGCGTGCAATATTATTTGGCCCCTTTACTTTCAGTGCAGTAAACTCACTCCAGAAGTTCAGTGAGGATCTCTGAATGATCCAATGTTGTCCTAAATGACTGATGATGATAAAAGGCCTAAAAGTGCCTTATGAACCAGGCCTCATTTTTCAAAACTGACATGTGTCCCTTTATATGGCAATACCTTTGAGATGCTATAACTTACACAAGTGATTTTGAGATTGTTTTTTCATGACACATTGTACTTCATGTTAGTGGTAAACATTGATCAATATTTTTGTATTTATTTATAAAAAATTAGGAAATTTGAGGGAAATTTTGAAAAAAATAGCAATTTTCAAAATGTTAAATGCTTTGCTTTGCAGATAGATAGTCATACCACCCAAATACATGAATAAATATTATCTACCATATCTCTGCTTTATATAGGCATCATCTTTTAATCATCCTTTAATTTATTTTGGATGTTAGAAGGTTTACAAGTGTAACAGCAATTTTCCAGATTTACAAGAAAATATCCCAAACTCATTTCTTAGGGACCACTTCAGTTCTGAAGGGGATTATAAAGGCCTATATATTAGAAACCCCCATAAATCACCCCATTTTCAAAACTGCACCCCTCAAATAATTCAAAACAGCATTTTGGAAGTTTGTTAACGCTTTAAGCATTTCATAGGAATTAAAACAATATGGAGGTGAAATTTAGACATTTCATTTTTATCCAATAATACATTAATTTATCCCTAAAATTAACACATTCACAAAGGGTTAAAGGAGAAAATGCATCTCACAGTTTGTTGTGCAATTTCTCCCGAGCACAGAAATACCCCACATGTGGGTGTAAAATTATTTTTGGGCACACGGCAGTGCACGGAAAAGAAAGAGCGACACTTGGCATTTGAAAAGCAGATTTTGCTGGAATAGTTTTCAGGTGCCATGGTCCATTTGCAGAGCCCCTAGATTACCAAAACAATGGAAACCCCCTAAAAGTGACCCCATTTTGGAAACTACACCCCTGACAGAATTTATCAAGGGGTATTCTGAGCATTTTGACCCCACAGCCGTTTCACAGATTTTATTAACATTGGGATGTGTAAATGAAAAATTACTAAAACATCACTTTATCCCCAAAGTTTTCATTTTCACAAGGGGTTAAAGGAGAAAAAACCGCCCACAGTTTGTTACACAATTGCTCCTGAACACAGCAATACCCCATATGCGATCGTAATTTGCTGTATGGGTACATGGCGGGGCTCGGAATGGAAAGAGTGCTATTTGGCTTTTGAAGGGCAGATTTTGCTGGAATAGTTTTCGGGTGCCATGTCGCATTTGCAGAGCCCCTAACGTACCAATACAATGGAAACCCCTCAAAAGTGACCCCATTTTGGAAACTACACCCCTCAAGGAATATATCAAGGGGTATTATCATTTTGAGCCTAAAAATGCTTCCCAAAAATTAATGTACAAAGTGAAAATTGACAATTTTAAATAAATATGCCATTTTGGTGCCCAATACGTTGTACCCACTTTGTGGCATCAGAGACATGCACTCCTAAAACTATTAAGTGGGCTATCCCGGGGGGAAAAAAAATTATATGTGGGTGTAACCTGCTGCTTGGGCACACAGCAGGGCTCAGAAGGGAAGGAGCACTGCGCTTTTTAGCTTTTGAAGTACAGATCTAGAGGGACTTTCTGGACGCCATGTTGTTTTTGCAGAGGTGCCAGTAAATTGGAATTCCCCAAGAAGTGACCCCAATTTGTAGGGGCAATTTTAGGGTCTTTGCCAATTTGACATGGTGTCCAGAATCCAACAATCTAAATCTATGCTCCAAAAGCCACATAGCGCTCCTTCACATCTGCCCGCTGCTGTGTACCCAAACTGCAGTTTACGCCCACTTGTATGACACTGGTGTACCCAGGATAACGTACTTGGTATAAACTGCTGCTTGGGCACAGCCGGGCACAGAAGGGAAGGAGCGCTATTTTGGTTTTTGAAGCACAGTTTGGTTTTTGGACACCATGCCACTTTTGCAGAGCCCCTGGATTGCCAGTAAAATGAAATCCGCAGACTTGTGACCCCATTTTGGGAACTACACCCCTGAAGGGATTTATCAAGTGGGGTAGTGAGTATTCTTAACCCTTAAGTGTTGCATTCATTTAATTTCAATAAATGAATGCGCAGCTGATAATGAAAAGGGAAAATTGCAATTTTTCCAGAGATACGCCATTTCAGTGCCCAATATTTTGTGCCCAGCTTATGTCAGCAGGCACAAGCACTCTAAAAACTGTTAAGTGGGTATCCCGGGCACAACATCTTTTGGAGCGTTCACATCTGATACAAGCCGGGCACAACGTATTATGCATTGAAATAAAATATTCTTGGAAAAATTGTCATTTTCACCTTTCACAATGAGCTGCGTATTCATTTCTGGAAAATAAATTATAGCAACACTTGAAGGTAAAAAATGCTCACTGTACCCCTGGATAAATTCCTTCAGGGGTGCAGTTTCCAAAATAGGGTCACGTGTCAGGGGATTCTACTTTACTGGCATTTCAGGAGCTCTGCAAAAGTGTCATGGTGTCCAAAAGCTAAACTGTCTAAATCTGTGCTCCAAAAACCTAATAGCGCTCCTTCCCTTCTGTGCTGACTGTGCCCAAACAGCAGTTTATACCCACATATGACATTATGTACGTTATCCCGGGTACACCAGTGTCATACGTGTGGGTATAATCTGCAGTTTGGGTACACAGCAGGGCACAAAAGGGAAAGAGCGCTATGTGGCTTTTGGAGCGCAGATTCAGATGTTTGGTATCTGGACGCCATGTCATGTTTGCAGAGCCTCTAATATACCAGAAAAGTGGAATCTCCTAGGGAGTGACCCCATTTTGAAAACTACACCCCTCAAAGAATTTATCAGAGGATGTAATAAGCATTAGTATCCCAGATGTGAATGCACAGCGGATGGTGAAGAGTGATTATGTAAGCTGTGCGGAGTACATGGGGAACACAAAATTCCCTACTCTACCCCCAGTAGCTCCTATGATTGGGGGAGGGGGTCACTCTGGGGGTCACTTCTGGTTTATTATCCCTCGTAAGCTCTAAATCTGGTTTGTACCCTGATATAGGCTCGCACAGCTTATACATTCCATCCCTGCCGCAGCCAGTTGTGTTCTAATGATTTGGTGATTTTTGGGGTTTTTGTCTTCACATTGCACAAGCTATATTCTTTATTTTTCGGATGATGTAGCCATATGAGGGCTGATTTTTTGCGGTATGATATGCATTTTTTAATTACACCATTTTTTGGGTGTCTATAGCTTATTGAATAAATTATATTAACTCTTTCTGGGTGGATTAAAAAAAAAAAATCAATTCTGGAATTGGTTTTTACCTTTTAATTTTTTTGCCGTGTGGCATACAGCATAAGTCACATGTTACGTTTATTCTGCAGGTCGGTACGATTATGGCGATACCTCATTTATATTGTTTTTTTATGCGTTACTAATTCTGCAGAACAAAAACCCATTTGTGGACATAAATCAATTGTTTTTGCATCATCATTTCCTGAGAGGCGTAACATTTTTATTTTTCGGTTGACAGACTTGGTTTAGGGCTTATTTTTTGCGGGAGGACATGCGCTTTTTATTGGTATTGTTTTGAGGTACATAGGAGTTTTTGATCACTTTTTATAGTATTTTTTTGTAAGCGAGATAGTCAAAAATCATTACTTCCAGCGTTTTTTTTCCGTTTTTTTTTTCGACGTTCACCGTGTATGTTAAATATTGTTTCAGCTTTATTGTACAGGTTGTTACGGACGCGGCGATACCAAATATGTGTTGTTTTTATTAATTTTTTTTTTTTTATATAATTCATTTTATATAGGAAAAGGGATTTTTGGGGGCTTTATAACTTTATAATTTTTTTTTTTTTTTTACACACTTTATTTTTTTTTTAACTTTTTTTTTTTACATTTTTAACTTGTCCTATAAGGACACCTGAGCCAGCGATGCTCTGATCCTGGCTCAGTATTATAGACTGCAATACACGAGCATACTCTTGTATTGCAGTCTATACAAGAATGTCAGCCGATGTAGACGCATTGGCTGACTTCTTCACATCCCGGCAGGATCAGCCAGGTAGTGGGGGCTTCAGGTAGCCTGGGGTCACTGGCCAGACCCCGGGCTACAAAAAATAGACATCGGCAACCCCTGATCTCGCCGCGGGGGTTGCCGGTGGAGGCGGTAACATGGCGGAAACCCTTGGATGCCGCGGTCATGTTTGACCATGGCATCCAAGGGGTTAAAACCTCCGATCGGAACTAAATTCCGACCGGGGGTTATGGAGCAGGGTGTTAGCTGTCAGTTACAGCTAACACCCTCTCCCGATCCCGGTCACAGGGTCTCTGAAGTTCCGGCCGTCAACCGGTTAAAATAACCAATAAATTTCGTTCCACTTCACAATTGTGTCCCACTTGTTGTTGATTCTTCACCAAAAAATTTAAATTTTATATCTTTATGTTTGAAGCCTGAAATGTGGCAAAAGGTTGAAAAGTTCAAGGGGGCCGAATACTTTTGCAAGGCACTGTATATCTTGATATATATAGTGTAAATGTCTAGATATATATTATATATAATATTATATCCAAAGTACTATTATGTGACTATTTGATGAAAATATGAATATCAATAATTGTTATATGTCATATTAATATTTGACATACATAAAAATAAGTATGAAATGAATTATATGGTACACTGTGATATTATATGGTTAGTAAATCACCGAGTTTGGGTGACGTTTTAGCTAAAGAAAATTTATTTTCAATCAAGTCCAAGATTATGATAAAGTTTGATATCAAATATTAATAAAAGACTTTGATAGTTACAAGAAGGAAAAGATGTGCAGAAAGAAACAACTTAAAGGTATAAAAGCTATACACGTAAGCTTATGCCAAGGACTATGTTCATAATTCAACAGTTACAGATGAAAAATTATTATTGGAGTTTGGAAACATTGATAAGCTGATGATTGGACTATGTTATTAAGAGGATTCCACAAGAAATTGAGGAGAATCCCATCAACTGCAAAACTTCAAGGAAAGTTGGTTGGTGAGCAAAAGGGTTATTGAGAATAAACCCTAACACAAATATTCTGTATACGAAACTGTAATTCTAAAAATTAACTGAAGTGACAAAGTAGCAGAGATGCGTGTCAAAATTAACACTTTGCAGTGCTGTTCCAAGAGTGTCACAGCTGTTCCACAATTTCAAGAGGTCAAGGTAAAGAAGAAGAATTTCACTACAGTTTGTGTCTAATGACAAAGTGGTCAAAAGGAATACATACTTAATACAGTCATATGAAAAAGTTTGGGCACCCCTATTAATCTTAATCATTTTTAGTTCTAAATATTTGGGTGTTTGCAACAGCCATTTCAATTTGATATATCTAATAACTGATGGACACAGTAATATTTCAGGATTGAAATGAGGTTTATTGTACTAACAGAAAATGTGCAATATGCATTAAACCAAAATTTGACTGGTGCAAAAGTATGGGCACCTCAACAGAAAAGTGACATTAATATTTAGTAGATCCTCCTTTTGCAAAAATAACAGCCTCTAGTCGCTTCCTGTAGCTTTTAATCAGTTCCTGGATCCTGGATGAAGGTATTTTTGACCATTCCTCTTTACAAAACAATTCCAGTTCAGTTAAGTTTGATGGTCGCCGAGCATGGACAGCCCGCTTCAAATTCTCCCACAGATGTTCAATGATATTCAGGTCTGGGGACTGGGATGGCCATTCCAGAACATTGTAATTGTTCCTCTGCATGAATGCCTGAGTAGATTTGGAGCTGTGTTTTGGATCATTGTCTTGCTGAAATATCCATCCCCGGCGTAACTTCAAATTCGTCACTGATTCTTGTACATTATTCTCAAGAATCTGCTGATACTGAGTTGAATCCATGCGACCCTCAACTTTAACAAGATTCCTGGTGCCGGCATTGGCCACACAGCCCCAAAGCATGATGGAACCTCCACCAAATTTTACAGTGGGTAGCAAGTGTTTTTCTTGGAATGCTGTGTTTTTTTGACGCCATGCAGAACGCCTTTTTGTATGACCAAACAACTCAATCTTTGTTTCATCAGTCCACAGGACCTTCTTCCAAAATGAAGCTGGCTTGTCCAAATGTGCTTTTGCATACCTCAGGCAACTCTGTTTGTGGCGTGCTTTCAGAAACGGCTTCTTTTGCATCACTCTCCCATACAGCTTCTCCTTGTGCAAAGTGTGCTGTATTGTTGACCGATGCACAGTGACACCATCTGCAGCAAGATGATGCTGCAGCTCTTTGGAGGTGGTCTGTGGATTGTCCTTGACTGTTCTCACCATTCTTCTTCTCTGCCTTTCTGATATTTTTCTTGGCCTGCCACTTCTGGGCTTAAGAAGAACTGTCCCTGTGGTCTTCCATTTCCTTACTATGTTCCTCACAGTGGAAACTGACAGGTTAAATCTCTGAGACAACTTTTTGTATCCTTCCCCTGAACAACTATGTTGAACAATCTTTGTTTTCAGATCATTTGAGAGTTGTTTTGAGGAGCCCATGATGCCACTCTTCAGAGGAGATTCAAAAAGGAGAACAACTTGCAATTGGCCACCTTAAATACCTTTTCTCATGATTGGATACACCTGGCTATGAAGTTCAAAGCTCAGTGAGGTTACAAAACCAATTTTGTGCTTCAGTAAGTCAGTAAAAAGTAGTTAGGAGTATTCAAATCAATAAAATGATAAGGGTACCCAAATTTTTGCACCGGTCAAATTTTGGTTTAATGCATATTGCACATTTTCTGTTAGTACAATAAACCTCATTTCAATCCTTGTTCTGACTCAATAGCTTGGCTGCAAGTGTGAGGTTGTGAGAGTGTCCTGTAGTCTCTATGCTAACCAGCAATTTACACCAAGATATTTATCAGATAGTGTTCAACTCAACTGAGGAGGCATAGATAAGATTCCAGATGCTTTAATCCAGGTAAATCTTGTAGAACCTCATACAGCAGTAGGTGAAAAATGATGAAATACCAGGAGCTGAGCAGACATGTTGCTTACAAAGAAGTGAAACTAAACTGAGAGAGAAAGAGAGGAGGAGCTACAGCATCACAAGTAAGGATACAGAGAGAGAGAAGGGACAAACTACAAAGACAAACAGTATCACAGATACATGTCAGTGAATTAAACCAAGTCCTGGGACATGACACTCCCCGCCTGAAATCTTTAGATTTCACTGAAAACAAACATTAATAATGTCCTGAAATGTCCATAAAGTCCTCTTCAAACCTGAAAAACAAAAAAGAAACATGCACAACAAACAATAATCAACAGTTAGTCCAAATAAACCAATCTTCAGGTCGGGAAGCCGCAATTTGCCAACACCTCCACCGACCCACACTGTAATCCACAAGAACACGGTTTTAGTTCATGGAAGGAAGCTCCCCGCCATGAGCTGTGAATGGTGTCCTTATCTTCTTTTATGTGACGTCTCCTCTTGGAAGAAGAAGCACCAGTTCATTAATTGGGCGGAAGAAAACTCGCACTGAGCCTCACTTGGTTACCTTGACCTTCTCGTGGTAATGTCGGATCAGCAGAGCAGAAATGTAATGTCCACCTGGAATGATCACTGGGTTCTGTTCCTTGACAGATTGATGCTCCGTGAGATACTGTCAATCTCTTGATGATATACCTCTTGTTGAACACTCCAGATGATAACTTGCTCATCGTGTTCAATGTCCGCTGTGGTAGGGTGTTTCGTACACATATGCCAGCCATGACACTCCGTTGATCTGACCTTCGCAAAGCACTGAGCGATGTGAAAAAGTCGGGCGACAGCTCTCACAATGGATGACCAGGTTGAGAAACGTTCAAAGCGATGTGGCTTCAGCTTCGCCTTTGGAATCACAGAAGTGTAGAGTGTGGAGGTCATAGGCCTGATTTCCTTGTCAGACTCGAGATCCACTAAATCGTAGACAGCATTGTTAGGAGTCAAGCAGGGATCTTCATACAGGAAACTTGGAGGCGACAGCCACATATGGTCTAAAAGGTGCGCTGTCGGTGCAGGCCTTGTACCACGGTCAGCTGGGTTAAGTTGTGTGGAGACGTAATGCCACTGATCAGGGGCAGAGAAACTTCGGATACGTTCCACTCTGTTTCCAACATACACATAAAATTGTCTTGTTTGATTGTGTATATAGCCAAGGACAACTCTGCTATCAGTGTAGAATGTAAATGAATCAATGGCGATGTCCATTTCATCTCTTATTGCTTCAGCAATTTCTACTGCAAGCACAGCTGCACAAAGTTCGAGTCGCGGAATGGAGTGTGCAGGTTTTGGGGTCAGTTTGGCCTTACCTAGAACAAATCCACAGTGTAGCTCATGATTGGCTCCGAATGTCCTCAGATAGGCCACTGCAGCTATAGCGTCCACTGACGCATCAGAGAAGATGTGGATTTCCTTAATTACTGCCGCTGAAAGGGAGCTGGGTACATAACAACGTGGAACCTGGAGTTGTTCCAATACTTGCAAAGAGTTTTTCCATTTTTCCCACCTTTGTTGTTTCTCAGCAGGCAGTGGAGTGTCCCAGTCCATGTTCTCAGTGGTAAGCTGTCTTAGTAGTAGCTTGCCTTGAATGGTGATGGAAGCAATGAAACCAAGAGGATCATAAATGCTGTTCACAACAGATAAAACTCCTCGTTTGGTGAAAGGTTTGTCACAAGAAGACACTTGGAATGTGAACGTGTCTTGTTCACTGTTCCATAGCAATCCTAGGCTGCGTTGCATAGGAGGAGTATCAGAACTGAGATCAAGATCCTTCAAGTTGATTGCATGATCATCAGAGGGAAATGCCTTCATTACTTCCATATTGTTGGAGATGATCTTGTGAAGTCTGAGGTTAGCTACAGACAGCATTTCCTGTGTTCTAGAGAGGAGATCAATCACTTCTTCACTTGCAGGTAAGGATTTAAGACCATCATCAACATAGAAGTTCCTCTCAACAAACTGACGAGCATCAGAGCCATACTCTTTCTCACCTTGAGGGGCGGTCCTTCTCAGTCCATAGATCGCTACTGCAGGAGATGGGCTATTGCCAAAGACATGTACCTTCATCCGGTAATCTATGACTTCATTGTTGACATCATTGTCCTTATGCCATAGGAACCTGAGATAGTTTCTGTCATCATCCTTAACGATGAAGCAATGAAACATCTGTTGGATGTCGGCCATCACTGCAACTGGTTCCTGTCTAAAACGGATTAAGACTCCTACGAGGCTGTTGTTTAAGTTAGGACCAGTGAGGAGAAGGTTGTTGAGAGAGACGCCTTCATACTGAGCACTAGAATCAAACACGACCCTGATTTGGTCAGGTTTGCGAGGGTGATACACGCCAAATGATGGAAGGTACCAGCATTCTTCTCCTTCCTTTAGTGGAGGTGCAGGTTCTGAATGATCTCTCTCAAATACCTTCTGCATGAAACCTACAAAGTGTTTCTCCATCTCTGGTTTCCTCTTGAGGGTACGTTTTAAAGAGGAAAATCTAGAAACTGCTTGCTTCTTGCTTCAGATTGTTTGGTAGTTTTGATCTTGGGGAGCGGAAAGGTAAGGGTGCTACCCAGCTGTTGGAATCATCTTGAATGCATTCCTTGTCCATAAGTTTGAGAAATTCTTTATCAGCTATAGCCGGTGCCAGCTTGTTGTCATCACTTGTTGTATTGAACACTGTTAATCCAAGGGTGTCGTCCCCAGGCAGGAAAGTATTCACATTGTCTCGGTGATTATGCAGCCACTTACTGTTTACTGTGCTTATCTTCTCTTTCACTTGGTAGTGATGTGGACATGGCTGAAAACAAGTGCTGCGACCATTTGGTAACATATGCGTCTTAAATGAAGAAATATTGGTGGGCCTTTTCATCCTATCTATGCAGACGTTGCCAATGATAACCCATCCTAGATCGAGGCGCTGGGAAAATGGTGCATCATGTGGTCCATTAATTTGCTGGCGTATTTTGTGCAGTCTGAGAATGTCTCTACCTAGTAGAACTAGAATGTCTGCATTTTTGTCAAGGGATGGTATTTCACTGGCTATAGCCCTTAGATGAGGGTGCTGGAAAGCCGCCTCTGGTGTGGGTATCTCTTCTCTGTTTGATGGTATCTGGTTGCACTCAACAAGTGTGGGCAAAGGTATCTCCAAATTGCCCTTGAGAGAAGCTATTACGAGACCACAGGCCCTTCTTCCAGAAACCTCTGATATGCCACTACAAGTACCCAAGGTATACGGATAAGTATCACCCTTTAAGTTAAACAGATCAAAGAGTTCTGACCTTGCAAGTGAGTGGTTGCTCTGGTCATCCAAGATGGCGTACACCCTCAGAGCCTTTTCTGGTTGGCCCTTGGGGTATATATTGACTAGGCATATCCTTGCACAGGACTTGTCACAAAGGTCTTCTCCGCAGACTTCTGTACATGAGGAAGATACTGTGGTAGTATTTGCTGCTTGATCTGTGTTCTCCCCGCCATGCTTAGTTGGGGAAGGGGAACCTCTAGGTGGTGTGGCACTAGGCTGGGATGGATGAAGAGCTTGTACATGGTCCTCACTGCCACACTCTATACACTTAATAGCAATTTTACAGTCTCTAGCAACATGTTCAGTAGAGGAACAACATTTGAAACATATCCCTAGTTTCTTTAGAATCTCTCTACGTTCCTGGATTGATTTCCTCCTGAAGCCAATACACTTCTTCAGGGGATGAGGCTTCTTGTGAATAGGACACAGACGGTTAGGATTTTCTACCTTTTCATCTTGGTTGTTGCAACTGCTTTCTTCTGGTGCTGATGTAGTTGTAGGAAGAATATCAGTCTTTTTCACTGAAACTGGGCCTTTGCGGTTTCTGTAGTTAGAATGTGAGCGGTCATACTTAATAGGAGGTGAACCAGGAACACTGGGATCCCCATAGGAAAAGCTTGGGTCATTCTTGGATTCTGCAATGTCCTTAATAAACTCACAGAAATAGGAAAATGGAGTAAAGGAGACTTGATTCTCATTTTTGTATCTTGACCCAACTGTGGTCCACCTTTCTTGAATATTATATGGCAACTTGGAGACTATGGGGTTTACCCCACGAGCAGTGTCCAGGTAACTGAGGCCCGGTAGGAGAGTGTCCGCCTTAGTCAGTAGGAGCTCCAAGAGTAGGTCACTAAGTTCTTGAAATTTCTGATGATCCTTACCAGATATCTTTGGAAACCCTTGCAATTGTTTGAACAGAGCATTCTCTATGGCTTCAGGACTGCCATAGGTTTTCTCCAGTCTTTCCCAAGCAGCGGTAAGGCCTGCTGTGGGGTTGTAAATGTGGACGGATCTGAGTCTTTTAGCACGTTCTGTGGACTGTGGGCCAAGCCACCAGATAAGCAAGTCTAGTTCTTCAGCTGCAGTAATGCCAAGGTCACTAATTGCAGTTTTGAAGGAACATTTACAGCCTCTGTAGTTCTCAGGTTGGTCACCGAACCTTGTGAGTCCAGTCTTAGTAAGCTCACGGCGAACCATGTACCTTGCAAACTCTGACATGTCTGTTCTCTCTGACTTTAAATATTGAGTTGCTGGCTGAGTAGCGGTGATTACGTTGTTAGTGGGGTTCTGGTTAACAGAGGTAGGTAGCGTAGGGGCTGCGTAGGCATTCAGCCTAGGAGCTAGCTTAAAGTCCATAGGTTTAGCCACATATGGATTTGAAACTGGACCGTTGCTTGCAGTCTGGTGGTATGGTGTCACATTAGTGTTTACCTGAGTATCAGTATATTGCATTTGCTGAGGTGCAAGGCTTTGGGAATCCATGAAGGAAGAAGAAACTGGATGCTGGACAGGCAGGGCATTGTACTGACCTTGAATGCGGTGTGCTGCAGAAGATACTGTGCCCTGTTGCTCTGGAGAAATGTCGTCCCTGACAGGAACATTTGTGGCAAATAGGGATTCACTGCTTTGGCTTAGTACATAGTCTCTTATGCGCTTAAGGGGATCCTCTGTTTCCACATCACACAAACTAGTGCTGTCTCTTTCACTTCCACTGATGGCTTGTTCTAAAATGCTTAACCTTGCCATGGCTGCAGCGTGCTCATACTGTTTCTCTAGAGCTTCCATTTCTGCTTTCTGTTGAGCTGCCTTAGCTTCCATCTCTGCTTTCTGTTGTGCAAAGGCTGCCTGTATCTTAGTAGCTTCCGCCTCTGCACGTGCTTTTATAAGTTGCTCACTGAGTGTGGAAGATTTTGAGGAACGTGACTTAGATGTACGCTTTGAACGCTTGGTAGACTCAGAAACATGGGATGCCATTTCCTGCAGTTGCGCAATTCTTGCCTCTGTCCTTAACTTAGTTTCATGTACTAAGCTATCTCGTTCTGAATTGAGATGCTGGAAGCTTTGCAATTCAGCTAAAGAATCGTCTGTATGTTGTTTTCTCAATATGCTTTCATACTCCTCAGCTTTCATTTTATAATGTCCATGCATAGCACAAAGCTGTCGCAGAGCTCCCTCTAGTGGTGATACATGGTATGCAGGCAAGCACATGGCAGATATCTTAGTCTGTATTTTCTGCCACCATTTTGAGAGTTCACAGGAAAGTTCATGCTTTAAACCTTCTAGATTGTCTCTAACCTGTTTAATTGAGCGTCTAGCCTTCTCACTGGGCTGCAGACTGAGGTCCATGCTACCTTGTGCTTCAGGGTGCCCTTCAGCCATGATGCAACTCAAACAGGATAAATATAACTTTGCTGGAGTAAGATGGCTGCTTGCTAGAATCTTCTATGAGGGGGTCTGAGCTGCAGATGCAACTTACGCAATGCTGATTCCTTCTGGCTTCAGGTAACTTGCTGTGACTGACTGTATGTCAGAAGTTGGTGAACTGTCTTACAGCCGTATCTGGCAGTCTTTATGCATCATTTTTCACTGTTCTGACTCAATAGCTTGGCTGCAAGTGTGAGGTTGTGAGAGTGTCCTGTAGTCTCTATGCTAACCAGCAATTTACACCAAGATATTTATCAGATAGTGTTCAACTCAACTGAGGAGGCGTAGATAAGATTCCAGATGCTTTAATCCAGGTAAATCTTGTAGAATCTCATACAGCAGTAGGTGAAAAATGATGAAATACCAGGAGCTGAGCAGACATGTTGCTTACAAAGAAGTGAAACTAAACTGAGAGAGAAAGAGAGGAGGAGCTACAGCATCACAACTAAGGATACAGAGAGAGAGAAGGGACAAACTACAAAGACAAACAGTATCACAGATACATGTCAGTGAATTAAACCAAGTCCTGGGACATGACAATCCTGAAATATTACTGTGTCCATCAGTTATTAGATATATCAAATTGAAATGGCTGTTGCAAACACCCAAATATTTAGAACTAAAAATGATTAAGATTAATAGGGGTGCCCAAACTTTTTCATATGACTGTATATGGACTTTGTTGCTATATCAATATCTTCATAATATGAACTTTATTGGACAATGTTATAATATCTGTGCAAAATGACGGAAATCTATAAACTAAAGGACTTTAAGTTAACAAGTCAAAACCTTCAACAATGAACATTTGTGTTAAACCTTCTATTATAACAGAAGAAGACGATGAAAGAGGCCTAGAAGTCTAGTTTAGTCAGAATATTAAATCATTTTCCTATTTGATCATGGTTTACCATAACATTTATTGCAATTTGATAAAATTATTGTTATATGGACAATTAATTTATTTATGAAAATTAAGTTCAAGTATTCAAAAAGAAGAAAGAAGATATAGCCTAATTATGTTCTATGAATATTGTCAAATGATTAAATTCTGTATCTTGAGGGTTCAAACGGATGTATATCACCCTCAAAAGGGGGAAATGTTAAACATAACTACTCCCACCATTTGGGCTTGGGATGCATGTGGATTAATCTGGAAATACAGGCGACAAGACTCCCGGAAAGTCTCAAATTTTTCTCGGTCCCCCGAGAAATGATCCGGGAGTAGCATGTTAACTCTGAAAGGGGCAGAAACAACTGGGGATGATGCAGCAGCCTAAGTCAGGGTATGAACCTGTTTAGCTAGCTCAGCTACCAGGCCTGCCAAACCCTCCATCTTAGCTGCAAGGACCTGAATAGGATCCATGCTGATCTGGAAGGAAGCAAGGGCAGAAGGTTATTTTTAGGCTGGCTATCTGTAAGGGAATTGCTCAACTGGCAATTCTGCTGCTGCAGAAACCTGAGAGAAAGGGAATACAGAGACAGTGAGCCCTAAAGTTGACCCAGACCCTGTTCCTGCCTACTTGTCTCACTGTCCTAATGACAGGAACAACTTGGAGCTGGTCCCTACTCTGAATAAGTGACAACACAGAACGCAGAAAGGACAAACAACAACAAAAAGGAGGTCAGCAAGCCAAGGGGTCGGTAACAGTAGAGCAATGCAGTACAGAATCACAATCCAAGAGAATAGTCAAAGTCAAAGCCAGAGGTCAGGAATAAGAATACAGGTAAATAGCAGAAAAGGAACTAGCAGCGACAAAGTCACAAGACAGATTCTCAATAGCCAGTGACCATGTGAGGGCTGATGACCTGTTTATAGTAAATCCAGGACCTGTCCCAGACTTGATTGGTAGACAGGCTGTCACTCACACAGGCAAGGCTAAGATTAACTATTTGAGGAGCAGAAGAAACAAGGTGCATGAGACTGGTGTGGCTGAAATTCAATTATATAGTCTAGGACAGTGTTTAGACTGAGCAACAAGAATCTTAAGCAAGGAATCAAACTGAACACGCCTCCTTCGCCTCAGCATGTGAGCGGAGGGTGGCGCAGAGACCCGAACAGGCAGAGACATTACAGCAAATTTACACAATAAAGGCAGACGGCATGTTAATACTGATGACTATGTGAAAAGGAGCATGCTTATCATCAAAGGTGATACAATAGCCAAGAAATATACAGCATTAGAGAAATGGGGTGGGAAGGGGAAAAAGATTTTCCAAAACGTGGAACAGGAAACCATAAATAGCCCAAGGTCAAACAATAATGTCCGACCAAAAGAGAAAAAGGGGAGAGAAAGGAGAGGGCAGTCAAGAACAATTGGTGGTGGAGACCTGCTGCAAGAAAAAAAAAAAAAGTAATTTTTTTTATTTTCACACCCCAATGGTAAAAAAAGGTCACTATATCCCTTGCTAAATTCCTCAAGGGGTTTAGATTCCAAAATTGGGTCATTTTAGGGTAAGTGTTCCATCGTTCTCTAACTTCAGGGGCTCAGGAAATGCAACATGGGGCCTGAAATCAATTCCAGCAAAATCTCAATGGCACTCCTTCTTTTCTGTACCCTACTGTGTGCTCAAACAGCAGTTTACATCCACATGAGGGGTATTTCTGTAGTTGGGAGACATTGCTTAATACATTCTGTTTGCATTTTCTCCTTTAGCCCCTTGTGGAAATGCAAAAATTAGGGTTAAAGCAACTTTTTTTTTTTACATTTTCCTGGCCAAATTCTGTGAAACACATGTAAGGTCAAAATGCGCTCTATACCCCTTCATAAATTCTTTTGGGGGTCTAGTTTCCAAAGTCAGGTCAAATTTTACAGTTTCCACTGTTCTGACACCTCAGGGACTCTGCAAATAGGAAATGGTACCTGAAAACTATGGCAGTAAAATCTGCCCTCCAAAAGCCAATTAGCGCTCTTTTCTTTTCTTTTTTTTTTTTTTTTTTTTTTTTAACTTGAATTTTATTGAAAAGTTTTCAAAGTATACCAAGTATAAACCCAATGGTATGATGATATGGAATTTCAAAACATAAGGACAATGAAGGGCAGAAGAGGAGGGAAGGAAGGAGAATGGAGGTGGTAAAGGGTAACAGGGGAGGAAGAGGGAAACAGGGGGAGGGGAATCGTAGTGGAGGAATATAGGATAAAGCGTGATACATAATCAAAAATGAACCAATCAACAACAGTGATCCAGTAGACATTATTATCGCAAATCAAACATAGAATAGGTGAGGTTCCACACAACAATAGACAATTAGGGAGTTAGAGAAACAGAGAAATCGGTCTCCAACAGTTGGCATATAACAATTGGCAACTGGCAAAATGAGGTTAATTTGGAGAAGGAGTCCCAATGTAAGGTCAGTATTCGTAGCCCAACCAGAAGATCCATTATCCCATATGCCTCTAAAGGCCTGGACATTACTCAGTCTGCAGGACAGCAAATGTTCCATAGTGCAGTTAAATGTGACTGCTCTACTGATTTTGGGTAGACTAGGAAGGTCCAGACTTTTCCATAATTGGGCAATCCTAAATCTAGAGACAGTCAATACATGGAAAATAATACATTGGTCACTGAGGGGCAACGTGTCAATACCCAATGACAACACAGCTACCTGTGGTCCCCAAGGTATCTGATACTGAATTATAGTACGTAATAGAGCTTGGATTTGGTTCCAAAGTTGTGTAAGTCTAGGGCACGACCACCATATGTGCAAAAGGGTGCCAGTTTCCATATTGCATCTCCAACAGGTTTTAGAAGCAGTAGAAAAGAGAAGTGCTAGTCTAGACGGGGTATACTACATTCTATACATCAATTTTCTAGACCAGGGGTGTCAAACTCATTTTCACCGGGGGCCACTTCAGCCTCACGGGGTACCTTGAAGGGCCAAGATTATTTTACATGTGTATAAAAGTAACTTCTCCTTAACAGTTAAGCGAGCTATTAGACAGCGTATAATATAAACAGGTGCCATAGCCCCTATTTATAGCGCCCCATTTACACACACTATAATGTTCCACAGCAGTCCCTGCACACTGTATTATGACTCACAGCTGCCCCTGCATACGGTATTATGCACAGTATTATGCTCCCTAGTGGCCCCTGCACACGGTATTATGCACAGTATTATGCTCCCTAGTGGCCCCTGCACACGGTATTATGCTCCATATTGGCCCCTGCACACGGTATGATGCTCCATATTGGCCCCTGCACACGGTATTATGCTCCACAGTGGCCACTGCACACGGTATTATGCTCCACAGTGGCCACTGCACACGGTATTATGCTCCATAATGGCCTCTGCACTGGTATTATGCTCCATAGTGGCCCCTGCACTTGTATTATGCTCCATAGTGGCCCCTGTACTGGTATTATGCTCCATAGTGGCCCCTGCACTTGTATTATAATCTATAATCTGTCCTATAATCAATAACATAAGGACAGAGATTAGCATAACTGCAGCAATAGCTCCATGGCTGACGGTGGACACCCTGCACAGACTATAACACTCAGGCCGTAGAGGAAGGCCAAGAGCGAGAAGCGTCTGATACTCTCCAGAGCGTTGGAATTCCAACCAATAAAACCAGGTTTTATTGAAGACTTCAACTGTGTCATACAAGAAGGACATGAGGTTTTCCATGCGCATGATCTCATTGACCTTTAAAATCCAGAGGGAAAAGGGAGGAGGTTCAACTCGCTTTCAGTATTGCGGAATGCAAGCACGGGCAGCGAGGACCAAAAAACGGAGTAGTGAGTGCTTGTAACTTCGCACCGAAGACTCGCAATGATGGAGAAGAAACAAAGCAGGGCCCAGATGATGAGATGTCTCTGTAATTTGCAAAATGATCCGTTTAACACCATCCCAAAACGGGGACAGGACAGAACTGGACCAAAAGACATGAAGCATGTCACCCTCTTCCTGCCCACACCTCCAGCACATCGGTGAAACCTGCGGGTAATACATATGTAGCTTAGTGGGAACCCTATACCAATGGGACAGGATCTTGAAACTGGCCTCCTGGTAGCGGGAACTGACAGAGGCCTCATGCGAAAGGCGGAGAATACCTCTCCTCTGCTCTTGGGAGAGAAAAAGGGATAAATCCGCCTCCCATTTCAACATGAAGGGTGGAACAAACCCTTCAATGGGGTCAATCAGAAGCCTATAAATGAGAGAGAGAATGGCGGAAAAGGCCATCCCCCACACAAATTCGCTCCCTTTATGAATAGTTAATAAAAGTTTTGAGTAGTTGGTTCTGCAAAGCTGGGAAGGTGGGTAGGTCAATTGTATGCCATAAATAGGGAATTGCCCCTGTTGCCCAAGGAAAAGGGAAAGATTGCTGAAGCTGTTGTTGTATAGAGAGGGGAATGCCCATATTCAGAATTAGGGATTTGGATGTGTTTACTTTATAATAACTTACATTATGAAAGTCATTTATAAGGGCCATCACTGTAGGAAATAATTGTTCAGGCCTTGACAGTGACATGATAATGTCGTCTGCAAAGAGCCCTATGAGATGCTCAGTTGTGCCCAACTCAATACCCCAAATATTAGGAGAGGACCTAATGCTTTGGGCGAACGGATCCATAGTCATTGCAAAGATCAGGGGAGATAAGGGGTACCCCTGGCGGGTTCCATTAGTAATATAAAATGGGGTGAAAAGAACTCTCGTCGAGTAGACCCTAGCTGAGGAGACAGTGTACAATGCTGTCTGAATGGAGGGGAAAAAGCCAAACTTTTGCAACACTGCCCGCAAATATCCCCAACGAATCCGGTCGAACGCCTTCTCCGCATCCAAAGCTAGGAGCAGAAAAGGTGTCCGACGGCTGTGGGTCAATGATAAAAGATCGATAAAGCGTCTCGTACCATCTATGGTTTGTGTTCCTTTTATGAAGCCCACTTGATCCTTATAGATAATAGTAGGTAAGCTATATGTAAGTCTCCTGGCTAGGACCTTGGTGTATAATTTCAGATCTGTATTTAAAAGGGAGATGGGTCGAAAATTAGATGGGGTGTCGGGTGTTTTCCCTGGTTTAGGAAGTGTAATCACTAACGCTTCCAGCATTTCTCGTGGAGGTAACCCGGAAGAGGCGATATGATTAAACAGACGAGTAAGATAAGGAGTCAGAAGGAGTTGGTTATGTTTGTAATACTCGTTTGTTAATCTGTCAGGTCTGGAGGATTTGTGCATTTTTAATGATTTTATCACCTGTAGCACCTGCTCTTGAGAAAAGGGGGGAGAGAAGGGAGGTCTTTTGGGTGTCCGATAGAGAGGGAAGGGAAATGAAGTCCAAGTAGGCAGCAATAGCAGCTGAGTTAGGTTGAGGGGTTGTGGAGTCAGAATTTAAATTCTATAGTCTCGAGTAGTATTGTGCCAAGACATCCACTATACCCCTAGGATCCAACACTTTCCATCCAGATTCATTAAAAATAAAGGGAATGCGGCTCTTGGTTATACGAGTTTTCAAACTTCAAGATAAAACTGCACTAGATTTGTGACCCTGCCAGTAATATGTTAATTTGAACTTGCGTAGGGCAAGGTCGTATTTATATACATTAAGTTCATGCAACTGAGCATGAAGGGTAGAAATTTGTTTGGACCTATGAGGGCACGGTGAGATCTTATTAAGTCTATGTAGGGATTCCAATTGAGTGAGTATGGCCTGTTCCTGTTGAATCCTCTGCTTTTTAGCATGGGAGGTTTGCTGAATGAAATGGCCTCTCATGGAAACCTTATGGACACACCATAGGGTACAGTGGCTCACCTGGTTATTATCATTAAACGCAAAATACTCTAGAGTGGTGTAAAATAAAATTATTAAGTTTCCCTACTGAGTCAGGACGAGAGGAATACTGTTCCTGTACCACAATGGAGACCGGTGCGTGGTCAGACATGTCGGAATGCCAATAGCAGATGAGCTAACCCTCTGGAGAATAGACCTGTCCATCAATCCTGGTGTATACTCGGTGCGGATTAGAGTAGAAAGTATAATCAAATTCAGAGGGGTGCTGATGTCTCCACACATCAAAGAGCTGGTGGGACTGTAAAAGGTTAACTATAGCGGTAGGTTCCGACAGCATCTGAGGAGCAGTGGAATCCATCGAGGGCCAAAGTACCTTATTAAAATCTCCCAGTATCATTACATGGCCCTTTGCCACCTCTTTCAACCGTGACAAAACCATCCGAAGAAATGGCACTTATCTCTTATTGGGGGCATACACTAAAACTAGGGTATATTGTACATTAATATGACACACCAGGATAACAAATCTGCCCTCGTCATCAGTGATCTCATGGTCAATAGCAAAAGCCAATGTGTCTCTAACGAGTATTGCCACTCCACATTTCTTACGCAGCGCATGTGAAAAAACATGAGCTATGTAACGCTTGTGGCAGAGTCGAGGAGCATCCTCACAGTTCAAATGTGTCTCATGAAGACAAAGTATATCAGAATTGGAAGTCCTCACCTCCTTCCACAGTGCCGCTCTTTAATATGGAGAGTTCAATCCCTTAACATTCAAGGACAGTACCTTAAATCCCATGGTTACTGGTCCAGTGGTCTGTGAGGGCCGGGGTGTCTACAGGAAATGTGGAATGCAATGCCAAATACCATTTGGAACACTGGCGCCACCTTGCATTAGTAGTGATCAGACAAAAGTCTACTGGAAAAACAGAAGGCAAACAATAAAATAAGAACATATGGGAAAAAGAACAAGTTAACACAAGAGATGTATTACAGGTGGGTACTCCCAGAGATCTGGGGGGAAAAAACAAGATGTTAGGGTACCAAAATCGCACCAAAACCGGTCATTACTCATAGAACTACCCCACCCAGTGTATAGCCGAAGCCCACTGGAGAGGGGGGTGGGTGTTTAGGAAGACCACCCAGGCAAAGGCCCAGGTGCTCCCCCCAAACACCCAACTATAAATATACATATCGTTGTTAAATAATATTTGACTGCAATATTCCTGACCTCTTAGTGTTCAGTCTATTCTGCTGACAAAACTGTTGTATCTTATGGTACATGGGTGTGGATAGGGTATACTATTCTAGTATTGTCCAAATACAGTAGTAGAAAGTATAAGGATGGTGGGAAACACCCCCTCTCATGACTATAAATGATTGACAGACACACGTCTCTCGCTCTGGGAGTCTCTCTCTTTCGGTGTCTCTTCCGACCTGTCTGACTTCCTCTGAGACCTTGGAAGGATGGCAGAATTGTCCTACAGAAGACCAACACACATTGATGAATAAGCATGAGCCAAGACGTCTGCAAGAGAACCATCTTGAAGAAGCCTAACACTGAACTTCTCCTATGATGTAAGACATTGACTGATATTTCTGTTATGCTGGAAGTTTTCCATGTATCTGTTTTTCCATGAAGACTTCAATAAATCTCCATGTTTTTATAAGAAGCCGAGTCCTCCAATAATGTTACCTTATGGGTCAACACGTGAATAAGGATTTCATTCAATTGTAAAGTATTTTACAATTTACGGATATTATTTTACAATCGTAGAGGACGGAATAAAGATGTAAAAGAAAGTAAGTCGTTAGGATGCCTGGGGTGCTTCTTTCTCCTTTGTACCATTCCTCTGCCACAACAGGAGGTGAAGATCACCTCCCCAGTGAGACAGTTTGTGACGAAAAGGTCAGATCCCACTCGTGACACAACTTGAGAGCTGCTTCAGGGGTGCTGGAAACCGCCTTGGAACCATTATAGGAGATAACAAGGTGAACCGGAAATCTCCATTTGTATAGAATGCCGTTAGAACGTAGGATTCTTGTAACCATTGCAAATGACCGCCTACGGGCCATAGTAGCCGCTGATAAATCCGCAAAAAGAGTAAAGGTCCTTGAAACGGTCTGGTAAAGCAAGAGGATTTCTGGCTGCCACCATTATCTTTTCTTTAGTGTGGTAGAAATTAATTCTCGCAATGATATCACGAGGGGTGTCCGTTGGTAAATGTTTAGATTTGGGCAACCTATGAGCTCTGTCAAGGAGTAGATCCCGAGTAGTTACATCAGGCAAAAGTACGGCAAAATAGTCAGTCAGGAAGGACTCGGTCTCTTCATTTTTCACCGATTCTGGGATCACTCTGATCCATACGTTATTGCGGAGAGACCTGTCCTCCATGTCAGCCATTTTTAATTCTATAGCTTCCACCTCCTCCTCCATATCATTAGTAACATCGACCAAGTCGTTATGTGCTGCAGTTAGTTCTGCCATCTTATTCTCTAAATGTGAGGTGTGATCCCCCAAGGAGTATATTTCATTTTGCAGAGTTCCAACCAAGATTTTTAGCTCAAATTGGATAGCTAACTTGAAATCAGCAAATAGGGACCGCATAGCTGCTTCAGAGATGGGTTTGGAGGAATCACCTAGCGCCAGGCTTGAAGAGGGTTGAGAAGGCATGCTGAGAGAGCACGGTGTGGCAGGCGTGGACGGTGACCTCACAGGGGTTAACACAAGAGAAGCTAAGATGGCTGAACAGGAAGGAGAATCTGCAGAGGCCGGGTATCTGGAGCTATTAGCTGAAGATGGCAACAAGGGAAGCGCATCAGAGATATCCAGTAAGGTACTCACAGTAGCCTGAGCCCAGGAGGCCAGCAGGGCCTTCTATGTTGAGGAGGGAAAAGTGCGTGTGCCATTTTGGAGGGAGTCTGACATCGCTGCCGGGAAGAATTTAGTAGTATAATGTTGTACCGTGTTAGCCATTGAAAGTAGTGGAAGAGTGAAGAAATCAGGCGATAGCTTTTAGAGGCTAACTGAGTATATTTATAAGTAAGCTTTGAAAACCATGTGTATAAAAATCTGTTAATTTTCAGTTCTTGTATCACACCATGTCTGATGAAGGGAAGAATTTAGTCAGCTTTATAGGACCCTTCTTCTTCCTGCTGCGAACCATCGTGGGCAGGAGAACGCCAGGAGGATCCGTGTTGAAGATCAGCTAGGTAGTTTAAGTAGAAGCCGGTGTGTGCCGCTAAAGAAGACCGGTGGGCCGCGGAGCTCAAGAACTATGCGCCCTGCTCCATGCGCTGCTAGGCCACACCCCCACTCTATTCTTTTCAAGCCCTGCCATAAGCCTGTACAGCAGTTTACCACCACATATGGCGTATTGTGCTCAAGATAATTTGTGTTACAAAATTTGGGGTGCTTTTCTCCTTTAACCCCTTGTGAAAATTTAAAATTTGTGGCAAAACCAATGTTTTAATGGTAAAAAATGGTAAAAAAAATTATATGAAACACCCATAGGGTCAAAATCCTCGCTATACCCCTTGATAAATTCCTTGAGGTGTCTGGTTCCCAAATTGCTTGGGGGTTTGTACTGTTCTGGTACCTCAGGAACTCTGCAAATGCAACATGGCACCTGAAAATGATTCCAGTAAAATCTGCCATCCAAAATCCCAATAGCGCTCCTTCCCTTCTGCATCTTGCGGTTTGCCCATATATAACTTTATATCCAAATGTGGGATAATTTCATGCTTCATAGAAATTACATAACAGATTGTGGATGCATTTTCTCCTTTAACCCCTAGTGAATGTGTAAATTCTAGGGATATATGATTGTATTGGTGGAAAAAAATTAAATGTGTATCTTTCACCTCCATATTATTTTAATTCCTGTGAAATGCTGAAAGGGTTAAGAAATTTCCTAAATACTGTTTTTACATTTTTTTAGAAGTGTACTTTTGAGAATGGAGGGATTTTTTTTTTTTTCAACTGTTTATTTTAAAAGTTTTTGTCATACAAAGAGAATAACAATATACAAGAAAAATAAGATAACTGAAGGTAACAAACATAGGACAGACCGGGATTACTCAGCATTCTCAATAAATTACAAGGCTTTAAACAAACTGGCCAGAAATGGCCCCAAAAAGGCCAAGGAATCCGACAACAAACAGTGGTAGACAAGACAGGAGGACAGAAGGGTGGCAGAAGGACATCCAGGAAGTAAGGGGCCCCACAACAGCCGGATCAGAGAGGCCGGGCCGCCCAAAACTCATCCCACGGTTTCCAGATCAGGCAGAACCTCTCCTCATCATTATTAAGAAGGGCCGTCAGGTACTCCAGGGAGCACGCATCTTTTATCCTAGCGTATAACTCCTCCAGGGCCGGGGGGGCCGGATGCCGCCAGTGTTTCGCAATCAGACATCTAGCGGAGGTAAGGAGGAGCAACAGGAGCTGAAGAGCGGGCTTGCGCAAAATATCAGGGGGGGGGGGGGGAGGTTGAGAAGGTAAGTCCTAGGGGACAGGGGAAGGCTAACACCCAGGACCCCTTCCAGGAGACCCCGGACCTGGCGCCAATAAGGCTGGAGCATGGGGCAGTTCCAAAAGAGATGGAAAATGTGTGCGGGACGGGTGCCACACCGCCAGCAGCAGTCCGGGACATTCTTGTCAAAAGAGTGAAGTGCAGCTGGGGTATGGTACCAATGTCTCAACATCTTAAAAATATTTTCCTTTTGTGTAACACATCTAGAAGTCCTGGGTGCTCTACTCCATATGAGGGACCAATCGTTACTCGATATGGGTGTCCCCAAATAGTTCTCCCACCGTGACATATAGGTATGTTGGGGCAGAGCATCTGGGGTGAGGTTCGAAAGAAGGCGGTATATATCAGAAATAAGCCCTGTTGTCCCAACACCCATTTTACAAAGTTTCTCAAAAAGCGTAGGGATGGGTGCTGTGGGGCCTTGAAAAATAGAGGAGGCCAGATGGGAGACCTGGATATACGTGAACTCACTGGACTGGGGCAGGCCAAATCCGGACTGGAGATCAGCAAATGGTAAAAGAACCCAGGTCCTATAATCAATGATGTCAGGGTACCGAAAAAGGCCCGCTCTCAGCCAAGGACCCGCTACCGGCCCAGTGAGTCCAGGCGGGTAATTAGGGTGAAGAAGGAAAGCGGTCATGGAGGAACACGAGGAGGAGAGGGGGAAACGGGATACACATGTGCGCCAAATATCTCTCGTGAGTGCCATAGGGCCTAACAAGGCACTCCCGGGGGGGGGGAATGAGGACCAGTCCAAAGCAGGGAATTAGGATGTTGCGGAGCAAGCCATAGCTTCTCGATCTCCATCCACTTAGAGTAAGCCTGGAGGGTGGACCAAGCCGGGACCCTGCGTAGGTGGGCCGCCCAGTAGTATAAAACTAAATTGGGGAGAGAAAGGCCACCTCTCTCCCTAGGGATCATCATAAGCTGCCTAGAAAGCCTGTGTCTCCCTCAGGCCCAAACAAATCGGAGGATTGAGCCCTGCAGCGCCCGGAGGTCCCTAAGGGGCACAGCGACTGGGAGGGTCTCAAAATAATAAAGCAGCTTAGGCAGGATAGACATCTTCACTGCGTTGATCCGGCCAAAGAGAGACAGAGGCAGTACCAACCACTTAGTAAGGAGGGCCCGAATGTCTAAAAAGGGAGGGGAAATTTTCCTGGTATAATTGGGAAAAGGATCCAGTTAAATATATGCCCAAGTATTTTAGCGAGGAGGACTGCCATCTATACCGAAAGGCGGCCTGAAGGTCAGCCAAGCTAGATGGGGGAATTCGAATAGGTAGGGCCTCTGTCTTTGAAGTATTGACCTTATAACCAGACAGATGGCCAAAGCGGGAAAGGAGGCCATGGAGGTTGGGAAGGGATACATGGGGGTTAGTAAGGGTCAGGAGGATATCATCAGCGAATAGGGAAAGTTTGAATTCTCGATTGCATACACGGACCCCCGTAATATCGGGATTCAGATGGATGGCCATCGCCAGTGGTTCAATACAGAGTACAAAAAGAAGAGGAGATAGAGGGCAACCCTGTCTAGTGCCGCTGTGTAGACGAAACGGGGTAGACGAGGCGTGAGGAAGCTTGACAGTGGCCGACGGGGAGGAGTAAAGACCCTTAATTGCGGTCAAGAAGGGACCCGCAAAGCCAAACATGGCCAGGGCCTCAAATAGAAAGGGCCATCCCAGACGATCAAACGCTTTTCCGCGTCCAAGCTGAGTACCAAGAGTCCGGAACCAGAGCGAGATGCCACGTCTATAAGATCGATGGTTCTCCTAGTATTATCACCTCCCTGGCGGCAAGGTACAAAGCCCACCTGATCTTTATGGATCAGGGATGGGAGGCACATGTTAAGTCTGGACGCCAGAATCTTGGTAAAGAGCTTGAGATCCGTATTCAGAAGTGATATGGGCCTGTAATTCCTGCAATCTAGGTGGTCCTTATCAGGTTTCGGGATGAGGGTTAGAAAAGAGTGTGAAATAGAATCAGGGATTGGTTCGCCCGACAAAAAGGCCGTAAATAGGGAAACAAGATGCGGGATCAACTCTGCCCCAAATACCTTGTAGTATAGGTAGGTGAGGCCATCAGGGCCAGGCGATTTCCCATTAGGGAGTTCCTGGAGCATTTGGGAGACCTCGTCCATCGTGATAGGTTTGTTAAGAAGAGCAAGGTCTTCTGGGGAAAGAACAGGCAAATTACAGGAAGACTGGAAGTCCTGCAATAATGCTGAGCGCGTCGTAGGATCAGGGGGTAAGTCCGATGGGAGGGAGTACAGGTCTGAGTAAAAGGCATGAAATAGACGCGCAATAGACATACACAACGGCCCCGTCAGATCGCCACAGCGCATAAGCCAAACCCCTCTCCGTTTGGTCTCGTAGTTGACTAGCCAAAAGCTTATGGGGTTTGTTGGCCCTATCACAGTACCGCTGCCTAGTGTAAAGCAGTAACTTGGTGGTCTTTTGAAGAAGGGTCTCCCTAATCTGGGCCCAAAGATCTATCAAGGTTTTAAGGAGGGCCCGCGACGAGCTAGACGCCATGCGAGTCTCTGCATATTATAGATGGAGCCGAAGCTCCTCAAGCCGTGCATTAGCGTCCCGTTTTAGCCGGGTGCCCAAGGCAATACAATGTCCCCTCATCACAGCTTTATGGGCCTCCCACAACGTCGCCACAGAAGATACAGATCCCAGATTAAGTTCGAAAAACGTTTTTAGGTGAGTACGGAGCTCCTCACGAGTCTGCGCCCTCTGAAGGAGACTCTCATTAAGTCGCCAATGGCATATTCTGGTGCGGACCGAACCAGCACGCAATACTAAGGAGATTGGCGCATGGTCAGACTAGGTGATGGAGCCGATCGAGGCATCCCGAAGAAGGCGCAGAGCCGGAGCATTCCCAAAAAAGTAATCTATTCTGGAATGGGTCTGATGAGGGGCCGCATAGAACGTGTAAGACTGGTCAGTCGGATAGTTAATCCTCCAGAGGTCATAGAGAGAATACCGACGGATTATGCAATGGAAGTGAGCTGAAAGTCTACGCTAGGAGAGGCAACGGGAAGTACCTGACAGGGAATGGTAATCCATAGGTGTCCGAAAAAGACATGTTAAATTCCCCTCCAACAATAAGGGCAGCAGGGGGTAAAGCTTCCAATTTATTAAGGACCTTAGTAAGAAGATCAGGTTGGGAGGAATTAGGGGCATAGAGGTTACAGAGGGTGATTGGCTGGCCCTCAAGCCTACCGTGAAGAATCACAAACCGCCCCAAAGGATCTAGGACGGAGGTAGTGACCTCCAGGGGGCATGATGAGGAGATAAGAATGGCAGTCCCCGATCGCTTTTTAGAGTGAGTGGCCGAATAAATTGTTGGGAAAAAACGCAAGGCAAAGTTAAAGTTACAGGTGCTGTCAAAATGGGTCTCCTGGAGAAATGCTATATCAGCCTTAAGGGCACGCAGTTCCGTCAGGGCTAACCTACGCTTCACATTGCAGTTAAGGCCTTTAAAATTAAGGGATACAATTTTAGCCATAACTCAGGATAAAGGGAGGGGCGCAAGGGGGACGAGGCCTACCACAAGGAGTCAATGAGGGTGCGGAGTCCCAGGGAGAGCAGAGTCTCGTCCAGGAGGCTTGCCGACGTCTCGTAGAGGATGAGTGAGGACCACACCTGGAGTACACAGAAAAGAACAAGAGGGGAGGGGGAAAGACAAGACAGAAAGCAAAACAAGGAAGGTAAATTACAATAAAACAACACAATTACCGGGAAAAAGATGTCCCGGTAGGGACTAGGAGGGTATACAAGGGTTTAAGACCAATGTAAATCCGCCTATAACAAAGTGCCGTGTAAGCAGTTAAAAACCACGGCAACGTACCCCTAAGGGGTGGGAGGCGAGGCTGAGGGGCCAGCTAGCAGCAGAGAGCCAGTCAATCAAGCCAGAAGAGACTCCCTTCGGCCTCCCCTGCCACACATATAAAATAAACATTAGCAATACTAATAAATCGAGCCAATAAGATAACTGACCACACTTAAGAAATGTGCTGGAACCAGCATTAACTAACGCAGCATCAATCCTGTACGGAAGCAAAAAAGAAAGTCATCAAAGGGCCAGGTTAAAGCAAGGGGGGAAAACCCGCCATGACAGACGGGATGACCCAGTGCCAGATGCTGAGTCCAGATATGGCAGGCGTCATCTTCTCGGCTGGACAGTAGTCCAAACCGGGGCCAGAGGGGGGGGGGGAGGGCAGCAGAGTCCCAATCTTCCAGCGCTGGGAGGGGAACATCCAGGGCAGCACAGAAATCCTTCAGGTCGGCGTGAGATTTCAAAGTGATAGTGCAACCATTTCTCCTGACAATGAGAGCAAAAGGGAAGCCCCACCGGTACTGAAGCTGGTGTTCCCTTAGGGTTGAAAGGAGAGGTCGGAGCAAACGCCGTTTTTGCAAGGTAATCCAGGACAGGTCAGGGTAAAGCTGGACTTTGGCACCGTCAAAATCAAAATCTTTGTTACAGCGGGCCTGGGCCATAATAGCTTCTTTGAGTTCAAAGTCCTGCACACAGCAAATAACGTCCCTTGGTGCAGCGGTAGCGCCTTTGGGACGAAGGGCCCTATGTGCTCTGTCCAATTTGATGCGGTGTTCAGGTGGCTTACCCAAAAGCATGTTAAAGATGACCTCCAGAGTAGCCTTTAAATCCTCCTCCCCCGTGGCCTCCGGGAGACCGCGGACTCTGATGTTGTGCCTCCTACCGCGGTTGTCCAGGTCCTCTAGGTGGCGAGTGGTTGCTTTAAGAATCTCGGACTGGGTAGAGACCACATCATGCATTTGTGAGACATAGTTACGGGTCTCATCCTGGGAGGACTCCAATGTATCCACTCTGACAGCTAATTGGCGCAGATCAGCGTGCACCACGGCAAGTTCTTGCTTAAAGGTGTGTTTAACCTCATCAATGAGAAGTTTGAAGTCTTGCTGAAAGTCCTGCCTGGTAGGCAATTGCTGTAGTATAGATTGCCACTGTAAGGGCGGTTCTTGGACAGATTGAGGAAGGGGGTGGGGGGACCGGCGTGGGACCCGATAACAGCGTGCCCCCCGGGCTCTCCACCGCCACCGGCCCCGCCACCCCTTGGGCACCCAGAGGGAGGTGTACAGACAGCATGGTAGGCAGGGGCGCAGGGCCAGGGGGGGCCCCCAGGGGGGAGGAAAGTCCATTTTGGTGGTCCCGGCCACTCTGGGACATGGTAATGTTCTGCTGAGTTGTGAAGGTGGGGGGGAGGGCTGCAGCAGACGGTAACTGAGGGTTGGCATCCCGCCTGCAGGATGCATCTGAAGATGGTGCCCGGGATTCACGATGAGGAGTCCCCAAGGTGGTGGCCGCCTGAGGCCTATCCTGGAGGGAGCATCGGTCCGGGGGAGCGGGGAGACAGGTCAGGAGGAGCCGCGGGGAATCGGCCGACAGGGGACCACGTGGAGGAGAGCAGGAGTCCCGGTGAGTGCGGGGGAGGGAGACAGTGCGCGTGGACTCCCGTGCTGTCGGGACCCGCCCTGAGACCCTGGGCTGCCGCTGGAGGAACGGGTCCATGGTGGAGGGACCCCCGCTAGCTTCTGGGACCACTGGGGGCTTTTTTGCAGGGAGCTTCTTCCCCATAAAGCGATAATTTAGCGGGCTCGGTGAGCGGTAAGGCAGGGAAGACGGGAGCTCGCAATTATGCGACCGTCTCCATCAGCGTTCAGGCCGAGAATGGAGGGATTTATGGGGTGATTTATTCTATTACAGAGGCCTTTGAAAACTCCTATAGAAATTAATTGATCCCTTGAAAGATATTCTTGAAAATTTGGAAAATTGCTGTTTGGGTTGTAAGCCCTATAATATCTGAAAAAAATTAAAGGGCAATTAAAAAGTTTGATGCCAACATAAAGCTTAGATATGGTAAAGTATATTTCCGAAGTCATTTGGGTAGTATAACTATCTATATGAAAGACGTGATTTCAAAATTTAAAAACTACATTTTTTTTCCAAATTTTCACCAAATTTCCTATTTTTTTCATAATTAAACACAAAACATATCGACCAAAATTTACAACTAATACAAAGTATTAGTCAGAAAAACAATCTCAGAATGACTTTGATAAATTAAAGTGTTCCAAAGTTATTACCACACAAAATGACAGAATTGAAAAATGTGTCCTTAAGACTATGGCCTCAGGTAGTGGACCGCAGCAAAAAAGCGCTGTGGAAAAAAATGCAGAGCTTTTCACACAAGATCCACACTTGACATGCTGCGATTTCCAAAACCACTACAGGTTTCAGAAATCAGTGTATCCGCTGCGTATATTTTTCTACAATGTGTGAAAGGGATTTGCTAGAAAAAAGCTCAGTTTTTTGCCACATGGGGTCCAGGCCTAAAGTGGTTTTAGGCTGTGTCCTTAACCCCTTCCCACCACAGGTATTTTTCGATGTTCATTTTTGCCTTCCAAACCCCATAATTTTGCTATTTTTCCGTTCACAGAGCTATATGAGGGCTTAATTTTTGCCGATAAATTGGAATTTGTAATAGTACCATTTAATATTTCAGAATGGGATGGAGAAAAACTGTGCTTGTGCGAATTTCTTATGAGCTTTGTTTTTACAACGTTCACTATGCAGCCAAATTTAGATGTCAAATTTAGATGTTTTCTATGGGTCGGTACAATTCTGAGAATATACAGTGCTGGCCAAAAGTATTGGCACCCCTGCAATTCTGTCAGATAATACTCAATTTCTTCCAGAAAATGATTGCAATCACAAATGCTTTGGTAATAATATCTTCCTTTAATTTGTCGTCAATGGAAAACCACAAAAAGAATTGTCAAAAAGCCAAATTGGATATAATTCCACACCAAACATAAAAAGGGGGTGGACAAAAGTATTGACACCCTTTGAAAAATCATGTGATGCTTCTCTAATTTGTGTAATTAACAGCACCTGTTACTTACCTGTGGCACATAACAGGTGGTGGCAATAACTAAATCACACTTGCAGCCAGTTGAAATGGATTAAAGTTGACTCAACCTCTGTCCTGTGTCCTTGTGTGTACCACATTGAGCATGGAGAAAAGAAAGAAGACCAAAGAACTGTCTGAGGACTTGAGAAGCAAAATTGTGAGGAAGCATGAGCAATCTCAAGGCTACAAGTCCATCTCCAAAGACCTGAATGTTCCTGTGTCTACCGTGCGCAGTGTCATCAAGAAGTTTAAAGCCCATGGCATTGTGGCTAACCTCCTTAGATATGACGAGAGATTTCAACGAAAGATTGTGCGGATGGTGGCTAAAGAACCTCGACTAACGTCCAAACAAGTTCTAGCTGCCCTGCAGTCCGAGGGTACAACAGTGTCAACCCGTACTATCCGTCGGCGTCTGAATGAAAAGGGACTCTATGGTAGGATACCCAGGAAGACCCCACTTCTGACCCAGAGACATAAAAAAGCCAGGCTGGAGTTTGCCAAAACTTACCTGAGAAAGCCAAAAACTTTTTGGAAGAATGTTCTCTGGTCAGATGAGACAAAAGTAGAGCTTTTTGGGAAAAGGCATCAACATAGAGTTTACAGGGAAAAAAAGAGGCCTTCAAAGAAAAGAACACGGTCCCTACAGTCAAACATGGCGGAGGTTCCCTGATGTTTTGGGGTTACTTTGCTGCCTCTGGCACTGGACTGCTTGACCGTGTGCATGGCATTATGAAGTCTGAAGACTACCAACAAATTTTGCAGCATAATGTAGGGCCCAGTGTGAGGAAAGCTGGGTCTCCCTCAGAGGTCATGGGTCTTCCAGCAGGACAATGACCCAAAACACACTTCAAAAAGCACTAGAAAATGGTTTGAGAGAAAGCACTGGAGACTTCTAAAGTGGCCAGCAATGAGTCCAGACCTGAATCCCATAGAACACCTGTGGAGAGATCTCAAAATGGCAGTTTGGAGAAGGCACCCTTCAAATCTCAGGGACCTGGAGAAATTTGCCAAAGAAGAATGGTCTAAAATTCCAGCAGAGCATTGTAAGAAACTCATTGATGGTTACCGGAAGCGGTTGTTCGCAGTTATTTTGTCTAAAGGTTGTGCTACCAAGTATTAGGCTGAGGGTGCCAATACTTTTGTCCGGCCCATTTTTGGAGTTTTGTGTAAAATGATCAATGATTTGACTTTTTTTTCATTGTCTTTTGTGTTTTTTCATTGCAAGCAAAATAAATGAAGATATTATTACCAAAGCATTTGTGATTGCAATCATTTTCTGGAAGAAATTGAGTATTATCTGACAGAATTGCAGGAGTGCCAATACTTTTGGCCAGCACTGTATATAGTTTTATTTTCAATTTAACCCCTTTAAAAAAACAAAAATTTTTCTTGGAGCCACCATAAAGTGTCTTTTTTTGTGGAGCCAGATGTACTTTTTAGTTAAACCATTTTTGGGGAATGTCTGATGTTTTGATCGCTATTCATTCAAATTTTTATGGGAGGCAAAGCGGCGAAAAAGCAGCTGTATAGACACATAGACGATTCACAGATGGCATTTCACTGAACCATAGACAAAAAAGAGAATTTCATGTATTGGCCACGTATGAACAATGGCTTGTGAAATTAAACACGGACCATGGACACAGATGAATGAATAAGGCCTAAAGCTACATTCTCACAACAGGGAGTGAATAATGGCTGTGTGACAGGCCTTTTTTTTAACGGATGTCGCATGGCAGCATTACATTCAATGTCAGTGAATTAGGGCTATTCATCTGACCGTTATTTTGAAGGTCCTTTATCATGGACCATCAAAATATTGGTCATGTCCTATTTTTGGCCATTTTCACGGATCCCTCCATACACTGTAGTGTATGGGGGATCCGTGAAAATGGATGCCCCTTGTGTGCAAGATGGCTGTAAAAAATGGCCGTTTTTCACAGCTGTTTTGCAACTTGGTCATCTGAATGTAGCCTAGGAGTGGTTTCACATAAGTTTTTATTTCACCGTTTACGTGCATTTTCACAGTGTTCTTTTTGTGTCATCACAACCAGGGGCGCACCTTCCATAAGGTGACCTGAGGTGATGTCTCTAGGCAGCACTATACTTATGTCAGAATGCTGAAGAACATGGACAGGAGCATGGACAGGTGAGTAAAAATTATCAGCCGCTACACTGTGTGGGGAGGGGGTCCTAAACTTAGTGATGGTGGGGTGTGTGTAAAAAAAGGGGGTCATACGCTGCATGTTGGCTTTAAAAAAGGGGTCATAAACTGTGTGGGGGTCATAAATAGGGGGATCACATGCTGTGTGGGTGAGGTTAAAAAAAGGAAGTCATATACTGTGTGGGGGTCATATAAAGTGGTCAGATACTGTGTGAGGGCCATAAAAAGGGGTCATATACTGGGTTGGGGCAAAAAAGGGGGTAATATATTGTGGGGGCAGAAAAAGAGGGGTCATATACTGTGGGGGTGCCATAAGAAAGGGGTCATATACTGTGGGAGGGCCATAAAAAGCAGGGTCATATACTGTATGAAGGCAAAAAAAAAGGGAATTATATACCATGTGGGAGCCAGAAAAAGGGGGTCATATACCATGTGAGGGGCTAGAAAAAGGAGGTCATGTATTGTGTTGTGGGCCAAAAAAAAGGGGTGTCAGGTATTGTGTTGTGGGCCAAAAAAAAAAGGGGGGGTTATATATCGTATTGGGGCCAAAAAAGGGGGTGTTATACTAGGGGTGCCAAATAAGGGGATTTTTTGATCTGCCAAATGGGGGGGTGTCCTAATTAGGGGGGCCCCATCATGCAACCAAAGATAGTCGTTTGGGTATTTTTTTTTTTTTTTTGCTTTTTTTGGGTGGGGGGGTTCTATATCTATAGTTTGCCTTAAGTAGCTGAGAGGCTAGGTTCACCCCTAATCACAACTAATTAACCAAATTGGTCTTGAAACCCGAAGTTTGCTACAACCACGATTCTCAGCTGTTATTATATATAATATCAAGCTCTGACTGTGCAATGCAACTCCAAATACTCAAATCAGTTGAGATACTGCAGGCCAACTTGGCAATCTTAAGTCAAGTGATGGATGTCACAGCCAAAATCACAAGTAGCCGTAGTAGGGTGGGGTCAGAAGGTAAGTTAACTTTACATGTCAGGTGTTTCATCCTATTGGTACACTCTAAACATAGACATAGGACAATATAAACACCACCTTAGGCTAGATTTACACAACCAAGTTTCACCCTTGAAACTCAGTCCATGTGCGCGCCAGAGTTACTGCCCTGAACATCATGCCGGGAGAGGGACCAATATATTGTCCCATAGTATAATCACTACAGTCGGGAGGCAGGCACTCCTAGCATCTTTAATAACTATTATGCTAGCAGTCCTTCTCCCAGCATGATGTTCAGGCTGGTAAATCTGGCACACACACAGCCCAAGTTGCATGCCGTGTGAATGTAGCCTTAGGCTCTATGCACACAACAGTGATGTTTTTGACGGACCTAAGACCTGTTAAAAGATATACATGTCAGGATTTAAGAATAGAACTACCGGAGGAGTCATTTTGACCCTTTTGCTATTTATTTTTCTTATAACTTCTAAAATTTTAACAAATGAGTTCTGAGATTTTGTGACTTTTATTTATTCATGGTACTGTATATTTTAGCACACAAAAATGAATTGTAATTTTTTTCAGGGGCTCAGATCTTACAGTTCATACCTGTAAGTAGTGAAGGGGTCAATTTGACCCCATACATAAAAGTAGTAATAGGCAATACACCTAACATTACAGAGTACAGAAAATCACAGTGATTCTCCCTAGTTGTAGAGTATAATTGTGTTTTTGCATATCAGGGATGATTCATCATTTTGTTTTGTCTAAACTTGTCTGAACATGTTTGATCCATGTCTCTACTAGCATTTTTTGTCTGCACTTCAGTAGTATACACTATAACTGAAGTTACAACTCTGTATGTTTGTACAGTGTAATTTTATTACTTCTGCGATCTTACAAGCCACTTTTTGCAACGTATATTTGAAGCATGAGTAAGCTGAGGGGTAAGGGGGCGTTTACACTACCGTTGGTGACCGTCAGTAGTGTCCGTTGCTATTGTCCGTTACAAGATTTTAGCATCGGACACTAGCTGAACCGTTAGAAATCCGTTAAAATTTCCATTCATTTCAATGGGTTTTTATATTGTGTCCGTGTAAGATGGGGAAACAGCCCTCATCTTATGAATGTAACTGATTCTGTAGATGTTTTTTTTATATACTGACATTTGTTTGTTTGACCACAAGAGGCCACTGTTACCTCAGAAATAGAAGAAACTGTAATTCTGTAATTCCCTGGGGTAGTGACGTGGAGACCCTGTTCTGCAGAGGAGAAACAAGAAGGAAGAGAGAGTGTGTGGCAGCCATTTTTAGGTGTGTGCTTCTGAGCTTATAGAAGAAGAAGGGCTGAAATGAGAGGAAAAACATTCTTAAAGAATTAGAGATATAACAAGAGTGTGCTGAAGCAGAGACTGTTCCAGGGTTTGTTCAGACAGCATCCTAAGTTTGGATGAGCCCTGCTTTCAGCGGTTCCAGAGAGAAACTACAAGGTACCCAACAAAACTGAATCAGTAAGAGAAGTAAACGTGCACGCACCGCATTACATTTTTGGCGCAAATTGCTTGGAACTGAATAAGGGCCTGTAGTTAGACTAGTTAGGCATCCTCATCTTCACAGGCCACACTACTGGTGAATTATCTACCTATTCGGTAGTAAGGACTCAGAGAGTTCTATAGACTTGTAACTCCCAGAGAGGAGCTTCTGAGGAAGTCTAGAAGCGACATTTTAAACATTGTCATATTTCTTTGGCTTGCAAGCTGACCTACTATTATATTTATTCGGTTATACTTTGTTTGTGGGGAATAGGGGTATTTTGATAAGTTTGTAAGCTCTTGTGTTGTACCGCCAGTGCCCCTGTCACACTCACTGAATTGTTCCTGTGACTAGGGTGATAAAAAGGTAACAAATGGCTGGTTGGTAGCAGCCTGCAGATAGGTAAAAGCTTGGGGTATATTGGAGGCGCACATGAGAAGGCACCGCGCTGTACAACACCAGGGTCTCAGCTTACTGGCTGAGTGTATGTAAATAGTTGAGAGCGTTTTTCTGGTAAATAGGTGTTACTGCACAAAGTAAAATCTTGTATTTTTACTAAATTGATTTGATTTGGAGTCGCTTCCTTTGTTCGTGACTTCGCTGTATCCTGGGGAGCCCACCCCGGTACACGGCTTATCTCCGTTTACACCAAATCCGTCAGAAGTTTGTTATTTTTTCGCGGACAAAAAATCCTACATGCAGGACTTTTTGTCTGTTTGAAAAAAACGGATTCTTGACGGACAGCAAGTGTCCGTTATTTTTTTAACATTGAAGTCTATGCATAACGGACTTATAACGGACAGTAACTGATAGCCATCAGTTACTGTCCGTTATTTTATGTCCGTTTTTTTCCTGCGCATGCTCAGAAAAAAAAAAAAACGGACAGTGTTAAAAAACGGACACTAACTGATGCTAATGTGTCCGTTTTTTTAACTAATCCATTAATTGGATCAGTTAAAAAAACGGACACATTAACATCAGTAACTGTCCGTTAATGTCTGTTATGATAGGTGTCCGTTTTTGTTTTTTTTTTTCTTTTTTTTTAACAGACACTATCAGAATGGACATCAACGGTAGTGTGAACCCTGCCTTAAAGGAAAATGCGTTTAAACTGCTGTACTTGATCTCAACACTGTTCCTACTAAGTAAAAATAAATGTTTTATTGGCAAAAAAAAGTTATTTTTACTCTAGAGTCAGTACTTTTGAATGGGGGACAAAATGACCCCTAGTGGTAGTTATAGGCATTATAAAAGAGGAGGTAGTTCTAGTGTTAATGACCATTTTGCATCTTTTCCATCCGTTTTTCCGTTTTTATGGCCAAGTGTCTGTTTTGCATCAGTGTTTAACTGTCATTGAAAAAAACAGATGAATTTCATTTTTCACTGTTAAATCAAGAGAGAGACTTTCTACTGCTCTTACATTTACCTAAAACAGAACCGTCTCTCCTGGATACAGTTTGCATCCACCTTATACCATATATTAGGTCTGCACCTTTTTTGCAGCCTCTGAATGGATACAAGAAGGTTAGCAAAAGCAAACAGATTTTGGTAGATAGTGAAGAAATGAACACATTAGAAGGCTTATAATAAAGGCTTATAATATGATTTAGGCAACATGCACATGACCGCCTGCATGTTTCTGGGCCATGATTAAATGGCACGGACAGCATATGGATGATATCCGTGTGTCGCCGGTGCCACCATGGCCCCATTCACTGAGGTCAGTGAGCACAGGTCACAAAACAGACAGGAATAGGACCTGTCCTGAGTTTTGCTTGGCTCTTGGCTCCATAGAAGGGAAAATACAAGACAAGAAAAGAATTCTAAGTTATATTAAAAGTTTTTGCCCATATTTATTTTAGCTTCTTGATAAGTATATACAGTGCCTTGCGAAAGTAAAGTATTCAGCCCTCTTGAACTTTTCAACCTTTTGCCACATTTCAGGCTTCAAACATAAGGATATAAAATTTAAATTTTTTGGTGAAGAATCAACAACAAGTGGGACACAATCATGAAGTGGAACAAAATTTATTGGATATTTTAAACTTTTGTAAAAAAATAAAAAACTGAAAATTGGGGCGTGCCAAATTATTCGGCCCCCTTAAGTTAATACTTTGTAGCGCCACCTTTTGCTGCGATTACAGCTGCAAGTCGCTTGGGGTATGTCTCTATCAGTTTTACTCATCCAGAGACTGAAATTCTTGCCCATTCTTCCTTGGAAAACAGCTCGAGCTCAGTGATGTTGGGTGGAGAGCGTTTGTGAACAGCAGTTTTCAGCTCTTTCCACAGATTCTCGATTGGATTCAGGTCTGGACTTTGACTTGGCCTTTCTAACACCTGTATACGTTTATTTGTGAACCATTCCATTGTAGATTTTGCTTTATGTTTGGGATCATTGTATTGTTGGAAGATAATTCTCCATCCCAGTCTCAGGTCTTTTGCAGACTCCAACAGGTTTTCTTCTAGAATGGTCCTGTATTTGGCTCCATCCATCTTCCCATCAATTTTAACCATCTTCCCTGTCCCTGCTGAAGAAAAGCAGGCCCAAACCATGATGCTGCCACCACCATGTTTGACAGTGGGGATGGAGTGTTCAGGGTGATGAGCTGTGTTGCTTTTACGCCAAACATATCATTTTGCATTGTGGCCAAAAAGTTCGATTTTGGTTTCATCTGACCAGAGCACCTTCTTCCACATGTTTGGTGTGTCTCCCAGTTTGCTTGTGGCAAACTTTAAACGAGACTTTCTATGGATATCTTTGAGATACGGCTTTCTTCTTGCCACTCTTCCATAAAGGCCAGATTTGTGCAGTGTACGACTGATTGTTGTCCTATGGACAGACTCTCCTACCTTAGCTGTAGATCTCTGCAGTTCATCCAGAGTGATCATGGGCCTCTTGGCTGCATCTCTGATCAGTCTTCTCCTTGTTTGAGATGAAAGTTTAGAGGGACAGCCGAGTCTTGGTAGATTTGCAGTGGTCTGATACTCCTTTCATTTCAATATGATCGCTTGCACAGTGCTCCTTGGGATGTTTAAAGTTTGGGAAATCTTTTTGTATCCAAATCCGGCTTTAAACTTCTCCACAACAGTATCACGGACCTGCCTGATGTATTCCTTGGTCTTCATGATGCTCTCTGCGCTTTAAACAGAACCCTGAGACTATCACAGAGCAGGTGCATTTATACGGAGACTTGATTACACACAGGTGGATTATATTTATCATCAGTCATTTAGGACAACATTGGATCATTCAGAGATCCTCACTGAACTTCTGGAGTGAGTTTGCTGCACTGAAAGTAAAGGGGCCGAATAATATTGCACACCCCACTTTTCAGTTTTTTATTTTTTACAAAAGTTTAAAATAACCAATAAATTTCGTTCCACTTCGAATTGTGTCCCACTTGTTGATTCTTCACCCAAAAATTTAAATTTTATATCTTTATGTTTGAAGCCTGAAATGTGGCAAAAGGTTGAAAAGTTCAAGAGGGCCGAATACTTTCGCAAGGCACTATATATGCCACTGTATGCTGCCTGAATCTAATCACTACTAAAACATTAAGAGCAGTCACCATTAACAAAAATGCCTCACAGAATTTGCTGTCTTTCTCAACTCTCTTGTAACAGCCGTCAGATATTCCCAGTGCAGCTAAAATTCCTCCCACTTAATATACCCCCGGAGGGGATAAATCCAGCAGATAGTGTGACAAGTTCAAGATTACATGAACTTGAAGACACTTTATTTTCATTACACATCCTACAGTTGTAGACAGCGTAGTGCCACCTCACTCCACACTGCTCATCGCTCTGTGTACTTATATTTCTCATTACAGGGATTCCCTTGCTGTTCCAGCATCCTACTATATATGTGTGCATCTGTCTGTTTCATGTTGGATGTAAATAAGTAGCTCTCAATAAAAACGGCATTTATCTGAAAAGTTGTAGACTTTGATCAGAGAACCTATCACAATGAAAATTAAGTCTTATCTGCAGGCAGCGTGTGATACAGCAGAAGGAGCCAAGCAGATTGATACATACGTATATGGGAATAGATCCTGTATAACTTGGCTCAGTGGTTAGCACTGCAGCCTTGCAGCGATGGAGTTCTGGGTTCAAATCGTGCCAAGGACAACATCTGCAAGGAGTTTGTATGTTCTCCCTGTGTTTGCGTGGGTTTCCTCCCACACTCCAAAGACATACTGATAGGGAAAGTAGATTGCGGGCCCTATATGGGACAGTGACTGACAATATCTGTAAAGCGCTGCGGAATATGATGGCGCTATATAAGTAAGCAAAATAAATAAAAAATAATTCATTTATTTGTCTGCTCATTCTAAATTTAGTTGTCAAGTGAGTGGTTCTTCTCAATGATTGACAGCTATCCTTGTATGCTCAGTCATATATGGAGGACTGCCCTCATATTTATATACAGTGGTGTAACTAGCAAAGACTGGGCCCCAAGCAGACTTTTGATTTGGGCCCTGCTACCCCACCCCCAGTATAGCGCTCCTTTTCATAGCATCCCCTTTACTGGCCCCCGCACAGTAAAATTATACCTTTGCTGGCTCCCACATGGTTTAATGCCACATTTACACACATAATATAAGTATAATGTCCTATAGTAGCCCCTTTACAAAATACACTACCGTTCAAAAGTCACTTAGAAATTTCCTTATTTTGGAAAGAAAAGCACAGTTTTTTTCAATGAAGATAACATTAAATGAATCAGAAATACACTCTATACATTGTTAATGTGGTAAATGACTATTCTAGCTGCAAATGTCTGGTTTTTAATGTAATATCTACATAGGTGTATAGAGGCCCATTTCCAGCAACCATTACTCCAGTGCTCTAATGGTACATTGTGTTTGCTAACTGTGTAAGAAGACTAATGGATGTCTAGAAAACCCTTGAAAACCCTTTTGCAAGTATGTTAGCACAGCTGAAAACAGTTTTGCTGGTTAGAGAAGCTATAAAACTGACCTTTCTTTGAGCTAGTTGAGAATCTGGAGCATTACATTTGTTTGTTCGATTAAACTCTCAAAATGGCCAGAGAAAGAGAACTTTCATGTGAAACTCGACAGTCTATTCTTGTTCTTAGAAATGAAGGCTATTCCATGCGAGAAATTGACAAGAAACTGAAGATTTCCTACAACGGTGTGTACTCCTCCCTTCAGAGGACAGTACAAACAGGCTCTAACCAGAGTAGAAAGAGAAGTGGGAGGCCCCGCTGCACAACTGAGCAACAAAACAAGTCCATTAGAGTCTCTAGTTTGAGAAATCGACGCCTCACAGGTCGTCAACTGGCAGCTTCATTAAATAGTACCCACAAAACGCCAGTGTCAACGTCTACAGTGAAGAGGCGACTCAGGGATGCTGGCCTTCAGGGCAGAGTAGCCAAGAAAAAGCCATATCTGAGACTGGCTAATAAAAGGAAAAGATTAATATGGGCAAAAGAACACAGACATTGGACAGAGGAAGATTGGAAAAAAGTGTTATGGACAGACGAATCAAAGTTTGAGGTGTTTGGATCACACAGAAGAACATTTGTGAGATGCAGAACAACGGAAAAGATGCTGGAAGAGTGCCTGACGCCATCTGTCAAGCATGGTGGAGGTAATGTGATGGTCTGGGGTTGCATTGGTGCTGGTAAAGTGGGAGATTTGTACAAGGTAAAAGGGATTTTGAGTAGGGAAGGCTATCACTCCATTTTGCCACCCATGCCATACCCTGTGGACAGCGCTTGATTGGAGCCAATTTCATCCTACAACAGGACAATGACCCAAAACACACCTCCAAATTATGCAAGAACTATTTAGGGAAGAAGCAGGCAACTGGTATTCTATCTGTAATGGAGTGGCCAGCGCATTCACCAGATCTCAACCCCATTGAGCTGTTGTGGGAGCAGCTTGACCGTATGGTACGCAAAAAGTGCCCATCAAGCCAACCCAACTTGTGGGAGGGGCATCTGGAAGCATAGGGTGAAATTTCTCCAGATTACCTCAGCTAATTAACAGCTAGAATGTCAAAGGTCTGCAATGCTGTAATTGCTGCAAATGGAGCATTCTTTGACGAAAGCAAAGTTTGAAGGAGAAAATTATTATTTCAAATAAAAATCATTATTTCTAACCTTGCCAATGTCTTGACTATATTTTCTATTCATTTTGCAACTCATTTGATAAATAAAAGTGTGAGTTTTCATGGAAAACACAAAATTGTCTGGGTGACCCCAAACTTTTGAACAGTAGTGTATAATATCCCACAGTGGCCCCTTCACACAGTATAATGTCCCATAATGGCCTCTATACAATATATTTTCCCAAAGTGGCCCCTTCACCAGATATAATGTTACATAGTGGCCCCTCTATACAGTATAATGACCCACAGTGGCCCCTTCACACACTATAGTATCCCATAGTGGCCCCTATTGTGTTGTCCGAACCAGAAATTTTGGGGTTCACAACCCACAAACTATTATTATACTCTGGGGTCTCCTCAGAGTATAATGAGTAGGGGCCTGGGGAGGTGATTAAACATAAGAAAACTGTGTTCAATGAAGTCACAGAATCACCCATGTGGGTTACGCTGGTGCCACAGACACCTCTGCTTCTCCAGGAGGTCCCATGTGCCATGCTGAATAGCATCAGCGACAGGATGTGGGACCCATGGGAGCACCCTGGATGGAAGGACAGGAGTGGGGTTTGGTAATTAAATAGTGGCCATTACCTGCAGGTATAATCCAGCAGGTAATGGCCTATTTAAAAAAAAATATAAAAATCAGCAGGGAGCCCACCAGGAGCTTAAAGTTGCATGCCCCATAACAGCTACTACAGCTGCTATGGCGATAAAACCTTCACCGTCTATATAACCATTTCTAAACTCAAATTAAGCAGATATACATAAATAAATCATGTTATATAGTTTTGTAGGTCAGAAGGGATAATATGTCTCCCTATTGAGACCTCGCCTTTGTTGGTCACCTTGCAGTGTGTAGTCTTACAGACCATACATGCAGTGGCGTAAGTACTGCTGTAGTGGCTGCCACATGGCCCATGACCTTAGCTTGCTTTTTTTTTTTTTTAATAGGTCATTACCTTCTGGGGTTACTCCTTTACTTACTGATCCCTGTTCCTGCTCACTGCCATCTTTGCTTCCCCTTCTGCCCTCCAGGGGACATCGCATATCACATCGCTGGGACCCTCACAAGGGAAGAAGGGGAAGCGGCCGTGAGCAAGCAAGAATATTTGTTGAGCGAACCCCAACAAATACTGCTATTATTATTCTCTGGGGTCTCTTCAGACCCCAGAGTATAATGATTGGAGGCCTAGGGGAGGTGAGTAATCATAAAAATCAGTGCTACTCACCTCCCCTACGATCAGGTGCCACTCTCCCCTCTGTAGGGGTCTGACATCATGTGGTCAGGGAGACGTTGCGACGTCATTGAAGAGGGATGAAAACAGCAGGGAGTGTAGAAGAGGTGAGTACCACTGGTTTTTATGTTTGTCACCTCCCCTGGGTCTCCGATCATTTTACTCTGGAGTCTGAAAAGACCCCAGAGTACACAGTGGGGAAAAAAAAGTATTTAGTCAGCCATAAATTGTGCAAGTTCTCCCACTTAAAAAGATGAGAGAGGCCTGTAATTGACATCATAGGTAGACCTCAACTATGAGAGACAAAATGAGAAAACATATCTAGAAAATCACATAGTCTGATTTTTTAAGATTTTTTTTGCAAAATATGGTGAAAAATAAGTATTTGGTCACTTACAAACAAGCAAGATTTCTGGCTCTCACAGACCTGTAACTTCTTCTTTAAGAGGCTCCTCTGTCCTCCACTCATTACCTGTAGTAATGGCACCTGTTTGAAATTGTTATCAGTATAAAAGACACCTGTCCACAACCTCAAACAGTCACACTCCAAACTCCACTATGGTGAAGACCAAAGAGCTGTGGAAGGACACCAGAAACAAAATTGTAGACCTGCACCAGGCTGGGAAGACTGAATCTGCAATAGTCAAGCAGCTTGTTGTGAAGAAATGAACTGTGGGAGCAATAATTAGAAAATGGAAGACATACAAGACCACTGATAATCTCCTTCAATCAGGGGCTCCACGCAAGATCTCACCCCGTGGGGTCAAAATGATGACAAGAACAGTGAGCAAAAATCCCAGAACCACATGGAGGGACCTAGTGAATGACCTGCAGAAAGCTGGGACTAACGTAACAAAGGCTACCATCAGTAACACACTACGCCGCCAGGAACTCAGATCCTGCAGTGCCAGACGTGTTCTCCTGCTTAAGCCAGTACATATCTGGGCCCATCTGAAGTTTGCTAGAGAGCATTTGGATGTTCCAGAAGAGTATTGGGAGAATGTCATATGGTCAGATGAAACCAAAGTAGAACTGTTTGGTAGAAATACAACTCGTCATGTTTGGAGGAGAGTGAATGCGGAGTTGCATCCGAAGAACACCATACCTACTGTGAAGCATGGGGGTGGAAACATGATGCTTTGGGGCTGTTTTTCTGCAAAGAGACCAGGACGACTGATCCATGTACATGAAAGAATGAATGGGGCCATGTATCATGGGATTTTGAGTGCAAACCTCCTTCCATAAGCAAGGGCATTGAAGATGAAATGTGGCTGGGTCTTTCAGCATGACAATGATCCAAAGCACACCGCCAGGGCAACGGAGTGGCTTCCTAAGAAGCATTTCAAAGTCCTGGAGTGACCTAGCCAGTCTCCAGATCTCAACCCCATAGAAAACCTTTGGAGGGAGTTGAAAGTCCATGTTGCCCAGACACCGCATCAAAACATCACTACTCTAGAGGAGATCTGCATGGAGGAATGGGCCAACATACCAGCAACAGTGTGTGCCAACCTTGTGAAGACTTACAGAAAACGTTTGACCTCTGTCATTGCCAACAAAGGATATATAACAAAGTATTGAGATGAACTTTTGTTATTGACCAAATACTTATTTTCCACCATAATTTGCAAATAAATTCTTTAAAAATAAGACAATGTGATTTTCCGGATTTGTTTTCTCATTTTGTCTCTCATAGTTGAGGTCTACCTATGATGTCAATTACAGGCTTCTCTCATCTTTTTAAGTGGGAGAACTTGCACAATTGGTGGATGACTAAAAACTTTTTTTCCCACTGTAATTGTATGCGTGTGGTGTACCCCAAATATTTTAGCAATATTTGCAACGAACACCATTGGATCCTTGATGGGACATAATACTGTGTGGAGAGACCACTGTGGGATATTATACTATATGGAGGCTGCTATGGAACATTATACTGTTTGGAGGGGACGCTATGTGACTATATACTGTGTGCAGGGGCAACTATGGAACATTATAGTGTGTGTAAATGGGGCGTTATACTGTCTTGTGGTCTGGAAAGGGGGAGCTATGCTGAATTCCCATGTCAAAAGTTTGTTATAGGGCCCAGTCTTTGCTAATTACACCCTGCATCTATGATCTACTAGGAATTCTGGGAAAGGAATATGAAAATAAGTTCTACTTGCCACAAGAACAAGCTCTCCTTTTTTCATCAAGGAGAACTTATTTGCATAATTTTTTCCTATAGTTTTGTGGGAAAAGATTTAGCATTTCAATCTGCTCAGCTACTCTTGCTATAACAAAAAATAAATTAAAAAACACTGCCTTTGTTGAACTGCATTTTTATGGTGACAGGTTTGCTCTAATAACACAAAATGATTTTATACTGAATAGTGATTTCTTAATGTGTTTATGGATAAATATATCTGTCCACCTGTTTCTGCATGGGCAAAGATAGCAAACATTCTATTATGTGGGTGTGATATACATCTGTTAGTTACTATATAAATGTACTGCTATCAATATTTCTAAGTAAACATACAAACAAAGATGCTAAGCATATGAAAATGTCTAATACACAAAGATAAGATACTCATTTAAAGTGTCACACTGAATAAAGTTTTGTTTTTTGGCAGGATGTTATTTCCAGACAGTAATAAGCTCCTTCCTTATCAATGCCTTTCCTTTGATTCGGAAGAGTGAAGAAATCAGGCGATACCTTTTAGAGGCTAACTGAATATATTTGATAAGTAAGCTTTCAGAAGTGCTAGCTTCCTTCATCAGACATGGTGTTATACAAGAACTGAAAATTCACAGATTTTTATACCCTATACACATGATCTTCAAAGGATTTTAGTGTGTATAGGGTATAAAAATCTGTGAATTTTCAGTTCTTGTATAACACCATGTCTGATGAAGGAAGCTAGCACTTCTGAAAGTTTACTTATCAAATATATTCAGTTAGCCTCTAAAAGGTATCGCCTGATTTCTTCACTCTTCCACTAACACTGTACAACATTATACTACTATTTTCCTTTGATTCATCAGCATGGTTCTGGTACTTCAGCTGTACCTTGTGACTGCCACTGATTCTCTGAATTCTACATCTTCTTCAGTGATAGTAGGCGCAAAGAACAAGGAGTATAACCAGTAAGCGTAATGCAATAGAAGGCGCCAATGGGAAAGTGAGCAAACAATAAATGGAGAGGAAGAACCCGCCCCAGACTTGATAGGAGGATAGGCTGTCAATCACACAGGTAAGACTTTCAACAATGGTTTTCTTCTTGCCACTCTTCCATAAAGGCCAGATTTGTGGAGTGCACAACTTATAGTTGTCCCGTGGACAGATTCTCCCACCTGAGCTGTGGATATTTGCAGCTCTTACAGAGTAACCATGGGCCTCTTGGCTGCTTTTATGACCAGTGCTCTCCTTGTTTGATTTATCAGTTTATTTGGATGGCCATGTCTTGGTAGGTATGCAGTTGTAGAATACTTTTTCCATTTTTGGATGATGGCTTGAAGAGTGCTCCTTGGGATGATCAAAGCTTGGGATATCTTTTTATAACCTAACCCTGCTTTAAACTTTTCCACAACTTAATCTTTGACCTGTCTGGTGAGTTCCTTGGTATTCATGATGCTGTTTGTTCACTAGTGTTCTCTAACAAACCACTGAGGCCTTCACAGAACAGGTGTATTTATACTGAGACTAAATTATTATTATTATTATTATTATTATTATTATTATTATTATTATTATTATTATTATTATTATTAATATTAATAATTATTATTATTATTTATTTATATAGCACCATTAATTCCATGGTGCTTTATAATTTGAGGATTTACATACGGTACACAAGATGTACAAAACAGATAATACTAACAGTGACCAAATGGCACAGTGGGATAGAAGGCCCTGCCTGCAAGGGCTTACAATCTATGAGGGAAGAGGGATAGAGACAGAAGGTGGTGGTAATGGCTGTTCAGGTGGTGGTGTGGTGACAGTAGCATTATTGGAGGTTGTAGGCCTTCCTGAATAGGTGAGTCTTCAGGGCCTTCTTGAAGCTTGTTATTGTGGGGGTCAGTCTTATGTGTCTTTGTAATGAGTTCCAGAGTATGGGGGATGCACGGGAGAAGTCTTGGAGACGATTGTGTGAAGAGTGGATAAGAGCACAGTGGAGTAGGAAGTCTTTGGCGTATCGGAGGTTACTCTATTCGTTGGGCAATGGGTAGCGAGTGAAGGGATTGGCAGAGGGGGGCAGCCGATGAAGAACGGGGGGGAGAGGAGTATTAGGCGAGCAGCACAGTTTAAGGTGGAATGGAGGGGGCGAGAGTGTTAGCTGGGAGGCCATGGAGAAGGGTGTTACAGTAGTCTAGGAGGGAGATTATGAGGGCGTGGACTAGCATCTTTGTAGTTTCATGGGTGAGGAAGGAGCGGATTCGATGGATGTTCTTGAGTTGGAGGCAGCAGGAGGTGTTGAGGGTTTTAATATGCGACTTGAAGGATAGGCCAGAGTCTAAGATTATCCCAAGGCAGCGAGCTTGTGGGACTTGGGTGAGAGTGGTTCCATTAATTTTGATAGATGGGTCAGGCAGGGCGGTCGTGCGTGGAGGGGTGAAGATTATGAACTCTGTTTTCTCCATGTTGAGTTTTAGAAAGCGGGGAGGAGAGAAAGGAGGCTACGGCTGCTAGACATTCTGGGACTCTGGACAACAGAGAGGCAATGTCTGGTCCAGAGAGATATATTTGGGTGTCGTCAGCATAGCAATGGTAATGGAAACCATGGTATTACACACAACTGGACTCTTTTAACTAAGTGACTTCTGAAGGCAATTGATTGCACTGTATTGAAATTAGGGGTATCAGAGTACAGGGGCTGAATACTTTTGCATGTCACACTTTTCAGATTTTTATTTGATTAAAATTTTGAAAACTATGTATCATTTTCCTTCCACTTCACAATTATGTGCTACTTTGTGTTGGTCTATCACTTAAAATCTCAATAAAATACATTTAATTTTGTGGCTGTAAGGTGACAAAATGTGAAAAAGTTCAAGGTGTGTGAATATTTTTGCAAGACACTGTTTGCTTAACATGGTCACACAGCTGATTTCTTCAGTTATGCACACCATAAACAGCCATAAGTCAGCAAATAGGTATCAATGAAGCCCCTTTCAAAAGGGATAATCTGAATGTGGCCGCCTGTCTGTAAGGGAATCGCTAGAGGAGCGATTCCCCAGTAGCTGCTGGAGAACTTTGGGGGGGGGGGGAGGGGCACAACAAGACAGTGGACCCTAAGCTGAATCCCCCCCACTGTCCCTGGCTAACTTGCCCGATCTGTCCTAGGCGACAGCCAGCAACCAGTCGACAGTCCCTGCTTACAATAAGTGATACACAGAACGCAGACAGGACGAACACAACAAAGGGAGGTCAGCTAGCCAAGGAGTTGGTAACTAACGAGCAATGCAGTACAAAATCACAATCCAAGAGAGAAGTCAAAGGTAAGTCAGTGGTCAGGAAATCAGAAGAACAGGTAACAAAGAACAAGGAGTATAACCAGTAAGCGTAATGCAATAGCAGGCGCCAATGGGAAAGTGAGCAAACAATAAATGGGGAGGAAGAACCCACCCCAGACTTGATAGGAGGATAGGCTGTCAATCACACAGGTAAGACTAAAGTTAACTCTTAGTGGAGCCGGGGGAAAGCAAGGTGAAGCAGAAGGGTGTGGTGGAAAATCAATTAAGGAGGTGAGGGAATAGGACAGTGTTCAGACAATACAAGAAAAATCCAAAGGAAGGAATCACAACTGGACACGGCTCCTGCGCCGCAGTGTGCGCCCGGAGGATGGTGCTAAAGCCCAGACAGGAAAGGATGTTACACTGCCGCAGTTTTTAGGCTAAGGCCCCAAGTCACGAATGTTTTTGAAACCACAGCATTTCCCCTGCAGATTTTTTTATCCAGAATCCCAACCACTTTGCAGATAATGTAAAATGCAGCGTTTTTTTTTTCCATTGCATTTCCGCAGAAATCCATGTTGAATGAGCTACAGCACAGTTTTGCACTGGAAACAAAGTCTTTTTTTTCACCAACATTCCAATGCAGAAAGCAAAACACAATTTGCATGAAAAATTAAACTGGTTGACCTGAGCAGCCATGTGTTGTTTGACCAGCACAAACAGGATGTCACAGGAAGATAGTATTGAGCACAAGCAATAGTGCTTTTCAGCCCACTTAATTTTAATCTAACATGCCCTAACAATGTTGTGAATATGTGGAACATTGGTTTTGACTATAAGTTATGGGACCTGTACAATGTTTTTGCCTGTGAGACGTTGAACCTGTACAATATGACAGGACTCATGAATGTTGGAACTTTTAGCCAACAACCCCACCCAGGAGAAATGCAAAACAAAAAGTGGAAAAAACAAAAAAACCTACACAACATTATAACAAAAACTATCTTCTAGGAAGTCATTCTACAGTCTATAGGTATTTCTACAACAGTGGAATGCTCATTAGTGGTAGTTAATGGGGTATAAAAAGTGTTGTATTCAATACAGTAGGAGCTTGCCTACCACCTGTTGTCATATACTATTGCCTGTAAAGCAAACCAAGCAGCAAACATATTCCGCTCAGCATGAGCAAAACTAAGGGCTCATGGACCATGTTACAAAAGCCTTGGGCACAACTTCTCACTACTGTCAGCCACATCCCAACTGTACATTTTAGCATCATTTACATTTTCCAATCCGTCTCAAATTGGGCCCAGACTGCCATGAAGACTTGTTCACAACATTTCTGTGCACTCAAACATCCCATCATCCCCATCTTTTGTCAGTGCTCCCCACATAGTAACCATCCCCCCTTATGTGCCAAAGTCTTCCCCGTCAACTCCGTCCTTGACTACATTCTGTTGACCAATTGCTATTTTTGCCAGAGGGAAAAAGTAATACATTTCTTTTTTTTTTTTTATTTAACTAATTTTTATTGAAAAAAAATTTTTCATTAACAAGGTATAAAGAGAAAAAAGATCAAACAAGCAGAAAACAATGAGGTAGGTAGAGGCTATCCGCCTCTTCTCCCTTAAGCAATATGCATTCAAATTAGACAGTAAACAAGGGAGGGGAGGGATGAAGGGATTAAGAAGACAAGGGTAGAAGCAGAGGAAAGGAGGGGAGAAGAGGACTAGAGATCAGAGACCCTGTGATGTACAATACATATCCCAAGGCGCCCAGATAGCCCCAAAGGCCTCCTGTGAGTTGTTTAGGCCCGCGGTCAGGCATTCAAGACTCCTCACATCCTTCACTCTAGCCACAAGTTCAAGACCAGATGGGGGACTCACTTTCTTCCAGTTTCTAGCTATGAGAATTTTAGCTGCAGTACAAAGGTGCAAGAAAAGCCTGGATGACTTATTGCTCAGGTGCCTGGGGGGAAGGTTCAGGAGATAGACCAGAGGGTCAAGAGGGACCTCTTGCAAAAAGAGAGCAGTCGCCAAAGTCCTGACCTCCCTCCAGAAACCCAGGATGAGAGGGCACGTCCAAAAGATGTGGTGCAGGGTACCCACCGCAACTCCACAGCGCCAGCACCATGGGGGAACCAATGGATTTAAAGCATGGAGGAGAGCCGGGGTATGATACCAATGCATCAACAACTTATACTGCGCTTCCCGAAATGTAATGCACTGAGATGATTTCTGGGCCCGAGACCATACAATCCGCCACTGTTCCTGGGAGATGGGTCTACCCACCGCCTCCTCCCATTTAAGCATATAGCGATGGGTAGCTGGGGAGCCTGTAGTTTGTGAGGTAAGAAGTTGGTAAATAGAGGATATAAGGCCCCTAGTGGACGTACCTGCACGGCAAATCTTTTCAAAAGCGGTGGGCAGTGACACTTTAAGGGACCCATGGAGGGAGCGGACAAAGTGAACCACCTGTAAGTAATGGAACCATTCAGTACCTGGCAGGTTTTGGTTAGCTATAAGGTAGGCAAAGGACCTGAGTTCCAAGGTTCCAGGATCAACCATGTCCGCAATCCGGTAAAGACCAGCTTTAGACCACACCTTAGTCATGGCAGAGGTCAGGCTTTCCGGGAGAAGGGGGTTGTATAATATGGAGACCATAGATGAGTGCTGGGACATCAGGGAGAATCTAGTACGACAGGCAGACCAAATAGATCTAGTAAACCGAATAGGGCCCAGCAGGTACGAGGCAGGGGGAGCGGGGGGAGAGCCAACCCACAGAAGCGCGTTAGGGTGCATGGGAGCCAGCCAGAGCTTCTCTATCTGCACCCATCTAGTATATGCTGGCATAGCCGCCCAAAGTGGGATATGGCGCAAGTGGGACGCCCAATAGTAATGTAGCAGATGTGGGACGGCCATACCCCCAGACCCCCTATCCGCCAGCATAACAGATCTGGGTATTCGGTGTCGTTTTGCCTGCCAGATAAACTGAAAAATAGCTTTCTGCAGGTTCCGTAATTATCCCCGAGGAATCGCAACCGGGAGTGTCTCGAAAAAATACAGTAGCTTCGGAAGGAGAGTCATCTTGACCGCGGCAATTCTCCCTAAAAGGGAGATGGGTAAGGGTTGCCATTTGTCCAATAGGGCTCTTAACTCACGAAACAACTGCGGGTAGTTTGCCGAATAGAGGGTCGCGTAGGAGGTGGATATCTGGACTCCCAGGTAGCGGATAGAGGACTCCCGCCACTGGAAATCGTAATTACTGTGGAGGAGAAGGAGAAGGTCCTGTGGAATGTTGAGTGGGAGTGCCTCAGTCTTTGCAGGGTTCACCTTGTATCCTGAGAGATCGCCATAGGTCTCCAGCAAGCGCAACAAATTTGGAAGGGTAGTATGAGGGGAGGTGAGAGTGAGGAGGACATCATCTGCGAAAAGAGAGACCTTAAATTCCTTATCCTGGACCATGATCCCCTTGATATTAGGGTTTCGCCTAATCTTGGCTGCCAGCGGTTCAATGCAGAGGGCAAATATGATGGGAGACAGGGGGCAACCCTGCCTAGTGCCATTTCGAATAGGGAAGAAGGGCGAGGATGCATGGGGAAGCTTGATTGCTGCTGTGGGTAGGGAGTAGAGGGCCTGGATAGCTGTGAGGAAAGGTCCCGTGAGCCCAAACGCCTTAAGCGTAGCATGCATAAATGACCAATCTATGCGGTCGAAAGCCTTTTCAGCGTCCAGACTCAAGAGAAGGGCCGGGGTAGAATAATGATTGGCCACCTCCACCAAATCCACAGTCCTCCTGGTGTTGTCACCACCCTGACGACAGGGGATGAATCCCACCTGGTCCTTATGGACAAGCAGAGGGAGCCAAGCATTTAACCTATTGGCTAGGAGTTTGGTAAAGAGTTTCAGGTCCGCGTTCAGCAAAGCAATCGGTCGATAATTAGCACAGTCCTGCAAGTCCTTACCCGGTTTAGGGACCAATGTGAGCAGTGAAGAGAGCATAGTCGGGGGTATGGGGGAGCCTAAGAGGAAGGAATTGAAGAGGGACAATAGATGAGCAGAAAGTTCACCCTGGAAAACCTTATAATAATTGTAAGTGAACCCATCTGGGCCCGGGGCTTTCCCATTTGGGAGGTCCCTCAGGACCCCCTCTAGTTCCTCCCTGGTGATGGGAGTGTTTAGGGAAGTCAAGTCCTCAGGAGGGAGGCGTGGGAGACAACAATCCTTTAAATAGTCTTCTAGCAGTGTTGAGTCATCCCCAGGGGGTAGTGCTCGCGGGGGGCGGTAAGTTATACAGCTTAGAATAGTAAGAGTGGAACGCCAGCGCCAGAGCGTCAGGGTGGTGTTGAAGGGTACCCGTGGAGTCACGGACAGAGTGTGGCGTGGAGGAGGCCTGATGATCCCTGAGGGTTCTTGCCAGGAGGGTGTGAGACTTATTACCTCGTTCAAAGAACCTCTGGCGAGTATAAAGGAGAAGTCGTTCCACATGGCGGGTCTCCAAATCACGGAGGTCAGCCCGTGCCAAAACCAAACGGCGAAGAACCCCCAGGGATGGATGTGCTGCCAAAGTTGTCATAAGGGACCGAATACGAGCTTGGAGAAGCTGTTCCTGGGCCTGTCTGTCCCTTTTAAGCCTAGAAGCCAATGCGATACAATGTCCTCTCATGACCGCCTTATGGGCTTCCCAGAGAATAGCAAGAGAGTTTACCGAACCTAAGTTGTCCCTAAAATAATCCATCAAGTGTGTGCGCAGGATCTCGAGGGAGGTCGGTGATTTGAGCAATGTTTCGTTAAGACGCCAATGACATTGGCGAGTAGGCACTGGGGTCGTAGATAGAGTAACCACAACTGGGGCATGGTCAGACCAGGTGAGAGAGCCAATGTTCGTGTCCCTGAGCAAACGGAGGGCGGGAGCATTCCCAAAGAAATAATCAATGCGGGTGTGAGTGTTATGAGGGTGAGAGAAGAAGGTGTAAGAGCGTGCAGTAGGGTTGTCCACTCGCCAAAGGTCGTACAAAGAATGGGCACGGATCAGCTTACGGAACTCCCGTGCAAGCTGAGCCATCCTATGGGGGGTTGGACCCTGGGGTAACGCCAATCGGTCCGCCCGTTCAGAGAAGACCATGTTAAAGTTTCCCCCCACAAGCCAAGCTGATGCCGGGAGAGCGCGCAGGCGGGGAGAATACCCGATGCAAGAATGGGATCTGCGCTGAGTTAGGGGCATAGACATTGCATAAAACAATCGGGGCACCATGTAGGAGCCCTTCCAGAATAACAAATCGGCCCCCTGGGTCTATGTGGGAGGTTGTCACTGTAATTGGGCAGGAACGGGAAAGAAGGATAGCCACCCCAGCTCTGCGTCGATCGTGGAAGGCCGAAAAGGCTATGGGAAAGTAGTGCTTAGCGAAGGCAAAGGTACCGGAGCGGTCAAAATGAGTCTCCTGAAGAAACGCCACATCCGCTCGTAAGGAGCGGAGTTCTCTAAGGACATGGCGCCTTTTAGTGTTGGAACCCAGGCCCTTGACATTAATTGTCACGCACCTAACCATTGGGACTCAGGATTGGAGGACAGTGGCGGATTGTAATAAGCTCACCCATCTCACATGACGCTGGCAGGTTTCCCTCGAAGAGGCAGAAGGGCGATCCACAAACAGGAACCCAAAGTCAAGGCAAGGTCTCTAGATCGGGGAGGGAGGGTGGAAAAGGGGGGGGAGGCAAAAGACAACATAAATGACAAAGTAAGAAGTATAACAATGAAACAATACGTTGTGGGCGAGGCTAAGTCACTCGCCTGGGGACCAGTGAGGACAGCCAGAGGTCCAACCAGGATCAATGGCCGCACAGTCCAAGTATCTCCTTAGGGGGGAGAGCGTGGACAAGAGGTCGGAGGAGAGGCGGCAGATTCCCAACCACCAGTAAAAAGAAGGATGGAAGGGGAGTCACCGGAACCCCTTCCCGCCCCACTCTGCTAAAACAATCCAATAATAAGCATAATAGATGAGACCCGTAGACCTAGAAAAGGAAAAAGAGAAGCAAACATAACGCTAAGGCTTGCAGTTTTCAAAGCACTACCGAAAAAAAAAAAAAAAAAAAAAAAAAACACGTCTCAAGGAGGAGCATCCTCCTCAGGAACCAGTCTCCAGTCGGGGCCTCCGAGCGGTCGCCGCCGCGGAGGGTGCATGACGTCGTCTGGGCTCCAGTCGATGCCAAACCGGTGGTGGGGGAGGGGGTGGAGGGATTAGCTCCCAGTCTGTTAAATCCGGCAAGGGGACATCCAGCAGGTCGCAGAAGAGAGGTAAATCCGAAAAGGAGCGAAGCGTAGCGGAGCGACCATCCCTACGTGCAATGAGAGCAAACGGATAACCCCACCGGTAAGGAATTTGGTGTTCCTGAAGGATCTGGAGGAGGGGTCGGAGATGGCGGCGTTTCTGGAGGGTGATTAGCGAAAGGTCCTGATAAAGTTGTAGTTGAGCTCCCTCAAATTCAAAGTCTTTGAGTTTGCGCACCTTGCTCATTATAGCCTCTTTAAGGGTGAAGTCGTGGAGGCAGCAGATGACATCACGGGGTGCAGCGGAGGATCCTCTGGGTCGAAGGGCTCGATGTGCCCTGTCAAACTTAATTTTGTGGGACGGGGGCTCCTGCAGTATAGTGTTGAAGACAGCCTCCAGCAGAGCAGGCAGATCCTCAGATTGGTCAGCCTCTGGGAGTCCCTTGACGCGTATATTGTTGCGCCGACCCCTGTTGTCAAGATCCTCTAAGTGACGGTGCATGTCCCGTATAGCTGATCCCTGGTTAGCAGTAGTATCATGCAGCGAGGCAACATAGTCCCTGGTAGTGTCATGGTCATTCTCCAGTGTGTCCATTCGGTTAGCAATAGAGTGTAAATCCGTGCGGAGGGTAGCAATTTCAGATCGGAAGGATGCTGTGATTTCCGCAACCATACTTTTAAGGTCTTGTTTAGTAGGTAGCTGAGGAAGGAGGTCCACCAAAGGTGGCGGTGCTGAAGATGGACCTGGGAGGCAGCTCTGGGGGTACAGGACTGGAGGGGGGGAGCCATAATCCTTGGGAGTGTGGGGCGGAGGAGCCCCTACGCCAGCGCCTTCCACCGCGCCATCCCCCCCTGAGCTATGGAGGGGAGGGGCGATGGGGGAAGATAGTAGGTGGGGGGCCACAGAGACCAGCTCTGTGGCCACAGGCTGTAACTCATCAGCGGTGTGGGAGGGAGCAGAACCACTGACCTCAGAGCCCCTTGGAGAGCTGGAGACATCCGGGGTCCTCTCATGCTGCTCTGCCAGAAGTGCTGGTGAAGCAAAGTGTAGTTGCTGGGACATCCCAGGGTGAGGAGACTGTGGGAGCACTCGTGCTGGGGAAGCTCTGGGCTGCCCAGGCGCCGACAGGGATCTCTGCTGGAGCGGTGCTCCGCTGGCTGACAGGGGGAGCGCGGGAGGAGAGAAGCTGCGCTGCGACCCCTGTGCCTGAAGAGCGGAGGGAATCCAAGATGGCCGCCCCGCAGCAGCCTGGCCCGGCAGAGAAGGCTGCTGAGTGAGGAAGCCGTCCAGGGTGGCTCTCCCAGACCTCTCCACAGGCGCTGGAGTGCCTGGGGCCACCCTCCTCGGTAAGCGCTTGCCCATAATCGCTGAATTGAAGGGTCCACGGGTCTCAGCTGCAAGCGGTGGAGCAGAGAAGGTCCCGCACGCGACCTACTCCATGCGCGTCCAGGCCACGCCCCCGGCTACACCGTTTTGAAGCCCATTTGGGGGATGGGTGATGTGTGGGTTTTTAATAGGGTTGGCCTATATATATTGTTTTACTTATATGCAAGTGGTATTCCCTATACGACCATAATTATTATCAGTATGGATTAATGTTGGATGTTAATTTGCTCTGGTTTTTTCCTGCCACCATAATGAGTTTATTTATTTATATGGTCTTATTTATGGGATATGATAGGTGTACGTGGGATACTAAGTTTCCAATAGGGATGATTTGATAAGTTTCTTTGACCAGCAATTATTCCATATTACCCCTATGTAGATTAGAGCACATAATGTATTCTCAATGTGTTTATATGAATTGACTCTGTCATCTCTTTTTGGACAGTGGCCCCATGTTGATATGTTATCTATACTACTTTTAGACATATTTTAGCTTAGAATCATCCTCTTTTCATCCCCGGATAGGCATAATTGGGCTGCAGTGTCATAGAACTATGTCATGCATGTTTTCATTACATATGTCTGATGTTAGACACTGTAGGCACTATTTAAGCTTCAGATTATCATAAAATGTAGTGTCCATATTTATCTCATAGCCTGTCAGGCGATATATGGAGGTATATATAGACTTCCCCTTGTAGGTTCGCTGGTGTAGCCTACTTTATGTTCAACTATTTTCAGTATGGGGAGTTTGTGATCGCAGAGCCTTCCTGTCTATGCCATGCGTGGTTGTTTATCTATGAGCGGTCAACGCGCCCTCCTGATTGTGTAGGAGAGGCTGGAGAGCCGAAGCCACTTTCTATTGGCTCCTGGCTAGTGATGCAATCGGTAGGGGCAGGACTACGGTCATAGACTCGCCTTTAAATAGTCAAGTCTTCTCTGTTGCGGCGTTGGCTTATTGTAAGTACCGGAGCTCGCCATCAGAGCTACGAGAACTGCAGTTTTCACTGCATATATTTTTATGAAGACTGAGTTTTTATTTTTTTTTTTTTATATACCCCAGCATCATCTCTTAGTATTGCTCCCAATGAACTCCAAAGATTGTAAGCCCTTGTGGGCAGGGCCCTCTATCCCACTGTGCCAGTTGGTCACCGTTAGCATTATCTGTTTTGTATATATTGTGTACCGTATGTAAACCCTCAAATGTAAAGCACCATGGAATTAATGGTGCTATATAAATAAACAATAATAAGAACAACAACAATGGAAATGGGTTGCATTTTACTTGTACATACATGAGAGTTGGGGGTTTACAGTTACAAGGGGGTCCTGTGCACCATATCAAGTGTGGGGGGCTTTCCTGATACCCCAAACATTTGCTGTGGGTGATCTATTTTTGACACCTCATATGTTTCTCTGTTTGGTATACATAGCTAAAGGCAGTGGTGCAACAATCCCGGTCGCAGGGAGTGCAACCGGGCTCGGTGGGGTATGGGGCCCACGGCCAGCTGGAGATGACCAGGGCCCCAGACCACTATGATAGAGGTCAGGGAAAGCCTGGTTTCCCCGACCGCTATACATATTTCCAATAGATGCCTGGCCTGCCCAGGGGAGGGGACTTAAAATAATAAATACTTATACTCACCTCTCCTGGGCTCAGCATCCTTTCCAGGGCTCTTCCATCATGTGACTGAGGCCTGTGATTAGGCCCCAGTGATCACATGGGGCTCGGGGGCATAATGACATCATTGCGCCCCACGTGACCGCTGAGGACAAATCACACTCCTCAGCAGTGACATCTGAAGAGGGTTGAAGATGCTGACATCCAGAGTGAGGATGCCCAGGAGAGGTGAGGTAAGGTGAGTTTGAATTTTTGTTATTTTTAATCACCTTTCCTGGGCCTCCGATTATTATACTCTGGGGTCTGAGGAGACCCCAGAGTATAATAGCAGCACCGGAGCGGAGGGGGGGCTGTTGGGAGCATATAATACTGTGTTGGGCCCACTGTGGAGCATATAATACTGTGTGGGGGCCACTGTGTGCATATAATACTGTGTGGGGGCCACTGTGGAGGATATAATACTGTGTGGGGGCCATGATGTGCATATAATACTGTGTGGGGGCCACTGTAGAGGATATAATACTGTGTGGGGGCCACTGTGTAGAATATAATACTGTGTTGGGGCCACGGTGGAGCATATAATACTGAGTGAGGACCACTGTGGGCATATAATACTGCTCACTCATCATATTCTTGATATCCACAGTTGTGGGTAATACAGCTGTATCCCTTTCAAGTATCTGAGATGCTGCTGCAGCACCCGTAACTGTCACTATCAAGAATTTGCTGTAGGGAGGGGTAGGGGGTCCGGACAAAAGTTTACATAGGGGCCCACAATACTTTAGTTATGCCACTGGTTAAAGGTACCGATATAAGGGTCTCCTATATGTATAACATTTTATAAGATGTCATTATCATCTCCGTATTAGAGGCGATGATATGGGAAATTGTAGGGTACATGATGTGCTTATAGAGGGAGTTTATATTTGCTCTGGCTATTGTGCAGTATACAAATATTGCTAGTGTACCTCCATATGTAGTTGGTCATTACATACCCCTGACCACTCGCTAACTGCCGATACCAGTATATATACATATTTTTCTTTTGGGGTATTCAAATATTTTTGGTGATGCATACGGATTTATTTTTGTCAGCTTTTTACATTTTTCATGTTTTTGTTAATTTTTCACTTTTTTTTTTTTCCTTTTTACTGATTTCTCCTGTAACTGGGAATGATATAGTAGTATGATATACGCTCCTATCATTTACTGCAAAAATGGTTTAGGTCCTCTAGGACCTAGCAGCTCATGCAGTTCCCTGCCCCTGGTGTGCCCCAACTCATTCAGAACTTCTTGAACATCAGGTGAACTTTTGGTACCTTTCTCTACCATTTCACTGCATCCATAGCTTCATAGCTGTGCTAGTTCCAGTGCACCTCAACTCCTGTGATTGGCTGACCAGTGGCGGATCTGTACTGCTTCCATAGCTGTGTAACAGTGCTCATTGAGCTCTATGTACACAGTGATTGGGAAGGCAAGGATGGATGCCTTCCCAATCACTTTGCTGCATGATTATACGTCCTTGAAGTGTTAAGAATGGACTGCCTAGATGTATAAAGTTAAGTGACGGTCCGGAAGAAGTTACTTTTTTTTTTTTTAAATTTAAGATAAGATATATTTAGAATATAATTAACGTTGATTGGAACTGTGTCTGTGACATGACTTGCAGGTTGTGGCTGTATTACACAACCGGGACCCAGGATTAGCTGCTGGAGTCAGAAAATTCTCAAACTCCACCAGCTTAAGCCTTCAGATGCTGTGATCAGTAATGCTATATTATAACAATAATGATATGATGATATATTAAAACCCCCAAAAAAGTGTAGAATAAAAGAATGTGTAAAAAAATAAATGAATAATAAAAAGTAAAAAAAAAAAAAAAACCTTTAGGCTAAGGCCCCATGTAGCGAGCTGCAGCCAAAAAGTGCTGTGGAAAAGACCGCAGCAGAAATGCTTTGCGGTTTTTACCACAGCGTTTTTCACAGAAACTTCCTTCCCCTATTATACCTATATGGAAAATGCCAGTGTTTCTGTAGGTACAGTGCCTTGTGAAACTATTCGGCCCCCTTGAACTTTTCAACCTTTTGCCACATTTCAGGCTTCAAACATAAGGAAATAAAATTAAAATTTTTTGGTGAAGAATCGACAACAAGTGGGACACAATCGTGAAGTGGAATGAAATTTATTGGATATGTTAAACTTTTGTAAAAAATAAAAAACTGAAAAGTAGGGCGTGCCAAATTATTCGGCCCCCTTAAGTTAATACTTTGTAGTGCCACCTTTTGCTGCGATTACAGCTGCAAGTCGCTTGGGGTATGTCTCTATCAGTTTTGCACATCGAGAGACTGAAATTCTTGCCCATTCTTCCTTGGAAAACAGCTCGAGCTCAGTGAGGTTGGATGGAGAACATTTGTGAACAGCAGTTTTCAGCTCTTTCCACAGATTCTCGATTGGATTCAGGTCTTGACTTTGACTTGGCCATTCTAACACCTGGATACGTTTATTTGTGAAGCATTCCATTGTAGATTTTGCTTTATGTTTGGGATCATTGTCTTGTTGGAAGATAAATCTCCGTCCCAGTCTCAGGTCTTTTGCAGACTCCAACAGGTTTTCTTCCAGAATGGTCCTGTATTTGGGTCCATCCATCTTCCCATCAATTTTAATCATCTTCCCTGTCCCTGCTGAAGAAAAGCAGGCCCAAACCATGATGCTGCCACCACCATGTTTGACAGTGGGGTTGGTGTGTTCAGGGTGATGAGCTGAGTTGGTTTTACTCCAAACATATCGTTTTGCATTGTGGCCAAAAAGTTTGATTTTGGTTTCATCTGACCAGAGCACCTTCTTCCACATGTTTGGTGTCTCTCCCAGGTGGCTTGTAGCAAACTTTAAACAAGACTTTTTATGGATATCTTTGAGAAATGGCTTTCTTCTTGCCACTCTTCCATAAAGGCCAGATTTGTGCAGTGTACGACTGATTGTTGTCCTATGGACAGACTTTCCCTCCTCAGCTGTAGATCTCTGCAGTTCATCCAGAGTGATCATGGGCCTCTTGGCTGCATCTCTGATCAGTCTTCTCCTTGTTTGAGATGAAAGTTTAGAGGAACGGCCGGCTTTTGGTAGATTTGCTGTGGTCTGATACTCCTTCCATTTCAATATGATCGCTTGCACAGTGCTCCTTGGGATGTTTAAAGTTTGGGAAATCTTTTTGTATCCAAATCCGGCTTTAAACTTCTCCACAACAGTATCACGGACCTGCCTGGTGTGTTCCTTGGTCTTCATGATGCTCTCTGCGCTTTAAACAGAACCCTGAGACTATCACAGAGCAGGTGCATTTATACGGAGACTTGATTACACACAGGTGGATTATATTTATCATCATCAGTCATTTAGGACAACATTGGATCATTCAGAGATCCTCACTGAACTTCTGAGTGAGATTGCTGCACTGAAAGTAAAGGGGCCGAATAATATTGCACGCCCCACTTTTCAGTTTTTTATTTTTTACAAAAGATTAAAATAACCAATAAATTTCGTTCCACTTCATGATTGTGTCCCATTTGTTGTTGATTCTTCACCAAAAAAATTAAAATTTTAGATCCTTATGTTTGAAGCCTGAAATGTGGCAAAAGGTTGAAAAGTTCAAAGGGGGCCGAATACTTTCACAAGGCACTGTATAATTGACATGCTAGCATTTTCAAAAACGCAAGCGTTTTTGAAATGGCAGCTTTTCAGCTGTGGATTTTTTTCCTGCAACATGTGGATGGGATTAGCCAAAACCACATTCAATTTGCAGATAATGTAAAATGATTCGTTTTTTGTGGTGGCGTTTCTGTCGCCATTTCCGCCTTAGGCAGAGGCTAAAAAAAACACAGCAAAATCTGCAACAAAAAGCTGCGTTTCGTGGGCCTCAGCCTTAGAACTTAAAAAAACCATAATGTATGGTGTGTATAAGCCTGCACCATCCAAAAACAAGGTTATTTACTTCGTATGAATGAATGCCTTAACCCCTTCCTGCATTTTCATGTACATGTACGTCAGGGAATGCGAGTAAATAGCGCATCTCCACGTACATGTATGTGATTGTGATCAGCAGAGCCTGTGAGATCACAATGGGAGTCCCACTGTAACTGACAGCCAGGCTACCGCTGCAACAGCCGGGATGGTAATAACATTGATCCTGGCTGTTTAACCTTCGCTATTGACCGCGGCATCTTAGCTGTTTATCAGTTTAACTGACACCCCCATCACTCCCCTTGCAGTACAATTGTAGGGTGCTGATGGGTTCCTATGGCAAACATTATCCCGCAATTAAAAAAAAAAAAAGCCATTACACAGCTCCATAAAAAAGTTTCAGCATATGGCAACCCAAAAATAAATGCTTTTCTTGAAAAATTTTTTAGTGTCAAAGTAGTAAGACTAAAAGATATATAACCTATACATATTTGGTATCGCCATAGTTGTACTGACCTGCAGAATAAATTCAAAAGGTTATTTTTTACCATACAATGAACAGCGCAAAATTTATAGTGCAAAAATCAATGGGTTAAACAAAAAAAAAAAAAAAAAAAACGTATACCTCAATGCGCAAAGTAATGTGTTTTGGTTACCTCGTTTCCCTCAAAAGAAGTAGTAAAAAAAATGATCAAAAAGTTGTACATACCAAAAATGGTAACAACTACAACTTGTCCAAAAAGGAGCCACACAGTGGAAGAAAATTTTGCTGTATCCTGCAGCAAATATCCTGCTAAATGACTCCTTGCCAACTCCAACTGAGCGACAATGGAAGCAATATTGTTGCTGCGCTGCAGATAGGACGACTATGACGTTGTCCCTGTATGACGCAAGTCCTTAACCCTTTCCCGCCGGTGACATATTGCGATTTTCGTTTTTAGCTCCCTGCCTTCCAAACCCCATAACTTTTTTTATTTTTCCATTCACAGAGACATATTAAGGCTTATTGTTTGCAGGACAAATTGTTCTTCATAATGGTACCATTTATTATTCTGTACAATGCACTGGGAAGCTGGAAAAAAAATTCAGAATGGGGTAGAATTAGAGAAAAAGTGCATGTGTGCGACTTTCTTACGGGCTTCGTTTTTCCGGCGTTCACTCTTCAGCCAAAATGACAGGTCACCTGTATTCTATGGGTCAGTATGATTCCAGGGATACCAAATTTATATAGTTTTGTTCACATTTTAACGCCTTAACAAAAATCTAAAACTTTGCTAAAAAAAATTTTTTTCTAAAAGTCATAACTTTTTTATATTTCCATGAACTGCCATTTTTTTGCTATTTCGCCTCTGATAATTTTAATAAAAAGTGAACAGACATTCCCCAAAATGGTATATCTAAAAAGTACATCTGGTCTCGCAAATAAAGACGTCCTATGTTTCCCCATACATGGATTCAAGGGGGGAAAAAGGAAGGACAGCAGTAAAACAACCTGTACACACATGTACTTTCTGATGAACTGTATATAACTGAAGCAGCAAGAAATTGTAGGATTTGGTCATGTAAATGATGAATCTATTGCTAACTCTGATTTTGAGTTCTTTGGTAGATGGTTCTCGATTTGGCAAGGATGGCAAATTCTGTACCAGATATGCCACTGAACATGAGGTAAACAAGCAGGACCATTACCCCCACCGGTCTCAGCTCAAGAAGCTGAACTGAAAGCACTCACTGAAACTGTGTAAAATAGCTGAGGGTAAGCCCGCTATGCCTTTGCTATAGAATATGACTATGGTCTGATCTGGAGAGCAAGAGCTTACCTTAGATCTAATGGTATGCTTATAAAGGATTTCCAGGCTATTCAGGAGCTGATGGAGATCCTGTGCTACCCAAACAGGTGGGTATAGCCATAGTTTAGGCACACACCAAGGCCGATACAAAAGAAAGCAGAGGTAACGTGTGGGCAGATGCTGCAGATAAGCCTAGGGAACACGCCTCAACACAGGTGGTCAACATACTGGACCAAAACTCTCAGCTCTCTTTTCAGGTTCTAAAAACATTGCAGGACCAAGGTGGTCCAGAAGAAAAGAAGATTTGGGATGAACAGGGTCTGTGGTAAGAGTATGTTTATTGGGAGCATTGTTTCCAATGATGGCGTAAGCAGCTCATTCCCAAGTACGCCAATAACAATGGGTAGCTCCAGGTTTTAGCCCCACTGCAGACAGATACATCTAAGCCTGCATAACATGTGCCAGGCTCAATGTAGGCCAAAAAGTAAAGGTTACTCAGAAACACACCCCGAAGCCCTTGTACCCGTTCCAGAGATTGCGGGTTAACAATATACAGTTACCAAAGGTGGGAAGTTATGAGTACGTGCTTGTGTGTATTGATCTCTTTTCAGGATGGCCTGAGGCATATATGGTACAGAAAGCCACCGCAAAAGCAACTGCAGATAAACTATTGAAAGAAGTAGTGTGCAGGTATGGGATCCCCGAGACCATAGAAAGTGATAATGGCACTCACTTCACTGGACAGTTATCTTCTAGATCCAAACCATGTACTGGAAACAAATTCCCTAAAGCCAGGAGACTGGGTGGTGGTAAAGAGGCACGTGAGAGGCTTGATCCTCGGTTTGATGGTCCTTTCCAAGTGCTTCCGACAACTTATGCAACGGTGATGCCTCCCCCTAGGGCCTTCTATGATGCTCATCCCAGGTACAGGAATGCAGAGTGGTATGTTATGGCCTAAATGAGTCTTATTGTGTGTCACGGTGCTCCTACCTGGATACAGCTAGACCCCAGGCTTTGGCTCCGATGCAATAAATAGTAGGAATAATTGAGGGATTGAGAAATAACTTGAGTCCAGAACTTGAGATGGAGTTGAACAGCAGCTTTACTTGAATAAATGGTTTTCCAAACAGATTCTGGCTTTGTCTTGGCTCCAGCAGGCTTTAGCACATAACTGGCAGGCAACTTCAGCCCTGCTTCATCAAAACTCAACTATGCTATGCTGGTAAGCTGACTATACCTTTGTTTCTTCAATGAACTGCACTTCTGTCTGTAGTCTGACTCTCAGTTGTGCCAGGGAACTTGACTCCTTGCAACTCCAAGATGGAGTCTCAATCAGCACTCCAACTAGCACTTGACTTAGACTGGTTCTAACTGGTCCCCACCCTAACTGCAGAGGAAAGGACTCCTCTACTTCGCTCTAGAGGGGGATTTTTAGTGAAATGGAAGGTTCCATTCTTACTAAGATAACTCTGCCAGTTTGCTGCCACCTGCTGGTGAACCAGGCATACTACAGTCATGGCCAAAAGTTTTGAGAATGATACAATTATTAATTTTTACAAAGTCTACTGCTTCAGTTTTTCTAATGGCAATTTGCATATACTCCAGAATATTATAAAGAGTGATCAGCTTAACAGCAATTACTTGCAAAGTCAATATTTGCCTAGAAAATGAACTTTATCCCCCAAAACACATTTCAACATTATTGCAGCCCTGCCTTAAAAGGACCACCTAACATCGTTTCAGTGATTTCTCCATTAACACAGGTGTGGGTGTTGATGAGGACAGGGCTGGAGATCAATCTGTCATGATTAAGTAAGAATGACACCACTGGACACTTTAAAAGGAGGCTGGTGCTTGCCATCATTGTTTCTCTTCTGTTAACCATGGTTATCTCTAAAGAAACACGTGCAGTCATCATTGCACTGCACAAAAATGGCCTAACTGGGAAGAGTATTGCAGCTAGAAAGATTGCACCTCAGTCAACAATCTATCGCATCATCAAGAACTTCAAGGAGAGAGGTTCCATTGGTGCCAAAAAGGTTCCAGGGCGCCCAAGAAAGACCAGCAAGCGGCAGGACCGTTGCTTAAAAGTGTTTCAGCTGCGGGATCGGGCTACCAGCAGTGCAGAGCTTGCTGAGGAATGGCAGCAGGCAGGTGTGAGTGCATCTGCACGCACTGTGAGGCGGAGACTCTTGGAGCAAGGCCTGGTCTCAAGGAGGGAAGCAAAGAAGCCACTTCTCTCCAGAAAAAACATCAGGGACAGACTGATATTCTGCAAAAGGTACAGGGAGTGGACTGCTGAGGACTGGGGTAAAGTCATTTTCTCTGATGAATCCCCTATTCGATTGTTTGGAACATCTGGAAAACAGCTTATTCGGAGAAGAAGAGGTGAGCGCTACCACCAGTCTTGTCTCATGCCAACTGTAAAGCATCCTGAAACCATTCATGTGTGGGGTTGCTTCTCAGCCAAGGGAATCGGCTCTCTCACAGTCTTGCCTAAAAACACAGCCATGAATAAAGAATGGTACCAGAATGTCCTCCAAGAGCAACTTCTCCCAACCGTCCAAGAGCAGTTTGGCGCTCAACAATGCCTTTTCCAGCATGATGGAGCACCTTGCCATAAAGCAAAGGTGATAACTAAATGGCTCAGGGAACAAAACATAGAGATTTTGGGTCCATGGCCTGGAAACTCCCCAGATCTTAATCCCATTGAGAACTTGTGGTCAATCATCAAGAGACGGGTGGACAAACAAAAACCAACAAATTCAGACAAAATTAAAGCATTGATTCTGCAAGAATGGACTGCTATCAGTCAGGATTTGGTCCAGAAGTTGATTGAGAGCATGCCAGGGAGAATTGCAGAGGTCCTGAAGAAGAAGGGTCAACACTGCAAATATTGACTTGCTGCATTAACTCATTCTAACTGTCAATATAAGCTTCTGTTACTCATAATATGAATGCAATTATATTTCTATATGTGATAAAAACATCTGACAAACACACATAAAAACCAGAGGGCAGCAGATCATGTGAAAATATAATATTTGTGTCATTCTCAAAACTTTTGGCCATGACTGTACATGTATTACAGGTACATAACATTATAATAAATGCACATTGGTGGAGGACCTGGAAATAAAATGCATAAGATGGCATTGGGTCAGCAGATAAAGATACCATCTGGGCGTAGGAGTGGTAACACCACTCTGGGGTGTTACACTTTCTCTTCAGTCAAGTTAGAAGAAAAGGCGACGTGGATCCATGCTAGTCACTGTAAAAAAAAGTGACCTACTGGTGAGCCTAGCCCTGGTGATACAACAAGTGAGCTTGATACATGATGTTCTAAAAGAAGAATGGGACAATAAATTGATTAAACACCATCAGGTGTTAACTGATAACAAAGATGAGTAGGAAGAACCCAGGGATTGTTGGATCTGTACTCACAGCCCAGGTTCTGCAAAGACTATGCTTTATCTAGCCCTCCCTCTTGACCTAGATGAGTTTTTTTTTTTTTTTTTTTTTTTTAAATGACTCCTGTTTTCATAGTGTTTCTTGGAGTCTAGTGACTTATAAGGGAATGAACATCAGTAATAATCACTTTGTTCCAATTCCCATAGCAGGTTGGATGACCCTCCCATGGTTACAGCTATACCTGACAGAGAGACCAAGCAAGTGGTATGATTGGAACCTGGAAAAAGGAAAATTTGAACATAAATCCAAAGTTCCATTTCATGCCAGTATCATTCCCACGGAAGAGCCTAATATTAGCTTTGGTCTGCCAAGCACCTCTATTGTAAGTTCAGGTAAAGTGGAGTTCATTTTTAAGAAAAAGATTCATGCCCCCTTGCAAGATAGTGACAGATAGTTCATAAAGGGAATAAAGGGTTGTCCAGAGCACAACTCCTCAATAGAACAGGGACTAGTTAAGGATAGAGTTTATGATACAGAGCACCGGACCCCAAAGAGACAGAGACGGGGGATAAGTGGTGTGCAAAACCCCCCATGCAGTGACTCGTTAGCTACCTCTATTGCCTAGTTCAGCTCCGGAAAGCATGCGTAATGCTCAAGGATGTATATCTAGTATGTGGTCATCAAGCATCAAGTGGCTACCCCCAGGGGGAGAAGGGACTTGTACTCTAGCTAGACTGACACCAGCCACCTTCATAATTGCCCATGAACATGTGAAACCTGAGATGATACCCCGTCATACTTTGTACAAGGATAACTCATAATAGTCACCAATCAACACACACAACGGGTAGAAATTGATAAGGTCAGAGAACTTAGAGGAAAAATGGATCAAAGAACATCTGAAGACGCAGGATAGTTGGTGGTCAGATACCTTTTCATTCTTAAATCCAGCTAATTGGTTTAAGGGATTAGGTGGATGGTTTATGGTAATATTACAGGGAATATTTAAAATATTTTTGCTGTGTTTTTGCATCAATTTGAATATAACGTTTATATTCTGGCTTGTAAAGAAACTCGCTAGAAAGAGATGCAAACCAAGAACTGTGGGATTGCAGGTTGTAAGGGTGGTTGGACATACTGACAGTCATGATGGTGGAGGCATCCTTCTGAGTGTATTAGACCGATAGGTATGTAAATGGTATAAACATATCCATGGGGAATGAGGTGAAGTCTCCATAAAAGTCCTCAGGATCTGATTAGCATCTCCTAATGCACCCTGGGTATGGGTTATATTATTTACAAAAGGAGGGAAAAGTGGAGGATGACTCAGCTATTGTATCCTCCATTTTGTATTCCAGGGCCATGCCTGTAGCCATTTTACATTCATACATTTGTTTAGAGAGCTCATCCACCCCCCCCTCAGATGCCTTAATCCTCTTTTGTTTGTTGTCCAACTGCCAGAACTATTTTACAACTTTGCCACCAATCATGTTATGCTAGTTGTACTAGTCCTACCTGTTTGTCTAAACACTGTATTTCAGGGGTGTCAAACTCATTTTCTCCAGGGGCCACTTCAGCCTCACGGGGTACCTTGAACGGCCAAGATTATTTTACACATGTATAAAAGTAACTTCTCCTTAACAGATAAGCGAGCTATTAAGCAGTAGTTACATTTGTACATTACTACTGTTACAATCAGCCCTTTGAGGTCAACCAGGAAGAACATAATGTATTGTTAAAACCTAAGACATTGGCATGTTACATACTATCCTCATCCTTTTCTGAATATATCAAAAATTAAGCAAAATACAAATACTGTTTACCCCTGCAAACGGTATTATGCTCTATAGTTGCCTCTGCACACGGTATTACACCCCACAGTGGCCCCTGCACACGATATTATGCCCTATAGTTGCCCCTGCACACAGTATTATGCTCCATAGTTGCCCCTGCACACGGTATTATGCTCCATAGTTGCCCCTGCACACGGTATTATGCTCAATAGTTGCCCCTGCACACGGTATTATGCTCCATAGTGGCCACTGCACACGTTATTATGCTCCATAGTGGCCCCTGCACACGTTATTATGCTCCATAGTGGCCCCTGCACATGGTATTATGCCCCATAGTGACCCCCCCACCCATGAACTATTATTATACTCTGGGGTCTTTTCAGACCCCAGAGTATAATGATCGGAGACCCAGGTGGTGACAAACATAAAAATCAGTGTTACTTACCTGGGCCCCGGTGCACTCCCTGCGTTCGGCCTTCTTCAATGTCGCACAGACCGGCGTCACGACATAATGACGTCGGTCTGGCTCACGTGACGCCTGGGACGTCACCAAAGAAGGCCGAAGCCGGCTGGGAGCAGCATCGGATCGCCGGAGAGGTGAGTAACTCTGGTTTTTATGTTTATCACCTCCCCTGGGTCTCCGATTATTATATTCCGGGGTCTGAAAAGACCCTGGAGTATAATAATAGTAGTATTTGATGGGGTTCGCCGGCCGCGGCCTCACTTACCATCCCCGCTCCTGCACACAGCCTCTTCTGCGTCCCATAGCAGAAGGGGAAGCGGGGGCGGCCACGGCCAGCAGCGGGGATCGATAAGTAAATAGGCCGTTACGTGCCGGGGATACTCCAGCAGGCAACGGCCTATTTATATATATAAAAAAAACTTATCTTCACCTACCTGCGATGCCTTGATGCAGCCGCCACCTCCTCTTCTTGTCTGCGTGTCAGCGTAGGAGGCGCGATGACGTCATTGTATCGCCGCCTGCGCTGACATGCAGAGGTCTTGTAAACCAGCATTTACATTACATAATGTACATAGACAATAAAAAATGCCGTGGCCCTGCGGGCCAGATAAGTGCCAGGCCGGATAACAGAAGGCAGCGGGCCGGATTCGGCCCGCGGGCCTTGTGTTTGACACCTGTGCTGTATTTAAAGACCACCTTTTTTCCCTCCATTAAAGCAGAACCCACTATATACACAATAGCTGTGTGTGTGTGTGTGTGTGTGTGCGCTTTTCTAAGCTAGCTTATACACCAACTTTATGAATTTGGATTTCAATACGGTGATACTTAGAGTGGATTGTGCTCACAGCCTTAATATGGTTTCCAAATGATGGTATATATATGAAGGATATAAAATTTTAATTTTTTGGTGAAGAATCAACAACAAGTGGGACACAATCGTGAAGTGGAATGAAATTTATTGGATATTTTAAACTTTTGTAAAAAATAAAAAACTGAAAAGTGGGGAGTGCCAAATTATTCGGCCCCCTTAAGTTAATACTTTGTAGTGCCACCTTTTTCTGCGATTACAGCTGCAAGTCACTTGGGGTATGTCTCTATCAGTTTTGCACATCGAGAGACTGAAATTCTTGCCCATTCTTCCTTGGAAAACAGCTCGAGCTCAGTGAGGTTGGCTGGAGAGCATTTGTGAACAGCAGTTTTCAGCTCTTTCTACAGATTCTCGATTGGATTCAGGTCTTGACTTTGACTTGGCCATTCTAACACCTGGATACGTTTATTTGTGAACCATTCCATTGTAGATTTTGCTTTATGTTTGGGATCATTGTCTTGTTGGAAGATAAATCTCCGTCCCAGTCTCAGGTCTTTTGCAGACTCCAACAGGTTTTCTTGTCCTGTATTTGGCTCCATCCATCTTCCCATCAATTTTAACCATCTTCCCTGTCCCTGCTGAAGAAAAGCAGGCCCAAACCATGATGCTGCCACCACCATTTTTGACAGTGGGGATGGTGTGTTCAGGGTGATGAGCTGTGTTGCTTTTACGCCAAACATATCGTTTTGCATTGTGGCCAAAAAGTTCGATTTTGGTTTCATCTGACCAGAGCACTTTCTTCCACATGTTTGGTGTGTCTCCCAGGTGGCTTGTGGCAAGCTTTAAACGAGACTTTTTATGGATATCTTTGAGAAATGGCTTTCTTCTTGCCACTCTTCCATAAAAGGCCAGATTTGTGCAGTGTACGACTGATTGTTGTCCTATGGCCAGACTCTCCCACCTCAGCTGTAGATCTCTGCAGTTCATCCAGAGTGATCATGGGCCTCTTGGCTGCATCTCTGATCAGTCTTCTCCTTGTTTGATATGAAAGTTTAGAGGGATGGCTGGGTCTTGGTAGATTTGCAGTGGTCTGATACTCCTTCCATTTCAATATGATCGCTTGCACAGTGCTCCTTGGGATGTTTAAAGTTTGGGAAATCTTTTTGTATCCAAATCCGGCTTTAAACTTCTCCACAACAGTATCACGGACCTGCCCGGTGTGTTCCTTGGTCTTCATTATGCTCTCTGTGCTTTAAACAGAACCCTGAGTATCACAGAGCAGGTGCATTTATATGGAGACTTGATTACACACAGGTGGATTATATTTATCACCATCAGTCATTTAGGACAACATTGGATCATTCAGAGATCCTCACTGAACTTCTGGAGTGAGTTTGCTGCACTGAAAGTAAAGGGACCGAATAATATTGCATGCCCCACTTTTCAGTTTTTTATTTTTTACAAAAGTTTAAAATAACCAATAAATTTCGTTCCACTTCACAATTGTGTCCCACTTGTTGATTCTTCACCAAAAATTTAAAATTTTATATCTTTATGTTTGAAGCCTGAAATGTGGCAAAAGGTTGAAAAGTTCAAGGGGCCGAATACTTTCGCAAGGCACTGTGTATATTTATATATATATATATATATATATATATATATATATATATATATATATACACACACATACATACATAGACACACACAGAAAAAAAAAACATATAATATATTTATATACACACATCTAACATTTACTTAAACATATGGTTGTATATATATCAAAATTTGCACGTTATATGCGTGCATATTGAGACATATATGTGTGTATATGTTACTAGAGATGAGCAAATCGATTCTGCAGAAGTGGAATTCGATCCGAATTTCAGGAAATCTTCGATTTCCTCATGCCGCGCACATGTTAGGACAAGGGGGAAGGGACTCTGGGAGCGCGGGATCACCCACAATGCCAAGCGTACACCTAATCAGCAGCCAGCAGGTCCTGTGATGTCACAGCCCTATAAAAACCCTCGGCCATTTTAGGTACAGTCATTCCACATCACTCTTACTGTAGGTAAAGACACCGGCAGGAGCTAGGGAAAGGCTTAGAAAACATATAGAAGTTCAGGGAAAGAGGCTGAACCTTAGAACTGTAGGAAAAGCATAGGGAGGAATTGAGAGAAGAATTTGGGGTGGTTGCAGACTGATTTACAGCAAGAATTTGCAGAATAATTCACATTGCAGCACTCACTGTGTGATGATTCTGCTTAAATATGGCTACAACTCAGAGATGTATTTTGATCTCTGGGTATAGTATCTCCCTTCTTACCTGCATTTGTTCATAATGTGCGCAGCTATAAGCCTAGGTGTATATTGGCAGTAGTGGCAACACTGGAACAATAGGGCTTTGTATCCATCCCAGCAGGGCTCCATTGTATTCCTATACAGTCCTGAGTGATCAAAGAAACATGCATGGTGCAGCCTGCACTGGTAGATCAGATATGGCTGATAACATTGTATCATTTCACTTGGTCTCAGCTCTTTACAAAGGATCTGGACTTGAGTGCATTATTCAATCAGACTTGCTGCCGCCGGTGACCTCATTCTGGGAGGTGGCATAAAGGGTATAAAAGATGAGGTAAGAGGCAATGGGAGGAGATTGGGCTGAGACTACAAGAGTTTACTGAGAGACTGTGATGAGAGCATGCAGGCTGGAATATACTGTGATGCCACATGCTAGGAGTTAATGCCGCTGCCTCCACTGGTGATCTCCACATGCCATGTGTGAGTGTTGGACTATAGAGCCACATCCAGGAGATGTGTGGTAAAGTAACTATTTCACTTTTATGCCCTTTTTATTTCATTGCATTGTATCTTGTAACTAGTAACTGTTAATGCTTGTATATATCTACATATCTGTTCTGAACTGCATGTGTTAGATGTTAATACCAACCCATTTAGGGGTTAATAAATATATAAAATTTAGAAAGCTTGTCTTGTATTTATCTTGTGGACCCGGCCCTCACTGGCGGTGAGTGTGGTTTTTATATGAGAGAAGACTCAGGTGTGGGCCAACGCGGGTTTGGCGCACTGAGGATCTTTCACACACTGCCATTATACTGCTGCTCATCACTCATATCTGTGTCATCACGGTGGAACACAACAGGCCTTTCGCAGTACAGTACAGCAAAAAAAAGTGAAATATCATACACTAATATCTGCACACATCTGTAAAAGAAGCCTTTTTAAAGGTCTTTATTATAAGGGGCTGTTCTTACGGTTCTTACAAGGCATAACATTATTCAGTACTACTGTGCCAAAGCCATATCTGCACGTATCTGTAAAAAAAAAAGCCTTTTTAAAGGCGTTTATTATAAGGGGCTTATTCACTGTTCTTACAAGGCATAACATTATTCAGTACCATTGTGCCAAAGAAAACTGAATTATCATCTAATATCTGCACTTATCTGTAATAAAGACATAACGACCATATTCGCCATTTTGTTACCAGTATAAAGTTGCAAGCAATATTTAAAAACAGTATTGTCAATAAAAATTTAATAATTCTTTGCAGTTATCACTTATTTAAAGGCCTTTTTTTTGTGTCAAAACACATAAAAAGGACCATATTCGCCATTTTGTTACCAGTATAAAGTTGCTGGCCATTTATAAATAGTATTGTTAATAATTAAATAATTCTGAGCTACAAATCTCTGCCTTTATCACACTTCTTTTTTTATTGGTGTTCATTAGTGGGTGAAGAAATAAGGGGCATAATTGCAGTTCTCTTCAAAGTAGAAAATAACAGGCCTTTTTGCCCTTTACAATTATGTTTTTTCATCGAACAGTACGTCACACAGAGAAGCGAGAGGTCATGCACAGGGGAGGACCTCAGGCCTAAATGTTTCTGGCGCAGGTACAGGTCGCAGCACAGTAAGGGGGCATGGCAGCAGGGATCAGTTACAGAGGTCTGAGCTCCCAGTGTCAAGTAGTGGTGGTGTCTTGACCAGCAACCCAACGGTTGTAGACTGGTTGACTAGGTCATCCAATTCATCCCAAGTCACATCAGACATCCCCAGCCAAGAGTTGGTGGGTTCGTCAGAAACATCCCTTAGTTGGTATGGCCCGGCAGCAGGCCCTGTGCCCTCACCTGTCCTCAACCTGCCTCTGTCCTTTTTTGTTCTCTCAGCTAGAGAAGTACTCTATGCTGTGAGCTCAGATCCACTGTACAGTGAGGAGGAGGTACTAGAGGACAGTCAGCTGCTACTGCTCAGCCAAGATGTGGAGGAGACATCCGCCGCTTCCTGCGGTAGGCGGGCAAGTAGTGATGAGGAGAGTGGCATGGGAGCTGGTGTTGAGGAGGACATTAGTGACCTGCAGACAGTAGTGGATGACGATGTAGCCGATCCTAATTGGGAGCCGGGTGATGAATGGGCCTCATCATCATCAGAAGAGGGTTGCAGCTTGCGCATGAGACAGCGGGGGAGTCAGCAGGATGGCACCAGTGTGAGGTTGGGAGCTAAATGTGCCCAGTGTAGACCACCCGCTTCGCAGCAGCCTACCTGCCCGGAAAGCAGTGGTGCAGGGGTTCATGGAGGCAGTGGCAGTCAGTTATTGCGGAGTGTTGGGGGTAAAATCACCTACTCGGCGGTGTGGTAGTTTTTTGTAAAGCCGCTGGGGGAGGTGAACATGGCCATATGTTCAATCTGTGAGCAGACGGTGAAGCGTGGCCAGGGTGCCAATCTTGGCACCACAGCCCTGTGCCAACATATGCAGCGTCACCATATAGTGGCCTGGCAGAGCCAGGGAATTCAATCCTCCATATGTTGGATCGACTATATGAACAGAGAAAAGCCATAACTGATTTCTTGATGATCCAAGCGGACAGAGGTACTCCCCTGTGTAACTTTAACGTTAACCAGTGGCAGCTCATGCGTGACACCTGACATTTGTTAGTTCCCTTTGAAGAGGCCACTTTGTTTGTCAGTCACCAGGACAACGGGATGAACAACGTCATTCCACTGATTCACATCCTGGAAAAGATGCTTATCAATCTGGCTGCATAGTGAAGAAGCTGCTCATCAGCAGCTAGACACAGAGCAGAAGTTAAACCAGCAGGTGGTGGCGTACTTAGAGTGCACCCTGCCACCCGTCATCGAAGATCCGCTGGACTACTGGGCAACCAAACTGGATTTTTGGCCGCAACTGGCCAAGTTTGCCGTGGAAAAGCTGTCCTGCCCGGCCAGTAGTGTGGCATCAGAGCGGTTGTTTAGTGCGGCGGGGGCCATAGTTACCCCAAGGAGAACTCGCCTGTGCACCCAAAATTTGGAGCAACTGACCTTTGTGAAGATGAATCAGGCATGGATCAGCCAGGACTTCCACCCACCAATGCCTGATGCAGCAGATAAAATGATCCATGCTGCCTCACCACACTCTGCCACTGGGTCACTGTATGGCCTCCTAAGGCTGTTGCTACCTACACATTATATCACCTTTCCACTCTGTGGCCTACTCACGCTGCTGCCACCTCCGCCTCTGCCACTAAGTGACTGTATGGCCTCCTCACACTGCTGCCACCTCCTCACTCTGCCACTGGGTCACTGTATGGCCTACTAAGGCTGAGGACACCTCCACAATGTCACTGTATGGCCTCCTCATGCCGCTTCCACTGGGTCACTGTATGCCCTCCTCATGTAGCTGCCACTGGGTCACTGTATGCCCTCCTCATGCCGCTGCCAATGGGCCACTGTATGCCCTCCATATGCCGCTGCCACCGGATCACTGTATGGCCTCCTCATGCCGCTGCCACCGGGTCACTGTATGGCCTCCTCAAGCCGTTTCCACTGGGTCACTGTATGCCCTCCTCATGCCGCTGTCACTGGGTCACTGTATGGCCTCATGTTGCTGCCACTGGGTCAATGTATGGCCTCATGTTGCTGCCACCTCCACATTATGTCGCCTTGCCACTCTGTAGTTTAATGATGCTGCTGCCAAATCCACATTATGTCGCCTTGCTACTCTGTAGACATATATGTGGAATCCACAGACAACGGTGTAAAAGGAGTGCGCGCTTTCACTCTACAGTAGGATGTTGGGTCTCTGCCCAGTTCTTTCTACCTGGAACTAACATGGACCTGTAAGGCTGGGTTCACACTTGAGTTAGTTGGTCAGTTTTGGCCCCGTAACTGTCCAAATAAGTGAAATGTGCATCGATTCTAAAAGCAACGCCTGTCATGTGCATGTCATTCGGACTCACAGTATTGTTTGACTAGCACAGTAGGCTCCCTATGTGTGTTACTGTAAGGCACAGTGTTCTACACCTTTATACAGGCTCTCTGAAGCTAGGAAGTAGGTGTTTTTTAGCGATATTGCCGCGAAGTAATTTGGATCAAAGCAAATTTTTTTGGAACTTCAAATAGAAGTGCCAAATCGAACTTTTGAGAAATTCGCTCATCTCTATATGTTACCGTTGAAGTGCAGAAATCAGTTAATCTGCAGATTAACTAGATAATGTGCAGATTCACTAGGGCGATCCGTTAAAGTGTGGAAAACTGCTTTAATTTCTGACATTACCTAGCTAATGTGCACATTACCTACTAGGCATTCGTTAAAGTGCAGATAACGACATGTTTTGCCGGAACAACAGCAGCAATGTCGCTTTAGGCTTACAGCGACTGTAATGGCAAAAAGAAAAAAAAAAGATTAGGGACAGTATAGGGAAAGGTTGAAGACTGTTTGCTTTTAAAACCCATTCAACTTGAATGGGTTTTGAAAGCAAACGGGCGGGTGTGTGTGCGCGCCTACACCCTCTGCGTGTCCGGAAAAAAAAAAAAAAAAGAAAAAAAAAGCCAGCTGCTTCGCAGCGCAGAGGGTGTAAGCGCACACACACACCCGCCCGTTTGCTTTCAAAACACACTCACACTCTCTCTCTCTCTCAAAGAGAAAGAGACCTAGTAATTTAACATTGTCTTATCTTGAGCAATGTTTCCCTTTCTTTCAGTCCCTGTAGGTTTAAGCAGGTCTTCTTTAGCCTCTCTCCAAGCTCAACTGAAGTAGATGTCAACAGCAAGACCAAATGAGGACCACCAAATCTTTTATCTAAGGCCTTTCTAACATGTTGCCTCACATACATTCAGTTTCCTGCTTTCATGTCTCATGGCCACAGTGGAGCATTATACTGGGGAGGGGCCCCACACAGTATAATATGCTCTCCAGAGGGCCCCCCAGTATAATGCTCCACGGTGGCCCCACACAGTATAATATGCTCCTCAGAGTCCCCCCCAGTATAATGCTCCAAAGTGGCCTCACAGAATATAACATGCTCTCCAGAGTCCCCCAAATTATAATGCTCCACAATGGCCCCACACAGTATAATATGCTATCCAGAGGGGACACCCAGTATATTATACTGTGTGGGGCCACTGTGGAACATTATATTGGGGAAGAAGGCCTTCTGGAGAGCGTTATATTCTATGGGGACTCTGTGGAGCATTATAATGTGGGGAGAGGAGTCTGGAGAGCATGCTATATTCTGTGAGGCCACTTTGGAGCATTATACTGGGGAGCCCTCTGGAGAGCATATTATACTGTTTTGGTCCACTGTAGAGCATTATAGTGAGGGAACCTATCTGGGCAGTATATTATACTGTGTGGAGGCCATTCTGGAGCATGTTATACTGTGTGGGGTCATTGTGGAGCATTATTCTGGGGGGCCATCTGCAGAGCATATTACATTGCGTGGAACCATTGTGGGGTATTAGTCAGGGGGGGGAACTAGGGGGCCCTTTGGGGAGCATATTATACTGCATGGGGCCTACTGTGGAGCATTATAATGGGGGTTGCTCTGGAGAGCATAATATATTGCAGGGGGGCACTGTGGAGCATTATACTAGGGGGGGCCCTCTGGGAAGCATATTATACTATGGGCCACTGTGGAGCTTTATACTGGGGGGAAGGGGCAGTGTGGGGAGCCTGTTATACTATGTGGGGCCACTGTGGAGTTTATTATATTGTGTGGGGCTTCTCGGGAGCATATTATACTCTTTGGGGCCATTATAGAGTATTATACTGGGGGAGAATGTGGGGAGCATACTATACTGTGAGGGACCACTGTGGAGCATTATACTGGGGGAACCCCTCTGGGGAGTATATTATACTGTGTGGAGGCCATTGTGGAGCATGTTATACTGTGTTAGGCCACTCTGGTGCATTATACTGGGGGGGCACTGTGGGGTGCATATTATACTGTATGGAGCATATTACATTGTGTGGGGCTGCTGGGGAGCATATTGTACTGTCTGGGGCCACTAAGGGGTAGTATACTGTGTGGGCCACTGTGGAGTATTATACTGTGTGGAGCCTTATTTACCATGTGGGGCCACTATGGGGGGCCACTGTGGAGCATTATATACCATGTGGAGCATTATACTGTGGGGGGGGGGGCTCAAAATTCCTGCTGGCAGCCCTGTGTGCTATGTCTGCATCACAGCTACCTCACTATAATCTTGCACATATGTGTAGTGCTACATGGCCATGTCATTCCCCATACAGTACTATGCATGAACTGGCCATGAAGTTATTGGGGCCTGCACAGTACTATACTAAGGCAACTTATTTATGAGGGGGCTATTATTAATAAGGGAGCAGTATTATTTTTACAGTGTGACTTACTGATAAGGGGGAATATTACTGATACAGGGCACTATATCATTTATAAGGGCGCTATTACTGATAAATGTGTAATATTTATAAGCAGGGACTATTATTTATAAGGAGGCGCTGCAATGACTGATGACTGGCTGCAAAAATCTATTAGGTGGTACAAAGGTGTTCATTTGAATTGTGTGTGGTAAAATGTGGCTTGCTATTACTTTTTTGTTGGCAGAAAGGAACCGTTATTATAGGGGCTGCCACTGGAAGACGATGGTGTTTGCATACCAGCATTTGGGGCCCCACTTTTGCCCAGGGCCCCAGTTTGTCTAAAACCGGCCCTGGTTGTAAGAATACAAAATGAAGTCCGTCCATTCATTCAAAAGCCAAGAGGTGGATGTCCACAACAAGTCTGGTTATTACAAGGTCTCAGTTCTGGCACGACAGACACAGCAGTGAAAGTGGCTTGTATGCTTTGTAATAGCGAGATCACAGACGTCCATGCAGGCAACGTGCATTACACAAACCTGGAATGGTAGCCCAAAATAAGGTGAAGCAGCCTGGACTTCAATATCATCATAGGAAGTGTCGGTTCAAGTTTGCAAAAAAAGTACAAAAAGTGGACAGCAGAACATTGGAAATGAGTGATTTGGAGCAATGAGATGGAAACCAAAAGACTGGGCTCTGATGAGTGCAAATGGATCTGGAAGAAACAAGGGAAAAGGGGGCTGTTTGGTAGGGGAAGCCTGATGATATGGGGTTGTTTCACAGCCAAAAGAGTTGGATACTTGACCAAGCTTGAAAAAAAAAAGCTGTATTCGTACCCAAGTGAGTTGACCAGTATGCACAAACATTCGGGGATCAGATTTTGGTTGAGACATGCTTGAATCTGATTGACAGCGTGCCCAGAAGGATTCAGGAGATTTCAGGCAGTGTTGAAAGCCCAAAGGTGGATTTACGAAATAATAAAAATTTAAATTAAGTTTTTAGGAGCAAAACAGTAACAATGCATTTACATGACAAGAATCTGCATAACTAATATGCTAAATAGTTGCAAGTCAAATTTATGCATGAGATAGCCAAGATGATTGTCTATAAAATGATGGAAGTCTCACGATTAAAGCTGTAGTGGATGGTGAGATATAGGGCCTGAAAGTCGAAAGTTCAAAACATTGTTACCCTTTTACTCGTTAGTGCATACAGTAGCTATAGAACTAACACTTTGTCTTTCTCCACCCATGGAAAGTCTGCTTTATGCCCAAATCTTGCATTACTTTTTGCAATTTTCCTTGTTGTGTATGTACCCGTGACTATCCTTTTAAAGGACACTAATGCTATACACTGCCTCAACTTTCAGTCTCTTTGCTGCGATTTTAGCATTTGTTATTAGTGGCTAGCCTAAGAACCAATCCACACATATTCATACTGGCATATAGCTGACAGTTGAATATAGTCTAGGTGTATGCCCTCTTGAAACAGTCACAGTTTTGCTTGATTTATGGTAGGCACAAATTATGCACCCTGGACACGTGTGAGGCCATGTGTTAAGTGGGCCATCATTAACTACAAGGCTTGGGGCAGGCACAGCTTCTTACTTTCCTTCCACAGATCATCCTCTTATACAGCATTTTTTTTTCCTATTTTGTGCACTGGGCCTGTGGCTGTTTAACCACTTCAGTACTGGGCCAATTTCTCTGGTTCAGGATCAGAAACATTTTCGGGTGAGGAGTACAGCAGCCTTAACTGCTTCATCATCCTAACTATCTACCTTTGGCGGTCACTGTGGTATGCGTCTGCACTTTTAGGGTACCTACGTTGTAGAACACCTGCAAATCTATGGATAGCAATATCTTAAACAATACTTCAAACGTTTATCAAGTATAACTAAATCAATTCATTTTACTTAGTACATAAATAAGGGCAACATGATAAAACTACATATACAACGTGAGACAAAGACAATATTAAAAACAAACTAATCAGGGGGGATGTCAGGACACAAGATCAAAACCAGTCAAGTCAATTCATATACAAAGATCAAGTCACTAGTCATAATTATAAATAGATTTTAAAACCATATATCAACTAATAATCAGAGTGCTTGCCCATGTGGTGTTCCTGGACAATCCCAACCCTGCACTCTGACAAGCATTTCATCTGCCTCCTATATTAGCAATGGGCTGTTCATATCAAGAGTTTTTGTTTCCAGTTTAAGCAATCATGTTGTTCTGGTGAAAGCATTTGCTTCTCTCTCTGCCTAGTCTCACAATTTTTCCATACCATCATCACCTTCCCTCTTTTTGGACCCTGCAGTAATATTGTTTACTAAAGTAGAAAAAAAAACATGGCCCTCTGGTAGTATACAGTTTAGCTAAAAAGTTTACATACCCCGGCAGATTTTTTTGGCCTTTTTTCAGAGAATATGAATGATAACACAAAAACTTTTTCTCCACTCATGGTTAGTGGTTGGTTGAAGCCATTTATTGTCAAACTTCTGCGTTTTATCTTTTTAGATCATAATCACAACCAAAAACATCAAAATGACCCTGTTCAAAAGTCCACATACTCCAGTTCTTAATACCATGTATTGCCCCCTATAACATCAATGACAGATTGAAGTCTTTTGTGGTAGTTGTGAATGACGCTCTTTATTTTCTTAGATGGTAAAACTGCCTATTCATCTTGGCAAAAAGTCTCCAGTTCCTGTAAATTCCTGGGCTGTCTTGCATGTACTGTGCGCTTGAGATCTCCCCAGAGTGGCTCAATAATATTGAAGTCAGGAGACTGAAATAGCTACTCCAGAACCTTCACTTTCTTCTGCTGTAGCCAATGACAGGTCGTCTTGGCCTTGTGTTTTGGATCGTTGTCATGTTGGAATGTCCAAGTACGTCCCATGCGCAGCTTCCTGGCTGATGAGTGCAAATTTGCCTCCAGTATTTGCTGATAACCTGCTGCATTCATCTTTCCTTCATCTCTGACCAAGTTTCCTGTGCCTTTGAAGCTCACACATCCCCACATCATCAGTGATCCACCTCAGTGCTTTACAGAAGGAATGGTGTTCCTTTCATCGTAGGCCTTGTTGACACCTCTCCAAATGTAACGTTTATGGTTGTGGCCAAAAATTTCGATTTTTGTCTCATCACTCCAAATTACTTTGTTCCAGAAGTTTTGAGGCTTGTCTCTGTGCTGTTTGGCGTATTGAAGGCGAGATTCTTTGTGGCATTTGCCCAGTAATGGCTTTCTTCTGGCAACTCGACCATGTAGCCCATTTTTCTTCAAGTGCCTACTTATTGTGCATCTTGAAACATCCACACCGATAGTTTTCAGAGAATCCTGTATTTTAGCTGATGTTATGTGTGGGTTTTTCTTTGCATCTCAAACAATTTTCCGGGCAGTTGTGGCCAAAAATAGAAATTAGACCTACCGGTAATTGGGTTTCCAGGAGTCCTTCATGACAGCACCACAGGAGGTTGCCCTCTTGACCTCTGAGCGGGACAGGAAGTTAGAGAGGTTAAAGGTCCCCAACCCCACCTGCCCTCTCCAGTGTCTGTTCCAAATTACCACACCAGAGTTTCAACTGAAATATACTGAGTTATATATAATTAAATCATAAAGTGTGGATACCCACTAAATATAGATATCTCTTTTTTTTTTTTTGGTATGTGTTACATCACATACACCCCATAAACATATCTGCTAATCAGAAATAACGCAAAGGGGAGGGAATATCAGGGTGCTGTGATGAAGGACTCCCAGAAACCCAATTACCGGTAGGTCTAATTCCCATTTTCCAGGACGTCCCTCATGACAGCACCACAGGAGCAGTACCAAATTACTCCAGTCGGGGGGGACGGGGGACTACTGCTTGTAGAACTTTGCATCCAAAGCCAGTATCCTGACTGGAAAGAATGTCCAGTCTATAATGTTTAATAAAAGTATGGAAGCTAGACCATGTAACAGCCTTACAAATCTCATCAACGGAAGCTTCCCCTCTCTCTGCCCAGGAAGAGGCTACTGCCCTAGTGGAGTGTGCTTTGATTACCTCTGAAGGGAGATCTTGTGCAATATAGGCTTGTTGGATTAAAGTCCTTATCCATCTTGACAGGGTGCTTTTAGATGCCTTCTTACCCTTGTTTTTCCCTGAGAAGAGGACAAATAAGTTCTGATCTTTCCGGAAGGGAGCCGTTTCTTCCAAGTAATAAAGAACTATCCTCCTTACGTCTAGGCAATGGAACGCTTCCTCCCGAGGGTTTTTGGGAGCTGGACAGAAAGAGGGAAGCACAATCTCCTGATTTCTGTGGAAAGTAGAAGCTACATTCGGGATAAAGGATGGGTCTATTCTAAATATAACCCTGTCCTCCAGAATTCTTAAATATGGCTGCCGTATAGACAAGGAGTGAATTTCTGCAATTCTCCTAGCGGATGTAATTGCTACCAAAAAAGCTGTGTTTAAAGGTTAACGTTTTAAGGTCTAGACAATTTATAGGTTCAAAAAGGAGGAGAAACTAAAGCTCTAAGGACTAGGTTTAGGTCCCAGGATGCTATAGATGTCTTAATAGAAGGCCTCAGTCTAGAAATCGCCTGAAAGAATCTTTTGACCCATCTACGTTCAGCTAGACTAGCATCATAGAAGTGACTTAATGCCGAGATTTGTACTTTTAGGGTACTGGGAGATAGGCCCTTATTAAATCCTGCCTGCAAGAAATCAAGGATATTTGCTACATTTGGATGGAATGGATCCAGGATATTCGGAAGCTGTCAGGAGGAGAACTTTTTACAGATCTTTTTATAGATGGCCGAAGTTACATTTTTATTACTTTAAGAGTGGAAATAACTTTGTCTGATCCTCTCCTCCTTAGGATGGCCCTTTCAGGATCCAGGCCGAAAGTTTCAAAGTCTCTAGGTCTGGATGTAGTAGCGGCCCCTGAGATAACAGGTCCGGTCTCAAAAGGGAAGAGGAACTGGGTCCTCCAGGGCCAGTTGTATTAGGATGGGAAACAAACTTCTCTTGGGCCAAGACACGACCACCAGGATCAATTTTGTCTTTTCCCTTAATAATTTGTTTAGAACCAAGGGAATTAAAAGGAAACGGAGGGAAGGCATAAGCCAGCTCCATGTCCCAATCCTGAGACAGAGCATCGATTGCTGCTTCTTGCCCCTCTTTTTTGATGGAAAAGAAGCACCTTACTTTGGTGTTCTCTGAAGCAAAGAGATCTACCTCTGGGATCCCCCACTTGAGTGTTTGTTGCGAGAAAACATCCTGATTTAGGGACCAAGCCCCTGGATCTAACCTCTTGCGGCTGAGGAATTCTGCAGACAGGTTCTCTGAGCCCTTTATGTGCACTGCCGTAAGGGAGGGAACATTCAATTCTGCCCAAGAGAAAATTTCTGTGGCTAATGCCTGAAGGTGCGCGTGACATGGTCTGACATCACCTTCAGGTGTGATCCGTGTAGAAGATCGCCTAATTTCTTCAGAGTCTCCCAAACCGCCCTCAACTCTCTGTAATTTGAGGAGTGTCTCTGAATATGAACAGGCCAAAGACCTTGCAGGTAAGAGCCTTTTACCGATGCTCCCCAGCCTGTTCCACTGACTATGATAGTCTGAGGACTTAGGTACCACAGCAGTCCTTTGCCCAGGTTTGCTGGATCGAGCCACCATAGAAGGAAGGATTTTATTTGTTGGGGAATCTGAATCCTGCTGTGTAGAGAATTCTGATCTCCGTCCCAATTTGAGAGCAGAAGATTTTGTAAGGGTCTTGAATGAAATTGGGCCCAAGGAACCGCTTGAACACAAGAGGTCATTAGACCTAAGACTCTCATCCCGTCCCTTATGGAACACCTCTGCTTCCTGGAAAAATTCTGAATTTTCAGAACGTTCTCTTGTTTTTCTTTGGGGAGAAAAGATGTCTGACGAGTAGCATCTAACAGTACGCCTAAAAAGGTTACTTGAGCTGAAGGTAACAGGTGCGATTCTTCACAATTTATGATCCATCCCAGAGACTGAAGAAGAGATAGAACTGAATCCCTCTGATTGATCAGCTCCTCCCTGGAGATGGAGATGAGAAAATCGTCGTGATAGGGAACGATCAGAATATTTTGCAATCTTAGGAAGGCCATAATTTCCACCACTATTTTTGCAAATACCCTTGGAGCAGATGATATCCCAAGGGTAGGCAGGGGAACTGATAGTGAAGGGTCCTTCCCTCTATCTGAACTGCAAACCTTAGGAACTTGTGGTACGATGGATGAATTGGCACATGATAATATGCGTCCTTGAGATCTATGGTGCACATCATTGCATCTGGATGTACCAGGGGAATCGTAGATCTTATAGACTCCATTTTGAATCTTATATATTTTACGGACTTGTTGAGGTGTTTTAGACTGAAAAATAGTCCGGAAGGAACGTTTTTTTTTTTTTTTTTTTTTAATTAAGAAGAGCCTTGAATAATGACCCCTGAAATATTCTTCCTTTGGGGCGGGAACAATCGCATTTAGGCGCAACAGTTTTCTTATGTCCAGAAGGAGGGCTTGCTGTAAATTCTGGTATGGGAAGGAGGTGAGCACAAATTTTTCTGGAGGAAGCTCAGCAAATTCTATCCTGTACCCGTCTGTTAGGGTATTTAATACCCATGGGTTCGAAGTGATACAGGACCACTGATTGGAAAAAGCCGGCAATCTTCCTCCTACTGAGCTGGCATCATTGTCTCCTTGAAGGGCCGGGGTAGTTGAGTTAAGCAAAAACCCTCGGCCCTTACCTCCTTTTGGTTAGCTCCAGCGACCAGTTTTCCCTTTCCCTTTATAGGAAGTGGAAGTGGTAGAGGGAAACTGGCGGTTCCTCCGAAAGGACTGCTTTTTAACTCTTTCCTCAGGAAAATTCTTTTTCCTATCACCTGCCTTTTCAAGGTTATCCAGAACAATACCAAACAGAAAACCCCCGGTAAAGGGGATATTACAAAGCTTGTTCTTAGAAGCCGTCTCCCCAGACCACATTTTCAACCATAAGGCCCTTCTGGTGGACTTTGACAGTGCTGCGTTTCTGGCAGCGAAAGGGACTGTTTCATCTGAGGCATCTGTCACAAACCTGTTGCCTGTTTCAAGAGGGGGATGGAGCTCAAGATCTCTTCCCTAGGGGTTCCCTTCTTAAGATGCTCTTCTAATTGACCCAGCCACAGAAACATGGATCTGGCTACAGAGTTAGCCGTTATGTTAGTGGAAATGATGGCGGATGAAGACTCCCAGGATTTTTTAAGCAGACCGTCCGCCTTTCTCTCCATAGGGTCTTTTAGCTGTGAAGAGTCTTCAAAGGGAATAGCAGTTTTCTTGGCTACTTTAGCTACTGGAATATCTACTTTGGGTAGCTCATCCCATAATCTGGAATCCTCGGGATTAAAGAGCAGCTGAATTTTAAATTCCCTAGGGATAAACAACCGTTTCTTTGCGTCCTCCCATTCAGACAAGATTAGGCACTTAAGGTAATCATTTACCGGAAATATCGCCGACTTCCTTGGCATCAGACCAAACATATCATCCTGAATAGAACGAGGTTGTTCTTCATCAGGTATATTCATTGTGGCCCTTACTGCCTGAATTAAAGTTTCCACATTCTCGTAGGAGAAACAGAATCTTCTGTTTTCCTGGGAAAGTGGGGGAGTGAATAAGCTCTCCTCTTCTTCTAATTCCCCCTCAGAGAGATAGAAGCACTCTTCCTCTGAATCGGACCCCTTAGTACTCATATGAGAGCTCAGGGGAAGATCAGAAATCAGCCGTGGTCTTTTGACAGGAGGTTCTTTCTCAGACACAGATTCCTGCGACTGGAGCAGGGAGGAAACAGAGCTTTTTACTTCATCCCTGATTAGTGTCCTTAACTCAAAGGCAGGTGTTTCATCTTTAATCAGTTTAGTCAGGCAGTCCTGACATATCTGTTTCTTATATGCATCAGGCAGGGGCTTGGCACAATTAACACATTTCCTACGTTTTTAGTGTCGGATTTCTGTGGAATCTCTTTATCCTAAAAAACACAAAGCAGCTAGTCTAAGAACACCACAATACAATAAACAGTGCCAAGCCCCCTTGCATATAACAGTACTTACATTCCCCTGGGCCAAGTCAGCCTCAGGGCGAGGTTTTTGGGTTCCCTCCTTTCTCTGCTCCATTACAACAAAGTTAACAGTTGTAACACATAGTATCACGAAGACCACATTGCTGTGGCGTCCTACTCACCATTTGAAGTCTTCAGGCAGGTGAGCAGTAGGAGGTACCACTGTTGCGCCGCCTCATCCGGCTGACACCGCAGCCTCCGTGCTCCAACCTGCCTATTCGGAGTATGCCACCTCCAAGATGGCGGACGCGACACTTCCAGTCAGGTGATGACATCATACGGCGACCGGAAGTGCGCGGAGCAGAGCGGGGAACGCCTGCAGGCAGGACAAGAACCCCAGAGAGGGGGAGCGGTTGCTGCACACATGGGGGCCCAGGGAGCAGAAGAACTCCTGCAATTGCCCCCGGACCCCCTGGCTACCCCGAGGGGTGCTGGCCACGGACCAGGGGATTGGAAAGGAGGGCAGACAGGGACCCTCGATCCGCCTTCCTGCCCAGGTAAGTGAATCCTCTCCACGTCCTGCCTGTGAGAGGGACAGGAAGAACACAGGAGAGGGGAGGTGGGTTGGGGACCTTTAACCTCTCTAACGACCTGTCCCGCTCAGAGGTCAAGAGGGCAACCTCCTGTGGTGCTGTCATGAGGAACGTCCTGGAAATTTTGGTTGGTCTACCTGACTGTGGTATAGTTTCTGGGCATTTTATCAGGCCAAAATCACCAGGGTGTGTGAACTTTTGAACAGGGTCATTTTGATGTTTTTGGTTGTCATTATGATTTAAAAAGAGAAAAACACAGAAGTTTGATAAATAAATGGCTTCAACCAACCACTAGCCATGAGTGGAGAAAGTTTTTTTGTTATTATTCATATTCTCTGAAAAAAGAATAAACACGAAAAAAGGAGAACAAAATAACTAGCTCCTCACAGATCAGTTAATTAATTACCAAAAGCATAGATTCAAAACATATCAAAAAGAAATAAAAATTAACATTTAATAGTTAAAAATTCAACAAGGCTCTAATTTGCATGTAAATAGACAAATAATCGGAACAATCTTACCGATTTCAACGTTGGACTGTAGTGGGTCCAAATGTAGCAGGTATTGTACCAAAGGATGGGTATAGGTAACTGATAGAATCATAGGAGGAATATCTAGCTCTTTCCCTAATACCAAAAGGTATAGAGCTCCCGCCCTGACAAGGGCAGTCCCGAAGCTTTCCCTAAAAAAGCCCACCATGCACCTCCTCCAGACGTGTTTCACCACCTTGTAACAGGTGTTCCTCAGGGGAATATGGAGGAAGAACCCAGTGGTTCAAAGTGAAGGTTGTGCTACAACCCCTTGTGCGGGGGAGCTTACAGCAGTTCCTCAGTGGAGAGACTTACTCCATATTGGTGCATATTGGGCTTTTTTAGGGAAAGCTTCGGGACTGCCCTTGTCAGGGCGGGAGCTCTATACCTTTGGGTATTAGGGAAAGAGCTAGATATTCCTCCGATGATTCTATCAGTTCCCTATACCCATCCTTTGGTACAATCCCTACCACATTTGGACCCACTACAGACCACCGTTGAAATCGGTACGATTGTTCCAATTTGTCTATTTACATGCAAATTTGAATTTTTAACTATTATATTAAATATTAAGTTTTAATTTATCTTTTTGATATGTTATGGATCTATGCTTCTGGTAGTTCTCTGAAAAAAGGCCAAAACAAACAAAAAAAATCTGCCGGGGTATGTAAACTTTTTAGCACAACTGTATATGCAAAGTTCACACAGTTTATTTAAGTTATCCACTAAGAGAAGGTATATCTGGTTCATACAACTTGATCACGATGGTAATATTGTATGAAAGTATCACATCCAAATTACAGTGTATAACATTGTGCTTGAAGACACATCCAGATTTTAATATTGTAATAAAATGTATTGGCTCGTCCAAGCTTTTATCAAGCAAAATCTGATGATGAAAAAATAGTATGTGTCAATGATGGTTGATAAGAACAGATACCAAGGAGAATACCAAGGAGGTATGTCATATCAAAATCACGGCAGAAAACCAAAAGAAACAGAAAAAAAAATAAACAAATGGGTACATAAATGAGAAAATCAATATACAATAATAATAATAATAGTCCTTTAATAGTCCCACAGTGGGGAAATTCAGTGTGTGTTACAGCAGCAAAGATAAGATAAGCAGATACAAATACAACATGTACAGGAATGTTCCAAGGTGAGAGGCATTACATTAATAGCAGACAGACAGATAGGACGTAGCAGAGGGGGGGGGGATTTAACAGGCAGAGAGATATTTCAGTTCTCTGTATGTAATGATCTCCGCTTAGGTCGGTGTTGGTTGTACAGCCTAACCGCGGTGGGGAGGAAAGACTTCCGATAGCGCTCCTTCTCACACCTAGGGTGGAGCAGTCGGTCACTGACAGTACTGCCCAGCGCAATCACAGTCTCATGCATGGGATGGGAGTTATTCTCCCGCATGGAGCTCACCACGGACAGTATCCTTCTGTCACCCACCACCTGCACTGGGTCCAGTGGGCTCCCCAGGACAGAGCTGGCCCTTCTAATCAGCTTGTCAAGTTTATTTCTGTCCCTGGTTGATATACTGCTCCCCCAGCAGGCCACTCCAAAGAAGATGGCTGATGCCACTACCGAGTTGAAGAAAGTCCTAAGAAGTGCCCCCCGGATTCCAAAGGCTCTCAGCTTCCTAAGCAGGTAGAGCCTGCTGTGGCCCTTCCTGTACAGGGCCTCCATATGATCTGCCCAGTCCAGCTTATTATTAAGGAACAGACCCAGGTACTTATAGGTGTTCACAATCTCGATGCCCGTCCCCAGGATGTCCACTGGTTTTGGAGGGCATCTGCCTTTACGGAAGTCCACCACCATCTCCTTGGTCTTCCCCGCGTTAATCTTCAGGTGGTTCTGGTGGCACCAGTCCACAAAAAACCGGTTCAGTTCTCTGTACTCCTTGTCATCATCGTCTGTGATGAGACCCACTATTGCAGAGTCGTCAGAATACTTCTGTAGGTAGCAGCTGGATGAGTTGCACCTAAAATCAGCAGTGTACAGTGTGAAGAGGAAAGGGGCGAGAACCGTACCCTGAGGTGCCCCCGTATTACAGATAACGGTACCTGACACACAGTCTTGGGCTCTCACGTATTGAGGTCGATTTGTGAGGTAGTCTAGGATCCAGTTGGAGAGGTGGTGGTCCACTCCAGCAAGGCCCAGCTTGTCTCTCAGTAACCTGGGCTGTATGGTGTTAAAAGCACTGGAGAAATCAAAGAACATTATTCTCACCGTGTTCCCTGGTTTTTCCAGGTGAGACAGAGCCCTGTGCAGAAGGTGGATGATGGCATCATCTACCCCAATGCCCGGTCGATAAGCAAACTGGAGAGGGTCCATAGCGGGGCTCACTAGAGGGCGAAGATGTGTGAGAACCAATCTCTCTAAGATCTTCATCAAGTGGGATGTCAGTGCTACAGGTCTGTAGTCGTTGAGGTCCATAGGGTGAGGTTTCTTTGGAACTGGTACCACACAAGAAGATTTCCATAATTCAGGGACTATTTCCTGCCTTATGCTCATATTATACATATATGTAATTATACCACACAGCTGGTCCCCACAAGTCTTAATTAGCCTTGCACTGATGTCATCTGGCCCTGCGGCTTTCCTCGCCTTGATCTTTTTCATCTCCTTCCTCACCTGGGCCCGTGTGAAGGTCAGACTGTGGTCAGATAAAGACAGATTTCTGGATTTACTGGTCTGTTGGGAAGTAGCCACATGGGGTGAATGGGGTGAAGTCATTGTGGTGAGGGGAGCTGAAGGACATTCTGGGGTGGGAGGAGCTGGTGTGTGATCAAATCTGTTGAAGAATAGGTTTAGTTCATTAAGCCAGTTAACATCTGCCTCAATCTGGCAGACCGACTGTTTATGACCCGAAATTGACTTAAGCCCCTCCCAGACCCCCCTTATGTCTTTTCTTTCCATTTGCTTTTCCATTTTTTCCTTATAACTGGCTTTTCCTTGCCTGATTAGATGCCTCAGCTCCTTTTGTACTTCCCTCAACCCCTCCTTATCTCTTGTCCTGAATGCCATCTTTTTCTCCTTAAGTAGTGTTTTTATATCAGAGTTAATCCATGGTTTGTTATTGGAGAAGCACCTCACCACTTTTGCGGGTACTGTGTTGTCCACACAAAAATTAATTTACAATCCTAGTTGTAAATATGCATAAAAAAAATGAGGAAAAAAGTATAATAAAAAGGTGGTATATGTGATCAAGAAGAAACATAGAACAATATGCAAATCACAATTTACTATATTGTTTTCCTCATGTAATTGAGTAAAAACGGCTGCATCTTCCTACAAAAGGCTGCTTGGTCATAGCATCGTACTAAAGGTGGCATAAGGATTACAACCAACCATGTGAAATACAATCCAAAAAATGTTACCATAATCAGACAACTTCTCTCTTGAGGTCTTAGAACCACAGCAACTCAGCAAAAGTATAAAGATATTCACATACTGCAAGAGGGTGGGTTCAGATTTATGGGGGCCCATCCCTGCATTTTGGCTAGGGTACAATTATAATGTTTTGACAAATTCATTGCTCTCTAGAGGAGGAAAGTTCAGCAATACTGCTGCCAGTCATACAAGCATGCAAACAGCAGTTGACTCTTACTCCATAGGAGCAGAAAAGAAAGGTAAATCAATAACTGTTAAAACATTCAGATAGTCAGAATCTTGTAATAGAAGGGTAACAGGTGTGACACTAATGTAATTTACTGCATTTCGGTCATGTTCTATAAATCACTCTTCAGTTTTCTTAACTGGAAATAAATGACCTATGCTCTCATTTGTAATTATTTTCTGATCCATGCCACAAGACTATAGTTGGGAGTTAGTCAGTGGTTTAGTCTCTGTTGCTTTACCTTTACTGGAGCAACAGACAATAACATAAGATAAAAGATTTTAGGTATAGCAAAATTACGTTCAGTCCTGTTAATCAACCCAAAACTTAATTTCTTTCACACACACAAAATTCAAAACCTTCCCTCCAGGAAAATTATTCTTCAACATTCAGAGCAACCCAGTGATTCCTTGGTTGGTGCAAGAATTTGGTGACCAAGTCTGCATTGGAACTAGTTCCCATAGACCAACAAGGGAAAGGTGTTTACTCCTGTTTCTTTCTCATCACAAAACCCAGAAAAATTGGAGACTGGTTGTAAACCACACTTTTGTCAACAAGCTATTAAAGAGTAAGTTCAAAATGGAATTCATAAAATTAGTTCTAACATAATACAACAAAACAATTATTTGGTAACGATGGATTTAAAAGATGCATATCTGCATATAATGGTTTTCAAATGCCACAGATTTTCCAGAACTGCAGTGAAGCCAGGATCAATAATTCATAATTATCAGTTCACAGTTTCCCTTTGATCTTCTCTTTACCAAAGTAGAAAGTGAGTTAATAGCACCTCTCAGAATAAAGCTACATTTATATGATGTAGGTACAAAACGGCCGTGGGAAAAAAAAATTAAAAAATTTCAAGGTCATCTAGCACCCAAGGTGCACCCGTTTTCACGCATGCCCCATCCATTTGAGTGTATGGAGGGATGTATGTAAACACCCAAAAATAGGACATGACATATTTTGATGGTCAGTGACAATGGACCGTCAAAATAACGATCATGTGAATAGTCCCCACTCACTGGCATTGAATATGCCGTATGACAGTTAAGAAAAATGGACGTCACATGGCCAGTTTTCACTGTAAATGTATCCTGAAAGGAGTATTATTCATAACCTATCGAGCTGACTGGCTAGTGAAAGCCAGTTCAGAAACTCTCTTTGGTCTTCATCTGACTTTGACTCTTCAAATTCTTTAGACACCTGGAATACTAATATATTACAACATGTCCCATCTGACCCCCATCAAGAGGATCCAATATTTACAAGATGCCAACAAAATTAGAGGACAGAGTGCGCAAACTGAAGTTGTCTGTCAAAGAGATCTCTCATCTTTAATTCTTTATCACTAAGGCCATGAGGGTTCTGGGGATGGAGTCCCTTGGTAAAAATCTCACATGAAGAAACTTCAAATTGACATTTTAACACAGTGGTCCAAGCATACCAAATGGTTAGGGGATTATGCATCACTCACCTGCAGCAATTTAGGATTTGTCAGTTGGGTGAAGAGAACGTTACAGGGAACGGATCTGGGGAAAACACCATTGATCAACCTTACAACAGATGCCTCCCCCTGTAGTTGGGGAGCTCAGGAACAGGAAAGAAAGATTTCTCTAGTCGAAGAGGATTCCAAAGAAGCTGCCTATGTTCCTGATTATCAGAAACTTGAGGGCATGAAAACTTGCCTTGTTCCACTTCAAGAAAACCCTTTGTTATAAGAAAGTCTTCCAATCTGACAACCTCTATGCAGTTTTTATATCAACTAGGAAGAGGATACCAAGAGCGACACTTATTGCTAGAGAATTTGAGCTTATCATGCACCAGGCTGAGAATAACCTGAAGCATAGTTCAGCCATTCACATCAGGAGGAACCATGAATCTAAAAGCAGACAGGTTGAGTAGGACTGGTCTGTGGACAGACTCATTTTCAATTAGATAATAGAAAGGTGGGGATTGTCCAGTGCTGGATGTGCTAAAAAGGCAATGACAAAAAAAGCAGTTTTTTTCTATTTCTTCCCAGAAAGAGTTAATAAAAGTCAGGTTAGGTTCACACCACCCGGCAGACCCCATTATAGTCTATGTATGAGGTCCACAGGTTTCCGCGGGTAACCACTTTTTAATCGGAGTGGGTTTCTGTTCCTCGGGTCCCCAAGCGGACCCGAACACAGGTGTGAACCTAGCGTTATTCAATGAGATATCTCTTTCCCAAAATAGTGCCATGAAACACTACGACTTGTTCCACAAAAAAAACCAAAAACATGCCCAGATATAGTTATATGGGTTAATATACTACAAATATATTGTATCCAGTATGTTATTTTTCTTCACAATAGCTACATATAAAATAGCACACTATATATTAACAGAATTCATTCATGGGTTGATTTTTAATTTCTAAACATGAGTCATATTCCACTGATTTTTGAGTTTTTGTTTATTGTGCCTTAACTGTGTCATTTTCAAACTGTTGCACTGCAGTGGCCAATCATGTGTATACTTCCACTCGAACAGCCACAAATTAGCAAAGTGAATAAAACTGTGCTGCTCACTAGGTTTGTGTATCGTATAATTAGCTAACCAGACATTACTCTGCATATTGATGAAACACACAAAGAGAATGAACAGGATCTTGAGGTTTATCCATAGTAACAATAGATGCCATGTGTAATTTGAAGTTCTGTCCCCTCCTGCCTTCATAAATACTCAGAAAAGCACATTTGATGTGGTTCACTGATTCTGCCTTTAAAAGATATTTGCCTGGAGGATGCATCATATGGAAGGAAATGGACCGAGCAAAGATAAAGACTCTGCTTTTATCCAACACTAACTTTGCTGCATATATATATACTCAGCTGTTTTAATGCAGCACGGCATGTTCATTTCCAGTTTTTGATCAATATAAAAAGCAACATTTAGCATCAGATTCTTTGACATACAATATAGTTTCACAACTACTCCTTAAAGTGAGTTTACATCCAAACCATATATAGTTAGTATCCCTGTATATACTGCTGATGCAGTTTAAAAACTCCTTATAGTATGGGCCTTATTAAAGGGGTTGCCCTACATATTTTTGGGCAGTATGGGTAAAACAAAACAAAAAAACAAAACACAAAGAAACAAACTTTATTCACTTCACTGCCATTCTGATGCTTACCAGAAACCTGTTGGTCTGTACTTCCTGTTCCCATCTCGAAAAACAGGAACTTCCAACTCAGCCAATCACTGACTACAGAGGTCACCCACTTAAGTCAGTCATTGACAGAGGTATTTCCTGTGTGTTAAGTTGAGACCAGGAAGCAGAGACCAATAGGTACCCTGTGAATGTCAAAATGACAGTGGAATATTGAGGCATTAACCCATTGTGTTTAAAGATTTTATCCCCAAATTTAAAGGGAGTCTGTCAGGTCAATCTGGGACACTAAACCACCCACAGGTCCTTATAGACCTGGAGTTTAGTGTTCCAGATTTGTTGTAATGCAATCCACAGGTGCATTAAAAATAAAAAAAACCTTTATACTTACCTAGAGAAGGGTCCGATAGACGCTGTTTGGCGAGAACGGTCCAGCTTATTCATGAGATTCTTCGTTGGCACGCCTCCTGGCGCCTGCGCTGTTCTTCAGTGAAGCCAAAGATGGACACCCCAGCTTCACTACGTAATTGAGGGGCATGCGCACTGAAGCCGAGGTGTACTCCTCTGGCTTCATTGAAGAACTGCGCAGGCGCAGAGAGTACAGCGGCCAGGTGAGTATACAGCTTTTTTTTTATTTTTAATGTGGCCATGGACTGCGTTATAACAGGGTGATTTGGGACACTAAACCCCAGGTCCAAATTGCCCTGAGATTCCCTTTAAGAAATCTGGTGGCCTACACATTACCTGTGAGAAATAAAATTGTCACAGGTTTTGGCATCATAGTGCCAACATTAGAAGATCGTAAAATAGATTACTGTAATCTGCACATACTTTATCACTTTACTGTAAATATAAACTCAATCTTAACATACAAATGGATTAATGTTGACTGAACCCATCAACTTCTGTGGAATCTAATGTGGACATGTGCCCAGACATCTTGACATTCCTGATTCTCTGTTTCCTCTGGAGATAACTGCTGGTAGAGGAGTCTAGGGGGATCAAAGTATCTTATTCCACTCTCACTGTTGAAATAAACATATAAGTTTGCCCAAAGAGTATGTAGGTATGTTTATATGGGAGCTGCAGACAATAAGTATGATCAAAGTTGAGTTGTGGCCTACATTTCATTCATGAATCTAATCTAAGGTGAAAACAATATTCATGAGACTCTTTAAAGTGGTTGTCCAGGGAACTTACCTGATTCGACGGACTCTTAATGCTTGACCTGGGGGTTCTGGCCTGGTTCAACCCTTTACCCCACCCCCCACCGCTCAGTGTCACAACATCGGAACCAGTGCTCCAACCAATCTCTCCTCCTTGATCTTACAGGGATTACTTGTGAAATCAGGTGAGGAGGCAGAGTGCTGGTTCAAATCAAAAAACACAGGGGTTGGACCAAGGCTGAAACTCCCAGGTGAGGTCTATCACCAAGAGTTTGTCAGATCAGGTAAATTAATCTAAACTTCCTAGATAACCTCTTTAGGGATTCCTTCAAACAAACTTTTATGGTGTTTTCTTTTGGGGACCTTGTGAAAGAATATGCCAAAAAAATTATTTTCAGTTGCAGTTTTTAGTTTCACAGTTTTGCCTTTTTTCTTCCTAAAGGATTTGATGGGAAGATGCATAATAAAACAACAAACACGCAAAGCTGGAAAAATGTCAACCCCCTCCCCCAAGAAACCCCACACTGATTGTAATGAAATGTATCTTTTCTAACTGCAAAACTGCCAAAAGTTACCAAACAATGCAGTATTTGTAAAAACACGAAGTACGAAACTGCCTTGAAAGGGATTCATATATACTCCACCAGCATTTCTACTCTGGAGCTACCTGATGTCCTTGGTTTACTCTGCTGCAGCAATTAAAGTGCCATTTCCACAAGTGTAGACAGCGTTTCACTGCTGCAGCACAGAGTGGAGGTACTGGAATGATGGGGGTATTAATATGTAATGGTTCTTTTACTTCTTACCATTCCTCCCACCTTTGCTTATCCCAGAAAAACCTTTTATTCATTTCTCAGCAGATTCTTGAACAGAATGGTGTTAGCATTAACAAGTATAATATATAAAATCAGAGTAATCAAGGTAAAGACTCATATCATGACTCATTTATTTAATGTTGTACAACCTGGTAAAGATTATTGTAACCATTATCTCTTATTGTGCAGTTTCATTATAACTCTAAAGGGTGTAAAAGATGCAACATGAATATAAAATACAGCATTAGCACTGAAACAGTTAATTCTAGTACTGCAGGTGTTGTGTTATTCTCCAATAATTGAATTTTCTGCCTCTCTGCTGCTGCTTATAAACAACATCTCTGCTGTGCGAGAGAATAACCACTATCCAGAACGGGAGCAGCCAAGCGAGGAGACAGCAAGTGTCTAGCTCTCCCAGGAGCCCCTGCAAGAACAAATTACAACATTTCATACACCACCCCCTCCACTCCCCCTTCTCCAACCCCTTTCTTCTCATAATGCAATTACACTTAAACAACAGGCGAGGGGCTAGTGAACGGGTTGGGAATATCAAGCTAGTATGGTATGGCATCTTGCATCATAAAAAAGGCCCAAACAGTGCAGTGAATGTGAAAAAAACAAAATCCCAAAATAACTACATTTTGCATAGGATGCAGGAGGGAATTATTTTATACCTCAAATGTAAACTTCAGCAAACATTTAATATACAACATATTTTAAAAAACATTCTACAAATTTACTGCACTTAAAATGTTTAGCAGCGAGTTTGCAAAAATGTCCATTATAAAACTGCATGTTCTAGAAAAGCATAAAGGTAATATTCTCTGTATTAAAGCAAACGTGTGTCCTTTCACGAATAGCATATCACCTTGTGATAGCATATCAAGAAGCTGTTCATTTCAGGACACACATCTGGACATATCAAGCCAAGAGGAAAGATTTTTTTATAATACTCAGGCAATAATCTAAGCATTTATGGCATCCAGAATCAAGTTTTGCAGACGTTAAATACCAACTAAAGCAGACCACCAATGGCTAAGGACCCTCAATTTATCTGTAGATCACACAAGTGCAGCACATAGCTCATTTTGGATGTTCATTCTGCGTTTGAGTCCATCGCCACACTCTCAAATCGGCTCCTGCTACCCGCTTCAATTCTGTACGGACACGGGATTCATTATCTTCAACAAACTGTACGGCTCTGTCCCAGACTCTCTTCAAATGTTTCCTGCACATATGAACAAATTAAATTTAATGTAATCTAGGTAAACATATACAAAAATTGGAACAGTTCACCCACTGTAGATATCCTTCTCCAGGTTGTCAACCGTCCTGCACAAGGAAACGCTGTGTGGGCAACTTGTAGGATTACATGTAACAGCATACATAGGAGTTTCATAAAGGTTTAAATCCAATATCTTTATCTCAAAGCTTAATCTGCATATGACAGCTTACATGTGTCAGGCGTCCAAGAATAAGAGCACTATGGATGCTCAAAACTGCTTTTAAACATGTGAAATAAAGATATTGGATTTTAACCTTAATCGTACTGTATCGATGAAACTTTTCCTATCAATGTTTTCTACTTTGCGTTTAGTAACAAGCCTGTGTGAAGCACTGGTGTAAGAGCCAGGAAATGAAAAATTATGAGTTGCAACTTGTGTTATTTTTTTACATTAATATTAATTCCTGATGATTCATGGCTATAAACAAGCTGCTGTTGACAGATGTTTTTTCCCCTTACTATTAAGAGTGCATTAAAAGGTTATTCCCATCTCAAAGATCATATGCAGATTTGTAGCTTAAGCTAACTGAATGGTTGTACCCACTATACTGCTTTATCTATCTTGCTGGGTCAGATATAGCTAAAAATTCCTCCTCAGTGTTTACAGCTGGTTGCCTAGTTTACAGACCTGTTAAAACAGGTTGGAGTGGTAACCCTCTTTTTCTCTCTACATACTGCTTACAGTCTTAAACTCTGATAAGGGCTAGATAAAAGTTTCTTGAGAAGCTTCAAGAATGAGGTAAACCAGGAAGTGGAGGGGGAGGGGGGGAGACAGGAGGGCAGCTGAAATCCTGAGATGAGAAAACAAAAGAGAGAAGTCAAAGCCAAGGGTGGATTCAACAGAAGAGATAAAGGTAAGGTAAGATAAGAGATAAGAGAGCCTATTATATTTTTCATTTCTTTTCCACTCTTGAATTTGGCTCAAAAAAACACAGCAAAATCTGCAACAAAAAAGCGCTGCTTTTACGCAACGTAGGGCCTCAGCCTTACACTATTAAATATACATGCAAGCATCAGGGGCTACCCTGTGCATTCTCACAACCCACAATTTTACTATTTTACTAAAACTATAATAAGAGCTGCCACAGCTGACATGTTTTTTTTCTTTATACCGTACTACAGATTAAAAATGTACTGAAAAACCCGCACATGCAAACAAGGGTGTATTACAAAGAAGGCATTTTAGAATCCAAGACATATCCTGTGGATCTGATGCTGTTGTTATTATTTATAGTATTATTTTTGCTTACTTATATAGCACCATCATATTACGCAGCACTTTACAGACATTAGTCACTGCCCCATATAGGGCTCACAATCTACATTATCTATCAGTACGTCTTTGGAGTGTGGGAGGAAAACGGAGTACCTGAAGGAAACCCACGCAAAGACAGGGAGAACATACAAACTCCTTGCAGATGTTGTCCTTGGCAGGAATCAAACCGAGGACTCGATCGCTGCAAGGCTGCAATGCTAACCACTGAGCCACCATTCTGCTTGTGCTGTTTTCTATTTATTTGTTGCAGGAAAGTAGTAACTGATTTCAGGAATTCCACCGTGCAAAACCTGACCAAGGAATGGTACAATTCACATGGTAATTTGATGCGAGTTTGCAGCAGCTTTCAACCTTTGCAACGCTGTTGCTTAAAGAACCTGCTACTACTGTACTCTGCAGCTGAATGTCCACAGCAGCTTAATTGACTGGAAGTACATGCAGTGTGGATCCAGCCATAAGCTTGGAGTTGTTTGGATTTGCTACACATTTTACACTCTGATTTTAATAGTTCAGTATAGTACCTTGCAGAACTGACAGCACATATAGAAAGCAGATGGTCTGCTTAAAAGTAAAAATACAGCCACTATATTTTGTTTATAAAATAGGTTTCCTACACATACATTGTTCAAGCGTTGTGCTTCCTGTTAATGTGAAAGATATGTAATGTCAGTTGGCAGATGCACTAAAAGCCCTACTCCGAGTGGTAATTACTTTAAGGGAGTCTGTCAGCCTCATCACAGTTCCTTGTAGAGGTGGTGCTACAGTGTCCAAATATGTCTCTCCTATTCAGCTTTGGAGCCCCATATTGGTTTATAACCAATTTACTGCTGACAGATTTCCTGTGCCAGTTACACATCAAGGAGCTTGACTGAGACAAAGATAAAAGGATTTATACATTTTAATTTGTCTAAACCTCATTATCATGGATGTCCTGTTAGTATCCTGCAAAATTATGAGATGCTGTCCTTAACACAAATACAGGCTTAAGCTGCAGCCTAAGAGGGAATAACAGGGAATGGCACCACTCTGATACAGTGAAACCTCTGCAAAAGACCACCTCTTTGAGAAAATCCTCCCCTTAACTGATTTATCTCCCAATATATTCTATGGAAGCTACTGTCCTATAAGTAGTCCACCCCTTTATCCAACCAAAGGCCACTTTTCTCAGTGGTAAAACCATTAGAGAGACCACACATTGGACTGACTTACATTGTGAGACCAATATGGACACACATCACTTGACAGCAGTAAATGACAAAGGGACTTGCAAGGGATACCAGGGGAAAATTTACCAGCATCACACTAGAGCAGGGATCAGCAACCTTCGGCACTCCAGCTGCTGTGAAACTACAACTCCCAACATGCTCCATTCACTTCCATGGGAGTTCCAAGAACAGCAGAGCAAGTAAGCATGCTGGGAGTTGTAGTTTTACTACAGCTACAGTGCCGAAGGTTGCCTACCCCTGCACTAGAGAGTTGTCATAGGCAGTATGTGATTACTCCAACATGCTAAGCATGCATACCAACAGTCCTAAATTTGCCAGGACTCTCTTGAGAATTGACCCACAAAACTGACAAGTTTATGTATACCCCACATTGAAATTGGCATTCTTAGGCAGGATTTAAAGAACACAATGGAAATGAGAGCCATGCTAGTAACCTGGAGGAAAAGTCAAGCTGGGGTTCAAAAGGGGAACCATGTAAAGGACCAAGATTTAACCCACCTACTGATAAGGATGAGCTGTGGATGTTCAGCTGGAAAAGTGTGATATTTTGGAAAGACTCAGACAAGTCCTGCAGGTAGAACAGCATCTCTCTCCCTGAAATATCTCCCAGCAGCTCAAGTAATAAAATATAATGAGGCATGGGCAAAGCATTCCTGAGGAATACTATACCCAAATGGGTGAATCTCCCTTTGCTCCATTTCAGTAATAAAATCTACTCCTGTCTCTTATGCCCCCCCTTCATCTCTGTCTGTCTTTCTTCTCCCCCTGATACTCTTTTCCATGAACGCTTGCCACTTAATATGCATATATCTTATTGGTTTATCTTGCAACAAGTCACAGAAAATGTGTTCTTGTTCATACAATAATACTGATTCCACCATCTAATTTATAGAGACTGCGTTATAAATAACGTTCTTGGTCACCTTAATTCTTTGCCTGCATTCAATATTATGTTCTCCACTCTCCATAACTCCATGATCAACTTTTACTTCTTCTGTACAGAGATTGTATGCTTCCCCTGTTTTTTCTCTATATAGAAAAGGCAGTGGTTATTTCCCTAAAAGTCTATTTTGTGCTACATTGCCCCTTTTAGTGCCTTTTCATAACTTGCAATAAAAAGAGAATTCCTAACCCTTGAACTATTCCATCTTCACTGTTCTTCCAGACTGTTCAGTATCCTGAGTTATATTCCTCAAAGATTATATTCCTCAACGCCTTAGATGCTATGATAAATGCTGGCCATCACAAAATTATTTTACAGTCAAAAGTCAAATAAAATGTTTAGAAAACCCCCCAGAAAAATAAAGTAAAACGTACTGTAAAATGAATGCATCATTTGTCCCTTTTAGTGAACGGCATGGAAAATTAAAATGATATGATAGGGAGTCTTGAAATGTGGTGACAAAAAAAAAAAAAAGAAAAAAAGTTTGTATTGAATAATAGTAAGACATGATATAAACTACATATATATGGTATTGCTGTAATAGTAACGATCCACAGGTAAACATAATAATCATTTGCCACAACTACCAAAGTAAACTTACCACAAGGTAAACATTAACAAAATACAAGTCTGCATAAGCTACACTGAAGAAAAAAAATGTAAAAAAGGTTTTGACAGGCATGACAGTTTTTCCAGTTTTAATGTGACTTATGGGGTTAAAGAGTTTTTCCTGTCCTAAATGCATTTTAGATACTGATACCTATCCACAGTATAGGTCATCATATCTGATCTGTGGGGTTCCAATAGCGGGACCCTGCACAGAGCCGCTGATCCAGCTGCTGGAAGCTACAGCAGTGGATAGGAGCAGAAGCCGCTCTGCTCCTATTCAAGTAATAGGATACAAGCTGCAATTTCCTGATTCTATAGAGTGGACGTGGCCACATATCTGCACCTACTAGTTGAATAGGAGCAGAGCTGTTTCCACTCCCCTTCCACTTCTGTAATTTCCAGTACCTGGAGGCAGCAGAATCAGCATATCTGTGCTTGCCCTAGGTATCAGACCACAGATCAGATACTGATGACCCATCCTGTGGATAGATCATCAGTATCAAAAATGCACTTGTGGCCAGAAAATCTCTTTAACGGAACATCATGCTGGGGACTGGGAATGATATGGGAACCATGCTAAGGACCATGATTTAAATGGTTACCTTGATGAGGACCAGGAATAAATGACTATGAACGAAAGGAAAGCCAAGCTAGAGACGAAGATGCAGAGAGGTACTGCCAGGAACCAAGAATGATGGGGTCATCTTGAACTAAGAAATGTGCAGGTCACTAGGGGAGTAAGAAAGAGCAGGAGTGCCCTACAGTTGTGTGTGGGTTGAAGTAACTTGTGTATGGCACTGTGGCTGTTTGATTAGTCATAGTCTAAGTTCTCTATAATATATTAATAGATACCAAGCATAAAATACATGATTTCTTGCTCTTTAAGATAAGATAAGATACGATAATCCTTTAATAGTCCCACCATGGGGAAATTCAGTGTGTAACAGCAGCAAAGATATGCAATACAAATGCAATATATAAAAAACGCTCCAAGGTAGAGGCATTACAGTTACAGTAGGTACAGATAGAAAGGTACAGGTAAAAAAGTAGCAGAGGGGGTATTAAAGATCTTTCAGTTCTCTGTATGGAATGATCTCCGCTTATGTCGGTGTTGGTTGTACAGCCTAACCGCAGCGGAGAGGAAAGACTTCCGATAGCGCTGCTTCTCACATTTTGGGTGAAGGAATCGGTCACTGACACTACTGCCCAGTGCTATAGCGGTCTCATGCATGGGATAGGAGTTATTCTCCTGCACGGAGCTCACCACGGACAGTTGCCTTCTGTCAACCACCACCTGCACTGGATCCAGGGGACTCCCAAGGACAGAGTAAATAATTAGTATTTGGTAGTTTGCTTTCTCCATTAGACACACTAACTTCTATTCTGTAAACTTTTATTCTTTGAAAAGGCCACCTTATTTTCTGCACAAATTTGGGGGTCGGCTTGAAGAGGTTTCACTGTATATGAAACTATTGAAATAAAATATGAAAAGAGCAAAGTTCCATGACTTTGGCTAAAGACTGAATTTTTTGTTTTCATCTGAGGGCCCTTTAAATATGATGTACTGATGTCATTAGTAATTGAACTGATTAATATAGTATGCCTCACCTGTCTTGAGGCATTATCAATGAATCTCTGACATGCAAGATACCAACATATGGGTACTGCTCTCTTTCCAAAGTCCAATTCTTGTAGTGATGTTTTACAACATCTGAAAAAAACATAAGAACACATATTAGCAGTTTAAATAATGGAAATATCAATTCAATTCAATGAGTTGACTTCTGTTGGCAAGTGTTAGGGTATTTTTTATTTATTTATTTTTTTATATACAGTGCCTTGCGAAAGTATTCGGCCCACTTGAACTTTTCAACCTTTTGCCACATTTCAGGCTTCAAACATAAGGATATAAAATTTAAATTTTTTGGTGAAGAATCAACAAGTGGGACACAATTGTGAAGTGGAACAAAATTTATTGGTTATTTTAAACTTTTGTAAAAAATAAAAAACTGAAAAGTGGGGCGTGTAATATTATTCGGCCCCTTTACTGTCAGTGCAGCAAACTCACTCCAGAAGTTCAGTGAGGATCTCTGAATGATCCAATGTTGTCCTAAATGACTGATGATGATAAATCTAATCCACCTGTGTGTAATCAAGTCTCCGTATAAATGCACCTGCTCTGTGATAGTCTCAGGGTTCTGTTGAAAGCGCAGAGAGCATCATGAAGACCAAGGAACACACCAGGCAGGTCCGTGATACTGCTGTGGAGAAGTTTAAAGCCGGATTTCCATACAAAAAGATTTCCCAAACTTTAAACATCCCAAGGAGCACTGTGCAAGCGATCATATTGAAACGGAAGGAGTATCAGACCACTGCAAATCTACCAAGACCCGGCCGTCCCTCTAAACTTTCATCTCAAACAAGGAGAAGACTGATCAGAGATGCAGCCAAGAGGGCCATGATCACTCTGGATGAACTGCAGAGATCTACAGCTGAGGTGGGAGAGTCTGGCCATAGGACAACAATCAGTCGTACACTGCACAAATCTGGCCTTTTATGGAAGAGTGGCAAGAAGAAAGCCATTTCTCAAAGATATCCATAAAAAGTCTCGTTTAAAGCTTGCCACAAGCCACCTGGGAGACACACCAAACATGTGGAAGAAAGTGCTCTGGTCAGATGAAACCAAAATCAAACTTTTTGGCCACAATGCAAAACGATATGTTTGGCGTAAAAGCAACACAGCTCATCACCCTGAACACACCATCCCCACTGTCAAACATGGTGGTGGCAGCATCATGGTTTGGGCCTGCTTTTCTTCAGCAGGGACAGGGAAGATGGTTAAAATTGATGGGAAGATGGATGAAGCCAAATACAGTACCATTCTGGAGGAAAACTTGTTGGAGTCTGCAAAAGACCTGAGACTGGGACGGAGATTTATCTTCCAACAAGACAACGATCCCAAACATAAAGCAAAATCTATAATGGAATGGTTCACAAATAAATGTATCCAGGTGTTAGAATGGCCAAGTCAAAGTCCAGACCTGAATCCAACCAAGAATCTGTGGAAAGAGCTGAAAACTGCTGTTCACAAACGCTCTCCATCCAACCTCACTGAGCTCAAACTGTTTTCCAAGGAAGAATGGGCAAGAATTTCAGTCTCTCGATGTGCAAAAATGATAGAGACATACCCCAAGCGACTTTCAGCTGTAATCGCAGCAAAAGGTGGCGCTACAAAGTATTAACTTAAGGGGGCCGAATAATTTGGCATGCCCCACTTTTCAGTTTTTTATTTTTTACAAAAGTTTAAAATATCCAATAAATTTTGTTTTACTTCACAACTGTGTCCCACTTGTTGTTGATTCTTCACCAAAAAATTAAAATTTTATATCCTTATGTTTGAAGCCTGAAATGTGCCAAAAGGTTGAAAAGTTCAAGGGGGCCAAATACTTTCGCAAGGCACTGTATATATATATATATATATATATATATATATATATATATATATATAAAAAACATACCAATGATTTTCTCTACCATCGCAAACATCTGCTTCTCCTCTTCTTCTAGCTTGTGCCAATGATATCTTAGGAAAATCAATATTATCCACAGAATGAAGATACCTGGTCAAAGTCAGAAAGATGTAAACCCAATGAAAAAGTACAGTATCTCATATCAACCACATATCAAAACATATTAAAGGGTTATTCCAGGGAAACAGTAAAACAGATTATTAAAACAAACATAGCACTCACGGGTAAGAAAGAAGAATTTGCTCTTAGCACCACCCACTGGAAGGTAGCTCCCTATAGAATACCAAGAGAAGCCTAAGTACATAATCTGGAAATAATAGCCAAGTCAGTATGACTCCTCCAGAAGAAAGTTTCCCACCCGCAGACAGCTGTTTCAAGGTCCTTCTGGAGGAGTCATACTAGATTGGCTATTATTCCCAGATTATTGTAGTCCACAGCAAAGTAGGTCCATTTCTTCAAGAACACAAACCTTTTCTTTCCTACCTCAGCTTGAGTCACTTGTTTACCTCTTTAATCTTCTGCTGACTCTTTACAGGTGGCACAGGTAGTATTTCAGAAAATACTACATTTAAGGCGCTTGCATTAAGCTGTCTGTCCAAAGGCCCTAAAATAATTTTTTTTAAAATAACCTTCACCATTTTCGCCAGGCACTACGTCACCGATTTGGGCCAAGTTGGAAATTTTTCTCTAGCTCCCACTGTTCCTGAGCAAGAAATGCAGTTAGTTTTGGTGCTTGATATGCTATTAAGGCTCTGTACTGTCAGTTGTCTAATATTGTTCACCTCTGAAACACGCCCCCTTTCCTACTCCTGTCTGGCACTGCCCACATGACAGTAAAGCAGTCATTGCTCAGGAACAATGGTGGCTAGAGAATAAATTCCAACTGTGCTGGAATCAATGGAGTAGTGCCGATTAACAGATGCTAAGAACTGGAGTTGGTGAAAGGTCCTCTTTAAGGTCCTTCCACCTAAGTGTAGCTTTGTCATTGGTGTTAATGTGCACCATGACTGCTTGATCCTCGATCCTCATCAGCCCTCCACAGTAATCAACCCTCTTACTGGAGAGATGTTCTCCTGTCTGTCAGAGAAAGGATCTTGCTGCAGCAATTTTATCGTTGTAGTTACATCCCTCATCTGCCAATTTGGCAAACTTATAGGTTGTACCAGTTCAAGATCAACTGTCTTGACACTGTAACCTCTACCCTTCCGCACTCTATCACAGTGCTAGCTAAATCATTTTCCCTCACCATACTATTATTCTCCTGTACTTATCTCAGCAAGTTCTTGCTCGGTTAGCAGCAAATTCCTTTCCAAGTTATCAGCAGTTTGAAAATAGCTCATGTACTGTAGATCCAAAACTTGGGCTAAAGTTAAAAAAGGTCTGAATTGCTAGACTAAACTGAAGCATGCGCTTTTTCAAAAAAATTTCAAACATTTTTGCACACTTTTTTTTGTCCTGGCAATCAGAAGAGCAATTTTCGTTTTGAAGCATTTTTTTTGTTATAAACACAGTTAAGTTGAGGCATTGCAAAGGCTGAAAGCTGCAGTCCTGTGGTTTGCAGGTGGCTAACCTGCTGCAATTAAAAACCAGGTGGTCCTGGCCTTAGGGCCCTTGCATTCAACAGAGTCCGAACTGTGCAAAATGGTCCTTGTGTGGGCTGTAGTAGCCGGACTGAACTCTGCCATGTTCATAGAAGGATAACACAAAGGAAAAATTATAAAATAAACGTATTTTACCAAGAAGAGCCATAAAGAGATTAGAAATTGCTGTATAAAGTGCATTCTTCAGACGACAAACAAATCCAAGCTTTGGTTGAGACGATTCAACACAAAAGATGTCCTCCCTTGCAGTGACAAGCACTTCAGTGTCCTCACCCTTTGCCCTAAAAACAATATAAGAAAAAATTATTCACACTAATTGAAATGTTCCCTTCCTATGGGTGTAACCACATAGTGTTCGGAACAGGATTTCGCCACAAAAATGAACAAGCTGTTTTTACTGAAATGCAGCTTTTCCACAGGTTTTATTTCCCACAATGTGCGGATGACAACCAAAATCTCATTCAGTTTTCTGGCAAAGTAAAACTCAGTGTTTTTTACTGCTGCCTTTCTGCAAAGTGGGGCCTTAGCCTTTGAAAAACACATGTGTTTTTTAACCCTTCAGTGACCAGCCTAGTTTTAGGTCTTAATGACCAAACAATTTTTTGTGCTTTTGCGTCATCACAAACCAAGGTATGTAGTATTTTTGCAGGACAAGTGGTAGAGTTTAATGGAACTATATGGAACTATTTTGGTGTAGATATTAATTAACATCAAGTTTCATTGGTCTACTGGCTGGGTGTATGCTCACCTCCATGAGAATCAGCTATCTAATACATAGGGATGATGTGTAAGTCTGAGCCTACAAGCTAATTAACTGGTGCCTCCCATATGCAGAAGGGTTTTGACAACATCTACCCAGAGATTGTAAGGGTGGTGGATATAATGCTCTTTTAATACCCTTTGGAGAGAGACTGTCAAGAGAGCACAAATTAAAATATATGCTACTAATGTTTTAATTATAAGTTTTATTTTCCATTATTTATTATTAATATGTTCGCTGTGCTAGTAAAATTGGAGGCTTGTTTGCTTGCTGGACTTTACTTATGAGCATTTGAGTCTTTACATGTAATAACCCCGAAAGTGTGTGTTAGGTTTTTATTTTATTAAAAATTTTGGGATGGGAGGGGCATATCATTCGCAGGGTTGCTGTTGCCTACACAGGAGGGAGCCCCTACCTCCAAAACCTTTTAGAGGCCACAGTCTCTTTCGACTGCAAAAGCTAAAGTGGTTTGACCCCTGGGCATGAGTACACAGTTGGGCACCCACTTCTGACAGCGTGGGAGACCCTGCACTGCGTTTTTGTGGAGAAAAGTACTGTGCAAACCAAGCCTTAATGACTGTTCAATTTTGCTATTACTAAATGGACAGCAACGAGAAATAGCCTGGAATGGTTTCACTTACGTATAAATAAAAGCACCTGTGATCCCAGAACTTAGTGCAAAAATCATCGCGTTTGGATCACTGTGTGAAATAACCCTTAACCCTTTCCCTGCCAACCACATATTTATGCATCCTCCCAGGGTGGCACTTCTGTAGCCAAGGACGTACCTAATACGTCCTTACTACTAATTCCGATAACTCAGGATTGGTTACGGCTCATGATAGCCCTTATAGATCCTGAGCGATTCACTGTTGAAAACACTATTCGGCATTGAGATCCCATTGCAGATCTCAATTCCCAACAGTGTTTTAAACATTGATTTAAAATGAATCCAAAATCATCTTCATAGCCCTAAACAATCCTGAGATATAGGGCTCTAAAGTGCCCCCCCCCCCTCCTGCCTCAGGTAGCATCTTAAGAGCTGCAGTAGGAGGGGGAGGGGGAAGGAGCAACCCTGCAGACTGCAGAGATGATAAATCATCATCATCTGTGCATAACCTGTATGTGACCCCGGGGGGGAAGTAGCAGGGACTTCTGTCCATGTTATCCCCTCTCCTATCAGAGAGCATACTGTACTTTTGTCCAGGTCGCAGCGCTAAAAGAGTTGCACCAAACACTTACACAACACAGGCACAAAGTCATCAATAAAGTTTACATTTCACCCTGTCCATACCTAGAGTAAAATACGCCTCTCTAACGATATCCGTTACACGCTAAAATAATATTAATCACGATTATCACTAGAGATGAACGTATAAATTGCTACAATTTTTATATATACATGCAGGTGTAGGCCTTAGTGATATGAATAACCTCTGCACATGTTGAACTCATTTTTAGGAGGTTTGGTGCATATAACTTTTTGTTTGGTTTACACTTTTAGCAACTAATATACACACACTTGCATTTTTTTTTTTTTTTTTTTTTTATAAAACATTCACTTTAAATCAAAATTGCATGAAGGTGCCTGTTCGCATACAGTACCAAGCGGCATTCTGACAATGCTGCAGGTGTCTACTTTAAAAATCATGCTAACCCACCAAACCTATATATTTTCTTAATGTTGCAATTTAGGCTTTATTTGTCCATCTCAAAACTGTGAAAATTGCTCCGGCTACCAGGGGGTGCAAAATTTCCAGGGAGACCCCTTGGCAGTGAAAGGGTAGCAAGAGTCATTGGATGTATAATGAAAAGTTATACAATTTTCCAACATACTCCGTCTCAATTCCTTATGGCTTTGCAGTTCTCATTCATGGTTTACGTCCATGGTCATGTGATTGACACAGGTGCATAGCTTGTTCATCACATGACCATGGAGTGATTTTTATCCACTAGAAGTAAACAAAGAACGACAACAATTACTCCTCCACAAGAGACAATTATTGAATTCCTTCCTGGATGGATGCCCCATCCCAAAGACAATGCTTCACTCCCATATCACCTTTACTCTGAAACTGAGTAAGAACCCACAGGAGTGTTCTAATTATAGACCCATTGCACTCTTAATTTGGTCTTAAAATTATTCCCACAGTTACTAGCTAGCCCTTAGAACGCTGGCTCCCCTCTCTTGTCCGCAAGGACCAGGTGGGTTTCATCTCATGTCAGGGAAAAGACAACACCAGAAGGGCGGTGGACTTGATTGAGGAAGCTAATCGCCAGTTATCCCCTGCTCTACTTCTCAGTTTAGATGCAGAAAAAGCCTAAAAAGTAAATATGTAAGCTGCGCGGAGTACATTGATAACACCAAATTCCCTACTATATCCCCAGTAGCTCCTATGATTTGGGGGGGTGACTCTGGGGGTCACTTATGGTGTCTTTTCCCTTGTAAGCTCTAAATTTGGGGAGTACCCTGATATACGCTCGCACAGCTTATACATTCTCTTCCTGCCACAGTCAGTTGTGTTCTAAAGCTTTGGCGATTTTTGTCTTCACATTGTACAAGCTATAATTTTTTTTTTTTTCTGGTGATATAGCCATATGAGGGCTTGTTTTTTTGCGGTGTGAGGTGTATTTTGTAATGACAACATTTTTTTGGGTGCTTATAACTTATTAACTCTTTCTTGGTGGATTAAAAAAAATAAATAAAAATAAACATCAATTCTGGCATTGCTTTTTACCTTTCAATTTTTTTCCGCGCAGTGTTACCGCGCATGTTACCTTTATTCTGCAGGTTGGCACAATTACGGCGATACCTAATTTATATTGTTTTTTATGCGTTACTAGTTTTGCAGTTATTTTTGCATCGCCATCTTCTGAGATGCATAGCAATTTTTTTTTCGGTTGACAGTTGATTGTCCCGCAAAAAATAAGCCCTCAATCTGTGATTTTTATTGGTACTATTTTTGGCTACATATGACTTGATCACATTTTATAGCATTTTTTTTTAAGGCGAGATTGCTTTATTGATTTAGTTTTTTGTTTTTTTATTTCCATACACTTCACTTTTCAGCTTTTTTTTTTTTTTTTTTAACTTTTTTAATGATGTCCCACTAGGGGACCTGAACCAGCGATGCACTGATCACTGGTTTAGCACTATAGACTGCAATACACATGTATTGCAGTCTAGAGAGATGATGCATAGGCTGACACCCTCATTTCTGGGCAGGATCAACCAGGTACTGGGAGCTACTAGCAGCCTGGGGTCACTAGCCAGACCAGACTGCATATCGGCACCCCCAAGGGGGACATTTGGCATGGCGGCACCCCTTGGATGCCAGCTGTGCTCCGACCAGGGGTTATGGAGCAGGGTGTTAGCTGTCTGTTACAGCTAACACCCGCTCCTGATGCCGCCAGCGGGCGGCAGCTAATATCAGCAAAAGTTTGTTACTTCAACAAACTTTCCTTGATATGGCCATTACATGATCGGGACCTGAACCTATCGGGTTCCAATCATGTCTCTGTGAACATCAGCAGCTATTAGCGTGGTGTTCACGGAGTTCCTGAGTTCCTCAATTTAGCAGGGTCAGTATATAAACGTCGGCGCTGCATAAAGAAAAAGAAAGCGCCGACGTTTATATACAGTGAGCTGTCGCGAGGCGGTTAAATTAAAAAAGCATGCCCATTGCCAACATCCGCCGTACTATTACTCAGCGGCTGCCAAGTCCCCACTGTATTATATTATGAAATATTATTATTATTATTATAGTAGCACCATTTTGTCATTGAGAGATTGCCACCAGAACAAGTCCCAGCACCGATGATCCGTTGCCATAATAGCTGGGAGCCTATTGAAGGCATTATGTTCTATTACAGGCTGCTGTAGCTTTGTAGCCAAAGTCAAAAGGAATGTGAAACATAAAAAGGATTTCTATCTCCTGCTGAATTCACTCCTGACTTTTGACTCAAACACAAAAATGCGACAAAACTTACTTAGAAAAGCAAAACTCAACTTGGGTTATTTATTTAAGGCTACGTTCACATCTGTGTTGGAGTCTGGCATAAATTATACCTCAAATCTATGCAAGCTGCTAGTTGGTGCAAAGTTGAGTTTCTGGTGCAGTGTGCATATCTCAACAAATTAGGCACCCAAGAGCTCAAGACCTGCATATGAAATACCAGTGTTAATGAATCATCCTGTGCTTTGAGGAATCTAAATGATACCTATATTTCACAGTGACACATTCTTTGCATTGTTCCAGTGTAGCTTAGATTTTTAAAACACTGAGGTTTCAGTTTCTTCATATAAATCTTAATTTCTACTTACCATATACCAAGATGTTTGTCTCTGCTTAACATCCAATCCAAGGCAGAATAAAAATTTTCTGCTGCATATCCAGTAACATTCTAGTGAGCACACAAATAAATAAAATTAAATCCTAAGAATCTAAGAATTATGGTAATGTGAGTCTATAAAACCACTTACCTTGACATACTCTTTTGCTCTGTTGATTGGAACACATTTACTCCTCAGACCAGACGGGTTTCCACACTCAAAACTACCTAATATGAGAATTTAAGATGCATATTCAGGCCAGCATTCATTGACTATTATGTACCCCTGGGTTTTGTAGCCATTTCAGGACAAGTTTTAACTAAAAAGTATACAATGTACTTCACAAATGTACACTCAGATTACCATGCCAAGGTATATACTATTCTGTATCTTGCAGTAAATGTATCACTCATCCTAAAACAAGCAGTGACATATGCAATTATGTCTGGGTCATGGGTCTTTGACATAACATGCCACGTCAACCTGCTACCTGTTTGCAGCTCTTGTGAGCGTGATCTTAAAGCGTAACTAAATTTTTTGAACAACTTTTGATTTTCTGCATTGGTGTTGTTAATATATGCAGTTGTGAATGATGATATTCTCCTCTTTCATATGACACCAAAAGCAAGTTTCTAATTTTTATAAATGAACAAAATATAAATGTGTGAAGTGACCTTCCCCTACACTCATTTTCTCTTCATTTTACAAAGCCCATACTTCACAGGCAGAGAGAAGCAGGGTACTGTTATCAATAGAGAAGTAAGAGAATGAGTGGAAAAGATGCAGGATTTCACAGAAAGGAGCCAAAATTTGCTAATAAACATATATTACAAAATTAATGACATAAAAGTTGGCAGAAAATCAAAAATTGTCTGGAAGTTTAGTTACACTTTAACCACCCAGTACATAAACTTACTATATGAGCACAGTCAGGGAAAAAAAAACAATTTAGGAAAAGGCCCCGCGTTGCACAAAAGCTGCTTTTTTGTTGCAGATTTGGCTGCATTTATTTTTTTTTTTTGAGCCAAACCTAGTAGTGGCTACAGAAGGAATGGGACATATCTAGGATGCTCTTATACTTCTCCAATCTGCTCAATCCATTGCAAACTTTTGCTCAAAAAACCTCAGCAAAATCATGGGACCTTAGCCTTAAAGAGGACCTTTCATGTCCTCATCAATGTGCGGTTTTATATACCACCAGAAAGAAGCGTTCCTCACAAGGAAGGCTATGTTAAAGTTCTGTTGGGGGGGGGGGGGGGAGGCGTTCCTCAGAGTCCAGCAATGACGCTAGGCTGTAAGGTCTGCCCTTTTGACAGTGGGACGATATCGGTGCCAAAATTAATAACACCAATATCTCCAGGATCTGGGCACATACAGGGAAAGCCGACAGTGCACTGAATTCAGCACAATACCGGCTTTCTGGTGGTATATAAAACCGAACATTGATGAGGCCATGAAAGGTACTCTTTAAATGGTATTTCCACTTAAGTTTGCATTGCATTGGCTTTAATTCAGTCCCAGGCTGTTAGGTTGATTGGGATCACAAAATGCAAGTGCCAAATAGCTTTCCAAATGACAATTTCTTTCCATGTTGGCAGTGCTTATTAAAAGGAGCCTATCACTGCCCCCAGCTACTTTAAACCACTCCCATAGTGCCGTACATGCTGTTATCAGAATCAAAAACGATACCTTTCTTATCTTGGAGCACAGGGGGAATTTTCTTCTATTTCTGAGCACTATTGCATCATCACTAAATACGCCCATCCTGCATTCAGCTAGTCTCCCTAGGCAGTGTGGGTTGATCCTGAATGCAGGATGGGCGTGTTTAGTGATGATGCAGCAGATGCATCGGTTAGTGTCAGTTAATGTTCATTTTTATACTGTCCGTTTTTATTTTTTTGCTTATTTTTTTTTGTTCTGCTTTCTCAGCATGTATAGAAAAAAAAAAAAAAAGAAAAAAAAAATGCACCGTCCATTAGCCATAGACAATGTTAAAAAATAACGGATGCTTAACGGATGGGCATGTGACGGATTTGATGAAAACAGACACTAATGGACAACAGATTAAATCCCATTAAAAATCAATGGGATTTTTAGTTTCAAAGATATTTATTGAAATATAAATCAGGAAAAGAATACAAAACAAACATCAGAACAGTCATAATATCAGTCCAAAAATTCAAAGCAAGGCAAGCATAAAACAAGGAAACAATTACACATCCAAAAGTTAGCTTGGTATAAAAACCAATAACTAACACAAGGGGGGAGGAGGGGTGATGAGCCGAGCCATAGTCCAAAGATCAGGGTGGGTGTACTGTATATAAAAGAGAGAGAGCCCTTATCTGCTGCTCTGAACAAAGTCATTCACAGCTGGTGGGGGAAAATTTCCAGATTAAGTGGAGTGAGGGAACGGAGGAAATGAAAAACCTGTGTAGTACTAAAAGCCTCTGAGGGGGGAGTATGTGTTGACAATATAGTCTTTGGCGAAGTCCCAACGGTCACATAGGAAGTCGATGAGATGGCGAAACCGAGCGTGCCTCCACCAAACGAACACCTCAGGAGATAGGCCAGGAGGGAAGAGGGGGTTAAGAAATAAGGGTATTAACGGTGAAATCAGACTTCGCAACCGATAGATAAAACAAACATACACACATGGACAAAATGGTTAGTACCCCTCGTTTAATGAAAGAAAAACCCAAGATGGTCACAGAAATAACTTGAACCTGACAAAAGTAACGATATATAAAAATTCTATGAAAATGAACAAAGTAAAGTCAGACATTGCTTTTCAACCATGCTTCAACAGAATTCTTTAAAAAAAGAAAATTCATGAAACAGGCCTGGACAGAAATGACCCCTGAAAATAATGTGACCAAAGGGACATGTTAAATCAAGGTATGTCCACTAATTAGCATCACAAGTGTCTACAATCTTGTAATCAGTCAGTGGGCCTGTATATAGGGCTACAGATACTCACTGTGCTGTTTGGTGACATGGTGAGTACCACACGCAACATGGACCAGAGGAAGCGAAGGAAAGAGTTGTCTCAGGAGCTTAGAAAGAAAATTATAGACAAGCATGTTAAAGGTAAAGGTTATAAGACCATCTCAGAGCAGCTTGATGTTCCTGTGACTACAGTTGCACATATTATTCAGAAATTTAAGATCCATGGGACTGAAGCTAACCTCCCTGGATGTGGCCGCAGGAGGAAAATTGATGACAAATCAAAGAGAAGACTAATACGAATGGTAACAAAAGAGCCCAGAAAAACTGCTAAAGAGATTAATGGTGAACCTCAAGCTCAAGGAACATCAGTGTCAGATCGCACCATCCGTCGTTGTTTGGGCAAAAGTGGACTTCATAGGAGACGACCAAGGAGGACACCATTGTTAAAAACAAATCATAAAAAAGCCAGACTTGAATTTGCCAAACTACATGTTGACAAGCCACAAAGCTTCTGGGAGAATGTCCTATGGACAGATGAGACAAAAATCTCATGAGATAAATTTTTGGCAAGGCACATCAGCTGTATGTTCACAGACGGAAAAATGAAGCATATCTTGAAAAGAACACTGTCCCTACTGTGAAACATGGAGGAGGCTCTGTTATGTTCTGGGGCTGCTTTGCTGCATCTGGTACAGGGTGTCTTGAATCTGTGCAGGGTACAATGAAATGCCCAGTGTCAGAAAGCTTGGTCTCAGTCGCAGGTCATGGGTCTTGCAACAGAATAATGACCCAAAACTCACAGCTAAAAACACCCAAGAATGGCTAAGAGGAAAACATTGGACTATTCTGAAGTGGCCTTCTATGAGCCTTGACCTAAATCCTATTGAGCATCTTTGGAAGGAGCTGAAACATGCCATCTGGAAAAGACACCCTTCAAACCCGAGACAACTGGAACAGTTTGCTCATGAGGAGTGGGCCAAAATAACTGTTGAGAGGTGCAGAAGTCTCATTGACAGTTACAGGAATCGTTTTATTGCAGTGATTGCCTCAAAAGGTTGTGCAACAAAATATTAAGCTAAGGGTACCATCATTTCTGTCCAGGCCTGTTTCATGAGTTTTCTTTTTTTAAAAATTCTGTTGAAGCATGGTTGAAAAGCAATGTCTGACTTTCATTTGTTCATTTTCATAGAATTTTTATATATTATTACTTTTGTCAGATTCAAGTTATTTCTGTGACCATTGTGGTTTTTTTCTCTCATTAAACGAGGGGTACCAACAATTTTGTCCACGTGTGTATAAGCTAATCATTTACCTTGTTATGTTGGAATGGTATGAGAAGCTGGCCTCGGGGTCCAAAGTAGGGCTTGCAGAGAGGTCGGGGCTATCAGTGTCGATGCCAATGTGACCCATTCTGGGCAGTCGGTTTCGTTATTCATAGATACATAGTGGGGAGAGCCTAGCAGCTACATAGTATTTATAAACATGAGGGACCGACAGTCCACTTGATCTCTTATGAAAATACATAATGCGTCTGCGAATACTCGGTCACTTATATGCCCATATGGAATTAAAGATTTCCTTCTGAAGTGTAGCTAAGGAAGAAGAGGTCACCGGGGTTTGGAGAATGCAAAAGTAAGAGAGAACGAGGGATAAGGTAACCACCTTAACCGAATATACTCTACCAATCCAAAAAAGGGTGTAACAATGCCATGAAACGAGATCTTCCAAAAGCTTCAGCATCAACGTGGCATAGGTCCATTGGAAATGGGCATCTAGAGAATTGCAGAGGTTAATGCCAAGGTATGGTAGATATTTATAGCTGGTCTGGAAGCCAAATTCAAGGCAATCAATTTTGTGGTGGCCGCAGATAGTATTTCAGATTTAGATGTGTTAAGTTTAAGGCCTGACAGTTGTGTGAAACAGGAGAGAGTATTAATCAGGTTCAGAAGCAAAATAAGAGGGCTTTTGATGGTTAATGGCATATTATCCGCAAATAAGATAGATTTGTATTCACAGTCCCCAATTTGCACATCCCTAATATCAGGTTGAGAGCAAATACCAATAGCCAGTGACTCTGTGGCAAGAGCAAACAAAGTGGGAGACAAGGGGCAGCCTGGTCGGGGAATCCGTGGTGAGTTTTAAGTATGCAAAGTCATAGTACCGTTGGGTTGCCAGATTTGGTAAATAGCATTCAGCCTCTAGCGGGCCCTCAACTTAGAGGCCAATAAGCTTATCAGGTTTATTCACATGTTAGTAAAATCTCGTCTGAATCCAACGTACAACCTTTTCAGACTGATGCGTCAGGACAGAGTCGAGCTGCAATATGACATCCCCTAATACATTTTGCTAAATAGCGGGAAGGTTGGAGCTAGTTGGCAGCTTCAAGTTTTAAGAGCTTGTGCTCCAAGTACGCTTGAACCTTGGGCCTTTGTCTTTTAAGGCGAGAGGCTTCTACTATAAGGGAATCCTGGACTGTGGCCTTATAGGCTGCCCAATTAATAGCTGGGTCAGTATCCGAGTCTTTAAGAGCAAACTCTATTCCACCACTGAATACCAGGGTCAGTTAGTAGGGACTTGTTTAAATGCCAGGCATAACGAAGCAGAAGGGGGTTGGAAAGCAATATTAATCATTACCAGGTCATGGTCCGACCAGGCACAGGGTACATAGCAGGCATAGGTAAGATCGGGGATCATCTAGGTAGAAAGGAAGATCCTATCAATCCTAGTGTAGTGGTGATGGGCAGGTGAAAAATACATATAAAATCTCCAATTCCTGTTAAAATCAGACCATTGAGGGACTGTAAGGCAGAGTGGATCCCTCCCTTAGCCCTGGAGGAAAGCATGTCCACAGAAGGGGAGAAGTGATCTAGGGTAGCATTAACAATAAAATTAAAGTCCACGCACCAAATTATTTTAAAGAAATCTAATTGTCCTAACAAAGTACACAGCTCATGAAAGAAGGTCACAGGGGACTCAGTAGGAACATAGGATTTGACAAGGCATAGGTGATGGTCATAAAGGCAACATTGGAGGATAATGTATCGAACCTGGGAGTCTACAATCGTGCTATCAACCTGTACTGAAGTCCTAAGAAAGACTGCCACTCGTCTACTTTTAGACTGATTGAGGGCATGGCCTATGAGGTATAGCAAGAGTGAAAATATTTAGAGAATGAGGTGGGAGTGAAATGGGATTGCTGAATAAAGAAAATATGGGGTTTCAACTTCTCATACTGGAGAAATGCTTTGCCATGCTTCTGAGGGGGAATTAAATCCCTGTACATTACAAAATAAAATTAATTTTATTTATATTGCGCCAATATATTCCGCAGCACTGTACAATTTGTAGGGTTCAAGTACTGACAAAAACGATACATTACAAAGAAATAGTCAATTCACACACTGGGACATTATGTGAGATAATCTAATGTAAGACATAAGAGCAGTGCTGTAGGAAGAAAAAAAAACATTACCAGTGAACAACAGTAGCAGTAAACTTAGAACCAGGGTTAGTACTCCAGGGTTAAGCGGAGTGCAGCCTAAGGCACAGGGGGAAAATGGGAACCGCAGTCATGGCAAACCCCCAAGAGATACTAGGGGGAACAATTAAGTGTAATAGACTATGTAAAGGGAGAACTGGGATATGGAGATAAAAGCAACTAAAATAGCACCTGCATAGTATACAAAAAGTTCTCAGTAACAGAATCAGGGTTAACAGAACCAATTGTCAGATAGAGGTAGCATAACAAGGCCAAGGGCCTGAAACTAGAGTTAACAAGTAGTGAAACAACGAGTGAAAAGGCAAATAATTCCAGGTGACCTGCAATGAAAACAGAGTAAATAAGCCAGATACTCATCGTGGAGACGCGTTGGCTTCCGCCTAGGGTTAAGCAGAATTCAATGGTCGTTTGTGCTTTGGAATCCAGGAGCATGAAGGTTGCTGAGGTAGAGGGTCAGCAGAGTCAGACTCCTCCACCTGTAGCCTCTAACACTGTAGAACTTGAAGGCTTTCCTGCAGGGATTGCATGAGATAGGCCTTATTATCAAGTTTACAGGCTACCTGGAAGGGGAAACCCCAACGGTAGCGTATCTGGGCTTTTTCTAGTGACAGTTTCATAGGGCGCATAGTCAGTCACCTATCCAGAGTGGTCAGAAGCAATTGGGTCATACCGGACGGGGTTGCAGATTTCAGGCCACTGAGAGAATTTGTTCGCAGAGCTCCGGGTAATGCAGCTTGAGGATAATGTCCCCAAGCACATTCAGATTCTTAGGGCATCCCAGTGAATGGTGCATACGATCCATACGAAGCAATGCGGGGTCGGCCTTCAGGAGTAAGGCTGTGAATAGCATTGTATTAGACTCATGAAACATGGTTATGAATTCTGGTACTCCTCCGACACGGATATTAGCTCTGCTGGATCTATTTTTCAGGTCTTCAAGTTTCAAATCAATGACCTCAAGCTTTTGTACATCGTGGAGGCGGATTGAATCCTTTTCCAGGGTGTCAGTGACCTCACCCATTCTATCCTCCTCTTCGACTCTCCTCTGCGACTCTTGAGCCAAGATCTTGGTTTTGTTTAGTGAAGTTGATCAGTTCAGTGGAGAATAGCTGCTGGATTTTAGTGAAATGGTTCAAGTTGATGGTTCCGGTGCCCACCATAAGTTCGAGGTCAGAGGCAGCAAGTGAAGTAGTACTACCGTAAGGTCAGCCACCACGCTGAGCCAGAAGGACAGAGAAATCTGAATAGTTCTCCAGGTTCCAGCTAGCCAGAACTATCAGGTAACCAGTCAAGAGAGTTGTCTGGAACCAGCGAGGTCACACAGACAGTGCATAAGGGTGCAATGTAGTAGGTGCAGGTGAACTGCAGGAGTCCAGCAGTTCAGGGGTGCTCTTGGAGAAGTAGGTCCCGGGGCACAGTAAGGAAGTAAACCGTAAAGCCACTTTCCTGGTGCTGTGGGGGTACCAGGAGGAGTTTCAAGAGGGCCACAGTACAGGCAAGATGGGGGCCGCGCTGTGTAGGCAAATCGAAGTGAAGGTTCGGCAGGCTTTCTGGCCTAAAATGGAGGTATGGCTCGTGCGGAGGCCGCACAGAGATTTTGGAATTGTCCGGGTGTGGGCTCTAGGGGACGCACAGACCCCACAGGTGAGGATTAGGGTATCTGAAGGAGATAGGTAGCAGGGGGACCTAGATGGGAGCTCCCAAAAGCCTGGGATGGATGCAGGAGCACGTAGAAAAAGCATATGGTCCGCTTCAGCGTCAGGCCACGCCCCATCAATGGGATTTTTAATGGATTTATGACAGTGTCTATTAATGGATGCTAGCAATGGACACTACTAATGGTATTGTGAACGCCACCTCTTTCTAGATAAGCAATGCAAAATACAATTGCTTAGCTTTATGTAAATTATGTCTATATGTGAAAGGGTTTAAACAATAAACAGTACATTTAACAGCAGGCAACCTAGATCCGTAGCAGAAAATCTCTGTAATGCTATCGCACATTATAACAGTTACTTTTGAACAATAAAAACTTACCGGCCTCCAAGGACAAAAAATCATACAATTCTGACAAGATTCGGAGAGTAATTTCCATTTGCTTGGCTTTGCAAAACTGTAGAAATAAAGCACGAAATTTTGTAAATAATAAACATGTGGAAGCACTGAAAACTGTAAGGAAATTCAGTAACAGTAGACATGAGAGCTTTAAAACTGTCATTTCTTTAATCACAAACTAACAGAAATTGACAACCCTAGGAAAAAAATAAATATATATATATATATATATATATATATATATATATATTTTTTTTATAGCGATTAACAAGCTGATATAAGTGAAAACAGCATAACACGGTACATAAAATAAAAATGGGAAGAACAGAAAGAAAAGAATATATATTACCAACACCAGCTTGTGATGGTTTCTCTGGCCTCCAGGTGTTGAGCCAGGGCACTTATCTTATGAAAGACCAGCAGCAGATGATCCTAGCACAGTAATGGGCAGAAGACCATGTGCTATCCCCATGGTTTGCTTTTGTGTGTTCCCTGCCCCCGCCCAGAGTGATGTCACGGGGGAGGGAAGTTACACCTACTAGCATGGAGCCCCTGAACTAGAAAATAGTTCGGGCTCCTTATCCGGCGACCGTATGGTCTGGTAAGTGGAAGGGGAGAACTCGGGGTGAAACCCTCTTCATATACATACCAAGCATGGCACCTCAATTCCCTTTGGGTAGGGAGTTGGGTGTCTGGACCTGCCTTGGGCTCACAACGGCTCCATGTTTGGGCTGACCGCGTGCGCCTTTCTATGGGGCACCCACAGAATTTATTGGAGTAACTGTGAGGTGCCCCCCTTTTGAGATATGGGCATAAAACTATGATCTCTCTGATGTATAATTGGTGCCGAACTGTCTAGTGTGGCTGTGGTTCATCAGGAAATCTCCTGGGGAAAGGTAGGGTACTTGAAATGGAGTGTTAATTACTCAGAGCAATATGACAAAGGGATGGCAATTAACCCACAACAGGGACCCAGCTCAGAGTAACCGAGCTGAGGGGGAAGTTGGAACACATGGTCTGCAGGGGGGGGTGGGGGTATAAGGGGTCAGCCAGATACATAATTGTACAGAGATACATATATGGGAGTCCCCTTAATCATCACAGGGTGCCAGTACCTGTTGTGGACAAGCCATACTAATTGTGGATTATCACTAGTTGTCATACTTTGCCTATAATAGCCGTGGTTTGAAGCTGTATTTGTGAAGCAAGGCAGTTAAAGGTATCCCACATTCAGTTGCAGAAGTTCAGCAGCAGTGTGCAGACCATACACGTTAAATTTTGGACATACAAAATGGAACTTCAACCATATCACAGAGACGTCCAGACTGTCCACAGAAACTAACACCTAAACAGGAGCATCCTCTGATGAGAAGGGTTGAAGAAAATCACCTTGCAAGTTTACTGAAGTTAGCTAAAGTAGTAGCCAAACTGGGGTGAGTGTTTCCGTGACACAATAGGGCAAATACTGCGGAGGAATGACATGCATAGATGTTGTCCACAAAGGAAGCCCATGCACACAAAAAGCATGCCTACAATTTGTCAGGACCCATCCTAAAAGATGAAGACTACTGTGACTCTAATCTTAAGTGGTGAAACCACAATAAAGGTTTTTGAAACTGATGGCACTGCAAAGGTGAGGAATGCAAAAAAAAATGTATGGTGCCTACAGTGAAACATGGTGGTAGCAATGTACTTATGTGGGGCTGCATGAGAGCTGCTAGTGAAGTACTGCTCTATATTTAAAGAAAAGGTGTTGAGCTCTCCTTACTCCTTGCCCTTGGTTGCCATGCACTTTTTAACCCCTTAATGCTCTGTGACGTACTATTACGTTGCACTGAGCATATAGTTAACAGTCCGCATCGTAATAGTACGGCACTCTAACCCTGCGGGCACAGGAACTGTGTCTGCGGCGTGAAGTCCGGCATTCACCTGTGTTACACAGCCAAGGACCGGGACCAGCTGTCAGAGATGGAAGATAATGCGACTCCGACGGATTAACCCCCTGGATGCTGTGATTAAATAGCAATCACGGCATCCAAGGGGTCAGTGGGCAAGATCACCACACGCCTTGGACCCCCCGCCACTCAGGCCACGGGCTCCTGACTGCCTGTTCCAATAGGAACTACTGCACAATGTATTGTATGTACTATGTATTGCAGCATATTGCACAGGGGGATCTGAGATCCCAGCTTCAAGTCCCCTTGTGGGACATGTAAACAGTGAAAAAAAAACAAAAAAATACAAAAAATATGAACACACACACACACACACTAAAAACATAAGTAAAAAAACCAAAAAAAACAAAAACTTACACCTTTATATTTAAAAATATATATAATGTAAACAAAAAAATAAAAACAAAACAAACATGTTAGGTATCCCCACATGCATATAAGTCCCCACTATCTAAAAAATAGTGTTAATTATCCTGTATGGTGTATCCCGTAAGAAAAATAATATACCGCAATGTGCAAATTAACGTATTTTGGTCACTTTGCTTTCCCAAAAAAATAAGAAAAAGTGGTCAAATCGATGCCTACACAAGTGTATCGTGCAGGTGAATCAAGATGGCGGACGGAGCATTCGCTGTCGGCTCTGCCGGAACCTGAAGAGGCAGAGCCGACAGTGCATGCGTGAGATTTCGATCCTGAAGATAACGTCAGCTCCTGACGAGCGAAGAGGCCAGACAAAAGAAGCAGGGGTCGTGCTGAAAAATACACATTGCCGGTATTGCAGGGGATGACAAAGCTGTGCTCTCTGAGCTTCATTTGCATAAACCGAAAACCGGGAATAACGTGAAAACGGCGACAAGGACAGTGGAAATAAAGATATATAAAGGCTATTCCTACGTGGTGTCAGTTAAAACTCAAAAAATCCAATGATAGAATCCCTTTAACGTACAAAATACCCCACATCATTAAGGGGTTAAATACGACAATGAACAAAAACACACATCTAAGACCACTGCTGAATTTCTAAAGAACAACAGGGTGAAAGGGATTCATGGTCAAATATTTCTCCTGATCTGAACCAAATGAAAAATTCTGAAGAGACATGCTGAGAATCACTTCTCCACCAAGCATCCAGGCTCTAAAAAGTCATTCTTGGGAGACTATTAGGAGGGGATAGCGCAGTATATATTCAATCTGGAGTGTCAGCGCATTCCCACCTAATTTAGGCAAATAATGTGTTTGTGTGGCCAGATGCAATTAACATCTTGATGGGCACACATTGGATGTACATTAATTTCCTTGCATTAACTTAGTTTAAGCTCTAAGCACGCTACCTGTGCTATCTCCAGTTAATATACTGTGTCTGGAGATAGTTTATTTAATTTTTAGGTAACATTGGGTGGTGAAGTTTCATCTCTGTCACTGCCTCGTTACTAGAATGCCAGGAAGTTATGAGCATCAGTTATGTTGTAGTATATTATATACTGAGGAGGATTGGCCTCCAAGGAAAGGAAACCCTTTAAATCTTTGAGGGCCTCCTGCTGGATTCATTGTAGTTACCAAGCTTGAAAAGGAGAACATAGAAGAGACACCCTAGACCCAGTGCAGAACACAACATTTTTGTTTGGCTGTTGTAGAAGAACATAGGGTAAGCATGTACATGGGTGCTGTCATGGGATCAAGGAAATCAAAATTACCGCTCAGTGTAATCATTGTCCACCTCTTCCATGACAGCACCCATAGAGATATATCAGAGATTACTGAAATTTGAGGGGGATAAAAGCCTGGAGAACTTTATGGCCAAAAGAGAGATCAGACACCTCTAAGTCTAACCTGTAGGGCTTAAAGTGGTTGTCCAGGCTAAATATTTTATAATTAGGCCAGGGGAGGTGGTGAAATAAAAAAAAAAACAAAAAAACAAAAAAAAAAAAAAAAAAACAACCATACTCACCTGTCCCCTATGCTCTAGTGTCCTCCCAGGGAGGTCCGGTCGGCTGCCTTCTTGTTGATGAATTTCTCAGCGGCTGTGACGTTTCAGATTCCCTCCGCTGAGGCCGCTGATTGTCCTCAGCAGTTACGTGACCGCTAAGGCCAATCAGAGGCCTCTGGAAAGGAATTGGGGAAGTCAGTGATGTCTCCGGGTTCCCTTCTTGAGGCCACTGATTGTCCTCAGCTGTCACGTGGGGCGGATACTTCCGCTGGAAGACAAAATGGAACTGGAGGACCAGATGTGGGGAGGCGCCAGAGCACCTGCGACAGGCGAGTATGATTTTTTTTTTTTTTTATATATATTTCACCTCCTCCAGCCTAATTAATAAAAATTTAGGCCAGACAACCCATTTAAAAGAAAGTGGACAGAGAGGACCAAACTGTGGCTCAGCAGATCTGGTTGATAGATGAATGCCTCCTCTCTGCCATAGAAGAGGCTACAGAGATGCTCAATGGAGAGGAGAACACTTTAAACTGATAGGTTAGGGAAATGGCCTACTGACCCATCTAGCCAGAGTGTCCAAATTTGCTAGGGAGCCTCTATCTTTTCCTGCAAACTTCATGTAAAGACCCCTAGACTGTCTCCAGTACATCCCCAATACTGGATTATGCAACTATCTTTCCTGATCTTCTTTGGGATTGTCACAGAGGGAAGAATGACCTGGGATCTATGAAACTGCAACTCTACCATGGCAAGGAACGCAGGGTCAGGTCTGAGGATCACCCTTTCTGCCAAGACCTCCAATTCTGCAGGCTGAAATAGTGGGCACTAGGAAAACGGTGTTCAAGGGAATCTATCATTGGGAATATGCATTTTAAACTAAGCACATGTTGGAATAGCCTTTAGAAAGGCTATTCTACTGCTATCTTTGGTTCAGACCTGAACGCTCTGAGTACAGATTCGTCATGCCTTGAATGCCGCCTCCTGAGCCGTTGCATCACTCCCCCTGACATGTCCTGGTCCTCCTCTTCGCTGCGTAGATTAGTCTCAAAGTGATGCTCTGAAGGTCTTCTTCCTCCAAGGACAGGAAACCACACTGAAGCCAGGAGGAGGTCCTGAAACATTTAGGCTGAGACCACATGTTGTTGCGTTTTTTTTCAGCCAAAGCCAGGAGTGGATTGTGCAAAAGGTAGAAGTATAAGTACTTCACATTCCTTTTGTAACCACTCTTGGTTTTAGCTCAAAAACCGAAGCAAAATCTGCAAACAAAAAAAAAAAAAACTGTGTTTCCGTAATGTGGAAAGGGCTTCCTGTCCTTGGAGGCAGATCCTCCTCTCTCTGTGGGTGAGGTTATGGGAGAGGGTCAAAAGTCGCAATTTGTTGTGCACAGCCAACTGACATACAAGGCATAATAAAGCATCTTTTCTTTGTATGCTTCATTTTTGTGTCTGTGAACATAGAGCTTATGTGACTTACCAAAAAGCTCCAGTTTTGTCTCATCTGTCCAAAGAACATTCTCCCAGACGTTTTGTGGCAAATTCTAGCCTTGCTTTTTTTATGATTTTCGTTCACCAGTGGTTGCCTTGTCAGTAGTCTTCCATTAAAGGGTGCCTTAGTTTTCTAAAAGATTTACATATCATGTAGAGACTTCCTGGGGACATCACTCTGTTGACTTCAAAAGTGTTGAATTCTTTTAGCTAGGGATAATCACCTCATTTTGCTTGAACCTCACCTTGATCTGCAGTTCAATCACAGCAAGGGGGGGGGGGTACATAGAGTGGACCTCTGCCAGAACTTTACAACACTTCCCCGTGAGGCTCAATAGTGTGCATAAAATCCTTAGGTTAGGAATGTTTTGTTTTACATTATATCATATAAGTATTTGTAGTGATTGATATTAAGGATTAGAATGAGACAATCAGTCTGACAGAGGATGGAAAACTCTGCATCTCTGTAGTCTTAGTTTTGTGATTTATATACGCTGAACACACAGCTATTGTTTGTAAAAAGATAAGATAACTAATGAATAAGTTATTCTATTCATCTATAAAGTTTTGTCTGTCACCTGTTTGATATATGTTATATGAGATCAGCATATTTTTCAGTATATTGTGAAAAAGCTAACCCATAAAACCATGTTACCAGTAAGGTATAAAAATTGGTGTATATTGGTCCGTGGGCAGACGCACTATAGTTTGTATGCTCTGTCTGTGTGTTCCTCTTTGTTAACAAATAAAACTAATCTTATTTTGTTTTAGACGATCGGTGATGTCATAATTTGATAATGATTTGGAATTCTCCCCACATCATCCAATTGTCTATTCATTATATATTTTAATGCTAGCTATGGCACTGTCGAGACAGATTTTATATATGTAATGTATATACTAAATCATGCTTGCGGTCCTTTTTTTCACAAGCTTCTCTCTCATCTCTTCTAATTGTGGAGTCAGAAGAGTTAACTAATTTGCATGTCTTTTCCCTGCTCCATCTGTTATCACAGGCACAGATCTCTGCATTGATAAGCATGATAGTAGTATAATGTTGTACCGTGTTAGCCATTGAAAGTAGTGGAAGAGTGAAGAAATCAGGCGATACCTTTTAGAGGCTGAGTATATTTATAAGTAAGCTTTCAGGAGTACTCGCTCCCTTCATCAGACATGGTGTGATACAAGAACTGAAAATTAACAGATTTTTATACACATGGTTTTCAAAGCATTTTAGAGTCCTTAAAAAAAATTGCAATCTAAGTAGAGAAGTTATTTACAACAGGTCAAAAAAAACAGTCTGGAAACTTGTGGTGCGTGATGGAGGGATCAGTAATTCTTGCTGTTATCTGTTTGCTATCAGGAGGTGATTTGTGACCCTCACAGGTCACACATAGTGTGATTTGAAGCTGGCATGAATATTGAGTTCAGTTCATGGTTCAAACATAGTGTGACATGAAGCTGGCATGAATATTAAGTCCAAATTGCAGAGTTTGAAATTTTTGCATAAATTTGTACTCCATTTCTTTTCTTTTCTCCTGTGTCTTAAAATGTCCCATTAAAACCACAACCCGCAAATCTTCAATAGAGTGGTTTTCTCTGGAGAAATGTGCGGCCACTGGGAGATCGGTTCTGCTGTTATTAATGGTGGATCTGTGTGAGTTCATTCGTTGACTGAGTCTCTGCCCTGTTTCCCCCACATAGAGGCCTGTGGTGGGACATTGCACACACATTATGAGGTACACCACATTGGAAGACCTGCAGGAAAATGTCCCCCTAATTCTGTGCACCTGTTGTGACTGTGGGATAGGTACACTGTCAGCGGTGTGGATGTGCTTGCAGGTCATGCACCTTTTATGTAGGCAAGGTGAGGTGCCATTTTCAGTTGGGGCCTTCAGGGCACTCCGGACGATAATGCGCCTCAGGTTTGGTGGTTGTCGAAAGGAGAGGAGAGGGGGGACTGGAAATATGTCCTTGAGTCTGTTGTCCCTATGTAGTACAGGTTGGAGCTCCTTGGCAATCCTTCGTAGGATCTCCAGCTGTGGGTTGTAGGTGACAACTAGGGGCACTCGGGCATCTTTCTGGGTCTCTCTATATGTGAGCAGACTGTCTCTGTTAATGGCTGCTGCTTTGTTTAATTGGTTGTCTGTCACTTTTGGTTTGTATCCCAATCTGAGAAATTTCATCCTCAGATCCAGGAGGTGCTTGTCCAGGTCTGTTTTGTCGGAGCAAATACGATTGTATCGTATAGCCTGGCTGTAGATTATAGATTGTCTTGTGTGCTTGGGGTGGAAGCTGTCGTTTCTCAGGTAGGCCGTTCTGTCTGTGGGTTTGTGGTATATTGATGTGAGTAGCCGGTGGTCTTTAATGTACAGTCATGGCCAAAAGTTTTGAGAATGATACAAATTTTAATTTTTACAAAGTCTACTGCTTCAGTTTTTCTAATGGCAATTTGCATATACTCCAGAATGTTATAAAGAGTGATCAGCTTAACAGCAATTACTTGCAAAGTCAATATTTGCCTAGAAAATGAACTTTATCCCCCAAAACACATTTCAACATCATTGCAGCCCTGCCTTAAAAGGACCACCTAACATCGTTTCAGTGATTGCTCCATTAACACAGGTGTGGGTGTTGATGAGGACAGGGCTGGAGATCAATCTGTCATGATTAAGTAAGAATGACACCACTGGACACTTTAAAAGGAGGCTGGTGCTTGCCATCATTCTGTTAACCATGGTTATCTCTAAAGAAACACGTGCAGTCATCACTGCACTGCACAAAAATGGCCTAACTGGGAAGAGTATTGCAGCTAGAAAGATTGCACCTCAGTCAACAATCTATCGCATCATCAAGAACTTCAAGGAGAGAGGTTCCATTGGTGCCAAAAAGGCTCCAGGGCGCCCAAGAAAGACCAGCAAGCAGCAGGACCATCTCTTAAAAGTGTTTCAGCTGCGGGATCGGGCTACCAGCAGTGCAGAGCTTGCTGAGGAATGGCAGCAGGCAGGTGTGAGTGCATCTGCACGCACTGTGAGGCGGAGACTCTTGGAGCAAGGCCTGGTCTCAAGGAGGGCAGCAAAGAAGCCACTTCTCTCCAGAAAAAACATCAGGAACAGACTGATATTCTGCAAAAGGTACAGGGAGTAGACTGCTGAGGACTGGGGTAAAGTCATTTTCTCTGATGAATCCCCTTTTCGATTGTTTGGAACATCTGGAAAACAGCTTATTCGGAGAAGAAGAGGTGAGCGCTACCACCAGTCTTGTCTCATGCCAACTGTAAAGCATCCTGAAACCATTCATGTGTGGGGTTGCTTCTCAGCCAAGGGAATCGGCTCTCTCACAGTCTTGCCTAAAAACACAGCCATGAATAAAGAATGGTACCAGAATGTCCTCCAAGAGCAACTTCTCCCAAACGTCCAAGAGCAGTTTGGCGCTCAACAATGCCTTTTCCAGCATGATGGAGCACCTTGCCATAAAGCAAAGGTGATAACTAAATGGCTCAGGGAACAAAACATAGAGATTTTGGGTCCATGGCCTGGAAACTCCCCAGATCTTAATCCCATTGAGAACTTGTGGTCAATCATCAAGAGACGGGTGGACAAACAAAAACCAACAAATTCAGACAAAATTAAAGCATTGATTCTGCAAGAATGGACTGCTATCAGTCAGGATTTGGTCCAGAAGTTGATTGAGAGCATGCCAGGGAGAATTGCAGAGGTCCTGAAGAAGAAGGGTCAACACTGCAAATATTGACTTGCTGCATTAACTCATTCTAACTGTCAATATAAGCTTCTGTTACTCATAATATGAATGCAATTCTATTTCTGTATGTGATAAAAACATCTGACAAACACACATAAAAACCAGAGGGCAGCAGATCATGTGAAAATAGAATATTTGTGTCATTCTCAAAACTTTTGGCCATGACTGTATATTGTGGTATCCAGAAAGTGAATTTCACTCCCTGAATAGCTAAGTTTAAGGTTGATGGTCGGGTGAAAGTCATTGAAGTCATTATGGAATTGAAGTAGGGCCTCCTCACCTGCAGTCCAGATGACAAGGATATCATCGATATAACGAAGGTAAATCATAGGTTTGGTGGTGCATGTTGATAAATATGTTCCTTCCATTTCTGCCATAAAGAGATTTGCATATTGGGGTGCACATCTGGTCCCCATTGAAGTTCCCATTCGCTGTAGATATAGATCCTCTCCAAAGGTAAAATGGTTGTGGCTAAGGATGAATTGTATGAGCTGTGTTACTGGTTCTGTTGGGAGGTTTTGTTTTGCCAGGTGTACCCGACATGCTGCAACTCCATCCTTGTGGGGAATGTTAGTATACAGGGATTCCACATCCATGGTGGCCAAAATGGTACCCTCAGGTAGAGGGCCCAGGGCATTCAGTTTGTTAAGAAGGTCAGTGGTGTCCTGGATATAGCTTGGAGTATCCCTGACAAGGGGTTTTAGGAGATTTTCCACCCAACCTGAGATGTTTTCTGTCAGTGTCCCAATGCCAGAAATGATAGGCCTCCCAGGGTTGCCATCTTTGTGTATCTTTGGGAGCATATAGAAGCAGCCCGGCCTGGGATCTTGGGGGATAAGTCCTTTTACCTGTTGTAAATAACTTCTCTACTTAGATTGCAATTTTTTTTAAGGACTCCAAAATGCTTTGAAAACCATGTGTATAAAAATCTGTTAATTTTCAGTTCTTGTATCACACCATGTCTGATGAAGGGAGCGAGTACTCCTGAAAGCTTACTTATAAATATACTCAGTTAGCCTCTAAAAGGTATCGCCTGATTTCTTCACTCTTCCACTTGATAAGCATGAGTCATTCTATCCAGTGAAGAGATGCTAGTAGATACAGAGAGCAGTGCACAGGAGCTGAGGAGATAAATGTATTTAGAGCGATATATGCCTATGAAGGAGCTATTTCTTACATTTCCATCTCAGCAGCCTCTGCTGATAAGGACTTATTTTACTTCAGCTAGTGGACAGATCTAAAAGATAGGAGCCCCCTAGTGGCAGGACTTTCAAAACAGTTTTTACAGTTTAAAAATCAGATGGTTTTCATGAAAGTGATTTGCAATTATGTTCCGAATGGTGTATTCTAAGAATTCAGCAAGTTGTGTAAAAGTTAATGATCATTTAAGTCCACTTCGGTGAAGTCCGGGGCGGATGGTGCATTCTGACATTGATGTACTTTGACCTTGGAGTTCACCTCTAATCTCTATGGAAGTTGTTCAGAACTCTTTAGTTACCATGCGTATTCGCTCTCTCTTCCATTTGTCATCATTTTCCCTCTTGTGGCCATATCCAGCGAGGTTGGGTATAGTCCCGTAGCGTATACCTTACTTTTGAATAATATGTGCAACTGTAGTAACAGGAACATCAAGCTGTTTGGAGATGATTTTATAGCTTTTACCTTTAAAATGTTTGCCTATAATTTTCTTTCTAATCCGACTTAACTTTCTCCTTAGCGTTCTTTGGTCTATGTTGAGTGTGGTATACACCACGATACTAAACTGGACAGTCACTACTTTTAACCCTTTAAATAGACAAACTGACTGAGATGCTTATTACTGAACACAACTTAGTTTAACATGTACCTATGGTCAAATCATTTTTGTCCAGGCCAGTTTCATTAAGCTTGTTTTATAAAATTATTCAGTGGAATCACAAATCAAAATCTATGTTTTTCATTAGTTGCTTTTCCCTCCATGACAAAAATAATTACCGTGACAGAGAGGGAAAACTATTTTAAAAAGTTTCTTAGCATCACTTTGTGCGATTAAAAAAAAAGCCTAACATGAAAAACAGACATTATCTTTCTGTCTCTTATTTATATTTTCCCAGAGATTAAAAAAATAAATAAAAAAAACCACAAAAATAAAAATAAAGCCCTATGTGTCACCAAAAAAAAAAGACGCAGAAATTAGTCAAATAACCTAAATGATAAAAATGTTATAGCCTTCAAAACTGCATACATGAAAAAAAAAACAAAAACGTGTCTGTCTGAAGTGATTAATAATTTTGTCAGTGACCATTTTGGGTTTTTCTTTCTTTTATGGAAGGGTACCAACCATCATATATGTATATATATATATATATATATATATATATATATATATATATATATTCCCCCACCTACCCGGTGTCCCAGGTATTGGACCTCGCGCATGCCCAGCTGACACTTTTCCAGTTTGATGGTCAAGCCCGCACTGTGGATCCGCCCCAGCACCTGCGCTAGGTGCTGTAGGTGTTCCTTCCAAGTGGAGCTGAAGACGGCAATGTCATCTAGGTACGCAGTGGCAAACCCTTCGCATCCCGTCAGTAGGGAGTTGACCATCCGCTGGAAAGTGGCAGGGGCATTCTTCATGCCGAATGAGGGGACAGGGGGATCTGCCAGTATCCCCGACTCAAGTCCATGATGGACAAGTACTGGGCCTTACCTAACCGGTCAAGCAGGTCGTCGATGCGCGGCATGGGGTACGCGTCGTCGACTGTAACCGCATTAAGTTCCCTGTAGTCTACACAGAACCGGGTGGTCCGGTCCTTTTTGGGTATAAGAACCACAGGTGAAGCCCATGCACTGTGAGAGGACTGAATCACCCCCAGTTCCAGCATCTCGTCAATCTCCTTATGCATCTGGACCTGTACCTCCGAGGAGACGCGATATGGCGACCGCCGGATAGGGGCATGATTCCCGGTATCCCCATGGTGAATGGCCTGGTCAGTCCTCCCGGGCTTCGCGGAGAACAGACCAGGTAGGGAGTGCAAAACTCCATCCAGCTGGGACAGCTGGGCCTCAGCCAGCAGGGGGTTCACCTGTGCCTTCTTGTTGGACCCATCCTCCTGAAAATGGGCAAGCAAGTCAACAAGGTCTTCTTCTTCCCCCTCCTCTAGCAGACTGCATACCGGAAAGACACTAGCTTCCCGGTCATGATGATCCTTCATCATGTTGACATGGAAGACCTTATGCCTGTTCCGGCCTGAATCAACAGTGACCAGGTAGCTGACGCTGTTGCCCTGCTGGTGCACGACGTATGGACCGGTCCATTTTGCCTGAAGCTTGTCCTGGGGCTCAGGGACTAGGACCCATACTTTCTGCCCCGGCTGGTATGTTCTCTCACGGGCATTCTGATCATACCAGCGCTTCTGGTCAGCCTGAGCCTGGACCATGTTATCATGCACCAGCTGCGCCATAGCCTGCATTTGGTCACGGAATCGCAGGACATACTCCACGACTGGCACACCTTGGATGGCCGTTTCTCCTTCCCAGGACTCTTTCACAAGAGTTAGGGGCCCACGTACACGTCTCCCGTACAAGAGCTCAAAGGGGGAGAACCCCGTTGAGGCCTGAGGCACCTCCCGGTAAGCGAACAGCAGGTGTGGGAGATAAGGCGCCCAGTCGCGCCCGTGGGACTCGACTAACGTCCTGAGCATCTGCTTCAGGGTGCCATTGGACTGTTCACACAGGCCATTGGTCTGTGGGTGATACGGGCTGGACACCAGATGTTGCACCTCTGTTACCTTACACAGGCCTTGCATCAAGGCAGACATGAACTGGGTACCTTGGTCTGTGAGCATCTCTCTGTGGAATCCAACACGGGAGAAGATGCCTACCAGAGCCTTGGCCACTACATCAGCCCGGGTGGAAGACAGAGCGACAGCTTCCGGGTACCTAGTAGTGTAGTCTACTGCCGTTAATAAGAAACGTTTCCCGGTGCAACTGGGAATGGACAGGGGTCCAATGAGATCCACAGCCACCCGCTGGAAAGGTTCGGTTATGATGGGCATAGGTATCATTGGGGCTTTTGAGCCTTGCCCCGCCTTGCCCATCCTCTGACAAGTATCACATGAACGGCAGTATTTAGCTACATCTGTCCCCATTTTAGGCCAGTAGAATAAGTGGCTGAGGCGAGCCTTGATCTTAGCGATCCCCAGGTGGCCTGCCAGTGGAATATCATGAGCAATCCGCAACAACTCCACCCGATAGGGTTGGGGTACTACCAAATGTTTCTCCCTGAGCTGACTTTCTTTTCCCTTTGTGGGGATCGTTTCCCGGTACAACCTCCCTTGCTCCCAGTACACGCGGTCCTTGTCCGACTCCAAGGGAGGTTGAGCAGTACGCCCCTTCAATGCGTCCAGACTGCGGTCATCTTGGACAGCGTCCCTGAACTCCTGACTGGAACCAGACAGAAGAGATGTGCATGTCACATACCCGCCGGACTCCTCCGGCTCCAGTGTGGGGAGGCTAGTCATGGCGGTCTCAGTGCCATCTCCGGGTGACAGAGGGAACGGCTGAGGGGTCGGAGCACCACACACACAGGAAAAAAAAAAAAATATATATATATATTTTTATACACACACACACTGGCTGAGAATGTCTGTTAAAGGGGCTGTAAAGGATAATTTACTATTTTAACAATAACCCACCCCCTCTCCACGTTTCTAAATAACAAAAATTACTAATTATTTTTAGTTTTACTGTAATATATGTAGGTCATGTGACCTACATATATTACATTTATGTATTTCCACTGACGTCCCGGGGTGTCGTTCTAAGGAATATCCGCACCCCGGGATGTCACTCGAAAGAAACCCCCCCCCCCCATACTTACCTGTTGCTCCTGTGGATATCTGGATCCTGGGACGTCATCGCTGGAAGGCCCGCCTTTTCATTGCATGTGCCAGGCACACGTAGCAAAGAGGTAAGTGTCATGGGCCTGGGGGGGCGGGTCAGAGGGGAGGTGCCTGCACGTACACGTCACAAAGAGGAGGGAGGGCGGGGATTAGAGAGCCAGCAGTCAATGACAGCTGGACTACTAAGAAAGAAGGCAGGGGTGGTTTACTACCATCCCTGCTTTACCGGTCACTGTATACATAGCATTCAATGAGCGCTGTGTATACAGCTATGGAAGCTGCTATGAAGCAGCAGCCCCCTGGCCTGGAGCAGATTATAGCGTGCGGGGGCCCCTGTGGAGCAGATTATAGCATGCGGGGGCCCCTGTGGAGCAGATTATAGCATGCTGGGGCCCCCTGTGGAGCAGATTATAGCGTGCGGGGGCCCCCTGTGGAGCAGATTATAGCGTGCGGGGGCCCCCTGTGGAGCAGATTATAGCGTGCGGGGGCCCCTGTGGAGCACTATACTGTGCGATGGGCCCCTGTGGAGCATTATACTGTGCGAGGGGCCCCTGTGGAGAATATTATACCGTGCAGGGGGCCAATGTGGGGCATTATATTGTGCGGGAGCCAATGTGAAGAATTATACGGTTTATGTTGTATGTGTGTAAATATATATATTTTGCAAATGCCAAAAAAAAAAAAAAACGCATCAAGAATTCATTGTTGTCCTGAAGCTTTCTCTGATCAACAGTAATGATGATATATGGAGGGGATTACAATATTACAGCCAAAGGAGAAAGTTATTTAGTGAGTGAGAACTAGGAGTCTAAAGATCTAAAGATGGCTGCTGAGGGTGTAGTGGGCGCGCTAGCTAGGGAAACGGGGAAGGAGAGTGTGTGAGAGAGGGAGGGGGAGGGAGTGAGAAAGGGAGAGGGAGTAAGGGACAGGAAAACACAGAACAGGAAGCTACCCATGTAAACAAATGCAGAAGATGCCAGGAGCTCCCAGAGAAACCCAGAAATCACTCAAAACACTGCTAAAAGGTATTTGGGTGCACTTATTAGCCTATTAATAGAACTAACAGACCTTTTTTGAAAAATTAATTTTTGCCCTCTGTCTGTGCCAGACAGAAAACTTGATAATTCCACTTAACGGTCATTGGAATTTCCCTTTTGGCGTAACTAAACTTTCAGACAACTTTTGTTTCTCTGGCATCATTTGTCTTATTAATAAATTTTGTCATATACTTTATGAACACATTTTGGCTCCTTTCTGCGAAATCGTGCATGAAATGTTTTCCCTTTTTTCTCTATCAAAGAGTTGAAATAGCTACATTGTCTTCACTACATGCATGGGTTCACATATAATGCCGGGAAGCTGACAAATGCTGCCAGAAAAGTAAGAGGAGTTTGCTTATATATACTTTAACATGTAACTGACTTTCAATCATTTCCATAGAGGAGCAAGATGAATGGACACTGTGGAGCAGAGTTACTACTGAAAATGCATACAACTGCACCAAACAAAACAAAAAAAAACAAAACACTGACATGCGCGTCACAACAAATTCATTAACCCAGTTTAGGCACTTTCTAAAGCTTTTTGAGCCTTACTTGTAAAGGGGGTGTGGCTTCGCAGTAGGCACAGCTTAAGATGCAACATTGTGCTAAAATGCACCCAAATTCAGTGAATTTTTGTTGGAAATTAAGACAACTAATAGGAGGTATAAGGTTAGACTAGAGCAGGGGTCGGCAACCCCCAGCATGCGTGCCAAGAGTGGCATGCGAGGCTTATTTCCCTGGCACGGCAGCCCAAGTCCTCACCCAGCAGTTTCGATCGGACCAAACACGGCCGAAACGAAACTGCTATTATTATACTGTGGGGTCTTTTCAGACCCCACAGTATAATAAGCGGAGCCCCTGGGGAGGTGATCAAACATAAAAAACAATGTTACTCACCATTCCACGCTACGCAGCTGCTGTGTACTCTTTGGGCGCTTCTGCCTGAAGTCAGCTGACAGTGCCTCAGGTGTCACATCTGCATCTGGCGTCATTATGCATAATGACGCGACGTGACCCCTGAGATCCAATGAGCGGTAGTTGACTACAGGGAGAAGCGCTCGAAGAGAACACAGCGGCTGCAGAGCGTGGAATGGTGAGTACGTTGTTTTTTTTTTTTTATGTTTGTCACCTCTCTTCGCCCTCCACTTATTATACTCTGTAATAGCTAGTGAGTGGCACAAATTGAAATATTATAAAAGTTAGAATATTATACAGTGTGCAGGGGCCGCCATGGGACATAATACCGTGTGCAGGGGCCGCCATGGGACATACTACTGTGTGCAGGGACTGCTATGGCTGTGGGACATAATACCGTGTGCAGGGACCACTATGGGACATTATTCTGTATAGCGGTGTGTTTTTGCACAGAAAACTCAGGCTTTGGTTTTTTTTTTTGTGCAAAAATGCACCAGTTTTATATCGAAGTAAAAGTTCCAGTGGCCTAAGAATATAGCTGCATCCAGAAATATAGTGTGTTTTCACCATAAGAATGCTGCCATACAGTGCTCCTGGACACTTACATTTACCACTAATTGGGGGCTGCACATTTACTTTCATTGCTTCTAATCAGAAAGTACAGGTGCGTCCCAAGAAATAGCAGTAAACACATGCGTCCTAAAGCATCTGGTGGCAGCACTTCTGTGGTTTGTGGTATATGACTTTAGTTTAGGGGTTGTCAGACTTACAATTATTGACCGGCACTCCGAGTACCTCATCTTTGATTTTTTAATTAAAATCGGCACGCCGAACAAAAAAGGTTGCCTACCCCTGGACTAGAGAATCTAAAAGGTGCGCCAGATTTATCATTCCACATTAGACTGACAAATCTGGTGCAGTTTAAGACTGTCTTACATGTAAATCTGCCCCAGTGTCTCAATCTGATTTCTAATAAGCCTTAAAGTACAGTCCTTACAGGGAGGAGTTCTTTATAACAAAACATTTATGTAGCACTATACAATAATATAATCTTTCTACAAAAAGCTCAGAAAATAAAGGTTCATTGATAATGGCTGCTTTGAGAAAAAGACTGCAACGCCCTAATGCTATTTACATAACATAAATGCACAGTACACAAAACACTTGGATATAGTATGGGTATTAAAATTTATTGCAACTACATTACTGTTATAATGGTTAGAGTTGGACAGGCAGTAATTTGCAAAGATCTGCAGATAAATAAAAATTACATACTCTCCCATAGAAAATAAAATAGAAATCCATAAAAAAAAAAAAAAATACAATTACCGGATCTTGTCTGCCTTTGCAGTCAGAAGGAAGAAATTTCACTGGAAAAAAAAAAAAAAAAAAAATTATCATGAATAATGGTTGTTCTCATTTTAGACGCTTTCTGTGTATTGAACATCAATGAAAACTTCTGGCTATTTCCTTTCTTACTGACAATTAGACCTTAACATTAAACATTTCTTGTTGCTGTTAAAATGCCCAATTAATTTAAGTGTAAAAATTATTTTACTAGAAATTAGCGCTGCCTTTCACTAATGAAGTTTTGACTTTTATGATGTTTTATTTTATTTGCACAACAGATTTAGGCGAACCTTGTTATCATTCAGGCCGAAAACTTCTGACTGATGTCAGAGACCATTGAGGCCTGTGTTTGTTTCCCTGACGACAGGCAGAACCCCCGAAGACAGCAAGGAGCCACGCTGGAGCCCAGGATAGGTGAGTAACACAGTTTATGTTTGCTCACCTACCCTGGGCCTCCACTTATTACACTCTAAGGTTTGAAGAGACCCCATAGTATAATAGCAATTTTGGTTCGGACATGCTTTGTCCGAACAAAACTGCAAATGTTGTAATAACCGAACTGAAATTACCAACGTGATTTTGTTCATGTTGGTTATCCTGGTTGATGTTTGGTTTCCGTTATTTTCTTTTAAACGCCCAGCCATACTAAAAATGTACACCTGATTTGCTCATAGCACCCATACAAACCATACTTGACAACTCTCCTAAAATGTCTGGGAGGCTTCTGGAAAAAAGATCTCCTAAATTCTTGGAAGTGGTTGGCAAATCTTCCAAGAACAGGAGAAGCCTTATGGTAAATGGTGTCCACATACATTTTGTGTGTGGGGCATTAGGATGCAGCCCCAGCCCCAAACTCACATTCAGGTGGTATAAAGGGGGTGCTCTCCCCAAAGGGTAACATGGCTATGTTAGAAGACATAACTACAATGCGTTAACTGTCCTGCAATCCCTTGCCCCATGGACTCAACAATTCTGCAATATTTAACATCTATTTTATTTAGTATCTCCTGCACGAGTCCTGCTACTGGGCCAGACCCTGCACCGCTCGAACGCCATCTTGGGGGCCTCTCCACGTGGTGGCTCGGCGCCATCTTCTCATCTACAGCACTGTCGGCTTTCCAGTTATGTGCCCCAAGGCTGGAGATATCAGTGCCATTAGTTTAGGCACCGATCTCTGCCCACCGTCAGAAGGGCATTCCTGACAGTCTAGCTGGGCTGTGAGGAACGCCCCCCTGACAGTACTCGTCCATAGCCCTGTACTGTCAGAGGGGGCATTCCTTACCGCCCAGTGATGACGCCCCCCACCCCCGCCAGTACAAGTCTATGGACGAGCACTGTCAGGTGTGGTATTCCTCACAGCCCAGCTAGTCGGCTTTCTAGTGGTATATAAAACCGCATGTGCATGAGGACATGAAAAGGTCCTCTTTAACTTTAAAGTGAGTGTTTTAAAAAATAAATATCTGGTTGTAAACCAAGTGAGTGATATAATCAGAGCTGCCTTACGCTGTATTTAGAGTCCTGGAGCCTGCGGGTCTGAGGTGCACTATACTGTGCTTCACAATCTATTCCCAAAAGTAGAGGAGTCTGTTTTTTTTTTTTTAAAAAGGGCATAGAATACATGACACATACATCTGTAGTGCAGTGCACCTCACAACAGAGAACTCCGGAATACAGGAGAGACAGGGGAGGTCTGATAAGTTTCTCTTGCTGAGTAGGGTATTGCAAGAAGAAGGTCTTGCTGTTATGCTAAGCTGTAGTCTGCCACACTCCAAATGCATAGTCAGCTCATTTTCATGAAAACCAAGCAACCTTTCTCCATATCTATTTTTAGGACGGTACTCATGGCACTGACCACTATAAGGTACTAGGTCTGGTTTAATAATGATTTTGTGACAACAGACTCCCTTCTAGGCTAATGCCCTACGTTGTGGAAAAGCTGTTTTTTTTTTTTTTGTTGCTGCAGATTTTGTTTAGTTTGAGTCAAACCTAGTAGTGGCCATAGAAAGAATAGAAAATATCTAGGAAGCTTTTTTGCAGTGTGGTACCTTAGCCTTAAAGGGGCTTTGCTGCCAAGTATAATCTGGACTCACCAATATTCTATTAGAAATTCTGTGCTGTTTGTTCACCCCTAACAATGCCACCGCATAGGTCATCATTACAGCTGGAGGGTCATGATCCATTTCTAAAATCTTGATTAACCACTTCGGTATCGGGCCAATTTCTGGTTCAGGACCAGACACATTTTTGGGTTTTTTTGTGTGGTTTTGAGGGATATAACATTTTTATCATTTGCATTATTCAACTAATTTCTGCGTCTCTTTTCGGTGACACATAGGGCTTTATTTTTATGTTTTTATTTCTGCATGTTTTTTAATTTTTTTTTTCCATATCCTGGAAAATATAAACAAAAGAGGAGGGAAAACGTGTCCGTTTTTCACTTTTAATTTTTTTTGTTATTTAATAGCACAAAGTGCTACTAAAAAACTTTTTAAAATAGTTTTTCCTCTCCATTAGGGTAATTTTTCTTTTGCACTGTGTTGTCAGGGGGTGGGGCTAGAACGTGTAAAAGTGGTGTGTTATTGGCATATTATTTATTTTTTAAATTACTTTAATTTTTTTTTTCTTTTGTTCATTTTATTTACCGTATTTTTCAAACTATAAGACGCACCGGACCATAACACGCACCTAGGTTTTAGAGGAGGAAAATAGGGAGAAAAAATTTTGAAACATAAAAATGTGGTAAAATATTTACTATATGGGAGTTGTAGTTTTGCAACAGCTGCAAGGCCACATTGACAGGCGGCCCTGCAGCTGTACGGGGGGTGCATAAGGCATCTTTTTTTGCGTGGTCAGGTGTACTTTTTAGTTATACCATTTTGGAGACCGTCTATTGCTTAGATCACTTTTTATTCAAATCAAAGGAGAAACAGCGAAAAAAACAGTGGTCCAACACTTTTGATATTTTTCCTGCTATGACGTTCACCCTACGGGAAAAATATTTTTATAAGTTTGTAGACCGGGCATTTTCGGACACAGGGATAACTAATGTGCAGGTGTTTCACAGTAATTTTCTACTTTTATATGTATTCTAGGGAAAGGGGGTGATTTAGAACTTTTATTATTATTATTATTATTTATTTTTTTTTTTTTATATTTTTACTATTTTATTAGCCCCTATTAGGGGGCTTGAACCTGCAATCATTTGATTGCAAGTCCCATAGACTGCAATACAAGTGTCGTAGACCAGCCACAATAGTAATATTCCTTATGACAGGCCTGGGAGCCTTCATTAGGCTCCTGGCTGTCACAGGAACAGGACGGCTCCCGGCTGTCACAGGAACAGGACGGCTCCCGGCTGTCACAGGAACAGGACGGCTCCCGCTATCTTGCTGCGCGGGAGCCGGCCTACAACTTCAAAGGGACGGGGCCGGTCCCCACCGGAGGATACTTTGTCACTTTAGGAGGCATTTTAAAGTAGTAATGCCCACGATCAGAGTGGACTCTGATCGCGGGCATTAGCTCCGGGTCTCCGCATTACAGGAGACTCGGTAGTTATGGCGACAGCTCTGCAGCAGAGCGGCCTCCATCACCTTCACAGACCTGGCATCCGCCGGTAACAGCATGGCGGATGCCGGGAGGTTCACACCGCCGGGACACCCTCTCAGCCCAGGACTCGCAGCATCGCCCTACTCCTCCTGCTGCAGGAAGCCAGCGGCGGCAGAAGTGGGGCGATTCTGCGACCCCACGCCTTCGCCCCAACCCACCAAAACACCCTCACATTCGGACTATAAGACGCACCCCCATTTTCCTCCCAAATTTGGAAAAAAAAAAAAGTGCGTCTTATAGTCTGAAAAAGACGGCAGTTATTTTTTACATTTGAGGACATCTGATCACTGTTTTTTTGGTGGGGGGGGGGGGGGCGCTGGGGTTGATACATATAGCCCCTGTTGTAGATCATGTAACCGCCGGGTCAGAGGGGAGCAGCATAATGGCAGCTCCCATAGCTGTGTATACATTAATAAACTTTAGGGGAGCGACGGCTGTAGTTACATCCAGCTCCCAGTTTCTGCAGCTGCTGAAAACTGTAAGGACGTACCAATACTTCCTTGCAGAGCAAGAGAGCCACTTCCGGACGTATATAGTCTATGGGCGGTCCGGAAGTGGTTGAGTTTCCAGATACTGTGTAGCATGATTTCTGTGCTTGGCTCCAGCATTTTGTAACATATGTAAATATAATTATGGATAGGATGCATCATGTAGTCCTCCCGCTGTGCCCATCTTATTGATGTAAATAATGGCACAGTTAAAGTGGAATGCCTGACTAAACAGGGCCTTACACTACAGTGTAAGTAAATCAGATATAATTGCTAATGATAGTACAGATGCATCTCAATAAATTAGAATATCTTTGAAATGTTCATTCATATCAGTGATTCAGTAATACAATTCATAATCAGCGTCTTCCATGATTGTGTGTCCTACTGAACCAGACCGAGGGACCATTTAAAGGCTTAGGAAACCTTGGCAGGTGATACAGTGAATTTACAATACTGAACTTTTTAACAATATTCTAATTTTCTTAGTTTAATTTTTTTTCATTACCTGTAATCCATAATCAACATCTACAGAAATAAAACACTTGAAATAGAACACTCTGTATGTAAAGAATCTAGAAAATATTTTTAATTTAATTACTGAAATAAACGTTTCAAAGATATTCTAATTTATTGAGATGCACCTGTATATTGGTTAATTGGATGCACCCCGTTTCCTATACAACAGTCCAGATTATACATAGATTCGTTTAACCCCTTAAGGCAGTGGTCCCCAACCAGTAGCTCGGGAGAAACATGTGACTCGCCATGGAACCCCTCAGCACTGGTTACAATAGCACATAAAAATTGGCAACATTGGATATGTATCTGAACTTCATAGCAGTGCTATTTTAGACTGTGTAATATAATGCCAGTATAATTACAGTAAAATATTAGCAGATCTTTGCAATTTCATAATTTACGTCTCCAAGTTTTTTGTTTTTTGTTTTTTTTACTTGAACATGGCTAGCAAGCATCAGTCAATGTTGAATATAGCACACAGAGCAAAAGGTTGGGAGACCTATGCCTTAGGATTAGTGTTGAGCGAACCCATCGAAGTTCGGGTTCGACAAGTTTGGCCAAACTTTGCCCAAAAGTTCGGTTCGGGTACCCGAACTTGACTTGAACCTGAACCTAAAGCCCATTGAAATCAATGGGGAACCAAACTTGGCGACCCAAAAATGGCTGTAAAATGGGAATAGTAATGGGTTGAGGGCTGCAAAATGGGGGTAATAATAGGGCAAGTGCCCTGCAAAGAATGGGGTAGAGAAAGTACTTAAAACAACAGAAAATAAATAAATAAATTAAAAACAAATAAAATAATTTTGAAACAGGTGGTAGAGGTCCAGGGAGAGTAGGTGGAGGTGGATATGGCAGTGTAAGTAGAAGAGGAGGAGGAGGAGGTAGCCAAAACTTTAACCACTCATTCAGGCGCTGGCACAGCCAAGTCCTGTGGGATCCATTAATGAACGTAAATATGTCTACGTTGGCTGTGGATAATCGGATGCTGAACACACATTCTGATAGGACATTTGCTGCAGAGCAGGCCAGCACCTCCAAGGCATAGAGGGCAAGCTCTGAACACGTGTCCATTTTCATAATTAATGTAGAAAAACTCCCACACTTTTATAAAAATTAATAATGATAAATTTATTCATAATATAATAAGATACAAAGACAATAGACAAAAAAATACAATACATATAGGGGAAAGACCTGGATGGTCATAAATAGTGGAAATACCTAAGGCATGCTGAACGGAAGTGAAAAATATAAATGCACAACCATCACAAGATATAGCATATCAATGCAGGGGACTCAGCCTATACATCTGGATGTAGCACATCAAAAAGGATGGTAACAACCATTCCAAATAGAAACACATTAGAAACCAGTATATAAGAGAGACCCATAAATAAATGTGATGAGGCAAAAGAGTGATATACCATACCACTAACAGCACGCTGCACCCAACGCGTGTTTCGCCCGTTACGGCTTCGTCCGGGATATTTCCGCTATTTATGAGCATTCTCCTATATGTATTGTATTTTTTGTCTATTGTCTCTGTATGTTTTAATTATATTATGAATAAATTTATCATTATTTTTTATAAAAGTGTGGGAGTTTTTCTATATTAATTATGTATATGACTGATCCCATGCGCTTGTTCTTTATTTGCCTTTTCTCAGTTGTGTAGTTTCCACGTGTCCATTTTACCAACCCAGAAATTGAACGCGGAGGATCCATCACTCAGCTCAATACCTGGAGACGCGTCGACAGATACTCATCCACCATGTGAGTCAAAGTCTGTGCTAGTAGACAGTGTGGGTACTCACGCAGTTATTGTTACTGCTCTAGGAGACAGTACGGGTATAGGTGTTAGGGGACTAGGATAGTATGGGTATACACACAGTTACTGTGCTAGGAGACAGTATAGGTACACACGCAGTTATTGTTACTGCACTAGGAGACTGTGTGGGTAGACACATAGTTTACTATCACTGCCCTGAAAAGGCTCCTCTCCCTACCTACCTGCACTGCCCTGTAAAGGACAATTAATAAATTTAGCTAAGGCCCTGACTGTCCCTATCTCCAGCTGCAGCCTCTCCCTAACTAGCTGATATGGTGATGGGACCTGTGACCCTGCCTCTTATACAGAGGGGTCACATGTCCCGCCTGGCCAATCACAGCCATGACCTTACTGGGCATGTCTGATGTCTGTGGGCTTAAAGCTGGTCGATTGACTGCTGAGCAGCCAATCAACCAGCTTTAGGGATGAGCTGAACCCAAATCCACAAAGTTCGGCACAGACCTGAACTTTGCAGTTCAGATTCGCCCATCACTACTTAGGCAGGGTTCACACTACCGTTGATGTCCGTTCTGATAATGTCCTTTAAAAAAAGAAAAAAAAAAAAAAAAAAAACGGACACCTATCATAACAGACAGTAACTGATGTTAGTGTCCGTTTTTTTAACTGATCCAATTAATGGATTAGTTAAAAAAAACGGACACATTAGCATCAGTTAGCATTCGTTTTTTAACACTGTTTTTTTTTTTGTTGTTTTTTTTTCTGCCTTCTGAGCATGCGCAGGAAAAAAACGGACATAAAATAACGGACAGTAACTGATCAGCTACTGTCCGTTATAAGTCCGTTACCCATAGACTTCAATGTTAAAAAAGTTACGGACACTTGATGTCCGTCAAGAATCCGTTTTTTTCAAACGGACAAAAAGTCCTGTATGTAGGATTTTTTGTCCGCGAAAAAATAACGGACTTCTGACGGATTTGGTGTAAACGGACACTAACGAACACAATATAAAAACCCATTGAAATGAATGGAAATTTTAACGGATTTCTCACAGTTCAGCTAGTGTCCGATGCTAAAATCTTGTAATGGACAATAGCAACGGACACTACTGACTGTCACCAACCGTAGTGTGAACACCCCCTAAGGATATGTTCACAGGGAGCCTTTTAACAAGTGGATTCTAAGCGAAATCCACCTCAAACACACACTCTCCCATTCATTTCAATGGGAATCAGTAGCCAATTTTTTCTACTTTACCGGCAGCATTACATCCTGCGGGAGGGGCGGGAACAGTCACTGGAGTCGTAAGATACTCCGGTGGATTAACCCCATGGATGCCGTGATCAATAGCGATCACGACACTCACGGGGTCCGGGATCGCGATAAGATCACGGGTTCCAAGGGATTGCCATGGCAGCCAGGAGGCCGGGCCATGGCCTCCTGACTTCCTATGCACAGTTCCCATAAGAACTACTGTGCTATGTTCTGCAATACTATGTATTGCAGGACATTGCACAGGGAATCTGAGATCCCAGCTTCAAATCCTGATCAAATATTTAAAAACTGATCTACAGCACTGAGGAGAATGGATGAGGGTTGGTTCACACTTGTGCCCGGAGTCTGTCCGCCGTGAATCCGACCTAAATATCAGAAAAAAGGATAGGGAAAGGTTTACAAGCGGTTTGTTTAAAAACCCATTCATTTCAATGGGTTTTTAAAGCAACCCGCAGGTGTCCGATTGCAGCCTCTGTGTCGCAAAGCCACTTTTTTTTTGGTCGGAAACAAAGTCGGACATGCAATCTGATATTTTGTGTGTGTGGTCTTTGTATCTGTGATAGATTTTCATCATAAAGGCTTTTACGCAATGTGTGGCTTCAGTCTAAGTGTTTCCCCATTTAGGTTTCACCTGCTCACCTGACTTTTCCCTTCACTTTCACAATACCCTAGGCGATATAGATCAGGCCAGAAATGTGCTCCAAGAAAACTTCTAAACTGCACACTTATCTATGAATTCATAAATAAAATAACAGAAGCAATGGTCAAGCACTGTTCTAGCCCCCATCAAGGCTCAGCAGACAGAGCTGACAGACTGCTCCATTAGCTGTCAGGGTGAAGGGAATAGACGTGGCTGGGAACAGGGACTGACATCACCAGCCTGGCCACTTTTAAAAGATATAGCAGAGGTAGTCTGGTACCTAGGCAACAGGCTGTAAACACTGAGGAGACATTCAGCAGTATCAGACAAACTAGTTTTTAGAAGATATTGCCCAAATAACAGGATGTATCAATACAAACCACTTTCTAATATATATCTAGTTTAAATTTGGCACTGTTTATCAGATTTATTTTCAGTTTACACACCACAGCTGTGAGGTTTCATTTGCAAGCTCACTACCCCAACAACCCCCCCCCCTTCCCATGAGTTCGGCCAGCAAACGAAACGTCACAGCAGCATGTGATCTCCATGCACCTTGAAGCCACTCATGGGAGTGATTTATTGCCTGGTCAGATACAGGAAAGAAATGCTGCACAGAATGAAGAATTGAGACACAAGACAGACCCTGTAGCAGGGGAATTTTTACACGGTAAAAGTGGAGAAGGGAGTGGTACACAGAGTGAGAGCAGGCAAATAAATCATGGGAAATGTAGTTTATCCACAGATTCACTGCATGTAAATAACAGTGATAAAAGGAAGCAGAAGGGACAGTGAGTATTTAACACTTCTGCAGATGTATTTGCAGTTAATTTTTGAAGCTGGATAACCCCTTTAAAAGCTGCAACTTTAAATATGATCCTGGAGATGGGAATACCCCTATGCAGGGCTGTGGAGTCAGTTTTGGGCGGAGTCAGGAAAAAAAAGTTAGAGACTCCAAAATAGAATTAAGTATTTTAAATTATATTATACAATTAGTGATATTGTACAATAATTATAGTGGAGAACTGGAGATGCTGGTTTGACTTACTAAGGGTGGGTTCACACCTGCGCTTGGTGTCCGTCGCCAATCCAGTGAAAATCTCGGCGAACTGGATTGGCGTCGGATACAGACCGGTCAGCGGCGCATTGGTTAAAAACCCATTCATTTGAATGGGTTTTTAAAGCAGTGCTTGGGTGTGCGCTTACACCCTCTGCGCTGCGAATCCTTTTTTTTTTCGTCGGAAACAAAGTCGGACACGCAGGACTTCGTGTCCGACGAAAAAAAAAGGATTCGCAGCGCAGAGGGTGTAAGCGCACACCCGCGCACTGCTTTAAAAACCCATTCAAATGAATGGGTTTTTAACCAATGCGCCGCTGACCGGTCTGTATCCGACGCCAATCCAGTTCGCCGAGATTTTCACTGGATTGGCGACGGACGGACACCAAGCGCAGGTGTGAACGAAGCATAACTCTTCAGGGTTGGTTCACACTTGCGCCCGTCCGTGAAGCAGACCTAAATATTAGAAGAAAGGATTGGGAAAGGTTTGCAAACGGTTTGTTTAAAAACCCATTCACTTCAATGGGTTTTTAAAGCAATCCGCAGGTGTCCGATTGCAGCCTCAGCGGCGCTTTTTTTGGTCGGAAACAATATTTGAGACCAGTAGGCTTAAGGTTAAGAAGAAAAATGGGGGCTGACAATGGGAACAACTATCCGAAAAGTTGTTAGATCATTCTATGGAGCTATACAACTTTGGGGATTGACATTTTCATCACTTTTTGGCAACCAAAACAACCAAAAATTGGTTGTTTAGCCAATTTAATTATTTCCCCCTGAAACAGCATTCACAGTACAGAATGAAATTTTTTTATATGCTTATAGTTTGGCCATTTTCAGATCTGAGGATACCCAACATATGTGTTTATTTTTATATGATATCAAAGGAAAAGGAAGAGATTTGAAACAATTTGTTAACTTTCTTCTTTGCTTTTTATTTTAAGGACCCCTTTACTACGGGACATATCACACATACAATATACTGCAATACTTATGTATAGCGCTATATTGTATAATCTATTGACTTCTAAGGGAAATGTTTACTATACAAGATTCTCGCTACATGGGGACGAAGCCTAAAAGAGTTTTCTAGCTAAAAAGATGTATGGTAAGTTTCAGATTTTCCTATTTTAAGTACTTAATTTCTTTTTAACAGGAAGACTACTTTATGGCTAAGGCTTCACACTGCAGAAACTCAGCATTTTTGACTGCTGTGGAAACGCAACACAAAAAAACGCTGCGTTTTACAGTACCAGCAAAGTGATTGAGATTTTGTTTAATCTCATCCACACATTGCTGAAGAAAAGCTGTATTTTCAAAAACGCAGCATATTAATTTTAGCTTCGGAATTGTAATTTCCCTATATATTTAGCATTCAGCACATCAATTGTTCCACCGGACCTGTCCAGTAGTTTTTCAGTCCAAGGCAGTGCCAGAGAACTTTGGGTGCCACCATTCTAGCATGCAACCTAACAAGCCCTATAGGAACATACTGGGATAAACCTATTTACCATTGTGCACTCTGTGATTTGTTAGTTTAGCTTCATTTGCTAAAATTGACACAGCATCTTTAAAATAAAACCATGAACATGAACATTGCATGATACAAAGCTATGTTTACTTTACAAAAATACTGCATACTGAACTTACTGGTATTGTCCTGTGATGTAGTCAGGATGCCACTTTTCACAATGAGGATACCAGTGAAGACCAAGACCAGGATCACACAGAGCACCCGCAGCAGTCTGGATAAGTAATACTCCAGCCTTTTGGACCAGACTGGTTGTGAAACTTTTTCTGGCCTGAAGCCAAAGTTTGTCTTTTGGGATAAAGACTCCAGTGCAGGTTTGTTGCTGCAAAGATAGGAACTTGATCTTTGGTCCCTGCTGCTTTGTCTGTACCTCACGTCATCGTTTAAATATCGAGGAACGTCAAGGGACCTTTTCTCAAAATTGTCACTAAAATACCTATTATAAGTAGGAGCACTTCTATCAGGGCTATCAATAGAATACCTATTATATCCAAGAGTGGTGCTATCAGGGTTGTCAGTAGAATACCTATTATAGCCAAGAGCGCTGCTATCAGGGTTGTCAGTAGAATACCTATTATAGCCAAGAGAGCTGCTATTAGGGTTGTCAGTAGAATACCTATTATAACTAAGGGGGCTTCTATCAAGGTTGTCAGTAGTATACCTATTATATACAAAAGCGCTGCTATCAGGGTTGTCAGGAGAATACCTATTACAACTAAGGGCTCTTCTATCAGGGTTGTCAGTAGGAAACCTATTATATCCAGTGCCATCTACTCTCCCATCAGTCCTTTGGCTGCTCTCTTCCTGCATGGTTTTCCAAGACGCTCTTTCTTTAGGAGAATGGTACTGTCTAGAAGACTGTCTTCGCCAGTCGGATGTATGTGGCTCCCTGGTCTCATCATCCACCTCCTCGCTGTCATCCAGTGGCTCCGGTTTCCGACTCCTCCTGGCATTATGACTGCTTATGTTTTGCGATTTCTTAGCCTCTAAACGTAACTTCTCAAGCTTCTTCTCCAGGATCCTACGCGTACTGTCTGTAATAGGCCCCGGCGTGTAGCCAAGTGATATCAATTCTCTTCTGAGCTTTTCGTCGGCCATCTTTCCAGCCCGCAACATGACGTCACTTCTCAGCGGCTGTAGCCTATTTCGTGTATTAAAACTTAGAAGCTGCAGAAGCCATGTTTATGCATGGCAATGAATTGTGAGCCCCTAGAACATAGCACCCAACCGTCCCACATCTGGCGCGACAGTCCCGATTTCACACTGCTGTCCCGCATAGCTTACAGTTTGTCCCGCTATGTCCCTGAAATGTTTTGCTGTTAACGAACTTTATTAGAGTAGGGTAAAGGCTAAACGGTAGATGCTAAATGCTAGTGGGCTAAAGGACCTTTGATGACGTTATGACCATGTGATCATACTCATGTGGGCGGAGCTATTGTGGATACTGCTGGATAGTGTGATGTTACACAGAGGAAGCTGCTGGGAACAAGAGTGTTCGAAGATAAGGAGGAAAGAGAACGTGTGAGCCAGAGGGGGAACTGGGGGACATTAAACTGCGGGCAGATGACGAAGGGGGGCATTAAAATGGCAGATGAAAGGGGACATTAAACTGGGGCAGATGAAGGGGCATTAAGCTGGTGGAAGATGAAGGGGACATTAAGATGGTGGCAGATGAAGGGGGGCATTAAGATGGTGCAGATGAAGGGGAGCATTAAGATGGTTGCAGATGAAGGGGGACATTCAACTTGGGGGGCAGATGGAGTGTGACTTTAAACTGGGGGAAACTGAAGGAATTTAAACTGGGGCACGAGGAGATGGTCTTAATACTGTGCGGCAATTGGAGGGGAACATTATAATGTGGGGGGCATACAGTGGGGAATAAAAGTATTTAGTCAGCCACCAATTGTGCAAGTTCTCCAACTTAAAAAGATGAGAGGCGCCTGTAATTGACATCATAGGTAGACCTCAACTATGAGAGACAAAATGAGAAAACAAATCCAGAAAATCACATTGTCTGATTTTTAAAGAATTTATTTGCAAATTATGGTGGAAAATAAGTATTTGGTCAATAACAAAAGTTCATCTCAATACTTTGTTATTTATCCTTTGTTGGCAATGACAGAGGTCAAACGTTTTCTGTAAGTCTTCACAAGGTTGGTACACACTGTTGCTGGTATGTTGGCCTATTCCTCCATGCAGATCTCCTTTAGAGCAGTGATGTTTTGGGGCTGTCGCTGGGCAACATGGACTTTCCAAAGTCCAAAGGTTTTCTATGGGGTTGAGATCTGGAGACTGGCTAGGCCACTCAAGGACCTTGAAATGCTTCTGACGAAGCCAATTCTTCATTACCCCGGCGGTGTGCTTGGGAACATTGTCATGCTGAAAGACCCAGCCACATTTTATCTTCAATGCCCTTGCTGATGGAAGGAGGTTTGCACTCAAAATCTCACAATACATGGCCCCATTCATTCTTTCATGTACAGTACACGGATCAGTTGTCCTGGTCCCTTTGCAGAGAAATAGCCCCAAAGCATGATGTTGCCACCCCCATGCTTCACAGTAGGTATGGTGTTCTTTGGATGTAACTCAGCATTCACTCTCCTCCAAACACAACGAGTTGTGTTTGTACCAATCAGTTCTACTTTGGTTTCATCTGACCATATGACATTCTTCCAATACTCTTCTGAAACATCCAAATGCTCTCTAGCAAACTTCAGACGGACCCGGATATGTACTGGATTAAGTAGGGGGACACGTCTGGCACTGCAGGATCTGAGTCCCTGGCGGCGTAGTGTGTTACTGACGGTAGCCTTTGTTACGTTAGTCCCAGCTTTCTCCAGGTCATTCACTAGGTCCCCCCGTGTGGTTCTGGGATTTTTGCTCACCGTTCTTTTTATCATTTTGACCTCACGGGGTGAAGATCTTGCGTGGAACCCCTGATTGAGGGAGATTATCAGTGGTCTTGTATGTCTTCCATTTTCTAATTATTGCTCTCACAGTTGATTTCTTCACACCAAGCTGCTTGCCTATTGCAGATTCAGTCTCCCCAGCCTGGTGCAGGTCTACAATTTTGTTTCTGGTGTCCTTCCACAGCTCTTTGGTCTTCACCATAGTGGAGTTTGGAGTGTGACTGTTTGAGGTTGTGGACAGGTGTCTTTTATACTGAAAACAATTTCAAACAGGTGCCATTACTACAGGTAATGAGTGGAGGACTGAGGAGCCTCTTAAAGAAGAAGTTACAGGTCTGTGAGAGCCAGAAATCTTGCTTGTTTGTAGATGACCAAATACTTATTTTCCACCATAATTTGCAAATAAATTCTTTAAAAATCAGACAATGTGATTTTCTAGATTTGTTTTCTCATTTTGTCTCTCATAGTTGAGTTCTACCTATGATGTCAATTACAGGCCTCGCTCATCTTTTTAAGTGAGAGAACTTGCACAATTGGTGGCTGACTAAATACTTTTTTTTCCCCACTGTATAATGTTAGGGTGACTGTAGGAGCATTATACTGTGTGGGGGCACATGCAAAAATAGATGAGAATGGGCGGAGTCAGTGTAGAAGTGGGTGGAGCTATATTTGCCGCATATTTTGTCCTTTTTTTCTGTCCTTTGAAAGTTGGGAGGTATGCCCTAGAGCAGGGGTAGGCAACCTTTTTTGTTCGGCGTGCCGATTTCGATTAAAAAAATCTAAGTTTAGGTACTTGGAGTGCCGGTCAATAATTGTAAGTCTGACGACCCCTGCACACGGTATTATGTCACATAGCAGCCCCTGCACACGATATTATGTCACATAGTGGCCCCTGCAAACGGTATTATGCCCCATAGCAGCCCCTGAACACGGTATTATCCTCCATAGCGGCCCCTGCACACAGTATTATGCCCCATAGCGGCCCCTGCACACAGTATTATCCTCCATATTGGCCCCTGCACACAGTGTTATCCTCTATAGTGGCCCCTGCACACAGTATTATTCTCCATAGTGGCCCCTGCACACGGTATTATCCTCCTTAGTGACCCCTGCACACGGTATTATGCTCTATAGTGGCCCCTGCACACGGTATTATGCTCTATAGTGGCCCCTGCACACGGTATTATGTCTCATAGTGGCCCCAGCACACAGTATTATCCTCCATAGTGGCCCCTGCACACAGTATTATCCTCCATAGTGGCCCCTGCACAGGGTATAATATTCTAACTTTTATAATATCCCAATTGTTACCACTCACTAGCTATTATACTCTGGGGTCTCTTCAGACCCCAGAGTATAATAAGCGGAGGGCCAAGAGAGGTGACAAACATAAAAAACAATGTTACTCACTTTTTCCTGCACTCCGCAGCCACTCTGTTCTCTTCGGGCGCTTCTCCCTGATGTCAGCGACCGCTGATTGGGTCTCTTACGTCAGACGGAAGCGCCGGAAGAGCACACAGCGGCTGCGGATCCAGGGAAGGTGAGTTAACATTGTTTTTTATGTTTGTCACCTCTCTTGGCCCTCTGCTTATTATACTCTGGGGTCTGAAGAGACCCCACATTATAATAATAGCAGTTTCGTTTCGGCCGTGATTGCTCCGATCGAAACTGCTTGTGAGGACTCGGGCTGCCTGTGCCAGGGAAATAAGCCTTGCGTGCTGCTCATAGCACATGTGCCGGGGGTTGCCGACCCCTGCCCTAGAGGGACAAGTGGTAGAACAAAAATTTATACACACATATATGTGCTGCAGAGGGGTACTGGAGGGGGGAGGTACTGGTGGGGGGGTAGTTTTAGTTTTTTTTTTTATAGTACCAGGAGACAATATTGTGGGGGCAACCGCAGGGGGACATTAAACTGCGGGACAACTGGATCGGGGCAATTAGGCTGGAGGGGGGACATTAAAGGTTTTTTCTGGGCAAAAAATCTTTTTTTTTTTAAAAAAGGTCTGTTGGTGCTATTAATGGGTTATAATGTTTTCTGGGTTTCTCTGGGAGCTCCTGGCATCCACTGCATTTGTTTACATGGTGTAGCTTCCTGTGTACCTTCCACACTACCTCCTTCTCATTGCCCCTGACTCCTCTCTTACTCCTCTCTTACTCCGTTACACCACCTACCTGTCTCCCTAACTATCCCACCCACTACTAGCACTTCCCAACTAACTAACTCAGCCCACCTCACCACTTCATACATACCTGCCTTCCTCTTTAGACTTCCCTTCTGGAACGGCTCCACCTTTTCTTTCACTGCGCGCAGGCTGGAGACGCCTCTCTTTCTCTCTGCTAGTGCATGCAAAGACTGGAAGTGCCTCTGATGCCTGCGCAGTAGAGATGGAGTACCATCTCTACTGCGCATGTGTCGCAGGCACCTCTAGACTGCGCAAGAGCTAGCAGAGAGGAAGAGGGGAGGAGCCTTTCCCGGAGAGAAAGACACGTAAGTATGATGGGGTTGGGGGGGGGGGGGTAATGGTGACGTTCCGTTTCGGAAACGGGGAAACGGAACGTCTCCAGATTATCAGAACGTGTGCCTGGGGCGGTCATGTGATATAGGTAATTATAGATTTTTTTTTAATATAAGTAAATTAGAAGTTAGGCAGGGGAGGGGGTTTAGTTTAGGGGTTAATTTTTATTTCATCCTGGACAACCCCTTTAAACTGTGGGGGCAACTGCCGGAGAACATTAAGCTGGGGACAGCTGGATGGGAATGTTAAACTGTGGGAGTAACTGTCAAAGGACATTAAAGTGTGGGGGCAGCTGGAGGGCACTAAAGAGGTTGTCCAGGCTAACAATATTTTCTAAATTAGGCTGGGAGAAGTGAAATAAATACATAAAAAAAAAAAAAAAAACGTACTCACCTGTCCCCGATGCTGCAGTGTCCTCCCAGGGCAGTCCTGTCTTGCAGCTCAGCTGCCTTTTTGCTGTAAAATTTCTCGCCAGCTGTGACATCCCGGCTCCATTCCGCCCGCTGATTGGCCTCAGCGGTCACATGACTGCTGAGGCCAATCAAAGGCCTCAGGAGGGAACCGGTACCTCACCAGTAGTGACGTTCCCAATTCCCTTCTGGAGGCTGCTGATAGGCCTCAGCGGTCATGTGCGGTGGGTACTTCCGCTGGAAGACCCCTTTAAACTGTGGGGACAGCTGGAGGGGGCATTATACTGTGGGGGCAGCTAGAGGGGACTTTATACTGTGGGGGCAACTGGAAGGGGACAATAAACTGTAGGGGTAGCTGGAGGGGGACATTAAACTGTCAGGATACATTGGCTGTTGGGAGTTGTGAAGGATCTCACTTTGTCAAGCCGCCTGGCACACCTGAAAACACCCTTCCAGACCTACCACTCACGCCCCGTGAGTGGACCAGGTTCATAGGATAATATGAAACGAGCTTTATAAATTTTATATATTGATTAACCCAAGTGGGTTGGTACTAGGCACTAACATATACAGCAATATACATCAATGAATTATCAAGCAAATACAGGGAAAAGCAAAATACAGTACAGAAAATAAAATGGGAAATAAAAGATAGAAAAATACCAGAACAAGTTGATAGTCCGTTTCTCTAGAAAAAAGAGAGAAAAAAAAAACCTATGTGATCTAGTCACATGATATAACATAGAAAAAATATAAATCAAGTATAATATAAAAGTGTGAAAATACATTATCAAAACAAAAATGAAAAATTAGAAAATAGCTATGAATTGAAGAAATCAAGAGATGTAAATACGTGATTATAATAAGAAACATGGCGGTATGGATGAAACAAGATCACGTGAATTGTCACATGATCAAAGGCAAGGCATATAACCAAATTATCAAAAAAAGTATAAATCTAGCATGATATATGATAATATAACATTAATAGGAATAAAGTTATACAAAGTAAAAGGAAAAAATATTTAAACTCAGCGCTGAGAATACAAATGATCACATGATAGTGTCACGTGAAAAAGCTAAGGAGGGAAATATTTACTATTCAAACATAGCACTGTGAATGAATGAGATCATGTGAAATCATCACATGATCAGAGAGGATTAGAGGGAAATTTAAACAAAAAATATGAAGTTAGACACGTAATGAAAAAATGAGAGGGAAATTCCAATATAACATTATGTAAAAGGATGAATGGATGAAAAAAACGTGATCTAGTCACATGATACAGCAGAGAGGGAAATACAAATCTAGTGTAATATAAAAGTGTGAGAATATATAAACAAACCAGAAAATGAAAAATTAGAAAATAGTTCTATGAAAAGGAATCACATAATATAAATCCTTTCTTTAGTGACATGTCACATATTAATAACTGATGACAAAGCATAAATGATGTTTGTTAACTATTAAAATAACAATGTTATAACAATATTATCATATAAAAAATACGCTAGTAAATTAATGAGAGATCTGATCTTACATGGGTATCTCGTGTTCGATTTCCAAATCCAAAAAGCTTCTCACTTCAAAAGTAATTTGCACCAGTTGCCCCCCCCCCCCCCCGAATAGGTTTAGGTATATATTCAATAGCAAAAAATGAAAATGAAGAGGTATCACCATTATGAAAGATAATGAAATGTTTGGAAGCATTAGACATATTATCAGAGATTTATTACAGTCTGCCAGATGTTCAGATATCCTAATTTTAATTGGTCGAATAGTGCACCCCACATATAATAAATCACATAAACTACATTTAATGACATAAACAATGTGATGACTGTTGCAGTTTAAAAAACTGAACATCTGATAAGACCGCATTTAAAAAAACCTCGTACCTCCAACCAAGTCGACGATATTTGAGAACTTGAAGAAAATAGACTGGAGGATAAAATATCTCTAAGGGAACGACCCCGACGTGCAATAAAACGAACCCCAGTATCTAAAATTTTATTAATAACGGAGTCAGCTTGCAAAATAGGTAAATTGCGTTTAATAATCTGAGCAATTTCATTATATTGAGGGTTAAAAGCTGTGGAAAAAGTCATATTAGTGGGACAATGTTGATCATTGCGAGATGTAGAATTATTTAGTAAAGATAAACATTCCTTATTATCAACCAATTTTATAGCTCTATTTAACGACCATTTAGAATGACCTCTATGTTTAAGTCTAGTAGGAGTTTTTACACTTTGCCTCTGATAATCTAGATCAGTAGTGCAAGCACGCTTCGTATGGGTAAGTTCACCTACAGGGATAGATTTTAATGTGTGTTTTGGGTGGCTACTGGATACTAGTAAAATTGTATTACCAGCTGTTGGTTTCCTATATAGGGAAGTAATAACGTTTTTTACATTAGTATCGCCTTTTAAATCTATGTCTAAAAAACAAATTCTATCACAATTATGAGTGTATGTGTAAGGGAATCACTAGAGGAGCGATTCCCCAGTAGCTGCTGGAGAACTTAGGGGGGAAGGGCACAACAAGACAGTGGACCCTAGGCTGAATCCCCCCCCACTGTCCCTGGCTAACTTGCCCAATCTGTCCTAGGTGACAGCCAGCGACTAGTCGACAGTCCCTCCTTATAATAAGTGATAAACAAATGTAGAGTAACTAAACGTGCTCAAATATACTATCAAAGAGAAAAAATAACAAACTAGCACTAATACCTAAAATATAACCTTTAATAACCTGATTAAAAAGTGTACAATGCACCACAAAGAAAATGACGTCTGTAGTGTTGCTGCATATGGCATTAAGCAGACAACAGCACATAAGTAGCTTTCACAATGTCCATAAAGCCTCTGTTTGAAAAACAGCTAAACTAAGTGTTCAATAATCAGCAGCATGTGAGTGGCTTTATCACAAGGTCAATAGAGCCCCTGTTTGAATAGATCTATCTTAAGAGGCTTAACAAAATGTAAACACAGCCCTTGTTTGTATAAAGATATCCTCTAAGAGGTTTATAAATGTCCACAGAGCCTCTGTTTGTATATAGCTATCCTCTAAGAGGCTTATCTCAAAATAAACACAGCCCCTGTTTGTTAAAGCTATCCTCTAAGAGGCTTTAGCAATGTAAACAGAGCCCCTATTTGTATTTATAATAAGTGATAACACAGAACGCAGACAAGACGCACAACAACAAAGGGAGGTCAGCTAGCCAAGGGGTCGGTAACAATCGAGCAATGCAGTACAGAATCAAAATCCAAGAGAATAGTCAAAGGTAAGCCAGTGGTCAGAAAATCAGAAGAGCAGGTAACAAGGAGTATAGCCAGTAAGCAAAATGCAATAGCAGGCACCAATGGGAAAGTGAGCAAACAATAAATAGGGAGAAAGAACCCGCCCCAGACTTGATAGGAGGACAGGCTGTCAATCACAAGGCAGGACTAAAGTTAACTCTTAGTGGAGCAGGGGGAGAGCAAGGTGAAGGAGAAGGGCGTGGTGGAAAATCAATTAAGGAGGTGAGGGAATAGGACAGTGTTCAGACAATACAAGAAAAACCCAAAGGAAAGAATCACAACCGGGCACGCCTCCTGCACCGCATCATGTGCCCGGAGGACATCGCCAAAGCTCGGAGTGGCAAGGACATTACAGTATGTAAACTAAATTTATCTCATTATTATTAAGGTAATGAATGAAACTTGGTATGGACGTCGTATACCTTTCCAAACAATCAAAATATCATCGCTATAACTTCCATACCAATGAAGACAAGAGAAAAAAGGATTATTGTTAGAAAAAATGTGGAATTCCTCCCACTATGCCATATATAAATTGGCTAACGAAGGTGAAAAAGGGGCTCCCATCGGGGCTTCCTCATATCTGTAAGTAAAAATCCATGTCAAACATAAAGTAATTGTGTTGAAGGAGGAACTGTGTAACCTGAATAATATATTCACAAAGTTCTTCAGAATAAGAACTACAGTCTACAAGCTGTTCATTCAAGTGGTGAGCAGTGAGAACTTTCCCTTTTTTTCTTTATTCATCGACTGTAAGTGGTTCCCCGGGAAAGATATTGTCATAAAACCATATCCCTTTTGTTCGGTGGCCTGGAGACATGGAGTCTAGGTTTTGTGTATTCCGAGGTCCTTCCAGCCACAGGCTTGCAGGAACCTCCTGCCGGGATAATGAGATTAACAAGGGTATGCTAATTGAGCCAGGGACAGAACAACAAAGGGCTTTGATTACAGAGTAGAATGGCCGCATTCCGGGAGTAAAACTGGATGATATGAACAAGTGATAATACAACAAAGAAATATATAACTGGAAAATACATCTTGGGGATCTCTCATCATCACAGGAGGTATGGTTTTATACTGCATAGAGACCACTGTGAGAGAGTTTTGCTGTGTGGGGAGCACTAGGAGGGGTCATACTGTGTGGTAAATCTCTAGGACATTGTACTTTATGGGGGGATCTAAGAGGGTCTTGTACTGTGAATGGGCCATTAAAGAGCATTGTACTGTGTGGGGGTGTAAAGGGACTTGGTGGAGTCATAGCGAACATATGCAGGGTTAGGGTTATGGCTTTAATGGTCCTAACTTTTCAGACAACTTAGTATCATTTAATAGAGCATGGGATTCTGGACACAAATGTAATGCACTTTATTTAAAATGTTTTCTGTCCAAAAAAAACTCTCTAAAGTTGCTGCTAGTAGGTGTCTCCCACCTTCTTATTTTGCTGTTCATTCCCTGTTACTAAAATCAAGTCAGTCTTAAGAAACCAACAAGTTTGAAAAGGGAACACAGGAATTGTAGTGGGGAGGGGAAGCTCTTTTCCCAGCCTCTGCATGTTTAGGCTACATGCACATGGGTCTGTGACAAAAAAGCACAAATGGCACATGGATGATATCTGTGTGCCAGTCATGCCTCCACAGACCCATTAACTTCCTTAATTGAATCCAGGATGCAAAACAGACACGTATAGAACCTGTCCTGTGTTTTGCCTTGGGCTCATGGCCCTATTCAAGGACCCTTCATAATATACAGGCGAGTATATGGGGCCATTACAATATAATGGGTCAGTGTATTATAACTCAAGTAAATTTTCTGGTGTGAGTTCTAATTTAAATCTATGCCAGTTCCTAACTAACATTGATCTCCGTGGTAAAGTGCTCCCTTTCCTGGCCGCCACACAATATAATATCCCATTTACACACACTATAATGTCCCACAGTGGCCCCTTCACCAAATATAATATCCCAGATTGGCCCCTCCACATTGTATAATGTCCTATAGTGGAGTCCATGTAATATATTGTCCCACAGTGGCCCCTCCACACAGTATAATGCCCTATAGTGGCCTCTCCACATAGTATAACATCCCATAGTGGCCTCAATGCAAATATTTTTCACAATGGTCCCTCCACACAGTATAATGTCCCATAGTAACATCCATGCAAATATAATGTCACACAGTGCTCCCCCCCCAACACAGTGTAATGTCCAGAGTGGCTCCCATACAGTATAATGTCTCACAGTAGCCCCTCCACACAACATGGTATCCCATAATGGCCCCTCCATACAGTATAATGTCCCATAGTGCCCCCTACCATGTTTGTTGCAAATATTGCAAATTTTTGGGGTTCATTGCCATGAAGTATATTTATACTCTGGGGTTTCTTCAGACCCCAGAGTATAAAGAGCAGAGGTCCAGGGGAGGTGATAAAACATAAAAAATAGTGTTACTCATCTCTCTTGGGCCACAGCGCCAGTCTTCAAGCCTCTTCAATGACGTCACAGACCACTTAGGTCTGTAATTGGGTAACGTCAGTTACACCAGTGTCATTATGCAGTCTGTGACGTTATTGAAGAGCAGCGCCTGAATCCAGTAGAGGTGAGTTACACTGTTTTTTCACCTCCCCAGGGCCTCCACTCATTATACTTTGGGCTCTAAAGAAACTGCAGGGTTAACCTTGCGAGACCAATCTAGTGAGGTTCATCCAAAAAATACTCTGATTCCTACTCCTGCCATCCAGGAGGTCTGAAGGGGAAGTGGAGGAGGCTGTGGGCAGGAGAATAGATTGGTAAGTAGAGGCCGTTACCTCCTAGTGTAATTCAACATGCATACGCTAGCCTTAATAAACTGTGTTCTACATTGTTACATGTGTATACTGTTATACATGCATAGTGTAGTAGGCAGTATTAGGACTGTGCTTTAGTGTTTAGCCGCCTTATGCTAGGTTCACACCTTCGTTTGGGTTTCCGTTAGGGGGGTCCGCTTGGGGACCATCAGACGTGTGACACTTTAAGTCATAAACTAAAAGGTCTGCCACAAGAGTTACTTTCCAAAAAATGGCATTGTTCACAATCCACGATGAGTCCACCATTTTGGTGCTTAACACCGTCTATAGGGTAGCTTATTAAATAGAGGTGATGGTGCAGGAACTCTGCAGTCCAATGTCTGCTTATCTTGCTGGCTAGCCACAACCCCGCTGCAGGACATGTTTGGCTGATTGGTGGCAGTGGTGGTAGCTGTGGCAACGTGTGGCACTGCGGCAGGGCACAATATGATGGACTAGGCTTCAAGATATGTCTGACTAGGTGACAGTGATGGTAGCTGTGGCAACATGTGTGGCAGTGCAGCAGGGCATAATTTGAAGGACCAGGCTGCAGGGCATGTCTGGCTTAGTGGTGGTAGCTGTGGTAATGTGTGGCAGTGTGCCTGGGTTTCAATATGACAGACCAGGCCGCAGGACATGTCTTCCTGAGTGGTGTCAGTTGTAGAAAAATGTGTGGCAATGCAGTAGGGCATATTATGATGGACCAGGCCTCAGGACATGTCTGACTGAGTGGTGATAGCTGTGGAAACATATGTGGCACTGCAAAAGAGTATAATTTGATATCGGCCCAAGTGGTGGTAGCTATGGCAACATGTGTGGCAGTGCAGCAGGGTAAAATATGATAGACCAGACTGAAGGACATGTCTGGTTGATTGTTGGCAGCTTTAGTAACAAGTGTGGGAGTGTGACAGGGACTAACATGATGGACCAGGCCACAGGACATGTCTGGCTGAGTGGTGGTAGGCACTAGGCAGCTGTGGCAACATGTGTTGCAATGCATCAGAGTATAATATGATGGACCATGATGCAGGACATGTCTGGCTGAGTCGTGGCAGTGGTGGTCGCTGTGTCAACATGTGTGGCAGTGCAAAAGGGCATGATATGATATTGGCCTGAGTGGTGTCAGTGGTGATAGCTGTGGCAACATGTGTGGAAATGTGTCAGGGTGTAATATGATGGATCAGGCCACAGGATATGCCTGCCTGAGTGGTGACAACAGTGGCAACATGTGTGGCAGTGCAGAAGGGCATAATATGATGGTCCAGGCAGCAGGATATGTCTGCCTGAGTGGTGTCAGCTGTGGTAACATGTGCAGCATTGCAGCAGGGCGTAAGATGATAGACCTGGCCACTGGACATGTCTTTCAGATTAGTGACAACTATGACAACATGTGTGGCAGTGCGGCTGGACATAATATGATGGACCAGGCCGCAGGGGTTGTCTGCCTGAGTGTTGGCAACTCTAGTAACAAGTGTGGCAGTGCAGCAGTGCATAATATGATGGACCAGGTCACAGGACTTGTCTTGCTGAGTGGTGGAAGTGGTGATAGGCACTAGGCAGCTGTGGCAACATGTGTGGCAGTAAAGGATATAATATGATGGACCAGACTGAAGGACATGTCTGGCTGAGTGGTGACAGTGGTGGTCACTGTGGTAACATGTGTAGCAGTGCAAAAGGGAATAATATGATATCGACCTGAGTGGTGGCAAGGGTGGTAGCTGTGGCAATATGTGTAGCAGTGCAAAAGAACATAATGTGATGGACCAGGCCACAGTACATATTGGCCTGAGTGGTGGCAGTGGTGATAGCTGTGGCAACATGTATGGCAGTGCGTCAGGGCGTAATATGATGGACCAGGCCACAGGACATGTCTGCCTGAATAGTGACAACTGTGGCAACGTGTGTCAGTGCAGAAGGGCTTTATATGATGGACTAGGCTGCAGGATATATCTGAGTGGTGGCAGCTGTTGCAACATGTGTGGCAGTGTAGCAGGGTGAAATATGTTGGACCAGGCTACAGGACATGTCTGCCTGAGAGGTGGCAGCTGTAGCAACAGGTGTGGCAGTGCGGCTGGGCGTAATATGATGGACCAGACCACAGGACATGTCTGCCTGAGTGTTGGCAGCTTTAGTAACAAGTGTGGCAGTGCAGCAGGGCATAATATGATAGACCTGGCCGCTGGACGTGTCTTCCAGATTAGTGACAACTATGGCAACATGTGTGGCAGTGCAGAAGGGCTTTACATGATGGACTGGGACGCAGGATATATCTGAGTGGTGGCAGCTGTAGCAACAGGTGTGGCAGTGCGGCTGGGCATAATACGATGGACCAGACCACAGGACATGTCTGCCTGAGTGTTGGCAGCTTTAGTAACAAGTGTGACAGTGCTTAATATGATGGACCAGGCAGCAGGATATGTCTGCCTGAGTAGTGTCAGCTGTGGTAACATGTGCAACATGGCAGCAGGGCATAAGATGATAGACCTGGCCGCTGGACATGTCTTCCAGAATAGTGACAACTGTGGCAACATGTGTGGCAGTGCAGAAGGGCTTTACATAATGGACTAGGCTGCAGGATATATGTGTTTGAGTGGTGCCAGCTGTTGCAATATGTGTGGCAGTGCAGCAGGCTGAAATATGATGGACCAGGCTGCAGGACATGTCTGCCTGAGAGGTGGCAGCTGTAGCAACAGGTGTGGCAGTGCGGCTGGGCATAATATGATGGACCAGGCCACAGGAAATGTCTGCCTGAGTGTTGGCAGCTTTAGTAATAAGTGTGGCAGTGCAGCAGTGCATAATATGATGAACCAGGCAGCAGGATATGTCTGCCTGAGTGGTGTCAGATGTGGTAACGTGCGACAATGCAGCAGGGCATAAGATGATAGACCTGGCCTCTGGACATGTCTTCCTGAATAGTGACAACTGTGGCAACGTGTGTCAGTGCAGAAGGGCTTTATATGATGGACTAGGCTGCAGGATATATCTGAGTGGTGGCAGCTGTTGCAACATGTGTGGCAGTGTAGCAGGGTGAAATATGTTGGACCAGGCTACAGGACATGTCTGCCTGAGAGGTGGCAGCTGTAGCAACAGGTGTGGCAGTGCGGCTGGGCGTAATATGATGGACCAGACCGCAGGACATGTCTGCCTGAGTGTTGGCAGCTTTAGTGACAAGTGTGGCAGTGCAGCAGGGCATAATATGATAGACCTGGCCGCTGGACATGTCTTCCAGATTAGTGACAACTATGGCAACATGTGTGGCAGTGCAGAAGGGCTTTACATGATGGACTGGGACGCAGGATATATCTGAGTGGTGGCAGCTGTAGCAACAGGTGTGGCAGTGCGGCTGGGCGTAATACGATGGACCAGACCACAGGACATGTCTGCCTGAGTGTTGGCAGCTTTAGTAACAAGTGTGGCAGTGCTTAATATGATGGACCAGACCACAGGACATGTCTGCCTGAGTGATGGAGCAGCAGCCTGTATCAACAGCAGTACAGAAAATAGAAGATGATGATAAAGTGACACATGCCTAGCATGGTATCTGAAAAAGCTTGAATATCCACTGAAACTGAAAGGATTCTATGACACTGAGAACAGCACTTGGGAGGCAGAAAAGAACCTGGATGATCCTGCTAGCTATCCCTGTATGAGAGCAAATGTCACTTCAACATAATGCTGACAAAATGACAATTGACAGAATTTCCAGAAATTTTGGGGTGCGCTGACAGCATGCCTGGCCTGGCTGTCAGCTGACAAAGCTAGACTATTCTCCAAAAGTGATCAATATGTCTGTAGTTTGCTGCTGCTCTGGGTGCCCATGCAGGACCAACTAATGTAGTTACTGAGTAACAATTGACATAATTTGAAGAAAAATTTGGGCCTAGCTTGCCAACTGAAAAATTTTGACTATCTTCCAAATGTGATCATTGTGTCTGTGGTTTGTTGCATGCAGTAATCATATACTGCTGCTCAAACTGACGCTACAGCATGTCCAAAAGTGCCACTCAACGTACACTTCTCCTTACAACCATGAAATGAGGGAGTGGAACCAATGGCTTGCCCTGGTGATGTTGGAGGTGGGAATTGGTCCAGTTTGTAGGAACTGGAGGAGGCAGATGGGTCCTGCTTGGTATTGAAACTGTGCTGCAGTAATATGATGTCAGTACTAGAAAGCACCAGCCCTTGCTATATTTTTAGACTGTGGCCTCTGACACTCAAAAGATTGACCCAGTGGACTATGACAGCTAAGGTATTTTCCCTTACCCATAATTGATGCTCCACATATTGAGGGTGGTGTGGACCTTTCCCCACATGGTCCTTGCCAAGGAGACACACACATGGCCATCAAGCAGGGTCTGACATCAGTTGGCGAAAAGCAGCACTAAGTGGCATGGCAGAGACTGCACTACCAGTAACTTGGCCAGGTGGGATTTAAAGTTGCAGACCAACTGTATGACTAAGTGCAGATCGCATTGAGGAGGTGAAGGAAAGGCAGATGGAGATGGTAACAATGAATGATTATGTGATGATGACCACCATGTGCTAGGTGTGGAATAGATGTGGCTTGCCTATAAAGATGATCATGAGGAGAAAGAATGGTCAGGTTTTGCTCACATGGTGCACTGCCAATTCGATTTTTCCAATATATGTTGGTGACGCCATTACATGTTAGTACCTAGAGAGACCTAGTTCCTACATGTGTGCCTGCACACCCATGGCTAATTATCTGTTTGCAGATCTTGTACCTTACCAATGATTTGTCATGTAAAATAAAATTCCTGTGAAGGAGATGATCGCACATAGCTGCTGCTTCCAGAAATGTGTCTGCCAGTTTTACCACCACCAAAGCTGCCAAGCAGGTCTTTTGAAAGTTGGAGCTGCCTTTCAGGTCGAACTATTGCAGCTGACACCACCCTCATCCTGTGTCACCCTGACCCAGTTGTCAGGTCTTATCTGCAATAGAGTCATCATCAGATTCCATATCACCTTTCTCACATTTTTGTGACTCATCATTGCAGTAGGATTTCTGCATTCCTTCACAATTCCTAACAGATTTCCACCTAGTGCCCCTACCAGCTCTACCACTAGTAGCACAATCCCTGCTGCTACTACCTCCACCAACACTCATGTCTTCCACCTCTACCTCCTCTGCATAAAAAACAATGGCAGTTCTCATCCAACTCATCAAAAAGAGGAGGAAGTAGAAGAAGTCTTGAGCTATGAGGAATATTTCTCTCTAGAGAATGGGATCTGCATCAGTGAAGATAAAGAAGACATGGCTGACTGTAAGGGAATTGCCAGTTGAGCAATTCCCCAGTGCTGCAGCAGAAACAAAGGAAGAAGGGAATGACAGAGACAGTGAGCCCTAAACTAGACCCAGCCCCTGTCCCTGCCTACTTTGTCTCAGCTACCCTAGGCGGTAGCAGGGCAACTTGGCGACAATACCTTCTCTGAATAAGTAACAAACAGAACAGGACAAAACAACACAGAAGAGGAGTCAGCAAGTCAAGGGTCAAAACCAGAGGGACAAAGCAGTACCAAATCGAAATCCTAAAGAGTAGTCACAAGGGAAGCCAAAGGTCAGAATACAATACAATAAGAAGAGCACAGCAAGCAAGGATCAAAGTCACAGGACAGAGTCGCAATAGCCAGCAGACCTGTGTGGGCTGAGGACCTGTGTATAGGAAGTCCAGGACCTGCCCCAGACTTGATTGGTAGACAGGCTGTCAAGCACACAAGCAAGGCTAAGATTAACAGTTAGAGGAGCGGAGAGAAACAAAGGTGCAGGTGACGGGTCTGGCTGAAATTCAATTACAGAGAAATAGTACTAGCACAGTGTTCAGACTGAGCAACAAGAACCTTAAGCAAGGAATCAAACTGAACACGCTTCCTGCGCTGCAGTGTGTGAGCGGAGGGTGGCACAGAGACCCGAAAAGGCAGAGACGTTACAGTTGACGGTACAGAAAGACTGCATGGTAGATTACATATTGAGGAGGAAGACACTGAACCCTAACTCAATATTTGTGGTTCACTGCTTTCAAAAACATCTTTATTCTCAGGAAGTATGACATCTCTGCCGCTACTGGCTGCCAAGACCAGAAGTTGTACAAGTGTTTCCTCCTTCCCCTCCTTTTGAATGTCCCTTGCTGTCCCTGTTTTTTTCCAGTTATTTTATTGCACACTGCTTAGTGATTTGGTAACAATTCTGACGCTGCGTATTTATTTTTTTTCTTTTTAACAAAAAATATTTCAAGAGAAATTGCAAATCACTAAAAGGGTCACATGGTCAGTGAGTATTAGACTACAACTGTGTCAGTAAGTCAGCTTATAATATATAACAAGATTTTTTTCAGATTAGAGCAGGCTTTTTTTTCATATTAGCACAGGCTAGTCTATATTGGGTGAGCACACCAAAAAAAAACGTTGAAATAACAGAGATTCTTTTTTTAGCTTAGCGGTGGCTGCACTACTGCTTATGTATATATGCACAGTTGCACATACAGAGAAACACTTAAGCAATGATTATTTTTTTCAGATTAGCAATGCTTCATCATATTGTGTATTTGATCACCAGAGCAGAAAAAAATCAACCCTTGAAAAATTGCTGTTTTTTTTAAGATTAGTGCAGGGTAGACTATATTGGATGAACACCTTAAAAAAAAGCTGAAATAACAGAGATCCTTTTTCTAGATTAGTGGAGACTGCCCCTACTGTGTATGTATATATGCGCACTTGCTCATACAGAGAGACGCTTAAGCAATGAATAGTTATTTTTTTCAGATTAACAACAAGAATCTGTCACACTGTGTATTTGATCACCAGACTGGAAAAAACAACCTATGGATATTACAAGATTTCTTTAAGATTAGTACAGGCTAGACTGTATATTGGGTGAACACACCAAACACCCTTAAATGTCCCCCTAGGAATAACAGAGATTTTTTTTTTTTTAGATTAGTGAAGACTGCGCTACTGTGTATGTATATATGTTCAGTTGCACATACAGAGAAATGCGTAAGCAATTAATATTTTTTTCAGATTAGCAACAGCGCTCTCACATTGTGTTTTTGGTCACCAGACCGGAAAAAAACCCATGAAATTACAAGATTTTTTTTTTTTAAGATTATCACAGGCAAGACTGTATATTGGATGAACCCATCTGAAATAATGGAGATTCTTTATATAGATTAGCGGAGGTTGCAGTACTGTGTACATTAACTTGTAAATAAACACTTTTTGCAGAGAAGAAAAACAGAGTGCCGTCACATTTTTTTACATGTTGCTAGAATCCATCAGAAAATGTTAACAGATCCTTCAAAAATCCATTAGAAATCCCATTGATTTGATCTGTTGTCCGTTAGTGTCTGTTTTCACCAAATCCATCACAGGCTCGTTATTTTTGCAGACATAATAAAGCAGGGTGCAGGACTTTTGGGTCCATTTAAAATAGCGGACTTATGATGCTAACTGTCCATTACTTTGTAACACTAATGTCTATGGCTAACGGACGGTTGTTCTACATATACTCAGAAAGCAGAACAAAAAAATATACAAAAAAGGATGGTATAAAAATGGACATTAACAGACACTAACTGATGTTAATGTTTCCTTTTTTTTTTTAACTGATCCATTCTGATTAGGTGCATAGATTTCTCCACACCCTGTCGGCATTAGTACATGGCAGCACGAGTGAGCAAAGGCGCCTACTTTCTATGGGCCAATCCCCGCCCCCAGTGGAGAGACATAACCAATTACCACCTGCCACGTTTTTTGTGATTGGTGATGACAAAGGCTCAACTCAGCCTATTGCATTAAGCCAGTGGGAATCGACCAATCAATACACTCCACCTCACTATGATGTGTCGGGCCGCATCAATGCTAATGCGCTCAGAGTGTCTCAGTATCCATTGAAACCCATAAAACAGGTTTTTAGAATCAATATTAGATGCTGACAGATGACTTCAGCGATCATAACTTTTTGATCACTCTTTTCATTTATTTTATTGGGTGAAGGATCTCAACCTTTTTTTGTAGAAAATTGAAATAGAAAAAAATTACTGGTTGTATGGAGGAAGATTTTCCAACCCTAAGATTGTTGGGGGGTCTTTGGGATGAAGTGTAACAAGAATTGGGAAAAGGACTGTTTACAAAGTGTGACAACTTGGGGGAATTAGTCTCATAATGGCGGCTGACTCCTGGTCCAGACAGCGGTGGTTCGTGGTACTGGGCGCCAGATAGATAGCGTTCAGACAGTCCAAGTGTAAAATAAAACTGGCTTTATTCAGCATAGGTGCAACATAGCAAAACAACAAAAAACCTAGGCCACAGTTAGGGCCCTAACTCACTCCTTGAGCCCCTAACTAGCCTGACTCCTGCTCAGCTCTAGCAAAAGTCCCCTGTGGACCCCAACCCTCCTGGCACAGACCGTCTATCTGTCCAGCTGGATCCACAGTTCCTGCCTTCTGCAGGATACTCCAGCCTTCTGGAGTTACGTGCCCCCACCCAAAGGTGTGGCTGAGGGCCTTTTCATGGCTGGCCTGGGTCGCTCCCTAGCGCCCTCTAGGTTCACATACTCACATACCCTCCCCCTCAGCTCACTACCCATGGGGTGAGCTACAATGGGACGAGACATCCTATGACGAAGTCCCTCTTCAACCATGCATGCCTGTCCAGTGTCTCTCCAGAAGTCCCAATCTGGCGGTCTCTTCTTCCAAATTCTGGTTACTCGACATTTCCAGTTTCTCATCACTTTAACTGCTACGCCAAGATCCTGGCCATTCTGTGCAAAGGCAAGTTATGCTTCATCACCTTCACAATTCGCCATACAGGAGATCACATCATTTTCATCACATTTCTCGCCATAGTCCTCAGCCATCCCATTGCATGACTTTGATCCCTTTAGTAAATAGCCGTAAGAATCTTCATCATCTCCTATCATGAATCCACAGGAGCTCAGAGACCAACTAACACATACTACATGCAGATCAATGTCTTTAGAGTATAAATGTTTCACGGGTACCTTTTCCATAACCTTCATTTCAAAGCAAACTTTGCCATCACCATCAAGGCTTAGAAGTTTAGGAGACATAGGCTGCTTGCTCTCCTCTTTGAGATACACAAGCTCTGTACCGCAATATCTTCTCCTTCTGCACGAGGGCCATACTGTACACCCTCACATAATAGATCACGCTGAACTACATTTTCTGGTATGTCTTTAACAACTGTCACATCATTGGAGACATGTAACCATCTCTTACTTCTGCATGCAAATGACGGCTGCTCAGTCTCTGCATTAGAACCTCTACCACGGTTACTTCCATTAGTTAGGGACATAGCAACATTGTATCTCAGACTCTTCTTGTTGCTATTAGCATCAGGCGGTAAAACAACTTCTGCCTCTTCTCTTCTTTTTGGGTTGACTGTATTACTTCCTGACTCCCCCTTCATAGACAACATGGAGTCATTATTCACCATTTGTCCACCAGGCATTTGGCTAGAGACAGGCACAGCAACACCTTTATCCACAATGGCTTCAGACACTTTAGCTGTTGGGACAACATATAATAATAATAATAATAATAGTCCTTTAATAGTCCCACAATGGGGAAATTCAGTGTGTTACAGCAGCAAAGATAAGATAAGCAGATACAAATACAAATACAACATGTACAGGAATGTTCCAAGGTGAGAGGCATTACATTAATAGCAGACAGACAGATAGGACGTAGCAGAGGGGGGGGGGGGGGGGGGATTTAACAGGCAGAGAGATATTTCAGTTCTCTGTATGTAATGATCTCCGCTTAGGTCGGTGTTGGTTGTACAGCCTAACCGCGGTGGGGAGGAAAGACTTCCGATAGCGCTCCTTCTCACACCTAGGGTGGAGCAGTCGGTCACTGACAGTACTGCCCAGCGCAATCACAGTCTCATGCATGGGATGGGAGTTATTCTCCCGCATGGAGCTCACCACGGACAGTATCCTTCTGTCACCACCCACCGCCTGCACTGGGTCCAGTGGGCTCCCCAGGACAGAGCTGGCCCTTCTAATCAGCTTGTCCCTGGTTGATATACTGCTCCCCCAGCAGGCCACTCCAAAGAAGATGGCTGATGCCACTACAGAGTTGAAGAAAGTCCCAAGAAGTGCCCCCCGGATTCCAAAGGCTCTCAGCTGCCTAAGCAGGTAGAGCCTGCTGTGGCCCTTCCTGTACAGGGCCTCCATATTATCTGCCCAGTCCAGCTTATTATTAAGGAGCAAACCCAGGTACTTATAGGTGTTCACAATCTCGATGCCCGTCCCCAGGATGTCCACTGGTTTTGGAGGGCATCTGCCTTTACGGAAGTCCACCACCATCTCCTTGGTCTTCCCCGCGTTAATCTTCAGGTGGTTCTGGTGGCACCAGTCCACAAAAAACCGGTTCAGTTCTCTGTACTCCCTGTCATCATCTTCTGTGATGAGGCCTACTATTGCAGAGTCGTCAGAATACTTCTGTAGGTAGCAGCTGGATGAGTTGCACCTAAAATCAGCAGTGTACAGTGTGAAGAGGAAAGGGGGGAGAACCGTACCCTGAGGTGCCCCCGTATTACAGATAACGGTACCTGACACACAGTCTTGGGCTCTCACGTATTGAGGTCGATTTGTGAGGTAGTCTAGGATCCAGTTGGAGAGGTGGTGGTCCACTCCAGCAAGGCCCAGCTTGTCTCTCAGTAACCTGGGCTGTATGGTGTTAAAAGCACTGGAGAAATCAAAGAACATTATTCTCACCGTGTTCCCTGGTTTTTCCAGGTGAGACAGAGCCCTGTGCAGAAGGTGGATGATGGCATCATCTACCCCAATGCCCGGTCGATAAGCAAACTGGAGAGGGTCCATAGCGGGGCTCACTAGAGGGCGAAGATGTGTGAGAACCAATCTCTCTAAGATCTTCATCAAGTGGGATGTCAGTGCTACAGGTCTGTAGTCGTTGAGATCCATAGGGTGAGGTTTCTTTGGAACTGGTACCACACAAGAAGATTTCCATAATTCAGGGACTATTTCCTGCCTCAGGCTCATATTATACATATATGTAATTATACCACACAGCTGGTCCCCACAAGTATTAATTAGCCTTGCACTGATGTCATCTGGCCCTGCGGCTTTCCTCGCCTTGATCTTTTTCATCTCCTTCCTCACCTGGGCCCGTGTGACGGTCAGACTGTGGTCAGATAAAGACAGATTTCTGGATTTACTGGTCTGTTGGGAAGTAGCCACATGGGGTGAATGGGGTGAAGTCATTGTGGTGAGGGGAGCTGAAGGACATGCTGGGGTGGGAGGAGCTGGTGTGTGATCAAATCTGTTGAAGAATAGGTTTAGTTCATTAAGCCAACTAAAATCTGCCTCAATCTGGCAGACAGACTGTTTATGACCCGAAATTGACTTAAGCCCCTCCCAGACCCTTATGTCTTTTCTTTCCATTTGCTTTTCCATTTTTTTCCTTATAACTGGCTGCGTGGTCAGTCTTCTTACGGACTCTTGTTCCACACTTTTGATGACCCTTCACCTTATTTACCATCTCACAGCCCTCTAGGCTTTGGACCTCATTGGTTTGCAGCTGGACCCACTCTGTCACAGGCAGTGTGTGACCAATCACAGTTTCTTCTTCTGTTGGACCTTCTTTGGCCTCCTCACATTTTGCAGGAAGTCCACCTTTAGCAGCATCTTCCTGGGGAACTATACCCTCTACTTGACATTTTACCGAATCACATGGTTTCATCATAATCTGATCATTGGTATCAACATCAGTGGACAGGTCACTCATGTCTGTCTGACTTAATGATTCTCCTTTCTCTGCCTCTATGCTGGCAGCTTTCTCCAATTCTAACGCCTTCTGTAGCGCACAAATCTCTGATTCCAGCTCCAGAACTTTCTTCACTGCCACATTTTTCTGAGCACCCTCCATCTCAGTATTTGATAAAGACTGCTGCAATTGATCCAATTCTTCTCTTTTAGATTCCACTTCGGTTTTTAACTGTTCAATCTGAAAAGTGTGCTCTTCCAACTTTATTTGTGACTCACGCTTCACTTGATCCATCTGAAACTCCAGCTGTTTCTTGATGCGTGCAATTTCCTCCTGCTTGTTCACTTGCGCCTTTAGTTTAGCAACAAGCATTTTTAGATCTACAATCTCAGCAGATAAATTAGACAGGTTTCCCTCAAACTGAACCCTCATGTCTTCTGTCTGGAGGTCCAATTCTCTCTTGGCCTTTTCCAGCTTGTCATAAGCATTAACCTTCTCCTAAAACCATTTATTTGTAGCTTCTAGTTCCTTTTGCAACTTTTCCTTTAGTTCTTCAACAGAGTCCAAGGACCCAATACTATCCTCCATTTTTTTCTTCATATCAGTCGCCTGAGCCTGTAGTGTTGAAATCTGCTTTGTCAAATCTCTTTTTGCTATCTCCTCTTCCTCTAGTTGCTCAAGGAAACCATTTTTCTCATCTTCCATTTGTTTTAGTTTTGTACTAAGGTCAAGCTTCTGTCGGGTTTCTTCTTGCAAAAGTTCCTGAATGTCCTGAAGCTGAGATTCTAGTGTAGAAACAACTTTGAAAAGTTTGATAAACTTGCTGTCTGCTTGAGAAAGAATCCCTGTGACATTATTCAATTCCACCTGTAGTCTGTTTGCCTTGTCTAGCAGTTCAGCTTGAAACCTGTCCCCTTCTGTGACTTTTAGTTGCAGCTCTTGAAGTTGAGTCTCTACTTTTTTGTGACTCTCCTGTAAGGCTTGCACTTTCTGAGCATGGACAGACAACATCTCCATCAATTCTTTGTCTTTATTTTGCACCAAAACAGACTTCTCATTATCTTCACAAGATCCTGACAGTGCCCTCTCCAGGCTACATATTCTAGCATTGAGTTCCCTTTCTCTTTGTTCCAGAACTCCAGCTCTGCTTCGCCATTCATGGATTTAACCATTTAGGCGAACCTGATGCAAGTTTTGCTCTAACTGCAATGTCTGCACCACAGATTCTAAATCACTCTCTCGGTCAGACACATACTTCCTCAGCTCGGCAATTTCATTTTCTTTGTCAGTTAATGCAGCTGAAAGTTTTTCACACATCCTGACTTGGTCATCCAGACATTCTGACTGAAAAAATTAACTTCTCTCATGTTTAGCAGTTTCAAGGTCATCTCTTAATTTTTCAATGACACTCTCTTTGGCAATGGAGTCTTGAACATGCTGCTCCTTTAAATCCTGCAATTGCTTGTCAAGCACTTGCTTTTGCTCTACACTCTGTATAACTTTATTAGCACATTTCATTTCAGCAAACTCCTTCTTAGTGACACAGTCCATTCCAGGCAAACCCAGTATCACATTTTCACAATGACTAGGATATAAACTCTTTATAGTCTCAAGCTCTTTCTTTAACTTAAGGTTCTCTTTTTCTGATACCTCAAGTTGCCATTTCCAATCAGATATTTCACCTTCATAAATGAACCTGAGGGTTTTAATCTTATCTTGAAGCTGCTGCACCATAATATTTTCATCTTTGGCGCTTTGATGCACTCCAGTATGAGACACACAGTCAGCAGGGACATATTCAATCATAGAACAGAGGTGCTTTAGAAAAACTAAGTCACTCTCATGCAACCCTTTATCTTTACTTGCATTCCACATGCTCTGCTCCGGGTTTTGTGTCTCTCTGCATTCAGACTGCTGCACTAATAAACCTGTGCATAACGTCTCTGCTTTTTTACAAGCTGAAATTCTCTTTTTCTTGCCCATGGTTTACTAACAAGAATACACAATATTCCACAGCAACCTTGGGTTCAACCGGCAGCAACTTTTTGCTATCTTCTGCAGTCACATGTATTCAAACAGTTAACTTATGTGGCACTACAACAACCAGCTTTTTCTTCTGTCTTCCACAGAAAACACCAACATGGCACCATAGCCTTTCACATAGACTGTTTGCAGTATCCAGCTTCTACACACATTGCTTACTTTCTTGCCATCAGCAAACATTTCACAGACTTCTGTGCCACAGTATACACAAAGTCCATTCCCTGGATTCCTCTTCTAGAGTTTTACTTTCACCAGTTTTTACACACACTTTACTATGTTGCAATTCACTCACCCCTTCCTGGGTTTCTCAGTTGAAATCACAGATTTCTTCCAGCTGTAGGCCACAATGCACACTTAGCAGTACTGCAGTCACCAACCACTTGTCTTCCAGGACTTGCGTGGATCTCTTTATGCCCGAATCCGTAGCACCATATGTGACAACTTGGGGGAATTAGTCTCAAAATGGCGGCTGACTCCTGGTCCGGACAGCAGTGGTTCGTGGTACTGGGCACCGGATAGATAGCGTTCAGATGGTCCAAGTGTAAAATAAAACTGGCTTTATTCAGCATAGGTGCAACATAGCAAAACAACAAAAAACCTAGGCCACAGTTAGGGCCCTAACTCACTCCTTGAGCCCCTAACTAGCCTGACTCCTGCTCAGCTCTAGCAAAAGTCCCCTGTGGACCCCAACCCTCCTGGCACAGACCGTCTATCTGTCCAGCTGGATCCACAGTTCCTGCCTTCTGCAGGATACTCCAGCCTTCTGGAGTTACGTGCCCCCACCCAAAGGTGTGGCTGAGGGCCTTTTCAGGGCTGGCCTGGGTCGCTCCCTAGCGCTCTCTAGGTTCACATACTCACAAAAGTTACGGCTGTCCACTAAATATCCTCCTATATCAGATGATACAGCGATTTGCTGTTTTTTTTAAAGGTTTTGAACAGCTTTCACATTTACATTTTAGGAAAATTAGATCTTTGTCTAACCTTTTTCCTTGGGAATTTGACATACTGAAGGGTTTAGAGCCAAATGACTCCAGTGTAATAAAACCTTCTGACAAAGGTGGGAATTTGGTTGTTTTATATTGAGACATATTCAAATGTGTAATACAATTTTGGATGACACTAATTGTTATGAGGTGTGTCTGAGCTGCGGAATAATTCGATGAAAACTAAGGACAAGCATTTGATTATATCACAAGGCATTATGGGAAAGGAGCTGGGGAGCTCATTCGCCCTCTATTGGATGTAACAAATCCTCAATTTGCTTTTGACTCACCGAGCCTTGAGACAGCAAAAGGGATTTTAGCCAAGCCAATTTCACTTATCTGCATACAGCGCTGTTTCCGGATTGTTGTCCTTCATCAGTACAGAGCAAAGTGAATTGGCTGGCTTAGTGGGAGGCAATGAGTGGGTTAGGGACAAGAATCTCTCACATTGAGGAGAGCACCAGTGAAGGTGTGTAGAGATTTTAATTGCCTTTTGCCCTCTACTTAGCATCTACATATCACAAGGCATTATGGGAAAGGAGCTGGGGAGCTCATGCGCCCTCTATTGGATGTAACAAATCCTCAATTTGCTTTTGACTCACCGAGCCTTGAGACAGCAAAAGGGATTTTAGCCAAGCCAATTTCACTTATCTGCATACAGCGCTGTTTCCGGATTGTTGTCCTTCATCAGTACAGAGCAAAGTGAATTGGCTGGCTTAGTGGGAGGCAATGAGCATTTGATTAGTGAGAGTGAATTTGCCTTTTTGCTTCCACTACATCCTACCAGGGCTACATTTTATTCCCTACTAAAGATTCACAAGGCATTATATCAAGCTTAAAAAGTTGAACCATTGTTGAAGGTATAAACAGTGTTAGAATGCATCCCTATACATTGATGAGGTTCTTCGACCATTTGTCATATCATTATTGTCAAACATGAAAGACACAGCAGTGGTGTTAAAAAGGTTGAAAGATATTTCAGTCCCCCCAAATGTTCTGCTGGCTAGTCTCGATGTGATGGCCATCTACAGTTCCATCCCCCATGATCGAGGGTATGAGGCTGTGGGGAACTAACCTAGATCTGGGGACAATCATCTGTCCGCACATAACGATTTTGTATTGTGGCTACTTACCTTTGTCCATGAATATAACACCTTTTTGTTTAACTGCTGTTTCTCCCACCAGCTCAGGGGTGTGGCTATGGGCAGTCCCTGTGACCCAACTTATGCCAACTTTTACCTGGGCTGGTGGGAGAAAGAGGTGGTATTCAATGAAGCTATGGACAGATGGTCATCGGCCATTTTATTCTGGCTTATCAATAACATACTCATCTTATGCTTCGTTCACACCTGCGCTTGGTGTCCGTCCGTCGCCAATCCAGTGAAAATCTCGGCGAACTGGATTGGCGTCGGATACAGACCGGTCAGCGGCGCATTGGTTAAAAACCCATTCATTTGAATGGGTTTTTAAAGCAGTGCTTGTGGTGTGCGCTTACACCCTCTGCGCTGCGAATCCTTTTTTTTTCGTCGGAAACAAAGTCGGACACGCAGGACTTCGTGTCCGACGAAAAAAAAAGGATTCGCAGCGCAGAGGGTGTAAGCGCACACCCGCGCACTGCTTTAAAAAACCCATTCAAATGAATGGGTTTTTAACCAATGCGCCGCTGACCGCTCTGTATCCGACGCCAATCCAGTTCGCCGAGATTTTCACTGGATTGGCGACGGACGGACACCAAGCGCAGGTGTGAACCCACCCTTATGGGGAGGTACTAGAGATGAATTTGTGGAGTTTGTGCGGCTGCTCAAATTTAATGGATTGGGCCTATTTTTTTTTTTACATTGGATATTCATGACTCAATGATAACTTTTTTTGGATCTACATATAAGAAAATCGAGGAGGTTGAGTACTACAATTTTCAAAAAAGAAACTGCAACAAATTGCTTGTTAAAATGGGAGAGCTGGCACCCCAATTTTATGCGAAAAAGGCAATTTCTGCAATTACACAGAAATTGTACCTATTTATCAGACTATCAATATGAAGCTCATAACATACGACACAGGTTTTTACAGAGAGGTTATCCTGATGGGGTGTTGAAAAGTGCGCACCAATATGCTCTATCAGTTGACAGGAATAGCCTCCTACAAAGTAAGTGATGATAATTTTGCATAATTTCTGCACTCTATGTTGAGTGAGATCCCAGCAGTGACCTTACACAGAGGACTGAACCTTAGGGATAAATTGGTACATAGTTATCTTCAACCTACAACGCAACATCCGTGGTTGCAACAAAGGTCCATGGAGGTGGTTGGCACTTTTGCACATGGGAGTTGTAGAGCAATCTTTCAAAATAGAGAATTCATTAATTGTAAGTCATCTGGAGTTGATCTGATCAAATGCTCCTGAGGATCCCAATACAGTATGCCAGTAAGGGAAAACGATAAGGGAATTCCACAGGAAGATGAGAGATCACATCAATGGCATTGTTCGCAGGAACAACATTCATGACATAGCATGACATGTAGGGGAATGTCAAAATGGTGCTCATCCCACATAAAATTCCAAGGTATAGAGATGGTACGACCGTCCCCAAGGAGTGGTGATTTTGAACAGAAATTACTACAGAGGGAGGCACGCTGGATCTTCTACAGGGGCTATATGAAAATATTTCTTTTGTCTGCTTTATCTAATTTTGATATGTCTATATAGGTACGGACCCCTCCCTATTTGTTATTCAACTTATTTTTGAGAATCAATTTTTTTCCATCTCTCTTGTATGGTCCATCCAAGCATAATTCTATACATGATTTTTGTTCATTTTATGTTTAAATTGCTCCAAGAGGACTATATCTCATCAGCAGTGTATGTTTCATTTTTAATGCAATGTTGTCCCTTCATATACTCTACTTGGGGGATATTAAAATATGATCACAGTAGCCATCTGTTATTATCTAATATTGATTCTGATACCCGGTTTGTTTATCTTCTACTTACCTGCTTTATGGGTTTCCATGGATACCGAGACGCTCTCTCAGTGAGCTTGACGTGTGTGGCCAGACACATCATAGGGAGGTGGTGTGTATTGATAGGTCAAGTCGCATTGGCTTAATGCGATAGGCTGAGATGAGCCCTTGTCATCACTGGTGTCACAAATGATGTGGGTGGTGATCGGTTATGTCTCTCCTTTGGGGCAGGGCTTTGATCATATAAAGCCTGCGTCTCCACTCACTTGTGCGGCCATGTACTAGGGGAATAGTTGACTAGTGCACTAGTGTCAACGGGGATCAGGGGAATCTATGCACCTAATCATTAGGAATCATCCATCTTTAACAAGTAATGAATTCATTTAAGCTCCTCTGAGGAAGCGCTATGTTGAGCTGTAGTGTAGAAACGTATCGGTGTACATTAACCCTGTTTAGAAATCCTAGCTATGATATACAAGTTCATCTCTATAAATTAGAATATCATCAAAAAATAATTTTTTTTTTTAGTAATTTAATTGAAAAAGTGAAACACATATTATATTGAGTCATTACAAACAGAGTGAACTTTTTCAAGTGTTTATTTATGTTAATGTTGATGATTATGGCTTACAGCCAAGGAAAACCCAAAAGTCATTATCTCAGAAAATTAGAATATTATATAAGACCAACTGTAAAAAAAATATTTAACACAGAAATGTTGACCAAATGAAAGGTATGTACAGTAAATGCACTCAATACTTGGTCAGGGCTCCTTTTGCATGAATGACTGCATCAATGCGGCATGGCATGGAGGCGATCAGCCTGTGGCACTGCAGAGGTGTTACGGTAGCCCAGGTTGCTTTGATAGCAGCCTTCAGCTAATCTGCATTGTTGGATCTGGTGTCTCTCATCTTCCTCTTGACAGTACCCCATAGATTCTCTATGGGGTTAAGGTCAGGTGAGTTTGTTGGCCAATCAAGCATAGTGATACTGTGGTTATTAAACCAGGTATCAGTACTTTTGGCAGTGTGGACAGGTGCCAAGTCCTGTTGGAAAATGAAAATTCCATCTCCAAAAAGCTTGTTGGAAGAGGGAAGCATGAAGTGCTCTAGAATTTCCTAGTAGATGGCTGTGTTGACTTTGGTCTTGATAAAACACAGTGGACCTACACCGGCAGATAGCATGGCTCCCCAAAACATCACTGATTGTGGAAAGTTCACACTAGACCTCAAGCAGCTTGGATTGTGTGCCTCTCCACTCTTCCTCCAGACTCTGGGACCTTGATTTCCAAATGAAATGCAAAATTTACTTAAATCTGAAAACAACACCTTTGACCACTGAGCAACAGTACAGTTCTTTCTCTCCTTGGCCCAGGTAAGACGCTTCTGGCATTGTCTATTGGTCATGAGTGGCTTGACACATGGAATGCGACACTTGTAGCCCATGTTCTTGATACGTCTGTGTGTGGTGGCTCTTGAAGCACTGACTCCATCAGCAGTCCACTCCTTGTGAATCTCCCCCAAATTTTTTAATGGCCTTTTCTTAACAATCCTATCAAGGATGCGGTTATCCTGGTTGCTTGTGCACCTTTTTCTACCACACTTTTTCTTTCCACTCAACTTTCCATTAATATGCTTTGATACAGCACTCTGTGAACAGCCAGCAATGACCCTTTGTGGCTTACCCTCCTTGTGGAGTGTGTCAATGACTGTCTTCTGGACATCTGTCAAGTCAGAAGTCTTCCTCATGATTGTGTCGCCTACTGAACCAGACTAAGGGACCTTTTTAAACGCTTAGAAAGCCTTTGCAGCTGTTTTGGGTTAATTATTCAAATTTTCTGAGATAATGACTTTTTGGGTTTTCCTTGGCAGTAAGCCATAATCATCAACATTAACATAAATAAACACTTGAAAAAGTTCACTCTGTTTGTAATGACTCAATATAATATATGTGTTTCACTTTTTCAATTAAATTACTAAAAAAAAAAAAAATAACTTTGATGATATTCTAATTTATTAAGATGCACTTGTACCAGATGCTGGGACATATCAGATTTATATTCAATGACTAATAAATTACTCCTTTACAGTATACCTAGCCATGTTGCACTACTGCTGGGTTACCTTACTATTTAGATTATAGCCTGTTTAAAAAAGGGGCATGTCAAAAGTCAGGTAGTCCACTGTATAACTATACAAAACTGCTGGATATTCTTAGAAAGTGACATTGTGGCATATTGACATATTCCAACAGGCTTTTAAATGCCCCTATTTCTGTGGAGATGGGGCTACTAAATATCTAGTTCAATCAATGTTCACTTTGGTGAGGTATTAGATAACATGTTGAGAACACTCCCACTGGTTGAGCCTAATTTTTAGACAATTGTGCGTCTTTATGTTATATTTTAATAGTTATTAATAAAGTATTGTTTTTAGTGTCCTATTGTTAGGTAGTGACTCTCGTATTTCGTATTTATATTCGTCCTTTTGGGTAAGCCTACTTTTGTATCACTATTGATTACTCAGATTTTTTTCAAACTCTCAAACACTATAGTTAATAAAATTTGGCCAATAAGTTATTGACACCCCAAATTGGTGTAATTAGAAAATGCATATCATTCTGCAGAAAAAAAAGCCCTCATATGGCTATATCACCAGAAAAATTGTAATAAATTGCTTGTGCAATACGACAACAAAAAAAACAAAAATCGCCAAATCCTTATGGCAAAACTGCCTGTGCAGGAAGGGAATGTGCAAGCGTACATCAGGTTATACCTTAAATTTAGAGCTTACAGGGTAAAAGACACCAGAAGTAACCCCAAAGTGACCCTCCAATCATAAAGCTACAGGGAAAATAATGGAGAATTTGGTGTACCCTATCCGCGCAGCTTACATGTTCACTTTTCACCATCCACTGGAAAACCAATACTCACTTGGAAAACTAATCTCTAGGACAACTAATCTAGGAAAACTAATACTCACTATGGCCCTTTTTTGAGGGGTGCAGTTTTCAAAATGGGGTGACTCCATGTGTTGTTTGGGCACAAAGCCGGGCACAGATATTTGTTTTTTTGGAGTACAGTTAGACGATTTGGTTTTTGGACACCATGCCACTTTTGAAGAGCCCCTGAAATGCCAGTAAAGGGGAATCCCCTGACATGTTACCCCATTTTGTAAACAACACCCCTGAAGGAATTTATTCAGGGGAACAGTGAACATTTTTACCTCACAAGTGTTGCATTAAATTATTTCCAAAACTGAATTTGCAGCTGATGGTGAAAAGTGAAAATAGCAATTTTTCCAGAGATACATAATTTCAGTGTGCAATATATCATACCCAACTTGTGTCAGAGATGAACACTCCAAAAGCTGTTGTGCCCTGGATAACCAATTAACAGTTTCTGGAGTGTATGCCCTTGCTTAGGCAAGCTTGGCGCAACATAATGGACACCGAAATGGCATATCTCTGGAAAAATTGCAGCTGTACATTCATTTCTGGAAACTAAATTAATGCAACACTCAAAGGTTAAAAATGCTTGCTAATCCCTTGAGGGTTATAGTTTCCAAAATGGGGTCATTTTTCTGTGGATTCCACGTTATTGCCAATTTAGGTGCTCAGAAAAGTAGCATGACATCCAAAAAACAAACTGTGCTCCAAAAACTTCTGTGTCCGGCTGTGTGCCCAAACACCAGTTTATACCCACATATGACACTGTTATGTACATTATTCTGGGTTGAGTAGTGTCATACATGTGGGCATAAACTGATGTTTGAGCACACAGCAGGGTGCAGATGTGAAAGAGTGCTATGAGGCTTTTGGAGCTCAGATTTGGTTTCTGGATGCCATGTCATATTTTCAGAGACCCTAAAAAGGCCCCTACAAAATGGGGTCACTTGGGGAATTCCAATTTACTGGCACCTGCGGGACTTGCAAAAACAATATGGCCAGTCCCTCTACGTCTACACTCCAAAAGCTAAAAAACAAAGTGCTCCTTCCCTTCTGAGCCCTGCTGTGTGCAAAAAGCAGTTAATGCCCACAACTAAAAGTTTTAGGAGTGTGTATCTCTGTTGACACAAAGTTGGTATAACATATTGGGCACTGAATTGGCATTACCCCTTAAAAAAATTAAAATTTACATTTTCATTGATTTTTGGGAAGCACTCTTGGGCTCAAAATAATAATAATAGCCTTTTAGAAATTCATTGAAAGCTGTAGTTTCTAAAATGGCGTTATATTTTGGGGGTGAATTATTTATTTTATCTCATGGCCTCTGCAAATGCCCACCAATGCAGTGTAAATGTGCAAATTAGGCCTCAAATGCACATGGTTCTTTTTCACTTGCAAAAGATTAGGGCCACATGTAGGGCATTTCTAAAGTCAGTAAGCTGGAGAGCTGACCACTGACCACAGTGCCAAAAGCTGGGCATGACATATTGGGCACTGAAATAGCAGATATCTAGGAACATTTCAATTTTCATCAACCACTGCACATTTCTTTTTGGAAACCATCTCTTGGGTCAAAATGGTCAATACCCCATGATAAATTCTTTGAGGGGTGTAGTTTCCAAAATGGGGTCAGTTTTGGGGTTTTTCATTGTACTGGTACTTTAGGGGCTCTGAAAATGTGACATGGCAGCCCCTTTTCTTCTTTAACCCCTTGTGAAAATGAAAAATTTGGGGATAAATTGACAGTTTATTGGAAAAAAGTATTTGTAAATGTGGCTTTGTAATATTTGAGGGGTGCAGTTTTATAATCGGAGTGATTTATTGATATATAGGCCTTTAAAATCACCTTCAGATGTGAAATTGTCCCTTACAAATGGGTTTCAGAGATTTTTTTAAGGCCGGGGCCCCATGTAGTGTTAACGCCACAGCAAAAACTGCATTGTGTGGAGAGGGGAGCAAGATTCCTCAAAAAACAAAGAGGAACATCCGTGCTTTCCATTTATGTGTCCTTTATTTAGTTGCTCAAAATACAGAACATGTTTCGGGGATTAGGGACCCCTTTCTCAAGTGTATATTAGGCATAATAGGGTACATGTCTGTATATGGTACAATTTATAGGAATACAATGGATTGGGATCATCCACTAGGGGAGGGGTGAAAACTTCAACCAAAGAAAACATAAACTTTCAATAGCATGAATACAATGCATTGCAATAAGTTTCATTATTCTCACAGAGCGTTTCTTGAAGTTTATCAGCTTCTGGTGGGGCATCTTGAACATAAGTAAGGGTAGGAGCGCCAAAAGACATATTCGGCGTTCCTAGGTTGTTACTGCGTATGCGCAGCCTACAGAGCCACTGTAGCTGCACTGTACAGGCAAGGGGAAAAAAGTCCTATTGCACATGCCCATCGGGGATGCGCTGCCGGAGCTGGCCAGCTGATTCTACCAGGTTGCGAGAGACGTCTGTATAAGGAAATGATCTGTGAGTATATTGAAAATGATTGTAATGCATTGTATTCATGCTAGTTTATAAGTTTTCTTTGTTTGAAGTTTTGGCCTGTCCCATAGTGGGTGGTCCCAATCCATTGTATTCCTATAAATTGTACCATATACAGACATGCACCCTATTATGCCTAATATAAACTTGAGAAATGGGTCCCTAATCCCCAAAACACGTTGTGTGTTTTGAGCAACTAAATAAAGGACATTTACTGAAAAGCGCAGTTGGGGATCATGCTCCCCTCCCCATACCACATTGTATCCCGCCTGGATCCAGAGCATCCAGACACCCCTAGTTCCTGCAGCTTCCTGCAATATCATGGTACCTTGATGCTTCTATAGCAGTTGTGACTTTTCACAACTGTTAAAGGTGAGAGTACATCCAGACCACTGATCGCATTCATATATTGCATCTTGATACTCCTATAGCAGGTGTGACTGTTCTCGACTGTTTACTACATCCAGACCACTGATCACAATTTTATCTGTGCAAGTGCACTTTCTCTGTTCCACACTCCTCTCCTGAGCACTACCAATTTCTTTTTGTCAAAACTGTATTACGCTATGTTCCACGTTGTTGTTTTTTTCTCATCTTTAAAGTACAGCAAAAACCGCAGCATTTTACAGTAATTAGAAAGTGGATGGATAATCCCATCCACACATTGCAGAAAAATATCTGTTGCGTTTTTGTAAATCACAACATGTCAGTTATACATATGGAAATTCTAGCGTTTTGTAGCGTATAGGTATTATTGAAGCAGAAAGTCTACAGAGGAGAACTCTGCGGACTTTCTGTGCAAAGTCCTGCGGGAAAATCTGCAATGCATTTCTGACCCGGTTTTTCCAAAATTGCTTTTTGGCTGCAGCTCATTGCGTGGGGCCTTAGCCTAAATTTGGAAAATCACTGTTATACTTGTAAATCTTCTAACGTCCAAAATAAATTAAAAGACAATTACAAGAAAATGCCAACATAAAGCAGAGAGATGGTAGTTAATATTTATTTCCAAATTTCCAATTTTTCATAAATAAATGCATAAAATATTGATCAATGTTTACTACTAACATGAAGTACAATATGTCACGAAAAAAACTGTCTCAAAATCATGTGGGTAAGTTAAAGCATCTCAAAGTTATTGCTACGTAAACTGACATATGTGAGTTGCAGTTTTTGTACTTTATCTAAATCCACAGCACACAACAGCAATGATCTTGGCAAACAGACAGTTCAACATATACAGTTCAACAGAGCTAATAAATTTACCTTTTTTAAATCTAATCATCTACACAGTCTGTGCAACAACACACTGTAACACCCCTTTCGGCTAACCTCTGTAGGCAGGGTGTGTTGTAGTTCTCACCTCACTATGGTGCAGTGCCTCCACCTGAATCTTGCTGGGAGCTCTGTAGAAATGCAGTAGGGTCTTCCATTTTTTCTAGTGGTTGACTCAGGAAACTCCCATCTAATGCACAAGAGTTAACAGGTTTATTATCAGAAGAATAAACAATGGTGAACTTAGTAAAAATCATAAAGTGCAAACAGAGAAACGGTTCAGTGATTCATATGACAATAAACAGGTAGTAAACCCCCTAGTGGTGGCAATGGGCTATGTGCCAGGCCTGGCTGGTATAATGGACTATGGGGAATAACCCAGGGTTAAGATACTGTTTTATCAAACACTGGAGAAAAGTTACCCACAGATAATAGTCATCACACACACATGCAATTATACTGCAGGTCACAGCTTTCACTCCTAAATAATGGCACACAATGCAAAGTAACTAATGGATACCACAATGAAAAGAACACAGTTCAACCATTAGGGACAGTTGCCGCAGACAATGGCACACATTTAGGAAATGGTGGTGCACTGTAGACACAGCAGATCCTTTCTGCAACAGTTCTCAGTAACTTTCTAACAGCAGTACAACAAATTCCAGCAAAATATAATGACTAACTCTTTCAGGAAATCTGGTGCCAGCTTGTAGTACCACTGAGTACTGTAGCAGGCTTCTTGCTCTACCACTCACAGACTTTTAGGCCACAGGCCCCATTAAGCCTATGGCTTACAAGCTAAGCCCGATACTTACCTGACTGCTCTCCGGCGCCTCCTGCTTCTTCCTGCTCCGGGCGCACATGACGTCACATCAGTGCGCCCGGAGCAAGAAGGAGTGGAACCGTGGAGCAGACAGGTGAGTACTGAACTAATGCTGCCATAGGGGAGGACCAGTGAAGGGGCCACTGTATGGCCCATACAGATCAGCGATCAGCAGTATGGAGCCACTTTCAGTGCCCGTCCTGTACACAATACGGGGCAGCTGAAAGCTCTGTCCACTGTGCATTAGCTGGGCACCATCACTGCATCTCAGAACATATTGAAGTCAGTAGGAGCAACTGAGGACAGGCCATAAAAAAAGTTAACCCTGGACAACCCCTTTAATATGCCTCACACAGTTTAAAAAAAAACTGTAACCTTTATTAAATTTTTACAAGAAGTTAAACGTACAAACAGAAAGGCAGTGCAAACCAAACACAACAACTTACGCCCAACACAGTTTAATGTCCCCCCACAGGATGTTAGCCCCCATCAATGCCCCCACACAATCTAATGGCCTCATCACTGTTCCCCATACAGTAAGGGGAACCAGTGAAGAGGCCACTGTATGGGGGGCCATAAAAACATTTGGCCCAGACAACCCCTTTAAAGAGGTTGTCCATAAATTGGAGCGACCACTGTGGTGGCCAGGGAGGTGTAAAAATTTAAAAAAAAAAAGCATACTCACCTGTCCCCAACACCCCATTGACCCCTGCCTGTGTCTGTTCGGTCTAATGGCGGTGCTGCATTTCTGGCCTCAGTGATCACATGGGGTGCAGGACTCCCAGCAAGAAGGCACCAGCACGAGACTGAATGGACACATTGGCGGCTCGCCACATGATTTTCTCCAAATACTGGACGACCTCCTTAAAGGATTTATCCATCTTTCTAATATTGATTGTGCTTAGGATAGGCCATCAATATTACATCTGCGGGGGTCCGACAGCCAGGACCTCTGCAGATCAGCTTTTCCAGGACAATGTGGCTACAGGTAATGGTAACAATTCTAGGAGCCACGCTGTTCACTTGCCATACAGGGTGTAGCAGTGGGTTTAGGTAGTGCAGTGGTGCACATCGTATGGCGGGTGAGCAGCATGGCTCCCGACATGTTATTACCTTTAGCTGCCCTATCACGGTACAGCTGATCTGCAGGGGTCCTAGCAGTGGGCCCCTAGAAATAATTCCACTGGTGGACCCTAGACATCCCAGTCCGACACTGTTATAGTGCCACATTATAAATAATAGTCCCTGCTTATAAACAGTGCCCCATATCAGTAATAGCCCCCCTCATAAATAGTGCTCCAATATAAATAGCCCCCCTTATTAATAATAGCCCTCTCATAAATAATAGTTCACCTTATAAATAAAAGTCCACATTATCAATATTAGCCTTCTTAACAATAATACCCCCTTATAAATAATAGCCCCTTTAACAATATCCTCCTTATAAAGTTTCCCTCTTATAAATAAAAGCGACCACATTATAATAACTTCCTATATATATATATATATATATATATATATATATATATATATATATATATAGTATATATATATGTGTCCCCTTATTATAGGCCTATTATAAATAATTATCCCCTTATAAATAATAGCCCTCCTTATGTTATCCCCTTAAAATAGACCCCCCTTATATATAATTTCCTCTTATAATAGCCCCCTTATATTTAATAGTTTCTTCCTTTATAAATAATAGCCCCCTTATAAATAGTTAAATAGTTCCTCCCTTATACATCATAGCCCCCTTATAACAATCCACCTTATATACAGGTATAATAGTTCCTCTCCTATAATAGCCCCCTTATATATAATAGTCTCCCCCTTATAAATAACAGTTAACTGTTATATATCAGACTCCTCCTTATATATAATAGTTCCTCCCTTATACATAATAGTCTCCTTAAATATAACAGACTCCCTTATAATAGCCCCCCCTTATATATAATTTCTCTCTTATAATAGCGCTCCTTATATACAGTATAATAGTTCCTCTCCTATAGTATCCCCCTTATATATAACAGTCCCCCCTTATAGCCCACTTATATTTAATAGCCCCCCTTACTGTATATTTAACAGTCTCCCCCTTATATATAATAGTTCCTCTCCTATAATAGCGCTCCTTATAGATAACAGTCCCACTTTATAATAGCCCACCTTATATATAATTCCTCTCTTATAATAGCACTCCTTATATATAAGTCCCTCTCCTATAATATCCCCCATTATATATAACGGTCCTCCTTATAATAGCCCACTTATATTTAACAGTCCCCTTATATACAGTGGGGAAAAAAAAGTATTTAGTCAGCCACCAACTGTGCACATTCTCCCACTTAAAAAGATGAGGCCGGCCTGTAATTGTCATCATAGGTAGATCTCAACTATGAGAGGCAAAATGAGAAAACAAATCCAGAAAATCACATTGTCTGATTTTTAAAGAATTTATTTGCAAATTATGGTGGAAATTAAGTATTTGGTCAATAACAAAAGTTCATCTCAATACTTTGTTATATATCCTTTGTTGGCAATGACAGAGGTCAAACGTTTTCTGTAAGTCTTCACAAGGTTGGCACACACTGTTGCTGATATGTTGGCCCATTCCTCCATGCAGATCTCCTCTAGAGCAGTGATGTTTTGGGGCTGTCGCTGGGCAACACGGACTTTCAACTCCCTCCAAAGGTTTTCTATGGGGTTGAGTTCTGGAGACTGCTTAGGCCACTCCAGGACCTTGAAATGCTTCTTACGAAGCCACTCCTTCGTTGCCCTGGCGGTGTGCTTGGGATCATTGTCATGCTGAAAGACCCAGCCACGTTTCATCTTCAATGCCCTTGCTGATGAAAGGAGGTTTGCCCTCAAAATCTCACGATACATGGCCCCATTCATTCTTTCATGTACACGGATCAGTTGTCCTGTTCCCTTTGCAGTGAAACAGCCCCAAAGCATGATGTTGCCACCCCCATGCTTCACAGTAGGTATGGTGTTCTTTGGATGCAATTCAGCATTCACTCTCCTCCAAACACGACGGGTTGTTTCTACCAAACAGTTCTACGTTGGTTTCATCTGACCATATGACATTCCCCCAATACTCTTCTGGAACATCCAAATGCTCTCTAGCAAACTTCAGACGGGCCCGGATATGTACTGGCTTAAGCAGGGGGACACGTCTGGCACTGTAGGATCTGAGTCCCTGGCGGCGTAGTGTGTTACTGACGGTAGCCTTTGTTACGTTAGCCCCAGCTTTCAGCAGGTCATTCACTAGGTCCCCCCGTGTGGTTCTGGGATTTTTGCTCACCGTTCTTGTGATCATTTTGACCCTATGGGGTGCGATCTTGCGTGGAGCCCCTGATCGAGGGAGATTATCAGTGGTCTTGTATGTCTTCCATTTTCTAATTATTGCTCCCACAGTTGATTTCTTCAAACCAAGTTACTTGCCTATTGCAGATTCAGTCTTCCCAGCCTGGTGCAGGTCTACATTTTTGTTTCTGGTGTCCTTCCACAGCTCTTTGGTCTTCACCATAGTGGAGTTTGGAGTATGACTGTTTGAGGTCGTGTCTTTTATACTGATAACAATGTCAAACAGGTGCCATTACTACAGGTAATGAGTGGAGGACAGAGGAGCCTCTTAAAGAAGAAGTTACAGGTCTGTGAGAGCCAGAAATCTTGCTTGTTTGTAGGTGACCAAATACTTATTTTCCACCATAATTAGCAAATAAATTCTTAAAAAATCAGACAATGTGATTTTCTAGATTTGTTTTCTCATTTTGTCTCTCATAGTTGAGGTCTACCTATGATGACAATTACAGGCCGGCCTCATCTTTTTAAGTGGAAGAACTTGCACAATTGGTGGCTGACTAAATACTTTTTTTTTCCCCACTGTATAACAGTTTCCCTCTTATAATAGCCCCCCTTATATATAATAATTCCTCTCTTATAATAGTGCCCCTTATGTATAATAGTTCCTCCATTATAAATACTAGCCCACTTATATTTAATAGATCCCTCACTATAAATATTAGCCCCCCTATAAATAATAGTTTTCCCCCTTAGCAGGTAATACCTTTCCTTAACCAGAAAACAATAAATCTTTTACTCACCTTACCGCACTCCCACGATGAATGGAGCAGCTGAAGAGTTTCCCTGTAGTGACACAGGTGGTGCAATGCAGTGATGTCATCACGCCACCTGTGCCGCAACATCCTGTTTTACTGATGGTCCTCTATGGCAGAGCAGGGACTTTTCAGCTCCCTGCTCTGTCATAGAATTTAGCAGTATTGGTACACCTGTGGAGCTCCCGGGATAAAAGCCATCAGGCTAAAAGCCTGATACTCGAAATGCCGGGGTCCCTGGGCAATTGCCCCCCCCCCCCCAACGCTGGCCCTGCATAACGTAGAGTTTCCTCACTATAATGGTAGATATGATGTAAGGCACAGAAGTAATGGATACTGTTTGTGCTATCACTAGAAGATGCGAGAACCCGGAGGCTGAGAGCAGTAGTAGTAGTACAAACACAAAGTTGTCACAGCACTGTTGGCTTGTTAACTCAACCAAATCCTCCAGATCTACTGGGGTGGTGCAGAGCTCAGGGGCCTGCAGTGTACCTGATGATGATGGAAGTCATTCCACCAGGGCACGTCTTAGTGGTCTTCAGCCCTCCTGAGCTAGTTGGGAGTTGGAGTGCCTATGATGTTGATGAAGGACATAAAACTAAGGAGACTCAAGGTTGTAGGAAATAGATCAAATATAACTTTACTGGCAAAATGGTGCAGTAAGGCAACCAAAAGCTTCCAGTTAATGGAAGTACAGTCCTTATAAAAAAAGATCCACTGTGAGTGTGATATGAGCCCAATGGATGGTAGTTCTAGCAGTCTGTACTTGAATCTCTCTCATTAAGGGTGCATTCACATATATCAGGTCTCAGCTTCTATTTCTCTCCAGCGTGGTGCACACAAGCCGTAGGAAAAAGTGATAGCAGAACGGACCCCATAGTTTTCCATAGGATCTGTTCTTGTGCAAGCTGCTTCAGTTTATGTTCCGGATAGTGCCAGATCTCTACAGGAGCCGGATTAAAAAACGTTCCCTGCAATGTTTTTCTGTCCAGCTCCCTCAGACGTTTGGCTCCATAACAGTAAAACCACTAGGTGCTGTCGTATCCAGTGAAAGCAAAAGGGGGAGGGGCAGAGTAGCCACACACTATTCACATTGCTTTGCTTACAAGCAACAATGCAGCAGCATTCAGACTCCCAGTTGGAGAGGCAGAGGCCTAACAATCACAGTCACAGGGGTGTGACTGCGACTGGGCTCACAAGAGTAGAGGCCCATGGCCAGATGGGGATGTCCAGGACCTCGCAGCATTATGACAGTGGTCCGGTTAAAGCCTGATTCCCCTACCGCTATCTCTGCCATAGACCTCCAACATCTGAGGGCACTCATCTTTGTTGCCTGTGGACATCACTGTACTGAACTCTCTAGACAGCAAAGATGAGTGTTAATCTCTGCTGGCGGATGTGTAGTATTTTTACATATACTTCTCTTGCACAGTGGTACAGTCACTCTCAAGGGGAAACATACAGGTTAAAGGCGTTTTCCCAGCTCCCATTTCAGTAGCTTTGCCTGCTGTCTCTTCTTCTCACTTCTTGTATGTTTCTGCAAGCTGGTGGGAGGGCTTTGACTGTTTGATGAACAAGACACTATGAAGTATCACAATATAGACTTTGCCTTTACCATGAGGGAGAGATTATTTATTATGATTACTAGAAATCTAATAAAAATGCAGATCAAATAATATGCACTGTAATTGTTTATTACATTATTGGGAAAAAAATGTAATTTTTCATTTTTATGTTATGTTAATAAAATCTGTGAATCAGCTGTGGGGTCAAAATGCTCAGTATACCCCCTAGGTTAATTTCTTGAGGGGGTTAGTTTTCAAAATGTAGTCACTTTTGGGGGGTTTGCATTGCATTGAAACCTTAGGGGTTATTAAAATGAGACATGACACCTGAATAGATCTGTCCCTGATATCTCCATTGCAGTCTCTGGCCTTACCATAACTCCTAGGCAGTATGCCCGCTGCCTCGGGGTTTTGTTTGACTCAGACCTTTCCTTCACCCCCCATATCCAATCACTCGCATGCTCATGTCATCTCCATCTCAAAAACATCTCCAGAATCCGCCCTTTCCTTACCACAGATACACTAAAGACACTTATTGTTGCCCTAATTCACTCTCGCCTTGACTACTGTAACTCCTTACTAATCGGTCTTCCCCTAACTAAACTCCCCCCTCTACAATCTATTCTGAATGCGGCGGCCAGGCTCATCTATCAGTCTAGACGCTACAGCGATGCCTCCGGTCTGTGCCGATCACTACATTGGCTGCCTATTCAATACAGAATACAATATAAACTTATCACCCTCATTCACAAGGCTCTCCATAATGCTGTACCTCCCTACATTTCCTCCCTCATTTCTGTCTATCACCAAACCAGACTCTCCGTTCACTCAATGACCTAAGATTAACATCCTCTATTATCAGAACCTCCCACGCTCGTATACAAGACTTCTCCCGAGTTGCACCACTTCTCTGGAATGCTCTATCCTGGACTATTAGATTAACCCCCAATTTCCACAGCTTCAAGCGTAAACTAAAGACACATCTTTTCAGACAGGCCTATCCCAACTCCTAATGTAAACCCTTCCTTAGATAGAATCCCTAAAACGTACCCTCCTCTGTTTATGCTTCAACATTACCTCACAGCATATGATGCCGTATCAGACTAACTTTATATGTCCAGGCACCATCTACTCATTAAAGGGCACGAATGATGATGGCTCATACAGCTTTATATATGTGTAATGACAGTAACCTCTATTACAGTATTGTCTGACCATTCTACAAGCAATGCTACGTCTGTTGCCGCCCCTGCTACCTCTTGTGTCACCCCCTCTACCTCATAGATTGTAAGCTCTTGCGAGCAGGGCCCTCAGTCCCAGTGTGTGAATTGACTATTTCTTTGTAATGTATCTTTTTTGTTAGTACTTGAACCCTACAAGTTGTACAGTGCTGCGGAATATGTTGGCGCTATATAAATAAAATGTATTATTATTATTATTATTATTATTATTATTATTATTAAAACTAATTCAATAAAATCTTCTCTTTAAAAGCCCAGTGGTGCTCCTCCCCTTTGGCGCACTGCCAAGTGCACAAACAGCGGTTTACATACACATTTGGGGTATTTCCATGCTCGGGAGAAATTGCACATCAAATTGTGCTATGCATTTTCTTACCCCTTGTGAATGTATACATTTTAGGGCTAAATGAACATATTATTGAAAAAAAAAATGAAATGTCTAAATTTCACCTCTATATTATTTTATTGACCATGAAGCAGTTAAAGAATTAGCAAACTTCTCAAATGTGGTTTTGAATTATTTGAGAGGAACAGTTTTGAAATGTGGTGATTTGTGGGGCTTCTAACATATAGGCCTTTAAAATCCCTTTCAGAACTGAAGTGGCCCCTGAAAATTTAGTTTGCGAAATTTTCTTGTAGATTAGTTCAATAACTGAAAAGCAGAGCATTTTACATTTTTAAAATTGTGAAATTTAAAAAAAAAATTGTATTAGTTTTAAATAAATGCAAAAAAATCAGTTTACTACTAACATGAAGTACAATGTGTCACAAAAAAAACCAATTGTAAAATCACTTGGTTAAGTTAAAGCATCCCAAAGTTATTACCATATAAATTGACACGTCAGTTTTCAATAACGGGGTCTGGTCTTTAAGATGTTTTTAGGCCATGTCCTTAACCCCAGGCGACCAGCGCTGTACTATAATGGCGCTGCTGCCTAGCTGTAGAGGACAGCCACCGTACTATTACCGTGTAACTGACAGCTAACACCTTGCTCCATTACCACCAGTCGGAACTGAACTCTGATCGGGGGTTCTAGCCCATTAGATGCCGCGGTCATTTAAGGGGTTCCGTGACAATAATGAGTGACCCCATACCTGGTTGATTCTGCCACCGATAGGAGGAAGTCAGCCTATGTGTCTGCATAGGCTAACTTCCTCTATGCACTGCAATACACGTCTATAGAGGAAGTGTATAGTACTGAGCCAGCGATCAGAGCATTGCTGGCTCAGGTCCTCTAGTGGGACATCGCAAAACAGTAAAAAAAAAAGTTTAAAAACAAAAGTGAAATGTATTTAAAAAATTAATTGATGAATAAAGCCCCAAAATTATCCTTTCCTATATAAAATTAATTATATATATAAAAAACCCTAAAAATGAATAAAACAATACATATTTGGTACATCCGTGTCTGTAATAACTCGTCCAATAAAAATTAAACATTATTTAACCTGCACGGTGAACATCGGGAAAAAAAACAAAGGAAAAAATCCACCAGAAATACTGATTTTTCGCCATCTTGCTTTACAAAAAAATGCTATAAAAAGTGATCAAAAAAACATATGTACCCCAAAGCAGTAGCAATAAAAAACACAGGTCGTCCTGGAAAAAATAAGCCATCAAATAACTCTGTCAACTGAAAAATAAAAAATGTTACACATAATAATTGAGTTATGTTCCCAAATGGATTTTTGTTCTGTAAAATTAGTAACACATAAAAAAACCAATACAAATTAGGTATCGCTGTAATCGTACTGACCCACAGAATAAAGGTAACATGTTAATTATGCTGTGGGCTGCACAGAAAAAAAAATTAAAAGGTAAAATGTAATGCCATAATTGATTGGTTTATTTTTAATCCACCACAAAAGAGTTAATAAAATTTAGTCAATAAGTTATAGGCATGTAATGGTGTCATTACAAAATGCATCTCATACCACAAAAAGCGTGCCCTCATATGGCTACATCACCAGAAAAATACTGTAATAGCTTTCACAATATGAAGACAAAAACCCTAAAAAATTCACCAAATCATTAGAACAAAACTGGCTGCAGCAGGAAGGGAATGTATAAGCTGTGCGAGCGTATATCAAGGTATACCCCAAATTTAGAGGTTATGAGGGTAAAGATTAAATCACAGAGGGGAATATTACTCGGAATTAAAATATGTCACTGAAGGGAGTAATGGTTTAATTAAAACTTAACGTTTATTGATGAAATAAAATAATGGTCATAACAAAACAAAAAACAAACAAGTAACAGGGTTAACAGGGTTCCAAGTTCACTCACTGTCAATATAAGAACACTGGTGGATGAAACAGACGCTAGTGGAACCCCAAGTGGGATAGACGTTACTATTGATGCAATTCTGGGTATCCACTGTATACAATGCACTCCCCTAATGGGTGATAACCAATAGGTATAATAACTTGTCTCAATATCCTTCTCCTCGACGTGTTTCGCTGCTGCGGCTCACTAGGAATGAGGGAAAAGAAGTGACCCCAGAGTGACCCCCCCCCCAATCATAGGAGGTACTGGGAAAATAATAGGGAATTTGGTGTACCAAAGATTTAAATCTGCACTCCAAAAGCCACATAGTTCTCCTTCCCTTCTGTGGCCTGGCAATTTTTCCAGGAATACGTAATTTTGGTGCGCAATATGTTGTGCCCAGCTTGTATCAGAGATGAATGCTTCAAAAGCTGTTATGCCCGGGATACCCACCAAGCAGTTTTTGGAGTGTGTATCTCTGCTGACTGAAGCTGGGCAAAATATATCAGGCTCTGAAATGGTGAATGTCTGGGAAAAATTACAATTTTCACTTTTCATTATCAGCTGTGCATTCATTTCTGGAAATGCCGGGAAGGACTTTCTGCAAACCGCTGTACTACAACCCCAATTCCAATGAAGTTGGGACGTTGTGTAAAACATAAATAAAAACAGAATACGATGATCTGCAAATCTTTTTCAACCTATATTCAATTGAATACACTACAAAGACAAGATATTTAATGTTCAAATGGATAAACTTTATTTGTTTTTTGCAAATATTCACTCATTTTGAATTTGATGCCTGCAACACGTTCCAAAAAAGCTGGGACAGGGACAACAAAAGACTGGGAAAGTTGAGGAATGCTCAAAAAACACCTGTTTGGAGCATTCCAGAGGTGAACAGGTTAATTGGAAACAGGTGAGTGTCCTGATTGGGTATAAAGGGAGCATCCCTGAAAGGCTTAGTTGTTCACAAGCAAGGATCTGGCGAGGTTCCCCACTTTGTGAACAACTGCGTGAGCAAATAGTCCAACAGTTTAAGAACAACTTTTCTCAACATACAATTGCAAGGAATTTAGGGATTTCATCACCTACAGTCCATAATATCATCAAAAGATTCAGAGAATCTGGACAAATCTCTGCAAGTAAGTAGCAAGCCCGAAAACCAACACTGAATGTCCGTGACCTTCGATCCCTCAGGTGGCACTGCATTAAAAACAGACATCATTCTGTAACAGATATTACCACATGGGCTCAGGAACACTTCAGAAAACCATCGTCAGTGAACACACTTCGTCGCTACATCTACAAGTGCAAGTTAAAACCCTGCCATGCAAAGCCAAAGCCATATATCTACAACACCTAGAAACGCCGCCGGCTTCTCTGGGCCCGAGCTCATCTGAGATGGACTGACGCAAAGTGGAAAAGTGTCCTGTGGTCTCACCAGTCCACATTTCAGATTGTTTTTGGAAATCATGGACGTCATGTCCTCTGGGCCAAAGAGGAATTGTTATTAGTGCACAGTTCAAAAGCCAGCATCTCTGATGGTATGGTGGTATGTTAGTGCCCATGGTATGGGTAACTTACACATCTGTGAAGGCACCGTTAATGCTGAAAGGTACATACAGGTTTTGGAGCAACATATGTTGCCATCCAAGCGATGCCTTTTTCAGGGACATCCCTGCTTATTTCAGCAAGACAATGCCAAGCCACATTCTGCATGTGTTACAACAGCGTGGCTTCGTAGTAAAATAGTACGGGTACTAGACTGGCCTGCCTGCAGTCCAGACATGTCTCCCATTGAAAATGTGGGGCACATTATGAAGCGCAAAATACGACAATGGAGACCCGGACGTTGAGCAACTGAAGTTGTACATCAAGCAAGAATGGGAAAGAATTCCACCTACAAAGCTTCAACAATTCGTGTCCACAGTTTCCAAACGCTTATTGAGTGTTGTTAAAAGGAAAGGTGATGTAACACAGTGGTAAACATGCCCCTGTTCCAGTCTTTTGTTGCACCTGTCCCATCTTTTTTGGAACATGTTGCAGGCATCAAATTCAACATGAGTGAATATTTGCAACAAACCAATAAAGTTTATCCATTTGAACATTAAATATCTTGTCCTTGTAGTGCATTCAATTGAACATAGGTTGAAAAGGATTTGCAAATCATCGTATTCTGTTTTTATTTATGTTTTACAAAACGTCCCAACTCCATTGGAATTGGGGTTGTAGTACGGCAGAAGCATGGTGCACACACAGAAACTGTGTGCATCTTTGCTTTGTGGTCAGTGCTGAGTGAGGTCTGATCGCGGGTGTTAACCTCTGAGATGCCATGGTCAAACATGACCGCGGCATCTCAGGGGTTTTATTATATATTGGAGCCCCAATCAGCCCCCCGCAACGTTTTTGGGGGTGCCGCTGTTCTTATTCGGCAGCTCGGGGTCTGATCAGTGATGACAGATCTGCCCCACTGCTGATGCTCCACATACCTAGTTGATCCTGCACTGAGGTTGTGAGCCTATGCGTCCTCCTATACACTGCAATACGCAGTGGTCGCTGCTTCAATTCCCTATTGGGACAAAAAAAAATAGTAAAAGTAAAAAAATAAATGTTTAAACGTGTTAAAAAAAATTAACATCCCATTTTCCCATATAAAATGTTTTATTATGTAAAAAAATAAAAATAAAAAAACATTACATATTGGGTATCTCTGTGTCTGTAAAAACCTGAACAATAAAACTGAACATTAAAAAAAACGTAGAAAATCACAGGAAATAATGATTATTCGCCATCTTGCCTCACAAAATGTTCAATAAAAAGTGATCAAAAGGTCAGATGAAAACCAGCCAATAAAAAGCACAGGTCGTCCTGCAAACAATAAGCCTCCATCATTCTCATCTGATCCTGTCTTCCATCTTCAATCCACAGGTATGTTCCTTTCATCTGGACTCAGCAACTAAATCACTCCTGCTTCAATCATAACTACGCCTCTGCTTGCTTTTATCATCATCTGTGTTGGTATGATGTTATCTACTTTGTTGTAATTATATGTCTCTATTCCCTGCTGTGTCCTCACCATTTTCTCATCTGATCATTTCCTTGCAGTCTGTGATTCTATCTCCATGTTTCCCCACCACTATTCACACCTGATACACATAAAACTAATGTATTGCTAGCTAGTATAAATCCAAGTGTAGTGGTCAGTTCTGACCTTGGGCAATTCAACATCTAAACTGCAACTCTAAAGTGTACAGACCAGGGGGGCGGAACTTACCGCAGACGGAGATGGCCGCTTAGATCTTCAGCTCCTGCAGTGAGACTTTGAAAGCGACACTCCAAGCGACAATCCTGTGGCTAAATAGGCAGAGTCGGGTAGGTGAACACCCGCTGATTCCGGGGATGCCAAAAAAAGGAAAACAGTGGTTAAACCACAGAAAATTTCTGACTTTTGCTTCCCACACAGGGGGGGGGGGAGGCCCAAGATGGCGCCGGTTCCCGTGCGGGCGCGGGGGGCCGGGGCCTCGACTTCCCAGCATATCCTCCCCGATGAGCCACTTACCGTATCCACGCACCGGCGAACCCTCTGCGCTCCATCGCTGCCACAGTGGCTGACGATCACGGAGCCGCGACGGGCTGTATCGCCTCCGACAGGGGCTGCGGCCTGCGCGGACTGGGCATCCTCACAAGATGGCGCCGAGGAGATACGCGCATCTGGCTCTCCTTCTACAACGACGGCACCGCAGTCTCAGACTGATGGCCCAGCTAAATTGAGACCCCGACTTCAAGATGCTGTGGTCTCCGAGGGAGAGGTGAGACATGACACATACTCTAAAACACCTTGTGTCGATTTTTTTGCTGATATACCGGCATCAGGAAACTTACTGACTGAGGCATCTATGAAAGTTATGCTGACAGCCTTCTGTAAATCACCGAAAGCTGATATGTCTCTTATGATCACACCATTAGAGCGAGATATGCAGGATCTGAAAAGTCGTACTGTACACATAGAATCTAAGATGGTGGAATTTGCTACATCCCATAATGACCTTATAGATGCCCATTATGATGTGGAAAATGATGTGACCATTCTGAAAGCTAAAATAGCGGATTTGGAAGATCGGTCCAGAAGGAATAATTTGAAATTTAGGGGAATTCCGGAGACGGTTGCTAAGGGAGAACTGCCCACTTTCCTTCAGGGTCTGATGCCTGCCTTACTGACTGACCATCAGTCTATAGACTTAACTATCGACAGAGCACACAGAGTCCCCAGACCCTCACATTTGGACGACTCAATTCCAAGAGACGTCCTGGCGAGGATTAATTTTTTTCGCACTAAAGAGTTGGTGTTATCAGCATCTCGTAAAACAGACCGTTTCCCTGAACCATTTCACAAGATCTCCATTTTCTCAGATTTGTCAGCTGCAACTTTACAAATGCGATGGCAGCTAGTCCCCATTACGGCAGCTCTTCGTCAGCATAATATCCTATATAAGTGGGGATTCCCAGTCCGATTGATGATAACCCGAGATAATCTTACCCATGTGATCAGGAATTTAGAAGAGGGAAAACAATTGTTAAACAAATGGAACATTCCCATTGTCGATCTATCATGTGCGAAACCGCCGGGCCACCTGTCTGACGATTGGCATCCAGTAAAGACCCAAAGATTTCCAGCCACAGGAGCCAAACGTTGAAGGCTCTTTCTCCTTTTTCCCTAGGAACTTCCTATGTCTAATTCTGCTGAACTTATTCCCCCGAGACCACAACAGCTGCTGGCCCGCTGTACTATGTTATTTGTTCTTTTGGGCTTGACTGTTGTTGAGCTCTATGGTTTGGCTGATTTGATTTCTTGTAGGTTCTGGCATCTTGGTCGAGACGGCTTTTGGCATGGAGCAATCCTATACTTCTACACTTATGTATTACTGCTATGTTTATGTCTATATGTGGTGATTCTTATAGCTCTTTTAGAGTTGCAATATGGTTCTTAAGATTATGTCCATGAATGTTAGGGGTTTGAATACCCCTCAAAAACGAGCTAATTTGTGGGGTGAGGTTCGGGTTCAGGGTTGTGATATACTAGCAGTACAGGAAACACACCTTTTGAAGAAGGATGCCACCCGCGTTAAACACCCATCATATCCTCATATGTTCCACGCTCATTACTCCTCCAAACGTAGGGGAGTGCTGATCGGGATCAGAGACTCAGTGGCATTCCAGCTACTATCCTACTACTCAGACCCTGGGGGATGCTTCGTTATAGTGGTGTGTCTCCTCAACAATGTCACTTACACGTTGGTGTCGGTTTATGCCCCTAATAAAAGACAGGTAGCATTTTTTGGAAGGCTTGTGAAAACGATAGAAAAAAGGAAGCAAGTTTGCTTACTGTTGATGGGAGACTTTAATGTAGCGCCCGATCCTTTGGTAGATACCACATCTGGCCTCTCACAGAGACTCCCTTCTTTCTCACAGGTTCTGTGGCGCCATAATTTGTTTGACACTTGGCGGATACTGCATAGCACTGAGCGAGACTACACTTTTTTCTCGGCTGCACATAATAGCTACTCTCGTATTGATCTATTTTTAGTGGACCAAAATACTCTCTCTCTTGTTATGCAGTCCACCATTTCGCAAATAACATGGTCTGACCACGCGGCGGTTACGCTTCTCATCTCGGAGAAATATGACTGTCCTCGGTCTTATGTGTGGCAATGTAACGAATTCTTGATATCACACCCGAAATATATGGCAACTCTAGAGAGTGATCTGAGGGAATTTTTTCAGGTTAACATTCCATCGGTATCTAGCCCTGAAGTATTGTGGAACTCCCATAAGGCATTCAATAGGGGTACCTTTATACGCCTTGGTCACATTGAAAAGAAAACGAGACTAGCAGAGATGGACCGGCTTCTCCGTCAAATAAAACTCTTAGATACTGGCAACAAAAAGTCTACTAGCCCCTCTAATACGGATAAACTGGTAGAGCTACGCCGACAACTTGCTACCTGCTTGTTACATAAATACGAAAAGAATCTAAAACGGGTGAGAGCTACCTATTATTCTCAATCCAAAAAAGCAGGGAAGCTATTAGCCTCTAAACTTAAACAGAGACATGCTAGATCCAGGATCCCGTTCCTCCATAGTAAGGACGGAACACATAAAATTTATGACCCTAAAGGTATAGCGAATGCATTTAGATCCTTTTATGCGGATCTTTATACTATTGCAGATGATTCTTCAGTGATCCCCCCCTCTCAGGCAGACATTGATTTATTTTTAAAATCGGCCCAGCTGCCTCGGCTTACTGAAGATCAACTAGCGTCCTTAAATGCTCCTATAACGGACATGGAGTTGTCCACGACCATTAAGTCACTGCCCTCCCGTAAATCTCCGGGTCCAGACGGCCTTACCAATGACTATTATAAAACATTTTCTCAGGTTCTGCTGGACCCGTTGTTGTCCTTTTTGAAGACTGCGGTGGAGTCTAAAGCATTTCCTCGGGAGAATCAAAAGGCATTGGTGGTTACTTTGCCCAAGCCTGGTAAGGCCCCGACCTCGCCCCAAAATTTTAGACCCATTTCCTTGTTAAACTCCGATTTAAAGATATACGCTAAACTAATAGCGACACGCCTAGCTGATTGCCTCCCGAGTTTAATAAGCTATGATCAAGTAGGGTTTGTTAAGGGGCGTCAAGCCTACGAAAATACCAGACGGGTCTTGAATTTAGTTCATTGTGTCGTTTCGGGGGGGTGTGGGTGTGGTGCTGCTTGCATTGGACGCCCAGAAGGCGTTTGACTGCATTTGCTGGTCGTATGCCTTCTCGGCTCTTAAAATTATTGGATTTTCCGGAGCGATTTTGGGGGCCATAGAGGCGCTCTACTCAGCACCCTCTGCAAAATTTTTTACTAATGGTACGGTGTCAGACCCTTTCACAATTACTAATGGGACTAGACAGGGGTGCCCGTTGTCACCCTTGATCTTTGTCCTCTCCATGGAGCCTTTGGCCCAACATCTAAGATTAGATCCCGATGTACAAGGCATTACGGTAAAGGATAGAGTCCATCTTATATCGCTATATTCTGACAACATTCTTCTCACGTTAACCAACCTGGGGGTATCTCTCCCACGCCTTATGGGTATTATTCAGACTTTTGGTCAGCTGTCTTATTATAAATTGAACTTATCAAAATCGCAGGCCATTCCATTTAATGTTCCCTCTTCCATGCTGAGCTCTTTACAGTCCACATACAACTTTGATTGGAGGAAGGATAGCATTCAATATTTGGGTATACACGTGTCTTCCTCTCCGAGGTCTCTCTATCAACAGAATTATTTGCCAATGATAAAAACTCTGCGAGATGAAACTGAACGTATGCTACTAACAAATGTTTCCTGGATTGGGTGAGTGGCCGCTTTTAAGATGCTACTGTTGCCTAGACTTCTATACCTGTTCCGCACGCTGCGGATTCCTCTCCCTGCTTCACTTTTTTAATCAATGCAGAGAGTGATTTCGAAATACATATGGGGCGGTAGAAGGCCTAGAATTAATAGAAGTTTCCTGTTCAAGCATAACCTGGCTGGAGGCCTGGGTGTTCCTATAGTGCATAATTATTATCTTGCCTCCCTTGCCATCCAATGTGCTGGATGGTGGTCCATGGATGTTTTGGCTCCCTGGCTGCACATGGATCACTCTTTTGTAACGCCTCTGAAGCTTGGGAGTGCTTTGTATTTACCCTTTTGGAACATCACAACGCCTCTATCTTTTTCACCAATTATGCGCGCTTCCCTGACTGCCTGGACGATGCTTCATGGGAAGGCAACCCCTACAAGGAATTTTAATATCTCGGATATGCCTTTATCCTTCTTATCTTGGGCAATCAGGGACTTGGATGTTTCGGGTTGGGAGGCCAGGGGAATAACCCAGATCTCGCAGTTATACTCTGACAGCGGGACAGCTCTACCATTCACGGCACTGCGGCAAAGGTTTGGAATCCCTATGAGAAACTTCTACACACATTTTAGAATTCTGCACTTTTTGTCTAGGAGCTCCTCTGCCTCTGCTCCTCACAATGGCACGATCTTTACGTGGATATCAAAAAAAGAGAGAGGCCTGAGGTTTTTGTATGATCTGATGGATGATACCTCATCTTACACCAAATCTGCCCTGTTTCGATATTGGGAAAGAGATCTGGGAGTGAGCTTTACCCCCAATGAATGGCATCATGCAATCAAATTGATTCATATCTCCTTGAAGTGCAGCGCACATGTTGAAACGGCAATTAAAATTATGTTGTGATGGTATCGTACCCCCTCAGTTTTGCAGTTGGCCTATCCTTCTGTCCCAGGAGTGTGCTGGAGGGGCTGCGGGGGTAGGGGAACTTTGCTTCACATTTTGGGACAATGTCCGATTATTCAGGGATACTGGGCAGAAGTATTTGATATGCTTTCAGAGCTGTTCGGTCTCCAGATCTGGTATACTTCACACCTGGCTGTTTTGCTGCTTAAAGTTCCGAACGCACTGGGCCCACATAGAATACTCTTGAGTAAGATTTTGACTATCGCCAAGTTGATGCTGGTCCAGAGATGAAAATTGACAGCTCCCCCACCCATTTCGGCTTTACAATCTGCTATCAACTATACTTTTGCTTATGAAAAAATTATTGCCCTGGGTGGTCATTCATATTTGTTTGTGAATATTTGGAATCAATGGATCCACTCTAGATATGTGGGTTAAGGCGGGTTCATAGTTTGTTGACCTAGGGTAGTTTGGGCCTTAACTGTGCCCTGCTTATTTCTGTTGTTACCCTTGATCCTGGTCCTTTCCTTTCTTGTCCTTACTTACACACTCATACATACACTCTGTGTTTCAATATCCCGACCTTCCTCTTCCCTTAACTCTGCTTATCTAATTTATTATCTAACACATTAAGACTTATGTATTCCTCCATAACCAGATACACGATATTAATGCGTGTACGCTTTACGCGTTTGAGATACCTTCTTGCTAGAGTCTCAACTAGGGTGCCTCTAATGTTCAAATGTTTATTGCTCAATGTCTGTGTGTTGTCAGATCTTCACACTTTGCAGTTATTTTAATAGGTAAAGGCAACATGCGTCTACTTTTTACTATAATTGAAGATACGCTAATTATCCTTCATAGGCCGCCCGGATTGTGCTATTCATTTTTGCTAATGTCCTTGTTCTTTTTATCTGTAAAACCTTTAATAAAAATTATTGAAACTAAAGTGTACAGACCAGAATTGGAACTGAAGGTAACAAAAACCCACTAAAACGAAGCCTAGCTATTGTCTAATAGAAATGCTTCTCACTTTAATCACTGTTGTTCTTCCCATACTTGTAAAAACAACTCTTCCACCCCAAACCACCCTTGTCAGTAAGAAAATCTTTAACACCTCCTGCCGCCTCCAACTCAAGAACATCTATCAAATCCGCTCCTTCCTCACCACTAAAACTACAAACATGCTAGTCCATGCCCACATAATCTCCCGCTTAGATTACTGTAACACCCTTCTCCATGGTCTCCCAGCAAATACTCTCGCCCCCCTCCAGTCCACCTTAAACTATGCTGCTCGCTTAATACACCTCTCCCCCCCGCTCCCCTCTGCCAATCCCTTCACTGGCTACCCGCTGCCCAGCAAATAGAGTTCAGATTACTAACGCTGACATACAAAGCCATCCACAACCTGTCCCCTCCATATATCTCTGACCTAATCTCCATCTACCTGCCCACACGCAACCTCTGATCCTCCAAAGACTTCCTACTCCGCTCTGCTCTTATCTGCTCTTTACATAACTGTCTCCAAGATTTCTCCCATGCATCCCCCATACTCTGAGACTCATTACCAAGACACATAAGACTGTCTCCCACAATCACAAGCTTCAAGAAGTCCCTGAAGACTCACCTATTAAGGAAGGCCTACAACCTCCAATAACACTACTGTCACCACACCACCATCTGTGCAGCCTCTCCCCTCACCTTCTGTCTCTATCCTACTTCCCTCATAGATTGTAAGCCCTTGTAGGCAGGGCCCTCTATCCCACTGTGCCAGTTGGTCACTGTTAGTATTGTATTTGTTTTGTATATATTGTGTACCATATGTAAACCCTCAAATGTACAGCACCATGGAATTAATGGTGCTATATAAATAAACAATAATAATAATAATAATAATAAGCCCTGAAGCAGCTCTAGCAACAGAAAAATAAAAATGTTATGCCTTTCAGAAGATGGCGATGCAAAAATAATAGATTTTTTCCCTAAATTGAATTTTATGCTGCACAATTAGCAACACATAAAAAAACAACATAAATTAGGTATCTTCGTAATCGTACAGACCCACAAAATAAGGGTAACATGTTACTTATGCTGTACACTGCACGGCAAAAAAAATTAAATGTTAAAAAGCAATGCCAGAATTTATGTTTTCTTTTACATCCCACCCAGAAAGAGTTAATAAAATTTAGTCAATAAGTTATAGGCACCCCGAAATGGTGGCATTGAAAAATACATCTCATTCCGCAAAAAACAAGCCCTCATATGGCCACATCGCCAGAAAATAAAAAAAAAATATAGCTGGTACAATGTGAAGACAAAAACCCCAAAAATCGCCAAATCATTAGAACATAACTGGTTGCGGCAGGAAGGGAATGTATAAGCTGTGTGAGCATATATCAGGGTACACATCTTTAGAGCTTATGAGGGAGAATACACCAGCGCTGATCCACCAGAATGCCCCCCATCTGTGTCATAGGAGCTAGTGTGAAAATAGCATGGCATTTCATGTACCCAATGTACTCCACACAGCTCACACATACACTTCTGGGATACTAATGCTCACTAAACCATTTAATAAATTCTTTGAGGGGTGCAGTTTTCAAAATGGGGTCACTTTCTGCAGATTCCAATTTACTGCTACCTCGGGGACTCCAAAAACTAAACCATCTAATTATGCGCTCTGAAAGCCAAACAGCACTTCTTCCCTTCTGTGCCCTGCTATATGCCTCAACAGCAGTTTACTCCTACACAGGGGTGTAAATACCGGGGTAGCAGCAGTAGCGGCTGTCACAGGGCCTGGAACATTAGGGGGCCCGGCGGGCCCCTGATGTTTTTTTTTTTTTATAGGCTGTTACCTGCTGGAACACCAGCAGTGAACAAGCCCTATTTACTTACTGATCCCCGCTCCTGCTCACGGCAGCCTGTGCCATGCCTGGATCGGTAAGTAAGGCCACGAACCCTACAAACACTGCTATCATTATACTCTGGGGTCTTTTTAGACCCCAGAGTATAATGATTGGAGGCCCAGGGGAGGTGAGGGAACATAAAAACACTGTTACTTACCTCTCCTGCGCTTCAGCAGGCTTGGGGCCTCCTTGGTAACATCCCAGGCGTCACTGTAGCCCAGGCCGACGTCATTATGTGTCGTGGCCAGACACCGATCTAGTTAAAACGTCTCCTGCAACTTAACAGTATTGTAAACCGTAAGCCAATACAGGCTTGCGGTTTACAAGACCCTGAGACCACAGACGATGTCTGCTTCTCAGCACAGGCGGCGTGATGACGTCACAACAACGCGCCGCCTCCATTCATAATCATCGCAGGTGAGTATGACTTTTGTTTTTGTTTTTTTAGCTTAGTTGTGGGTATATTAATAGTATAAGGGGTGGATAGGAGGGGGAAATATAACTATAAGGGAGGATTCATTAGGGGGCATTATGACGATGGGGGGGTCATTTATATAAGGGTTATTAGGAGGTATTATTAATACAAGGGGGAGGTTATTTACAGTATATAAGGTGCCATTAGGGGTATCATTTATATTAGGAGGCATTATGAACATAAGGGGGTGGTCATTAATATAAGGAGCCATTAGAGGTGCAGTATTTATGTCAGGGTGAATCAGGGGTATAATATGAGGATCAATTAATTTAATTAAGGTGGCACTTGGGTTTTAATAAGACTAAGGCCCCACATAGCGGGCTGCAGAAAAAAAAGCGCTGCAGGAAAAACCGCAGCGGTAACATTGTGGTTTTTCTCGCAGCGCTTTTCACAGGAGGTCCGCAGAGGTTGCCCCTGTGGACTTTCTGATTTCAATACACCTATATGGAGACCACCAGAGTTTGTGTAGGTATAATTGACATGCTGCAATTTCCAAAACCGCAACGGTTTTGGAAATCGCAGTGCATCTGCTGCACGTATTTTTCCGCAATGTGTGGATGGAATTTGCTAGATGTAAAATGCCGGGTTTGTTTCTGTGGGTTTTTACCACATGTGGCCCCCATCCCCACTTTGCAGTAAAATATGCGCAGCGGATACGCTGCGATTTCCAAAACAGATGCAGTTTTGGAAATCACAGCATGTCAATTATACCTACAGAAATGCTGGCGGTTTTCCTGTAGATATAATTGAAGCAGAAAGTCTGCAGAGGAAACCTCTGCGAACTTTCTGTGCAAAGTGCTGCAGGAAAAACCACGATGCGTCGCCACTGCGGTTTTTCCCGCAGCTCTTTTTTGCTGCAGGACACCATGTGGGGCCTTAGCCTTAAAGAGGACCTTTCACGTCCTCTTGTATATGCTGTTTTACATACCGCTAGAAAGCCGACAGCACGCTGAATTCAGCGCACTGCTGGCTTTCCCGGTATGTTCCCCGGGTCTGGAGATATCGGCGGTCGTAGTTTCACGGTTTACTGTCAGAAGGGCGTTCCTGACAGTGTAGCTCGTTCATAGACTTGTACTGGGGGGGGGGGGGGCGATTCGCCGAGTTATGCTAACATTTTTATGGGGCGCTATGAAGAAATGTTTATCCAAAGTCAGGACAGTTGGAGTAAGAATATCATTCTGTACAAAAGATATATAGACGATTTGCTTTTTATATGGAAGGGAACCAGAGAAGCCTTTGGAGAATTTACTAATTACCTTAATAAGAATGATTGGGGAATCACTCTGAGTGGTGAATCCAGTACTAACACTATTAGTTTTTTAGATTTGGAACTCATTGGAGACATAGACGGTATACATACTCGTACTTGCTTTAAACAAGTAGACTGTAATAGCCTACTCGATTATCGTAGTTCCCATTTTAAAAAATGGAAAGACAACGTCCCCTACGGACAGTTTAAACGTATTCGCCGGAATTGCACAACTGATAGGGATTTTGAAAATCAAAGTAAAATTTTAATCCAACGTTTTAAAGAGAAGAAATACCCTAGTAAAATCATAGAAGCAGCTAAAGACAAAGCCCAATCACTCACACAGTTAGAATGTCTATTTCCATCTAAACGAAAAGAGAACACAAATTCTAGACATAATTTTATTACAACTTACAATAATGCACATGGTAAAATTCGAGCTATTCTCAATAAATTGGGGAGTTTTACTTAATGACCCATTATTAAAAGGAGCTATTCCATCAAAACCAATAATTACATTTCGGAGGGCCAAGACTCTCAAAAACTTATTGACACCAAGTAAACTTAGGTCTGAAGGAGGGAACCAACACACAAGACGAACACAGTCCCCAAACAATGGGGTCTCTAAATGTTTTCATAAGAGATGCAAATGTTGCCATACTATAAATCATCAAGCTGTTTCTATTAGTAGTTTTACTACTGGAGATACTATTCAGATTAATTTTCCATTGAATTGCTCCTCATCCTATGTAATTTATGTCCTTGAATGCCCCTGTGGCTTACAATATATTGGAAGAACTATCAGACCGTTACGGGAAAGATTAAATAAACACAGGTCAAATATTTTGAATGGATATCTTAAACATAGTGTATCCAAACATGCTTTCCAAGCTCATAGGTCCAGCTTTGAGGGCTTCAAAATCACACCTATAGATCATATTCCACCACATGCTAATAATAGATTTGACAAACTTAAAAGAAAGGAGATGTATTAGATCTTCAAATTTAATACACTCACACCAGGGGGTCTCAACGAAGCCCTTGAAAATATCTTTGACTAAAGTATGCAATTTAATTTTTTTTTTTCCTGATTAATTTAGCATGCTATTTATGATTCTATAAAGGGCTAATTGAATATGGTTATTAATATTCGAATTTATATGTTTTTACTATATTATGTGTTTTAGGATCATATTTATTTATATATTTATATATTTAATATATATCATTTATATATTTATTGTTTTAACTTTGCATATTAGTCCAAACATAACTTTTTAAATAAACGTTGGGGGATTTTTTTTTCTATTAGCCTTTGGTGAAATCCTCCATTATAATAAACCCCATCTTGGAGGATAGATAAGACATATAGCATAATAAAGCCTTTTAGTAAATATAGTTAGTCAGCAACCGACTCAAACAGTCGCATGTTGAATCAGCTGTCCGTCGCTCTTTCTTTCTCTTTTTCTCTCCCCTCCCTTTTGAGTGACATGCGCAGTAATCATTTAGTCTTTCGGGCATACGATGTGATTGTTCAAATAGTGCATGCGCGAACTAATACCTAATCCCCAGCCCGATACAAACATACATCTAGCGGGAATACGAATCACGCATGCGCAGTAAGTCTCCTAAGACGCTAACCGAGCCCAGCAGCGCTCGTTTTACAGAAACTCACCCAATTCTTTATAACGATAATAACAGGTTTGATTTTAACTGTGTAAGGACTTCATTTATGCTCCTTATTCATTCCCAACACAAGTTATAATGCTTTTATGTGTTTAACCAGCTCGCTTAGCCCCTCCTTACAGGGGGTGTGTCTAGCAGGTTGGAGCTTTTTAAATGTTGCAAAAATGTATGTCATGTATACTCTGTCTCATTTGCACTTGAAAAAGGAGATTTTATGTCTCCAAAGCGCGTTGTGTGTTGAACTAAAATAAAGGAATCTATTTGGAAAGCGTAGGGTATGCACCTCTATTTTTTTGGATTGTCCCTTACATCCAATCTTCACTACAAACTGCTGTTTAGGCACACAGCAAGCTGCAAAAAAGAAGCAGTGCTAACGGTTTGTGTGATGATTCTGCTGAAATATGGCTAAAACTCAAAGCTATATTTTGGTCTCTGGGTAGCGTATTTCTCTCTAGTTCCATTTATTCATACTGTGTGCAGCTATAAGCATAGGTGTATATTGGCAGTAGTGGCAACACTGGAACAATAGGGCTCCATTGTACTCCTACACAGCCCTGAGTGATCAAACAATAGGGCATTGTTCCAGCCTGGGCTGTTAGATCAGATATGCCTGATAATATTGTATCATTCCATTTGGTCTCATCTACATACAAAGGGTCTGGACTTGATTGCATTAACTCATCAGACGTGCTGCCGCCGGTGACCTCATTCTGGGAGGTGGCATAAAGGGTATAAAAGATGAGGTAAGAGTCAGTGGGAGGAGATAATGCTATAGAGATCATGTTATGGAGACTGTGCTGAGATAATGCTATGGAGATTATGCTATGGAGATTGGGCTGAGACCATCACAGACTACAAAGTTGTTACAGAGAGACCATGAGGAGATTTTTGTGATGAGACTACTGGACTAATGCTGAGAAACTGTGTAAAGAGCATGCAGGCTGGATTACTGTTGTTGATGCTACATGCTGAAAAGCCTCCACTGGTGATCTCCACATGCTATGTGTGAGTGTTGGACTATAGAGCCACATCCAGGATATGTGTGGTAACGTAATCATTTCACCTTTATCCCTTTTATTTTATTTGTACTGTATCTTGTAACTAGTAACTGTTAATGCTTGCATATATCTGCATATCTGTTCTGAACTGTATATGTTAGATTTTAATACCGACCCATTTAGGGGTTAATAAATATATAAAATTTAGAAGGCTTGTCTTGTATTTATCTGGTGAACCCGGCACTCACTGGCGGTGAGTGTGGTTTTTATATGAAAGAGGACTCAGGGTGTGGCCAAAGCAGTTTGGCGCACTGAGGATCTTTCACATTAGTGGCAGCGGTGGGATCTTAGGATAAACGGCGTGTGTTGGTGACCTTTATCACTCACATGCTGGGGATTATGGTAATCCTATGAGACAAGCTCGGTATTAAAGCAAGCATTAAGATACAGTGAAAGTTTGATACAGTGCTGTTCCCCTCCCTTACTCTTTGTATTCTATCCTATCTTTTATTTGGCAAATACCAGTGGATGGCTAGTGGGCTCAGAAGCAGAGCTCAAGAATTGTTGAACCAGGCTTTTTGAGATCCTGAGCGTATGGCTGAAATGGAGGCAGCCACAGCCATGCAGAGAATCGAGCAGAGTCCTGATTTTGGGGCTAGGCCAGGAAGTGCAGCAAGCAGCCCGGTCCCAAGGATTACTTCACCAGGAGAGACCAGTAACCCCAGCCTTGCTATGGGAATGGTTTCATACTGGCAAATGGCCCTTGAGCAAGTAGGCACCAGTGACCCTAACACATACCTGCAGGTGTTGGACCATTTTCTGGAAGTGGTAGAACAAGAACGGCAGGCCGCAGAACGGCAGGCAGATCGTGAGACAGCAGAACGGCAGGCAGAGCGAGAGAGGAAGGCAGCAGAACGGCAGGCAGCAGAACTGCAGGCTGATCGTGAGGCAGCAGAACGAGAGCGGCAGTTTCAGCTTGAGCTCAAAAGGATGGAGCTCTCCCAGCAGGCACAAACTGCCCATGCGCAAACTCCAACAACCCTGCAGAGACCCTCAACTTGGAAGGAGAAGCCAGTCCGGAGTTCACCACAGCCATCTGTCGTCAGGTCGGGTGAGACAAACTATGCCCCAGGTGGTCCCTCCCCTGTCCCAAGAACTCTGGGCGCCCGGGTGACCTTTCCCAAACCCCAAGGGGAGGTGCGGCGGGGCCATGCCTGTAACCAAACAGGACATTTCAAGGTGGAGTGCCCCAACCGCCCTGAGAACTTCCCTGCTTCCCAAGCCACAGCAGGTGGCCCATCTGTGTATCTGGACTGGGGTTCAGGAAAAGGAATGCGGACTGTGGGACTAATGACTGATTTGCCTGCTAATGTACTGTTGGGGGCTGATTTAGCACCTATGCTGTCCCAATATGGGGTGGGGAGCACCCCAATTTACTGTGATAAACTGTCTATGATTAATGCTGATAATGTGTCTGTCATATCTGCAGAGAGGGCCCGTAACCCCCTCTCTGAGATACTTCCCATGGCAGTCAATGTATATGCTAATGAGTTGCCTTCAGCTGAGAGCAGGGAAGATGCAAATGAGCTTCCTGCAACCCAGCTCAGCAAAAATGTTATTGATGCTTTGTTTCCTCCGGTGCTAGGAGCCAATGAGACTGTCTGTAGACACACCCACATCTGCGGGGGCGTCGCCCTCCCAGCTTGTTAATCTGTCTACCACAAATCTCATTGAGGCCCGGTGTGAATTAACAATTGCTGATGAATGTACTGTCAATGTAATTGCCAATGCTTGTTGTGAAAGTGTACAGGGTAGCTCTTCTGAGTCACTGGAAGCGACTTCTACTATTTCGCCCAGTGCATCCGATAAGCACCCAACTGCTGACCATGTACCAGGTGGTCAGGTAGGCTATGGGGATCTTATGGCCGATCCAGGTGAGGGACGGACTGCTGGTAGTGCGGTGTTAGCCCGCAGCCAGAGTGCTAAAAGGGTGGAGGGCGTTCCGACCCTTGAACCGTTGCCTACACCACCTGGAGTCGGTGCTGAGACCGCCATGACTAGCCTCACTCCCTTGAAGCCGGAGGAGTCCGGCCGGTATGAGACATACACGTCTCTTCTGCCCAGTTCTATTCCAGGAGTGCCCATGGCCCAAGTGCAGATGGCATGGGGTACTGGAGGTGTGATCCCAGAAGGGGGTATGTCCAATGTATTACCTGTCAATGTATTGTGGGGGGATGGTTTGGGGAAGCATGATCTCAGTCATTTGCACAAGGTATCACCATCACCCACCCAAGTACAGGAGGAACAGGATGTAGGTTGGGAAGCAAAGGGGGAGGTGCAGAACCCCATAGAACTCTCCCAACTAGCGGCTAGTGTGAGAGAGACCCTGAGAGACTGCCGGGATGGGATCTCGGAACTGGTATCCCAAAGACCTGGGGTCATGAGTGTAAAGCTACGGGATGCCCGCACTCAGAAAGCAGACCCAGAACAGGCAGGAGGTAGCCAAGTGAACGTGGATCAGGGCCTGAGCCTTAGAAGTGTCCCTAGTCAGACTAGAGAGCCAGAAGGGTCCGGCAGCTATGTAATATGCACCTCTCTTTTGTCTCACTCCAGCCAAGAGTTCAGAGAGGCTGTCCAAGCTGACCCTAGTCTGGACATATTGAAGGCGCGTGGCGCTCAACCACCCTCGGAGTCTGACAAGGCCCGAGTCTGCTGGGACCCCGGGGGGAGGTAAGAGAGCCTTGGGGCCAGAGACTGAGAAGCTGGAGGCGGAGGTGCTTTCAGAAGAGGGGCGTAGGCCCCTACTTCCTGCAAGCCCCATCTAAAGGGGGAGGTGTGATGATTCTGCTGAAATATGGCTAAAACTCAAAGCTATATTTTGGTCTCTGGGTAGCGTATTTCTCTCTAGTTCCATTTATTCATACTGTGTGCAGCTATAAGCATAGATGTATATTGGCAGTAGTGGCAACACTGGAACAATAGGGCTCCATTGTACTCCTACACAGCCCTGAGTGATCAAACAATAGGGCATTGTTCCAGCCTGGGCTGTTAGATCAGATATGCCTGATAATATTGTATCATTCCATTTGGTCTCAACTACATACAAAGGGTCTGGACTTGATTGCATTAACTCATCAGACGTGCTGCCGCCGGTGACCTCATTCTGGGAGGTGGCATAAAGGGTATAAAAGATGAGGTAAGAGTCAGTGGGAGGAGATAATGCTATAGAGATCATGCTATGGAGACTGTGCTGAGATAATGCTATGGAGATTATGCTATGGAGCAGGGGTCCCCAAACTTTTTACACAGGGGGCCAGTTCACTGTCCCTCAGACCGTTGGAGGGCCGGACTATAAGAAAAACTATGAAAATCCCTATGCACACTACACGTATCTCATTTTAAAGTAAAACAAAAAGGGAACAAATACAACATTCAAAATAAAGAAATAGTAAATTTAAGTCAACAAACTCACCATTATTTCAATGTGAAGTATGGGCCTGCTTTTGGCTAATGAGATATACATACAAATACAAATACAGCACAGTGCACCTCTGAAATGTGCATCTCTCTTCCTGCAAATAGGTCCAGCACTCTGCCCCCATATAAGTCCAGCTCTTTCCCTCATATAGGTCCCATGCCCCCCCATATAGGTCCCATGCTCTTCCCCCATATAGGTCCCATGCAGTCTCCCTCATATAGGTCCCATGCAGTCTCCCCCATATAGGTCCCATGCTCTTCCCCCATATAGGTCCCATGCAGTCTCCCCCATATAGGTCCCATGCAGTCTCCCCCATATAGGTCCCATGCTCTTCCCCCATATAGGTCCCATGCAGTCTCCCCCATATAGGTCCCATGCCCCCCCCCATATAGGTCCCATGCAGTCTCCCCCATATAGGTCCCATGCCCCCCCATATAGGTCCCATGCAGTCTCCCCCATATAGGTCCCATGCCCCCCCATATAGGTCCCATGCAGTCTCCCCCATATAGGTCCCATGCCCCCCATATAGGTCCCATGCAGTCTCCCCCATATAGGTCCCATGCACCCCCCATATAGGTCCCATGCAGTCTCCCTCATATAGGGCCAGGTCTCTCCCCCATATAGGTCCAGGTCTCTCCCCCATATATGTCCAGCTCTCCCCCATATAGGTCCCATCAATCCCCCATATAGATCCAGCTCTCTGATCCCCCTCCATGCCCAGTAAAAAAAAAAAAAAAAAGTGAAAATATACTTTACCTAGCACTGCAGCCGCTCCCGCGCTGTGGTCCCGGCTCCTCTGTCTTCGGCTGTAAGGCCTAGATGAGCACGTCGTGCGTCATGATGTGATCATTCTAGGTCCGGACGACGAGCGCCGAGCGTCTACACAGGAACGAGACTTCCCGTGTAGCGCTCGGCGGGTTATTTCAATTGTAACCGCCTGTGCGCTCACAATTGAAATAACACAAGGAAATTGCGACGCGGGCCGGGTAAATGACCTCCGGGGGCCGGATGCGGACCACGGGCCGTAGTTTGGGGACCCCTGCTATGGAGATTGGGCTGAGACCATCACAGACTACAGAGTTGTTACAGAGAGACCATGAGGAGATTTTTGTGATGAGACTACTGGACTAGTGCTGAGAGACTGTGTAAAGAGCATGCAGGCTGGATTACTGTTGTTGATGCTACATGCTGAAAAGCCTCCACTGGTGATCTCCACATGCTATGTGTGAGTGTTGGACTATAGAGCCACATCCAGGATATGTGTGGTAAAGTAATCATTTCACCTTTATCCCTTTTATTTTATTTGTACTGTATCTTGTAACTAGTAACTGTTAATGCTTGCATATATCTGCATATCTGTTCTGAACTGTATATGTTAGATTTTAATACCGACCCATTTAGGGGTTAATAAATATATAAAATTTAGAAGGCTTGTCTTGTATTTATCTGGTGAACCCGGCACTCACTGGCGGTGAGTGTGGTTTTTTATGAAAGAGGACTCAGGGTGTGGCCAAAGCGGTTTGGCGCACTGAGGATCTTTCACAGTTTGGTTTTTGGATGCCATGCCACTTTTGCAGAGTTCCTGAAATGTCAGTAAAGTGGAATCCACAATCCTTGAGGCCTCCTTCTTTGAGGGGTGCTGTTTTCAAAATTGGGTCACTCCCTGTGCTGTTTGGGCACAAAGCCGGGCACAGATATTTGTTTTATGGAGTACAGATTTAGACGATTTTGTTTTTGGACACCATGCCACTTTTGAAGAGCCCCTGAAATGCCAGTAAAGTGGAATCTCCTCACACGTGACCCTATTTTGGAAACTACACCCCTCAAGGAATTTATCCAGGGGTACAGTGAGCATTTTTATCCCCCAAGTGTTGCATTAAAATTTATTTTCCAGAAATGAATGCACCATTAGCTGCACAGAGTGAAATTGACAATTTTTTCATGAATACGTCATTTATTGCACAATATGTTGTGCCCGGCTTCTGTCAGAGACAAACACTCCAAAAGCTGTTCTCCCAAGGATAACCCGCTTAACAGTTTTTGGAGTGTGTGTCTTTGCTGTCACAATCTGGGCACAACATATCAGGCACTGAAATTATGTATCACTGGAAAAATTGTAATTTTAACTTTTCACTACGCATTTATGTCTGGAAATTAAAATAATGCAATACTCGAGGGTTAAAATGCTCGCTATGACCCTTCATACATTCCTCGAGGGTAGTAGTTTCTAAAATAGGGGGTCCATTTTTTATTTTGCCTCAGACCCTCTGCAATTGCTTGCCAATGCAATGTAAATAACCAAATTAGGCCTCAAATAAGTATGGTGCTTTCTTAATTTTTGAGCCTTGCCATATTTGTAGGCAAAAGAGTAGGTCCACATATAGGGTGTTACCAAAATCAGGAGACAGAGCAAAATAACTGGAGAGCTGACATTTTACAGTGCCATGATATGGGCAGGACCTATTGGCCACTGAAATGGCCTATCTGGGAAAATGTCGATTTTCATTTTGCACCATCTGCTGTGTATTTCTTTTTGGAAAGCATCTTTGGCGTCAAAATGATCACTATACCCTTTGAAGGGGGCAGTTTCCAAAATTAATTAACTTCTTGGTACTCTCCACTACATTAACACCTTAGGGGCAAATGTGTCATGACACTAGAAAATTATTTTACCCTTCAAAAGCCTAATGGTACTCCCTGCCTTTACTGCCCTGTCTTGTGCCAATACAGCAGTTTTCCTCCACATGTAGGGTATTTCTGTCATCAGGAGAAATTGCGTAACAAATTTTTGGATACATTTTCTCCTTTAACCCCTTGTAAAAATGAAAAATGTGTGGCTAGAGCCACATTTTATTGCAAAAAATATAATGTTTCATTTTCACTGCCCAATGTTAATAAATCTGTTGGTTCAAAATGCTCAGTATAGCCCTTGATACATTTCTTGATGGGTGTAGTTTCCAAAATGGGGTCATGTTTTGGGGTTTCCATTGTACTAGTACTTTAGGTGCTCTGCAAATGAGACATGGCACCCAAAAACTATTCCAGCAAAATTTGCTCCAGCAAAAGGTGCATTTCTCCTTTAACCCCTTGTAAAAATGAAACATTTTGGGTTAAAGCTATATCTTATAGATAAGAATGTAATTTTCTATTTGTATGGCCCAATTCTGTAGATCTGTAAGGTTAAAGTACTCACTATACCCCTTGAGAAAAATTCCTTGAGGGGTCTAGTTTCCAAAATAGGGTCACTTTTGGGGGGTTTCCACTGTTTTGGCACCTCAGGGGCTCTGCAAATGGGACATAGTACCTGAAAACTATTCCAGCAAAATCTGTCCTTCAAAAGCCAGTTAGTGCTCTTTCAGTTTCAAGCCCTGCCATGTGCCTGTACATCAGTGTACCAGCACATATGGGGTATTGTTGTGTTCAGGAGAAAAAAGTTAGTTGGTTATTCTCATTTAACTCTTTGTGAAGATGAAAAATTTGGGGCTAAAGCAACATTTGATCGGAAAAAAAAGGTGATTTTTCATTTTCACGTCCCTATGGTAATAAATTTAGTGAAAAACCTGTAGAGTCAAAATACTCACTATAATCCTTGATAAATTCCTTGAGGGGTCTAGTTTCCAAAATGGGGTCACTTTTGCAGGGTTTCCACTGTTTTGGCACCTCTAGAGCTCTGTAAATGCGACATGGTGCCTGAAATTGATCCCAGCAAAATCTGCCCTCTAAAAGCTCATTGGCGCTCCTTCCCTTCTGCGTCTTGTTATTTGCCCATATATCAGTTAACATTCACATTTGGGGTACTATTGTAGTCAGGAGAACTTGCATAACAAATTGTGGGATGCATTTTCTCCTTTAACCCCTTGTGAATGTGTAAATACTAGGGCTAAATGAACATATTAGTAAAAGAAAATGAAACGTGTAAATTTTACCTCCATTTTGTCTTAATTTCGGTTAAACGCTTATATGGTTAAGATACTTCATATATGCTGTTTTGGCTTATTTAGGGGGTGCAGTTTTGAAAATGTGTGATTTATGGGGGTTCCTTATACAGTGGGCTTTTAAAACCCCTTCATAACTGGATTAGTCCCTTGAAAAATGGGTTTTGGAAATGTTCTTGAAAATTTTGAATATTGTTATTTTACTTGTAAGCCTTATAATGTCCGTAAAAAATTAAAGAGTGATATGGTGATGCATATTTTTCAAAATTTCCACCAAATTAAACACAAAACATATCGATCAAAATTTACCACTAAGACAAAGTACAATGTGTCACAATAAACAATATCAAAATCACTTTGGTGAGTTAAAGTGTTCCAAAGTTATTATTGCATAAAGTGACACATGTCAGAGTTGAAAAATTGAGCTCTGTCAGGAAATCAAAAAGTGGCTTCGGCAGGAAGGGGTTAATGTAACTCAAGAGTTAAAAATGCTCGCTACATCAATTCATAAATCCCTTGAGGAGTGTTGTTTCCAAAGTGGGGTAACATGTCTGTGGATTCCACTTTACTGGCAATTCAATGTCTCTGTAAAAGTGGCATGACGTCCAAAATCCATAATAGTGCTCCTTCCCTTCTGTTTCTGGCTGTGCCCATACAGGAGTTTATACCTACATATGAGATTGTTAAATATGTTATCCTGGGTACAACAGTGTCATACATGTGGGCATAAACTGCAGTTTGTTCACACAGGAGGGTGCAGATGTGAAATTCCTTGTGGAGTGTAATTTCTAAAAAATCCACTTTTGGGGGATTTTCAGTGTATTGGTACTTTAGGGGCCAATGCGACATGACACTTGAAAACTATTCCAGAAAAATCTGCCCTTTGAAAGCCAAATAGTGCTCTTTCCATTCTGAGCCCCACCACATACCCATACAGCAGTTTACGACTAGATATGGGGTATTGCTGTGTTCAGTAGAAATTTTGTAACAAACAAACAGTTACAGTTTGTAATAAACTGTTTTTTCTTCTTTAACCCCTTGTAAAAATGAAACAAAAGTAATTTTTAATTTTTACGTCCCAATGCTAATAAAATCTGTGAAACAGCTGTGAGTTTGAAATGCTCACCATACCCCTTAATAAATTCCATGAGGGTTGTAGTTTTCAAAATCAGGTCACTTTTGGGGGTTTCCATTGTACTCGTACTTTAGGAGCTCTGCAAATATGACATGGAACCTGAAAACTATTCCAGTAAAATCTGCCCTCCAAAAGCCAAATAGTGCTCTTTCCATTCCGAGCCCCACCATGTACCCATACAGCAGTTTAAGAACACATATGTGGTATCCCCATGTTCAGGAGAAATTGTGTAACAGACTTTGGGGAGCTTTTCTCCTTTTTCATTTTCTCAATTTTTTATTTTCACTTCCCAATAATAAATTAATAAAATCTGTGAAACGGCTGTGGGCTGTGTCAAAATGCTCACTATACCCCTTGATAAATTCTGTGAGGGGTGTAGTTTCCAAAAATGGGATCATATTTCGAGGGTTTCCATTGTATGGGTAATCTAGTAGCTCTGCCAGTGGCGTAAGTACCGGGGTAGCAGCGGTAGCAGCCGCCACAGGGTCCAGCGGTCCCCTGATGTTTTTTTTTTTTTTTTTTTAAGACCGTTACCTGTTGGAATATTACCTTATCTTTACCCCAGCAGGTAACAGGCACTATTTACTTAACAATCCTTGCTACTGCTCATGGCCGCCTCTGCTTCCCCTTCTGCTATGGAATGCAGAAGGGGAAGTGGATGCAGCTGTGAACAGGAGCGGGGATTCAGTAAGTGAGGCCGCGGGTCCGCAAACACCAACAAATACTACTATTATTATACTCTGGGGTCGTTTTTCATGAACCCTACGGCCGGAGGATAGCGCGAAAGTCTGAACAGATGCGGACGTTACATTCACATTTTGAAAATTGAGATTTTTTTCCAAATTTCCAGTTTTTTTTTACCACTAACATGAAGTACAATTTTTCACGAAAAAACAATTTCAAAATAACTTGTGTATGTTAAAGCGGCTGAAAGTTATTGCCATATAAATTGACACATGTTAGTTTTGAAAAATGAGGCCTGGTCCTTAAGGCATTATTAGGCTGTGTCCCCAAGGGGTTAAATGGTTGAACACTTCATTTACATGTGCAAATATAACATGAGTCAACTGTGCAGAGAAAAATTATTTGTATTGTGTATACAGTTTATATTTCAATGTATTATTTGAAAGATAAGGTAATATTCCTCACACCTACCAGACTCAATCATGCCTCACCCTTCATTTTTTTCACAAGTCGTAAATATTCGACCCTCTTCCTCAAAAGTCTTTCAGATGACTTTAACAAACACAAATCACTCAATATCATCTCTCAGAACTCAGATTATATATACAGATTAATCTGTATATAAAAGACAAGATCATTCCAAAAGAGTATTCCAAACTTCTCTGACATTAAATAGCTGCATTTCTAAAACCTTCAACTAAAACCGTCTCAAAAATTTACACCATGTTGACATCATGTCCCAGAGATAAAGCCCCATTTTTCATTGCTTCTTGGGAAAAAAGTTCTTCATATTAAATTCTGTTATCTTGAGTCCAAATTCCTACAAATCACTACAAAGTCCTTGTTGGCTTGAACCCCACTCCAGTAAAACTTAAAGGGGTTGTGCCCTTATGGTCACTTAACTATCCACAGAACAGGGAATAAGTGTCTGTTTGCTGGGGGCCGACCACCATATTCACTAGCAGAGGCAAAGATAGGGGTTTGGCACAGGGGGAGCAAACATATCCAAGTGGGTCCACCACCCAGTTATAACAATATTATCACTATAAACTATCACTATGGTATATACCAGCTCTACACAGGGCTCTGAAGACCATTTAGGTGACTATAGTGCAGTTACATTTTGTGACTTACAGGTGACATCTCTGACTGTAATCTTTCACATTTCCCTTCTCTTTCCTCTGGTCTGTCATGATCACTTCTTCCAGCTGTGATTTTTCTCTGTAAAGTTTGCAGCACAGTCATCTTTGGTCCTCACTTTTCCAGGCACCCAACCCAGTCCTCACCTACACATCCTGCTACTCTCCCAATTATAAAATATATAGTATGAAAATCCCCTGTAAATGAATAATACCCATGTATGTATAAATTAATGCCCCTGTGTGCCCCCTCATTTAATAATACCTTCTGTATGCATACCTCCCAACCATCCCGGATTCTGCGGGACAGTCCCAGATTGTGGGTCCTATCCTGCTGTTAAACTTTGCTGGGCATATTAAACTGGTGGCAGATGAAGGGGGACATTAAACTGGGGGGCAGATGAAGGGGGGCATTTAAACTGGTGGCAGATAAAGGGGGACATTAAGCTGGTGGTAGATGAAAGGGGGCAATTAAACTGGGGAATATGAAGGGGCAATTAAACTGGGGGCAGATGAAGGGGGGCAATTAAGCTGGTGGCAAATAAAGGGGGACATTAAACTGGTGGCAGATGTAGGGGGGAATTAAAGTGGGGGCAAAGGAAGGGGGGCATTAAGTTGCTGGGAGATAAAGGGGGACATTAAACTGGTGAAGATGAAGGGGACATTAAACTGGTGGCAGATATAGGGCAGAAATTAAACTGGGGGCAGATGAAGGGATCAATTAAACTGGGGCAGATGAAGGGGCAATTAAACTGGGGAAGATGAAGGGGGACATTAAACTTCTGGCAGATGTAGGAGGTAATTAAACTTGGGGCGGATAAAGGGGGACAATAAGCTGGTGGCAGATGAACAGGGACATTAAACTGGTGGCAGATGAAGGGGGATATTAAACTGGTGGCAGATTTAGGGGAGTAATTAAACTGGGGGAAGATATAGGGGGACATTAACCTAGAGGAAATGAAGCGGGACATTAAATTGGTGGCAGATGAAGTGGGACATTAAACGGGGGGGGAAGATGGAGGGTGACATAAAACTGGGGGCAACGGGAGGAGGACATTAAACAATTATAGCGTGGGGGGTAACTGGAGGAGCACATGTCTGCCTCTAGTTGCCCCCAGTTTAATGTCCCCCTTCAGCTGCCTCAGTTTAATGTCCCCCTCTACTTGCCCCCAGTTTAAACTGGGACACGAGGAGAGGGACTTCATACTGTGGTGCAAATTTGGGTGGGTGGGTGGAGCTAAATTTTCTGCAGTGCGCATAGCACGCCACACATTTTGTCCCTCTTTCTGTCTTTTGAAAGTTTGGAGATAGGCTGTATGCCCTCTTAGAGGTTGCCCAGGATCAGACATTTTAATGCATGCAGCAGGGGAGGGTTATAAAATAAAAAATGTACTGACACTTACCTGCATCTTCCCTTCACTTTCTGTGCTGAGCCAGCTGTCGCGTTTACTTCTCTGTATAAGGAGCGACTGCAGCAGTAATGTTAAGTGAACGGAGTGCCCTGGGTCAGGATGCTAACGTCTTCACTGGTTGCCAGGACACCTAGAGACTGTTATAAATTATAACAGATAACTGCAGAGATTAATGGATAACAATCCTTTTTTTTTTGCCACTAATGCACTTCAAAAAGGCCTGTCATTTTCTCCCTTCAACACACAACAGCGAATAAGCCACTTATTTTTTTCCCAACTAATAAACGCCAAGAAAAGGCTTTACAACATATAACTGCACTGCACGAGGACTGATAAGACCCCAATAATTTGAATTACACAGGTATAATCTATTGCAAATCTGCAATGAGCAGCAGTATAATGGCAGTCAGTACAGCAAGGTGCAACTACACACCAGCAGCTAGACATAGAGCAGAACCTGAACCAGCAGGTGGTGGCATACTTGGAGTACACCCTGCCACCCGTCATCGAAGATCCGCTGGACTACTGGGCAGCCAAACTGAATTTGTGGCCGCAACTGGCCAAGTTTGCCCTGGAAAAGCTGTCCTGCCTGGCTAGTATTGTGGCATCAGAGCAGGTGTTTAGTGTGGCAGGGGTCATAGTTACCCCAAGGACAACTTGCCTGTCCACCCAAAATGTGGAGAAATTGACCTTTGTGAAGATGAATTAAGCGTGGATCAGCCAGGATTTCCACCGACCAATGCTTGATGCATCAGATTAAATTATCCATGCTGCCTCACCCAAACCTTGACAAAAGAGACCGGTTTCTTCTGGCTACCTTCCTCAGCTACTATTCTGATGCTGCCACCCACCTGATGCCACAAATCTGATACCAAGTGCTCCTTCTTACAGCCACCATCGTCAGCGGGTACTGTATGTGCCACCCATCTCCCCACTCTGTCATCGGGTCACTCTATGGCCTCCTCATGCTGCTGCTACCTCCACATTATGTCACCTTGCCACTCTGTGGCCTCCTCATGCTGCTGCTACCTGAACACTATGTCACTTCTCATGCTATTCCCACCCCCCCCCCCGGGACTCCATGACTGGGTCACTATTTTGCCTTTTTGGCCTGGTTGACATCATTTATTTGACCCTTCTTCTGATCTGTCAGAAGGAAGGAAAAATAAGATGCATAATGGATCCAGTCTGTGTAGCAGCTGTAAGGCCTGTATAATCCCATCAGAATTGGCTTATGATTTGGTAGCCAAAAATAGGAGTGGGTACAAAACACAGAACACATGCAAATATTCCATTCATGTGTCATCTCTGTTTTGGATCCACTCCTTTTTTTTTTTTGCATCAGCAATACTGATGGATTATTGACCAAATCCTGATGGAGTGAAGGTGGATGCTCAAAAGACAGGATTCGTTTTTTTTTTTTTGGGGGGGGGGGGGGTATTATTCTGATGGATCAGAGGAAGGGCAAAATAATCAGTGACGTCAACACAAACTTACTGCTGACTCCCTCTCCACTCAGGGGGGCTCTACTTCTATAAGCGTTTAATAGAACAGGTTCTGTAGACCTCTATGTGGAATCAGCAGACGACAGTGTAAAAGGAGTGCGCTCTTTCACGCTACAGTAGGATCTTGGGCCTCTGCATGGTTCTTTATACCTGGCACTAACATCGACCTGTAAGGCTGAGTTCACACTTGAGTTAGTTGGTCAGTTTTGTCCCCCGTAACTGGCCAAATAAGTGAAGTGTGCAGTGGTTCTAAGAGCGATGCCTGTCATGTGAGTGTCATATTGGCTCACAGTATTGTTTCACTACCACAGCAGACTCAATATGTGTGTTACTGCAAGGCACAGTGTTCTACAACACAATACAGGCTCTCTGCAGCCAGGGAATAGCTGTTTTTAATGTGATTCGTGGTAAATTAATTCGGATCGAATCGAATAGTTTCTGAAAATTTGGTGTATTGGCCGAATCGAATTTTTGAAAAATTCGCTCATCTCTAAACAGCACAACCCCTTTAAGCAAATGTTTCTCAACACAGTTTCGATTTGCTGGAATTGTCTCTGACTGGATGTTTTTTATTCATGTTTGGTGGAGCTGCTATGAGATAAAGGGGTTCCTGACTGGAATTCATATCAGTCTACCCCCCACACCTGTCTTAATTTTGTCCCCACAATAGCTTTCAAGATCTAACTGAACTTATTTATACCGTGCTAGTGGTACCCAAATCCCTCATTTCTCTACACTGGAGACAAACATCTTACCCAGCATCAGCCAGATGGGTTAACAAATGAATGACGATGACAAACATCTGTAATGTACTTACTTCACTGAAAGACTCAAAGTGCAGGGAGTGTTGTGGGGTTGCTATACAGACGCTCATCCACAACAACCGCAAGGGTCATTTGTGTTTGCAGGAAGCCAATTTTACCTATCAGAAAACACAGGGAGAACATACAAACTCCATGCAGATGTTGCCCCTGGTCAGATTCGAACCCAGGACTCCAGCACTGCAAGGTAACAGTGTGAATCTCTGAGTCAACGTGCTGCAATCAGATATACAGGCTGGAGGAAATAACACATTGAGAAGCTTGTTCTCATGCCAAATTTCTACATATCTGGACCCTGTGGGTCAAGTATAGACAATTATGCCGGCGTCATTGAAATGTATGTTGGGGTTGGTGTTAATTGGTCTGTATATACCATTATGTTACTTTCTATGTTCGGCTCACATTACATGCTGATTGTTAATATATGTATGGTTAGTGATATATCTTTTCATTTGTTTGAACCCAGTTGGTAGATTACTTTTTCACAAATGAGGTATTATTTGTATTCCTTACCCATAATTCTGAGCAGGGAATGTATGGTTCAATAAGTCCCTGTACCAGTCTCTCCCTAATGAGAGACATTACCCCTTCTGACCCACATTGAGATTTCTCACACAACCAGCTAGTACCCTACTCTGCACTGGTGAGAGGCAATGCCACAACCCAATGGAGGAAACCGGAGGATGGGAGAAGTAGTGACAGTGGTGATTTATGGATTAGTGAATTTATGAATGTATGCCTCCCACAGAGATGTAGTCACCTTTTCAGATGATGACTGTGCTCCTGACAACATTTGGAGTAGTTGCAAGTGCTGGGTGTGATGGAGTAGTAGGTGCACCCTCGGAGGGAATTGGACCAAAGGCAAATCCTGCAGGTGTTGGATGCAGATGCCCTGGGGAGACTGTGGCTGACTCCTCCCACACCTCTGGTAATGGTGGAGACTCAGGAACCTGGTTCACATCAGCTGCCCAGAATCCCTTGGGGCCAGTTTTGAGGGTAAACTGCACTCTCTCCCCTGCAGGTTCTACAGATGTTCAGACAGCCCAGAACTCTTAACTGACTGCCGGTGCATAAAAAAAATTGAGGTGCTCTACTCCTTCTTCAATGTAGCCACACCCGGTTACCTGGTCAAAGTAGAGAACGATGCCTCTCCTCCAGTCAGGCACCTCACCTACAGCAGGTGTCTCACGTCCAGCCCGGCGACGGGAGTAGTCCTTCTCTTCCTCCACTTCAAGTTGTTGGCGTCCAGCTAGAGTGATAGCTCTCTGGACATGTACCTCAGCTGGTGGTACAGCAGATAACATGGAGGGGGCACCAGCCAGAGTCCCAGGAACAGCTTGTGCAGTAGCTGCATATAACTCGTCCACCAGCTCTATAACTTCTGGGTCATCACCCGACATCCAGGCCTCTGGATCCTGGTTCAATCCCTTGACAGATAGGGGATTTGCACAATATAGCATCAGCAAACAGTCCTATTTCATGGAGGCATAGTGCAAAATAGTCTATGCATTGGTGGTATGCAACACAGTTGGGGCTGCTGTGGCAGCAGCTAGTGCACACTTGCTAGGATGATGCAATAGTCTCTCACACAAGTTAATGAAGGTTATTGCTCACCAGTTGATGCTGTAGAGTTCATCTTTTCCACTTGTATTGAGGGATGATGAAACAGAGGTGATGATTCTGCCCCTGACACCAAAAAATCAGTTGCTGCAACCCATTGGAGGGAATCGGAGCATGGGGGTAGTAGTGACAGTGGTTATGTCAGAGGGTAGGCCAAGTACACTGTAACATCTCTGCCTGTTCGGGTCTCTGCACCACCTTCCGCTCGCATGCTGTGGAGCAGGAGGCGTGTTCAGCTTGATTCCTTTCTTAAGGTTCTTGTTGCTCAGTCTGCATACAGTCCTAGTACTACTACTATGTAATTGTATTTCAGCCACACCCATCTCCTGCACCTTGTTTCTTTCTGCCCCTCTGATAGTTAATCTTAGCCTTGCCTGTGAGGTTGACAGCCTGTCTACCAATCAGGGGTGGGGCAAGTTCTGGACTTGCTATAAACAGGTCATCAGCTCACTCATGGTCGCTGGTTATTTTGACTCTGTCCTGTGACCTTGTCCTTACTAGCTGTTCTTTGCTTTTGTATTTTATTACTTACCTCTGACCTTTGGCTTCTCTTAACTACTCTTTTGAATTTCAATTTTGTACTACCTTGTCTCTCTGGCTTTTGACCCTTGGTTTGCTGACTCCTCTTCTGTGTTATTTGTCTTGTCTTGTTCTGTGTGTCACTTAGAGAAGTGATCAGCTCCAAGTTGTCGGCTGTCATCTAGAACAGTCCGGCAAGTAGACAGGGACAGGGGCTGGATCTAGTCTAGGGCTCACTGTCTCTGTTATTCCCTTCTTTCCTTGCTTCTGCAGCAGCACTGGGGAATTCCTCAACTGGCAATTCCTTTACATACACTCAACCGAACTCCTCCAGCCAACCTCCCAGGCTCTGAAGGGCTATGACGATGACCTTGGATTCATTTTAAAGATGAGTATCCCATCTTTAAAATTATACCAAGATCACCATGATAGCCCTTACAGATCCAGAGCTATTCACTGGTAAAATTGCTATTTGACATTGAGATCCCAATGCAGATCTCAATTCTCGACAGCATTTTTAACAGCATCTTCATAGCTCTAACAGATCCAGAGATATAGGGCTCTAAAGTGTCCTGCCCCTCCAGGGATCTTAGAGCTGCATGAAGGAGGAAGGAGAGGGAAGGAGCAGAGCTGCAGACTGCAGAAACAATGAGAAATCATCATTGTCTGTGCATAACCTGTATGTGACCCCAGAGGAGGGGTAGTGTAGACTTCTGTCCATGCTACCCCCTCTAACAATCAGAGAGCATATTATACTTTTGCTCTCTGATTGTCACACGGAGGAATAATGTAATACCCCACTAAGCCTAATCAGGAAATTTATTGGCGCTGTGACCCAGACATTTACCATCGTCCAGGTCGTAGCGCCAAAAGAGTTGCACCAAACACACAACACATATACAAAATCTTCAATAAAGTTTACATTTTTCACTGTCCCTGTCCTGTCCATACTTGATGTTTATAGAGTAAATACGCCGGTCACCTCTCTAGCAATATCGTTACGCGCTAAAATAATAGCAATAACTATTAAAATAAAACATTTCTAGGCGGAAAAGTTCCATCAGTTAGATAATACATTTTCACCCATTGAATGTCACCATATAAAATCCCAGTTTTTGACAGATTTCAGATGGATATAATAGCGGGTGTTTGGTTTTTTTTTTTTGCACCCACTGTACAAATGACTCTCTAACACCAGTAATGATGAACCGCAGGAACTTCAGAGTTTGCGTCTATAATATGTGAGCAATAATGCGGCCAGGTTACGCCAATCTGAAATCAGCCCTAGTGATCACATTAGTTATGTATAGAGATTATTATTATTCATTAGAGTTACAATTGTTATAGGGGGATAGAAAATTATATTCTTTTATAAGCCCCTATTTATCATTTTTTTAATGCTGCAATTTATGTTTTATTTGTCCATCTCAAAACCATCTGAAAATTGCCCTAGCAGCCAGAGGAAAAAAAAAATCTGAAAACCCCTGGCAGTGAAAGAGTTAAACTGGGGGCAGATGAACAGGGATATTAATCTGTGGGGATAGCTGGAGGGGGACATTATATTGTATGGGGCCACTAGGGAGGCATTATACTGTGTTAGGGCCTCTAAGGGGGCATTATAATTTGTGTAAGTCAGGTATTCCTAAGTGGTGGTGATGTGGAAGGGGGGAGCCACTCATGAAACCTTTGCACAGGGCCCACCAATGTGTTAAAATGGCCCTGTTCCCATGTGACCAGCGATGAGCCAATATAAATCTGGATGACTGTAATTGGTAGGTCTGTTCAGGCCCAACAATCAAATGCGGTATTCCCCCAAGAAACCTAATTTGGGTTTTACTATTGTAGTACCTCATATGCTCTGCAAATGCAACATGGCACCTGAAAAGGATTTCAGCATAATCTGCTCTCCAAAAGCTCAATGACGCTCCTTTCTTTCTATGCCCAGTCAAGTGCCCATCCAGCAGGTTACATCCACTTGTGGGACATTTCTGTAGTTGGGAGAAATTACTTAACAAATTGTGAGTATTCTCCTATAACCTCTTGTGATAATACAACAGACAACAGATAGACATATGTTGCTCATCCCTATTTATTCCTATATACTCTAAGACTGAACGACATTCTATTGGGTAGTAAACACTCTTTTTCCCTCACTTCTGATCATAAAAAGGACACATGTTAATCATCTGTATTTCTTAATTATAGATTGTAAGGAAATTGCCAGTTGAGCAATTCCCCAGTGCTGCTGCAGAAACCTGAGAGGAAGGGAATACAGAGACAGTGAGCCCTAAAGTTGACCCAGACCCTGTCCCTGCCTACTTGTCTCACTGTCCTAATGACAGGAACAACTTGGAGCCGGTCCCTACTCTGAATAAGTGACAACACAGAACGCAGACAGGACAAACAACAAAGGGAGGTCAGCTAGCCAAGGGGTCGGCAACAGTCGAGCAATGCAGTACAAAATCACAATCCAAGAGAATAGTCAAAAACAGAGCCAGAAGTCAGAAATAGTAATACAGGGAATAGCAGAAAAGGAGCTAGCAGGGACAAGTCACAAGACAGAATCAATAGCCAGCGAGCATGTGAGGGCTGACAACTTGTTTATAGAAAGTCAGGACCTGCCCCAGACTGGATTGGTAGACAGACTGTCAATCACACAGGCAAGGCTGAGATTAACTATTAGAAGAGCAGAGAGAAACAAAAATGTAGGAGACGGGTGTGCAGAAATTCAATTACAGGCAGGAGGTATTAGGACAGTGTTCAGACTGAGCAACAAGAAACCTACGCAAGGAATTAAACTGAACACATCTCCTTCGCCACAGCGTGCAAGCAGAGGCCTGAACAGGCAGAGACGTTACAGTACCCCCCCCTTTTATGAGGGGCCACCAGACCCTCACCAGATAAACCAGTTTTAGAAGGAACCAGTATTTTCTCGCCTTAAATTCCAGACCTCCCTGAACAACAAGAGGTGCTGGTGGACCAGGGAAACGTTTTTTATTCGTCTGGCGTTTCCAACCCTTAGTAGCCGAGACCGTCTCCTCACTGACACAGTCTAAGATGTTCAAAGCAATACGGTGGGATGAGCACTGATCTCCCCATTTTACTAACTCCCTTTTACCCCAATAAAAAATAGGGTTATGGAGGTTCAACCAGGGAAGTTCCAAAACAATATCAGAAGACAGATGTTCCATAACAAAGAAGCTTATGACCTCAGAATGTGCAGAACCCACTTGTAACGTGATTAAGGGGGTCTTGCATTGGACCTTACCTCTGGCCAGTGGGGCAAAATCCGCTGCAGTAACCACCAGAGAAATATCAAGCGGCAAAAGCTTAATGCCTAAAGCTGGGACAAACGAAAATTTGACAAAGTTTGCTGCAGACCCAGAGTCAACTTGGGCCTGGCCAGAAACAGATCTGTCCCCAGAGGACAGAGACACAGATAGCAACATCTTATTGTTATTTCCGGCAAATACCTGGTTGCCTGAGTGGTTCTTCTGACTACCACTCAGGCACTGAAGCTTTTACCCTGGTGTGCGGGATCTGATGGAGCAGTCTCGAATTATATGACCTGAGGTACCACAGTACAGGCAGAGGTTATTCCGGAGACGATGCTCTCGTCGAGTCTTGGCATCCATAGCTCCCAGTTGCATGGGTTCTTCACAAGGAGTGATGGGAGAAAAAGTGGGTTTATCGGGAGAGAGAGTGGAAGAGACAGAAAATTTGGAGGAAACAGACCCTACACTCTCTTTAACATTTTCCTGGATTCTACGGTCAATACGGACGGCCAAAGTCATGGCCTGTTCAAGAGTAGGGGGATCTGGGTGACCATCCCAGACCTCCTTAACATGGTCACACAGGCCTTGTTTAAAGTGGGCCTTTAGAGCTGACTCACACCAACCTACAGTTACACTGCACTTGCGGAATTCTGAGCAGTAATCCTCAGCTAAGCATTTGCCCTGCAGCATGGAATTGCAATTCCGCAAGCCCAATGTGGTCTGGCTCAGCATAGATAGATTTTTTTTTCAAAATCAGACTACTTCTCAGCCCCAGCAGGGAGTTTAAGGGCCCAAGCTTGTGGATCCCCCTATAGGAGGGATATAACTACTCCCACCATTTGGGCCTGAAATGCATGAGGGTTAATCCGAAAATAAAGGCGTCAAGACTCCCGGATAGTCTCAAAGTTTTCTCGGTCCCCCGAGAAAAGATCCGGGAGTAGCATCTTAACCCTGAAAGGGGCAGAAACAACCAGGGATGCTGCAGCAGCGTCAGTAAGGATCTGAACCTGTTTAGCTAGCTCAGCTACCAGGCCTGCCAAACCCTCCATCTTGGCTGCAAGGCCCTGAATAGGATCCATGCTCATCCGGAGGGAAGCAATGGCAGAAGGTAAATTTTTTTCGGGCTGGCTATTCTGTAAGGGAATTGCCAGTTGAGCAATTCCCCAGTGCTGCTGCACAAACCTGAGAGGAAGGGAATACAGAGACAGTGAGCCTTAAAGTTGACCCAGACCCTGTCCCTGCCTACTTGTCTCATTGTCCTAATGACAGGAACAACTTGGAGCCGGTCCCTACTCTGAATAAGTGACAACACAGAACGCAGACAGGACAAACAACAAAGGGAGGTCAGCTAGCCAAGGGGTCGGCAACAGTCGATCAATGCAGTACAAAATCACAATCCAAGAGAATAGTCAAAAACAGAGCCAGAGGTCAGAAATAGGAATACAGGGAATAGCAGAAAAGGAGCTAGCAGGGACAAGTCACAAGACAGAATCAATAGCCAGCAAGCATGTGAGGGCTGACAACCTGTTTATAGAAAGTCAGGACCTGCCCCAGACTGGATTGGTAGACAGACTGTCAATCACACAGGCAAGGCTGAGATTAACTATTAGATGAGCAGAGAGAAACAAAGATGCAGGATACGGGTGTGGCAGAAATTCAATTACAGGCAGGAGGTATTAGGACAGTGTTCAGACTGAGCAACAAGAAACCTACGCAAGGAATCAAACTGAACACGCCTCCTTCGCCACAGCGTGCGAGCAGAGGGTGGCGCAGAGACGCGAACAGGCAGAGACATTACATAGATACACCAAATACATATAACCAAGTCAGTCCTTGAATTAATCTCTTTTAGTTGGTTCTACTGGAACTCAACAACTGCATTGTGTAAATAATGTTTAGCTTGAAACTTTATATTAACATCTTGACTAACCCTCCCCCCATACTATTAATTATAAGTTTATTTTCACTCATGATCTTGAGATCTTTTATCATCTTTTTAACTTTATGATGTTTTTTATGAAGCATATTATTTGATTTAATTGAAAGGGACTACACATTGTATATTATGTTTTATTGTTTTAACAGTTTTTATGCACTTGAAAAAGCAGATTTTGCTCCAAAACGCGTTGTGCCCATTATCTCAATAAATGTGAATTTCTTCTATCACCTACTGTGACCGGGGTTTATTTCCTAAGAGCGCGGGTTGGTACATTGGATCCTTGGGCGACCATAGAGACCATAGATTCCATCTATTCACCTTCCCTTTATGTGTCCTGTTGTGTGCCCAAACAGCAGGTTACATCAACACATGTGGTATTTTTGTATTTGAGAGAAATTGTACAACAAACTGAGATACATTCTCTCCTTTAAAGGAACCTTTAAAATCTGATGTCTACATAAAGTAGAGATATGGTAAATTATGTTTATTAACTAATTAAGAAGTGAAGGAACACTATTTTGGTTTTTGGATGTCATGCCACTTTTGCAGAGCCATTGAATAACCAGTAAAGTGTTATCCGCAGACATTTGACCCCACTTTGCAAACTACATCCCTCAAGGGATTTATCAAGTGAAGTAGCGAGCATTTTTGAAAAGAGAAAATTATAGTATTTTCAGAGATATGCTATTTCAGTGCCCGATATATAGCACCCAGCTTGTGTCAACAGAGACAAACACTCCAAAAACTGTTAAACAGGTAACCCGAGCACAACAGCTTTTGGAGCTTTTGTCTCTGAAACAAGCTGGGGACGACATATTGTGCACTAAAATAATGTATTCCTGGAAAAATTTATATTTTTTCCTTTCCTTTTTACCTTTCAGCTGTGTATAAATTTCTGGAATATCAAATATAGCAACACTTGGGGGTTAAAAATGCTCACTGTACCCCTGGATAAATTCCTTCAGGGGTGTAGTTTGTCATGTAACTGGAATTTCAGGAACTCTTCAAAAGTGTCATGGCATTCAAAAACCAAACCATCTAAATGTGCTCCAAATAGCGCTCTTTCCCTTCTGTGCCCGTCTGTGTGCCCAAATAGCAGTTTATACCCACATATAACGTAAAGTAAGTTATCCTGGGTATGACAGTATCATACATTTGGGCATAAACTTCAGTTTGGGGACAAAGCAGGGCACAGACGTGAAAGAGTGCTTTGTGGCTTTTGGAGTGCAGATTTAGATGTTTGGTATCTGTGCGCCATGTCAAGTTTGCAGAGCCTCTAACACACCAGTAAAGTGGGATCCCTTAAGGAGTGACCCCATTTTGAAAACTGCACCCCTCAAAGAAATTATCAAGGGGCATGTAGTGAGTATTAGTTTCCTAGATGTGAATGCACAGTGGATGGTGAAAAGTAAATATGTAAACTGTGCGAAGTGCATTGGGAACACCAAATTCCCTATTATTTTCCCAGTAGCTCCTATGATGGGGGGGGGGGGGGGTCACTTCTGGTGTCTTTTCCCCTGTAATCTCTAAATTTGAGGTATACCTTGATACACGCTCGTACAGCTTATACACTCCCTTTCTTGCCAGTTTTGTTCCAATGAATTAGCTATTTTGGGTTTTTTTTGTCTTCATATTCTGCAAGTTATATATTTTTTTATTTTTCTGGTGATGTAGCCATATGAGGGCTTGTTTTTTGCAATATGAAATGCATTTTGTAATGACACCTTTTTTGGGTGCTTATAACTTATTGACTAAATTTTATTAAAGGGGTTTTCCGGACAAAAAATGTTTTGTTTTTGTTTTTTTTTTATAAAAGGTCTGTTAGTGCTTTTAGTGGGTTAATAAATGCACCCATATACCTTTAGCAGTGTTTTGAGTGATTTCTGGGTGTCTCTGGGAGCTCCTTGTATCTTCTGCATTTGTTTACATGGTTCAGCATCCTGCTATGTAACTTCTACAGTAACTACCTCTCACCTCACTTCCCCCTTCCTCTCTCCCTCCCTCCTCTCCCCCTCCCTCCCATACACCCCCTCCCTGTTCTCTAGCTATCTCGCCCACTACCAGCTCTTCCCAACCTACTCAGCCCAACCCCCGACCGCATCATATACTTACCTCTCTTTTTTTCCAGACTTCTACCTGCGGGACGGCTCATCCTTCTTTTCTGACTGCCAGCGCATGCTACAGTCTCAGCGCTGCTCTGTGCTCTGCAGCGACGATCCACCTCTACTGCACAGGTGTGGGAGCTGCGCAGTAGAGGTGGATTATCGACAGCAGAGCACAGAGCGCGCGACGGCAGTCAGAAAAGAGGGAGGAACCATCCCGCAGGAAGAAGCTTGGAAGGTAAGTATGATGGAGTGGATGGGGAGGGGGAATAGTAGTGATGTTCCGTTTCCGGAAATGAGGAAACGGATCGTCACTGGATAACCAGCAAATGTCATATGGGTAAATATGCATTTTTGATTAATCATGTTATTTAGAAAGTAGGAGGTGGGAAATGTTTAGATTAGTTGGGGATTTCCATTTATCCTGCACAACCCCTTTAACTCTTTCATGGTGGATTGAAAAAAACCCATAAATTCTGGCATTATTTTTTACCTTTTTAATTTTTTTCCATGCAGCATACAGCATAAGTAATATGTTGCCTTTATTCTGTGGGATGGTACGATTATAGCGATACCTAATTTTATGCGTTACTAATTTTGCAGAGCAAAAATCCATTTGGGGACATAAATCAATTATTTTTGCATCACTATCTTCTGACACACGTAACATTTTTATTTTTCGGTTGACAGAGTTGTTTGATGGCTTATTTTTGCTGGAAGACCTGTGCTTTTTATTGGCATACATTTTTTGTAAGGCAAGATGACGAAAAATAATTATTTCTAGAATTGTTTTCCGTTTCTTTTTTTTGATGTTCACCGTGTAGGTTAAATAATGTTTCAGTTTTATTGTACGGGGTGTTATTATGGACGCAGCAATACCAAATTGTATTGTTTTTATGAATTTTTAGGGTTTTTTTTGTATGTAATTCATTTTATATAGGAAAGGGGCATTTTGAGGCTTTATTCATTTTTCTTAATACACTTCACTTTTTTTTTTCAATTTTCTTTTTACTGTTTTGTGATGTTCCACTGGGGGACCTAAGCCAGCGATGCTTTGATCTCTGGTTCAGTACTATACACTGCAATACATATATATACTTGTGTATTGCAGTGTATAGAGGAAGCTAGCCTATACAGACTGTAACGGGATTACCTCAGGGATCGTTGTCTCTTCAGATAGACGAGCCCTTTTTGGCACAGCAATTAGAGTCCAGTCCACCCAAGTATGGTGCAACTGGCTGCAACCAGTTTTATTAGTGGTGTAAGGAAAACAAAACAATAAAAATACAAAATTAAATCCTAGCCATCCAGCCACTACTTACAATACACAATACAGGTATCTAACTAGAGAGAGCTGGGCACAGCTCCCTAAACACAAAATACAGCAGTTTAACTCACAGTGGTTTCCCAAGAGTAGAGAGAGCCAAATACCTGTGTGCTGTCTGCCCTTATATACGCACACTTCAGGAACCAGGAAATTAAACCCTAGTCATCCCAAAACCTGAAGTGGCTGACTGGAGTAGAGCCACACCCAACTCTGCTTACTCCAGCAGCCAGACCTTTTACCAGGGTTTAGGTAAAACCCTCCAGTAAGGAACACACCTTCCCCAGGTGCATTTAGAAGGAATATGACAAGAACCTGGGAGAAATGTATACTTCTTCTACCACTTTGCCCCTGGTCCTGTCACATATCCTCTCCCCCTGTTTCGACCTCAGGGGTGGAACACTCTGTGCACTCAAACAATATGCCCTAGACAGGGTATCTGCATTTCCAAGCTGACAGCCTGGTCTGTGCTCAACTGAAAAGTTAAAGTCCTGTAAGGACATAAACCATCTGGTCACTCGCCTGTTTTTCTCTCAGTTTTGAGACATCCACTTAAGTGGGGCATGGTCTGTAATGAGTTTGAATGTTCTCCCTATCAGGTAGTACCTGAGAGCTTCTAATGCCCACTTGATTGCCAGGCATTCCTTCTCTACAATGGTATATCTCTTCTCATGCTCATTCAGTTTTTTTATCCAGGTAAACTACAGGATGCTCTTCCCCTCCCCTGACTTGTGACAACACCACTCCTATGCCAACATCAGAGGCATCAGTTTGCACAATAAACTGTTTTTGGACGTCTGGTGTTATCAACACCGGCTGGGAACAAAGAGCTTGCTTCAGTCTTTGGAAGGCCTACTTTAGCAGTCCATTTGACCATGACTGAATCTTTACCTTTTGTAAGGTCAGATAAGGGGGCAGCAATGCTGGCAAAGTTTTCAATAAACCACCTATAGTAACTAGTTAGGCCCAAAAATGCCCTCTCCTGTTTCTTGTTTACTGGCCTAGGCCAGTTCTGAATGGCCTCAATCTTGTTTATTTGAGGCTTAATAATGCCTCGTCCAATTGTGTACCCCAAGTACTTTGCCTCTTCTTGCCCAATGGTACATTTTTTGGGATTTGCTGTCAAGCCCGCTTCCCTAATAGAATTCAGGACAGCTTGAACCCTGGGTAGATGACTTTCCCAATCTGGGCTATGTATTATTACATCATCCAGATAGGCAGCTGCATATTTTCGAGGGGGTTTTAAAATTCTGTCCATCAATCAGCCTTTGGAATGTGGCCAATGCAGACCAAAGGGAAGAACTACGTACTGAAAATGACCATCAGGGGTTCTAAAGGCAGTTTTCTCTTTGGCCTTGTCAGTCAATGGCACTTGCCAGTAGCCCTTCGTCCAATCCAATGTAGTGAAATATCGGCCATTACCCAACCTATCAATGAGCTCATCCACTCAAGACATTGGATAAGCATCAAATTTTGACACTGCATTCAACTTTCTGAAGTCGTTACAAAATCTTATAGTGCCATCTGGTTTTGGTATTAGAACTATAGGACTAGACCAATCACTATGTGACTCCTCGATAACCCTTAAATTAAGCATCATTTGCACTTCTTCTGCAATAGCTTTGCGCCAAGCCTCAGGTACCCTGTATAGTTTTTGATTCATTCTGACACCCGGTTCTGTTATGATGTCATGTTTGATTAAGTGGGTTTGGCCTGGTAGTTCAGAGAATAAGTCTCTGTTGTGCTGCACAAGCTCCTTTGCCTCCTGAGTTTGTGAACCAGCCAAAGTTTCTGGAATGTTAACCTGAGGTATCCCAGAGACACCATCCCCTTTACATGTATTGTTGACCGCTAACAACACCTCATGGTCCTTCCAAGGTTTGACTAAATTTACATGGTAAATTTGGTAAGGCTTCTGTTTACCTGGCTGATGTACTCTATAATTTACATCGCCAACCTTCTCCACAATTTCATATGGCCCTTTCCATTTAGCCAAGAATTTGCTTTCTACTGTAGGAACCAGAACCAAAACCCTGTCACCAGGGATGAAGTTCCTTATTTTAGCAGACCTGTTGTAAACCCGGTACTGATTCTCCTGAGCTTGCTGTAAGTGTTCTTTTACAATAGGCATCACTTTTTCAATTCTATCTTGCATCTGCGCAATATGGTCAATCACGCTTCTGTAAGGGATAGCCTCAGGCTTCTCAGGTCTCTTTAGCAATATCCAAAAGACCACGGGGATGCCGACCATACACTAGCTCAAAAGGAGAAAATCCCGTAGAGGCCTGATGTACTTCCCTTACAGAAAACATCAGATAGGATAAGAGGTAATCCCAGTCTTTCCCATCCTGTGCCACCACTTTTTAAGCTTCCCTTTTAAGGTTTTGTTAAACCTTTCGACCAACCCGTCAGTCTGAGGATGGTAAACTGATGTACGTAAATGGTTATCTTCAACAGTTTACAAAACTCTTTTGTGACATTAGACATAAAGGGTGTCCTCTGATCTGTAAATATTTCTTTTGGTAACCCAATTCTGGTAAACATAAGAAACAGTTCTTTTGCAATGTTTTTTGCTGTAACTTTCCTTAGAGGGATTGCTTCTGGGTAGCGGGTAGCATAATCAACAACAACCAGAATATGCTGTGGACCTCTAGCAGACTTAACAAGAGGTCCTACCAGATCCATTGCAATCCTCTCAAAGGGAGTTTCAATAATCAGCAGAGGCACCAAAGAGCTCGTAAAGTTTGACACAGGGTTGACTAACTGACATAGTGGACAGGACTCACAGTATTCTTTCACCTCTTTATGTATACCGGGCCAGTAAAATCTTTGCAGGATGCGGTCTTTTGTTTTATCATAGGCCAAATGTCCCCCTAACCCATGGGCGTAAGCAAGATCCATCACCCTTCGGCGATGTGATTTAGAGACTACAAGTTGCTCTACATCCTTCCCACCATCCTCATTGACTCTATACAATAATTCATTTTCTAGTGCAAAATGTGGGAATATTTTCTCTGCACCAGATTCTTGGGGTACCCCATTTATTACCTTCACCTTTTCCTGAGATGGGGTTAATGTAGGGTCCTGGAGTTGAGCAGTCCCAAAATTATCACTGGAGACTGGCAAGTCAGGGAGACCAATTTCGGGAGAGTCTTCCTAGACATCCCCTGCAAACACCTCTAAAGGAGAAGTCTCATTCTCATTCAGAGTTACACCTACGGCTTGTACATGGCCAGGGTCTCCCAAGGGAACTGGATCAATAACAGATATAGTTACACATTTCTCCATCATTTCCCACAACTGCAAAAACAAAGGAAAGCCACATCCTAAAATGACATTATGCAATAAAGTCTTTACCATTCCAACTTCATGGGTAACTTTTCCACATGGAGTATCAAAAGACAATATGGCAGTGGGGTAATCTTTTGTATCGCCATGTATGCAAATTACTCCCATTTGCCTGTGTTGTAATTTCCTGGTGTCAACCAGGCTGGCATTCACAAGAGTCACTAGACTACCAGAGCCCAACAGAGCATTAGCAGAGCGTCCTTCAATAGTCACAATACACCTTTGTCGCTCTATGCCTTGAGAGAGCGAGGCAGAGTAGGCAGGACTAGCAAACAGGGACATCCTCTGCACAACATCACACTGCATAGGCTCATCCACCAATGGACAATTGACAGCAACATGGCCCAGTCCGTGATAATGCCAGCAAGTAATGTTTAAAGGCACTTCAGGGCAAATTGGCCTAGAGTTCCTGGCTAATAGTTTTGAGCCAGTTCCTACTCTATGGGCCTCCTTCATCCCCTTTATATTAGGAACAGTCTTACCCTTTTCAGGATCAGGTATCCACTTCTGGTTCCTTGGGGCCGGCCGAGGAGAAGTGTAGTCTTGGAGATAATCGTCCGTATTCAGATACCGCTCTACCGGGGCAACTAGCTGGTCCACATCCTTCAGCTCAGTTTGTCCCACACAGCGCTGTATCTGTACTGGCAAGGCTTGAAAAAACTGGTCTAGGATGACTCTTTCCACCACCTCAGCCGCAGTAGAGAATTCTGGCTGTAGCCACTCACAGGTTTACCCATCTGGAACTTCCAGGTATGTACCCACTGGGCTCTGACAGCATGAGTAACACCTAAGCGAGCAAGGATTTCTGCCTTCAGTTTGTGGTACTGTCTGGCATCTTGCTCACTTAAATCAAAGTAGGCATTCTGAGACTCTCCACTGAGAAATGGAGCAACTGTATCCGCCCACTGGTCAGCTGGAAGCATTTCCCTCTCAGCGGCTCTCTCAAGTATGGTGAGGAACGCTTCCACATCATCCTCTGGGGTCATCTTTTTAGAGACGCTTGTACTCTGCTTCCAGGAGTGACATTTTGTGCTTGAGACCTTTCTGCCAGCAACTTTAACTGCTCCAGCAGATTTTTATTAATCGCCTACTGTTCTCTGAAGGCCGCTTGTGTGGACTCTATGAGAAGATGGTTGGTCTCATGTTGGTTGGCATTAGTCTCTCGCTACTTAACATTTGGTTGTTGCAGCTGAATGTTAGCCTGGATCAGCTGTTTAACCACCTCCTCCATGCTTGCAGGGTCTGGTTTTGCAGGAGCCACAGACTTAACCCACGACATGCAACTTGCTGGATTTTTGTGCCTGCATCCTCCACCATTTGTAACGGGATTAGCTCAGGGATCGTCGTCTCTTTAGATAGATGAGCACTTTTTGGCACAGCAGTCCAGCCAAGTATGGTGCAACTGGCCACAACAAGTTTTATTAGTGGTTTAAGGAAAACAAAACAATAAAAATACAAAATAAAATCCTAGCCGTCCGGCCACTACCTACAATACACAATACAGGTATGTAACTAGAGAGAGCTGGGCCTACTGCACAGCTCCCTAAATACAAAATACATCAGTTCAACTCACAGTGGTTTCCCAGGAGCAGAGAGAGCCAAATACCTGTGTGCTGTCTGCCCTTATATATGCACACTTTAGGAACCAAGGAATTAACCCCTAGTCATCCCAAAACCTGAAGTGGCTGAATGGAGTAGAGCCACACCCAACTCTGCCTACTCCAGCAGCCAGACCCTTTACCTGGGTTTAGGTAAAACCCTCCAGCAAGGAACACACCTTCCTCAGGTGCTTTTAGAAGGAATATGACAAGAACCTGGGAGAAATGTATACTCCTTCTACCACTTTGCCCCTGGTCCTGTCACAAGATGCATAGGCTGTGTACCTTGCAGACCAGGGTCACTGGCCAGACCCTGGGCTGCCGAAAATCTCTGCATGGCGGGGGAGATGAGGGATTACATAAGTGGAACCCCTTAAATGCCATGTTCATGTTTGACTGGGGCATCTAAGGGATTAAAACAAACTCAACTCTAATCAGGGGTTATGGAGCAGGCTGTCAGATAGTATTGCGCCTCTCCTCTAGAACTAGGTGGAGTATGGAGTTCATCACCTAGGGGTTAAAGGCCTGCTATTCTTACAATATTATCACTGGAGCAAATATCAAAAATTGCAAGATCTGACTGACAACAGAGAGTAGAAGAATAAGCTATCTAAATCTCACACAACACTGAGAGATAGTTCTTGGGCATCCAAATGTCTTCACCAGTGCCAGCCACGAAGGTAGATGGATTTGTGCTGAATTTGGATCCAAGTTATCACCACAGAAACTAGTATAAAATACAGTGGGGAAAAAAAGTATTTAGTCAGCCACCAATTGTGCAAGTTATCCCAATTAAAAAGATGAGAGAGGCCTGTAATTGACCTCATAGGTAGTCCTCAACTATGAGAGACAAAATGAGAAAACATATCTAGAAAATCACATTGTCTGATTTTTTAAGAATTTATTTGCAAATTATGGTGGAAAATAAGTATTTGGTCACCTACAAACAAGCAAGATTTCTGGCTCTCACAGACCTGTAACTTCTTCTTTAAGAGGCTCCTCTGTCCTCCACTCATTACCTGTAGTAATGGCACCTGTTTGAAATTGTTATCAGTATAAAAGACACCTGTCCACAACCTCAAACAGTCACACTCCAAACTCCACTATGGTGAAGACCAAAGAGCTGAGGAAGGACACCAGAAACAAAATTGTAGACCTGCAGCAGGCTGGGAAGACTGAATTTGCAATAGGCAAGCAGCTTGGTGTGAAGAAATCAACTGTGGGATCAATAATTAGAAAATGGAAGACATACAAGACCACTGATAATCTCCCTCGATCAGGGGCTCCACGCAAGATCTCACCCCGTGGAGTCAAAATGATCACAAGAGCGGTGAGCAAAAATCCCAGAAGCACACGGGGGGACCTAGTGAATGAACTGCAGAAAGCTGGGACTAACGTAACAAAGGCTACCATCAGTAACACACTACGCCGCCAGGGACTAAGACCCTGCAGTGCCAGACGTGTCCCCCTGCTTAAGCCAGTACATATCCGGGCCCATATGAAGTTTGCTAGAGAGCATTTGGATGTTCCAAAAGAGTATTGGGAGAATGTCATATGGCCAGATGAAAACAATGTAGAACTGTTTGGTAGAAACACAAATTGTCATGTTTGGAGGATTGTGAATGCTGAGTTGCATCCAAAGAACACCATACTTACTGTGAAGCATGGGGGTGGCAACATCATGCTTTGGGGCTGTTTCTCTGCAAAGGGACCAGGATGACTGATCCGTGTACATGAAAGAATGAATGGGGCCATGTATCGTGAGATTTTGAGTGCAGACCTCCTTCCATCAGCAAGGGCATTGAAGATGAAACGTGGCTGGGTCTTTCAGCATGACAATGATCCCAAGCACACCACCAGGGCAACGAAGGAGTGGCTTCGTAAGAAGCATTTCAAGGTCCTGGAGTGGCCTAGCCAGTCTCCAGATCTCAACCCCATAGAAATCCTTTGGAGGAAGTTGAAAATCCGTGTTGCCCAGCGACAGCTCCAAAACATCACTGCTCTATAGGAGATCTGCATGGAGGAATGGGCCAACATACCAGCAACAGTGTGTGCCAACCTTGTGAAGACTTACAGAAAACGTTTGACCTCTGTTATTGCCAACAAAGGATATATAACAAAGTATTAAGATGAACTTTTGTTATTAACCAAATACTTATTTTCCACCATAATTTGCAAATAAATTCTTAAAAAATCAGACAATCTGATTTTCTAGATCTGTTTTCTCATTTTGTCTCTCATAGTTGAGGTCTACCTATGATGACAATTACAGGCCTCTCTCATCTTTTTAAGTGGGAGAACTTGCACAATTGGTGGCTGACTAAATACTTTTTTTCCCCACTATATAAACGCTTTACAAACATAAGTCAAACCAGAACCCACAACAAACTCACAAGGCAGATCAAAGCAGGAGAGTGAATGTTTCCAAGCCAAAAGTTCATTTCTAGAAGTATCATCAGAGCCAAAATCAGAAGACTAGCGAATTTCCAGTAACAGGGTAATGGTCAATAATACAGCGATAAACAGTCTGAGTTCAGAGTTTCACTACAAACTAATAGTAGGCACCAAGTTCAAACTAATAATAGGCACCTGGGTGGGCAGGAACAGAGTTTAAATATCCCACTTCAGCTGCTCATTGGAACAGCATAGCAGAGCTCTGAAAACTACAGAAGTTTCATTTGTTGACATGGTAACTTTGAGGCAACAGCAGCTAGCTGTTCTGCACACTGAGATTCCTAACAGGGTTAAAGGAGAAAAACAGTTTGTTTTACAGTTTCTGCTTAACATGGCAATACACCACATGTGGATGTAAACTGTTGTGTGGGCATATGGCAGATCACAGAAGGCAAAGAGTATTATTGGACTTTTGGAGGTCATATTATTCTGGATTCATTGGGTGTAGTGAGCATTTAACCACACGGGTATTAAATTGAAATTGTTGTCACTGAAAATGAAATATGTGATTTTCCACTCTAAAATGTTGCTTTTGCCTCAAATTTTTTATTTTTACGACAGGTAATAATAATAATAGGAAAAAGAAACCAAAAATGTACAACACAATTTTTCCTGAATACAGAAATCCCCCATATGATATGGTTGTAAACTGCTATATGTGCAAACTGTTTAAAAAAAAAAAAAAAAAGGTTTGGTACAAAAAGAATTCCAAACGGTTAGACAGCGGATACCTGAATCCGTCTTTTTAGAAGGATTAGTCAATGGGTGTCCATTCAAAAAAACTGACCATTTGTGTCAGTTTGTGTTCCGTTTGTGTCCATTTTTGACCAATCCGTTTTTTTTTCTTCCCCCTTCTTCATTCTGAGCATGTGCATAGGGAAGAATCAATTGCAAAACAGACACAAACTGATTACTATCCATTTGTAATCCGCTTTCCATAGACCTCAACGTTAAAGGGGTTGTCCAGGATAAAATGATAATTTAACGGTAAACTAAACACCCTCCCCCCCGCCTAACTTCTAATTAACTTACTTTATCAAAAATGTATATTTGCCGACCGCCGCAGGCACATTTTCTGATTTTCCTGTGACGGAAACGGAACATCACCAATACTACTCCCACCCCCAACTCCATCATACTTACCTGTCTTCGTGTCCTGAACTTCTGGGCACAAAACGTCACTTCCTTCACTTCTGCCGGTGCCTGCATAATAGATCCGGAGTGCCCCACAGCTATGGCCTTATGCACACATTGCAGACATCATCAGTATTTTGTAAATAGTATTTTAAACTAAAGCCAAGACTAGATACTAAACCCAAGAGAATTCTAATGGAAAAAAAAATCCCAGTAAGGAAAGTCCATGGCACTTACCCATAAAAATCTATATTTTTTATTAAGTGCTTCACAGCAGGATAGATACTGGAAAAAAAGTACATGTAAAACCAGCCTATGGCTAATTCGCGTTGTCAGACTTGGGCAGCATCTCTTCCTTTTCTCAGGCCAGTGACATCACTTGCATTGGTCACATGGCTGAACTGCAACTCAGTCCCAATAAAATGAATGGGGGATAAGCTGCTATTCCAAACACAGCCATTATACAATGTATGGTTTTGTGCTTGGTGCGGAGGCCACAGCATTCAGTATCCTAGCTCCTAACAGCTATTGCCGAAGCTGAAGAATTATGCACCAGTATGTACATTTTTCTTCAATAACATCTGTATAGCAAATTCTATTAACATATAGTTCCCTGCATCAATGCATGCAAATTTCATTGATGATGCCTAGTCACTTGGTTCAAATTTTGTAATCTTGCATTTGTGCCGAGCAAATATGATGGCAGACTTTGAAATGGAGGTCTTAAAGGGTACCTGAGTTTTCATAAAAAGTTGAAATATGTTCAGGTTCTTGCTGGTCAGTCTGTCCTATGACTGTATAAGCCTTAATACATGGTGTCCTATCAGTTTTTTAGCTGCCTATGTCCCTATTTTGGCTGAAGCACATTTTTAATTTTGCTGTGGGCACGTACAATAAGGAGCAGTCTGCTCCCCTCCCATATACATTATAACTAGTTTCATTTGTTTACATTCAATTTTGCCAGGAGTAACTGTACAAGAGCAAACAAATAGCTACAGTGCCTTGCAAACGTATTCGGCCCCCTTGAACTTTTCAACCTTTTGCCACATTTCAGGCTTCAAACATAAAGATATAAAATTTTAATTTTTTGGTGAAGAATCAACAACAAGTGGGACACAATCGTGAAGTGGAACGAACTTTATTGGATATTTTAAACTTTTGTAAAAAATAAAAAACTGAAAACTGGGGCGTGCCAAATTATTCGGCCCCCTTAAGTTAATACTTTGTAGCGCCACCTTTTGCTGCGATTACAGCTGCAAGTCGCTTGGGGTATGTCTCTATCAGTTTTGCACATCGAGAGACTGAAATTCTTGCCCATTCTTCCTTGGAAAACAGCTCGAGCTGAGTGAGGTTGGATGGAGAGCGTTTGTGAACAGCAGTTTTCAGCTCTTTCCACAGATTCTCGATTGGATTCAGGTCTGGACTTTGACTTGGCGATTCTAACACCTGGATACGTTTATTTGTGAAGCATTCCATTGTAGATTTTGCTTTATGTTTGGGATCATTGTCTTGTTGGAAGATAAATCTCCGTCCCAGTCTCAGGTGTTTTGCAGACTCCAACAGGTTTTCTTCCAGAATGGACCTTTATTTGGCTTCATCCATCTTCCCATCAATTTTAACCATCTTCCCTGTCCCTGCTGAAGAAAAGCAGGCCCAAACCATGATGCTGCCACCACCATGTTTGACAGTGCGGATGGTGTGTTCAGGGTGATGAGCTGTGTTGCTTTTACGCCAAACATATCGTTTTGCATTGTGGCCAAAAAGTTCGATTTTGGTTTCATCTGACCAGAGCACCTTCTTCCACATGTTTGGTGTGTCTCCCAGGTGGCTTGTGGCAAACTTTAAATGAGACTTTTTATGGATATCTTTGAGAAATGGCTTTCTTCTTGCCACTCTTCCCTAAAGTTCAGATTTGTGCAGTGTACAACTGATTGTTGTCCTATGGCCAGACTCTCCCACCTCAGCTGTAGATCTCTGCAGTTCATCCAGAGTGATCATGGGCCTCTTGGCTGCATCTCTGATCAGTCTTCTCCTTGTTTGAGATGAAAGTTTAGAGGGACGGCCGGATCTTGGTAGATTTGCAGTGGTCTGATACTCCTTCCATTTCAATATGATCGCTTGCACAGTGCTCCTTGGGATGTTTAAAGTTTGGGAAATCTTTTTGTATCCAAATCCGGCATTAAACTTCTCCACAACAGTATCACGGACCTGCCTGGTGTGTTCCTTGGTGTTCATGATGCTCTCTGCGCTTTAAACAGAACCCTGAGACTATCACAGAGCAGGTGCATTTATATGGAGACTTGATTACTCACAGGTGGATTATATTTATCATCATCAGTCATTTAGGACAACATTGGATCATTCAGAGATCCTCACTGAACTTTTGGAGTGAGTTTGCTGCACTGAAAGTAAAGGGGCCGAATAATATTGCACGCCCAACTTTTCAGTTTTTTATTTTTTACAAAAGATTAAAATAACCAATAAATTTCGTTCCACTTCACAATTGTGTCCCACTTGTTGATTCTTCACCAAAAAATTCAAATTTTATATCTTTATGATTGAAGCCTGAAATGTGGCAAAAGGTTGAAAAGTTCAAGAGGGCCGAATACTTTCGTAAGGCACTGTAAGAAAAGCCCAAATGGGTATCATATAAGAGAACACTGAACTGTAGCTATAGAGCAGATATATGCATGTACCCACTCAAGTACATACAAGTACATAGAAGACTTTTTTCTTACATTATAAGCAGTGAGATGCTGCAGAATACTAGGTTCTTGTACTTTGCAGGCATGCGTGTAGCCCCTCACATCTACATTCCACTGTTTGAAGAGAAAAGAAAAACCCTCCCCCCCTCCTGTCTTTCTGTCTTGCTGCTAAGGACATACTTCCCTAGTAACAAAGGAATCAACTGTAAATTAGCTAGATTAGATGATTTCATACATATTAATTGTGAATATATACAGTATATGTTCTATGTAAATATCAAACTTTAATGTAATGCATCTGCTACACAGGATGTTTTAAATAAAAAAAAATTGTTAAAAACTATTTTTAGATTTTTACATTTTGCCCTGCTTACCGTAATCTCATGTGTCATCACTTTTCATTCCATCATTGCATAAAGACATGACACAAATGTCTGTTGGAATGCAATGCCGTATGGAAAAATAAAAAGATGATTGGCAATTAATTGACACTTTATGTTTTGCTTTATGAAACTATGCATTCTTTCTAAGCTCTGTTGTCATCTATTTGTGACAGCACACGTCAGACAATTATTGTTCTAAGGCTCAATTTTTACACAACAATCTTCTTAGCACAGCGTAAATCACAGTATTAAAAAATCCATATTTCTTTCTTCAATGGACTAGCACAACATAATGTTATTTAGGTAAGGAAATGAACGATATTGTACTGAAAGTGTTAGTACATTCCCTGCTATAGTTGTAACTATTCTGAATGTTAATTAAGGACTAGAAAGCCCCTCCTCCCTCAGCACAGCTATGATTTACTGGTTTAATAAGAATCTCAGAGCTTCGCACTGCAGAGCAGCTACCAAAATACACAGATACAAAACAGATTTAATTTTTCACACAGATATTCTAGTGGGCAGAAAAGACATTTCAGAGGAATATCTTGAATGTAGATGGTCAGATGGCTGCCAACATGTGGCTATAATTCTCTAAAATGGGCTGCTTCTTACAGTTTGGGGAAGGTGTGGTAGAATGTTATTTCATAGCTTTTTAAAATTATCTACTTGTTTTACATAGCATCCTTTTAGGGTCAGGTGTTCAAGGCTTAAACATGAATGTGTTCTGCATGCCATATCGAACTATAGCTTTAAAGTGAGTGAAATGTGACATCTAACTGTGTGACCTCCACCTTATGTTTTATTACGTTATACAATTAAAAAAGTTTAAAAAAAAATATTTTTTTATTGTCATACGCTGAAAAACAAAACTTATTTTTATTTTTCTGTTGTTGGAACTGTGTAAGCCTACGGCCCCACGTTGCGGAAATGCATCTTTTTTTGTTGCAGATTTTGCTGCGGTTTTTTGAGCCAAAGTCAGGAGTGGATTTAGCAGCAGGTAGAAGTATGAGAACTTCCTATATATTTCCCATTCCTTTTGTAGCCATTCTTGGCTTTGTCTCAAAAAAACGCAGCAAAATCTGCAACAAAAAAAAGCTGCGTTTCCACAGCATGGGGCCGTAGCCTTAGGCAGGTTTCAAACAAGCATTTTTATTAGCATTTTTAAACAGTATTGTTGGCCTTTTTCAGGCATTTTCCTGTTGATTGCATTATTTAAAAAAATGCAGTGTGAATAGAAAAATGCCAAGGGCAAAAAATCCCACAAAAATGCAAAAGAGTACAGGCAAAACTATTTGTGAAGGTAGCATAAGGGTTTTTTTTGACATTTTCATTGGCACAGTTCTTGGGAGGTGGGATGAACAAAGCCAATTCAGGCACTAAATAACATATTTTATAGTTTGGGTTGTACAGATGCAGAGATACCAATTAGTTTTTTTTTTTCATATTTTATTTATGTGCAGAATACAGCATTTTGTAAGTTGAACATTGTGTTTTTATAATATTTATTTATATTTTTGAACATTTTTATTAAACTTTTCTTCCACTTTTAGTCCCACCAGGAATCTTTACTATGGGATTACTTGATCTCTGGAACAATACACTGCAATTGCAGTTATTGTTATGTGTCAGTGTAACATTGAAATAAATGTTAGTATTCCGTATTTGACTGTCCCTATTTATAATAGGTGTAGTGTGGTGAAGGAAGTACCAACCCCCCAGCGTGTTATAAAGACAAATACTTAACACTAAGGGAGGGAGCCTTGTGCTGCTGTTGGGACTAAGGGAAAACAGATTAACATCATAATCTATACTTCCCTAATGTCCCACAGCAGCACAATATTGGGGATCTAGCAAGCAGAACCCTAGGGAGGGCCCTCTTGAAGAATAGAATTTAACACGGAATGGCCAAGAGAAGTGGCCTCCGTACCCCGGGTGTTAAATCTGTAATGATTAACAAAGGTATGGAGAGAGCTGCAAAAAGTTGATGAACAAATTTGTTCCCAAGGAACAGAGCTTCTTGTAGAATGAGCTCGAACAAACTCAGGGGGGTCTAATCCCTGTGAAGTGAAAGCCAATTTTATGGCTTCATTGTGCCAAGGAGGCTTTAGAGGCCTTGAGCCCATTATTTTTCCCAGCAAATGATAGAAAAAAATTCTCTGACTGTCTAAAAGCCCGAGATCTCTGAATATAAATTCCGAGGCATTTGGCCACATCCAGGGAGTGAAGTTTAACTTCCTCCGGAGATGACGGACTGGGAAAGAAAACTGGTAATGAGATAACCTGGTTTAGTTTAGAATATGAGCGTACCTTCGGGAGGAACCCTGGCATAAACCTTAATTGTACTCACCAATTCTCTGAGCTGAGGTTATGGCCAAAAGGAACACTGTCTTTATTGTGAGAAATTTAATTTAAACCTCTTCTAGAGGCTCCAAGAGGGGAATCTCATAACCCCTTAAAAACAGTAGATAAATCCCATTGAGAGATTGGGTGAGTAACAGGCGGACTAAGTCTGAATGCACCCTTAAAATATCTTTTAACCAGCGGGTCTGCAGATAGCTGCTTATCTAAGCAGGCTGACAGGGCAGTAACCTAAGCTTTCAAGTGAAAGGGCTAAGACCCTTGTCCAAGCCGTCCTGAAGGAATTCCAGCATCTTTGGAATGGAAGGATCCAAGCTCTCAATTCCTCTACCTAATGCCCAGGAGATGAAGATGATTCGGATCCAGACGTAATTTTTATTTGTAGACTCTGCTCTAGTGAGAGAGAGAGAGAGAGAGAGAGAGAGAGCTTAAGACGGCTCCTGAGAATCCCTTAATAGGGACAGGTCAATCCTCAGGCTGTCAGATTGAAGGATTTCAGATCCTGGCAGAGCCTGGGCCCTTGACACACCAGGTTCTGAATCTGGGGAAGCCTCTAATATATCCCGTGACTCATTTGAATGAGATGGGAAAAACCAAGCTCTCTTTGGCCAGACTGGAATGATGGCAATTACAGAGACTTGGTCCTGTCTGATTCTCATCAATACCCCTTGGTATCATGGAGATTGGAGGGAATATGTATGCCAGCCTGAACCTCCAAGGGATGGACAGGGCATCCACAGCCAAGGGATTGTCATCTTTGTATAGAGCAGAACTTCTCTACCTTGGCATTGAGTCTGCTTGCCATCAGGTCTATCTCTGGATGACCCCATCAGGGTGATTGCTTGAAAGACTTCTGGATGGAGAGACCATTCCCCTGGAACAGTGATGCCACGACTCAATTGATCCACCACTACACTGATTGACCCTCGGATATGTACGGCAGAAAGATGAGTTAAGTTCTTCTCTGCCCAACTCTAGATCTTCCCCACTTCCCTTAGAAGAGGTGGTGACCGAGTTCCTCCCTGTTTGCTTAAATAAAGGACAGTTGTCATATTGTCCGATCTTACACAGACTGCCTTGTCCTTCAATTGGTCAGCAAAGTGAAGCAGTGCCAGTCGTACTGCTCAGAGTTCTCTCCAATCGGATGATATTATCTTCTTTAGGGAATTCCAATGCCCTTGGGTCCGAATGTCATTCAGGTGGGCTCCCCAACCTGTGAGTGATGCATCTGTAGTCAACAGGGTCCAGCGAGGCTGGACCATGGACTTTCGGTTTTTTAGCCGAATCCACCACTTGAGGGACAAGAGGGCTTCCTGAGACAGGAAAAAACTCTAGACCGCTGGTTTTGCAATTCCAGGCCAACAGGACTCCCCAAGGGACTGCTTCTGCAGCTGATAACATCAATCCCAAAACTTTATGCCTGTCCTGATGGTTATTGGCCGAGAAGCCAGCAGGAATCTTGCGGCCTTGATTATTCTTTCCTTCTGGAGGGAGGAAGAGATATTTTCATTAGACCTGAATCAAGTATGAACCCTAGAAATGGTAATATTTGGGACTTTCCCCAATTTATAATCCACCACAATTGTTGGAGGAAATTGATCATGATGAATAGATGCTGTAGTAGGCCTTCTCTAGAGAGACTTTTAACAGCCAGTCTTCCAGATAAGGAACACACATGAACCTCTGGATTCTCAGTGACTTAGCTTCCGTGGATACCACTTTGGTGAATACGTAGAGTGCTGACGTTATCTCAACTGGAAGTGCGGTGAATTGGAGGTGTCTTCAGCCGACCCTCTACAACCACTGCAACTCTTAGGTATTTCCTGTGAGCAGGAAGAATAGGGACGTGGAGGTGCATGTCCTTTAAGTTCAGAGTGGCCATAAAATCTCCTTGCTGGAGAATGGATATCACAGACATTACCATACGGAAATTTATCCCGAGATAGCTCTGCTGAGGTATCGTGGGTCTATTATCATCAACCAGTCTCGTGAAGGTTTTGGAACCAGAAACACTGAGGAATAAATTCCAGACACTTGACGTTGTGATGGACAGCAGGGAGGCGAGAGGTCTGTATAATACTGTCCTGGGGAGGCACAGAAAAAACTATGCCGAAACCGGACCTGATTATCTCCAAGACCCATGATCTGTTATCCCCACAGGAACTTATGTCTTGGAGGGAGGGAGAAGGTAATAGTCAGAAATTTGGCTTTCTGATTTTCCTGTCATCACGGAAAAAAAGACGGTTGGAGTTCCCTCTCAGGAACCTAGAACGTCCACAGGTGACCTCTTGCAGGTCTTAGAGGAGACTGTCCTCTATGATGCTGTCTGCCCTGTCCACAGAAGGACTGTGGAAGGACTTTCCTTTCCCACTAGTCCTTGTATCATGCTCTGCCTGCAGATATTAAATTTTGAGGCATAATTGGCCCTTCAAGGTTTTAACCATAGGGGGCAATGGGCAGCAGAAGTCAAGGCCCTAGACTTGGCAGCTAACTTCACCTGGAGAAGAGGTTTCATTGAGGTAATCTGCCTCAAGTGCTCTACCCTTCAAAGAGGACAACAATTCATCCCTGGAGACCCCCAAATCAATATCTCTTTTTAATGAAGAGAAACCGGAGCACAGCTTCTTAACTACCTCATTAGTAGCGATACCAATCAAACACTGTGCAGAGAAAGCCGTATACGCTTTCCTTAGGGAGCACTCTGCCCTGTGGTCCATGGGGTCCTGAAGGCTAGACCCGTCCTCAGAGGGTACAAGTGTTCGCCTGAACAATTTGGTGACTGCCAGGACAAGCTTAGGTGATGGACCCAACTGGTCCTCAGCTATTGGGAAGAGTGTCTTGAACCTCTTAGATAACACGCAGGTCTTCTCTGGGTGTTTTCACTCGGTGGGCATAGCTCTTTTAAGCATGCCATCCACATTGAAGGCCCAAGGCCCCCTAGAGGTGGAGCTAGAGGCTTCCCCAAGGTCAAAATCATGGTCCCTTGACCCGATGGACTTTCGTAATTTCTGAATTTTCTCCAGAGGAAAACGCAGTTTTCTATATTCGTATCTGAATCCTCAGATGAAGAATTAGCTTCCTCTATGATCCTGAATACCTCATTAGATCGTATGACAGAAGAGCCATCATATTCCACAGTGCTCCAAAGACAGACAAGGAATTTTAACCTTTGAATTTTGTTCCAGCAGGAACCAAAGGCAGAAAAGAGTCCTCACAGGAGGATAGACAAAACAAACTCAAAGAGGAGAGAGGAGGGGAAATGCATTCAAAAATGTGAATAACCTCACTATAGGGAAGGTATAACCTTCCCTCCAACTGTCCCACCAACACAGGACAGAAAAAAACATGCTGGGGGGTTGGTACTTCCTTCCTTATATTAAGGAGGGGGAGGAGTTACGGTTAACTATTTGTTGTTCATTAAAAATTCTATTCTGTTCTACCAACACATAATGACATTGGGGGAAGTCAAAAAACCCACATGACTGACGCCATTTGCCCCATCAGAGGAAAAAATTCCTTCCCAACTCATATGGGAATGTTCATACATTCAAGAAAGGCATACAGACCCCTCTTTTCTACAAGATACCAGTTATCACCATATCTTGTGGCAATGACTTCCATAGTATCAAACTGTTGCTATACAGAAGCCTCGTTAACGGCTATAATAAAAACCTTTTTAAGCCTATACATAGAGGATGCCCCCTTGTCATAGATACAGGCCTCGGTATAAAGAGATCATCAGAATGATATCTGTACTGTCCATTCATATATTTGTATGTTGTAATTAGGTCACCCCAAGCCATCTTTTTTCCAAACTGAACAACCCCAAGTTTGACAATCTGCTTTTATACTCTAATCTGCCCATCCCCTTAATTACCTTAGTCACCCTCCTCTGCACCCGCTCCAGTTTAGCTATATCCTTCCTATGTACAGATGCCCAAAATTGTGCACAGTATTCTACATGTGACTAGATGTGGGTGAACCTCTCAAGATTCATTTAGTTTCAGGTTTGGGTGATTTAAACCAAAGATTTGGTTTGGGTTGAACAAGTTCAGTATACATAGAGAATGCCCCCATGTTACAGAAACATGCCTTCGTATAAAGAGATCATTGGAAAGATCTCTGTACTGTCCATTCATATATTTGTACATCGTAATTAGATGACCCCAAGCCACCTTTTTTCCAAACTGAACAACCCCAAGTTTGATAATCTGTCTTTATAGTCTAATCTACCCATCTTCTTAATTACCTTGGTTAACCTCCTCTGCATCTGCTCCAGTTCAGTTATATCCTTCCTATGTACAAGTGCCCAAAATTGTGCACAATATTCTACATGTGACTAGTTTTGGGTTGTTTGTAGAGATGAGCAAAGTGAAGCTGCAGAAGTGGAATTCGATCCGAATTTCAGGAAATCTTTGATTCACCACGATTCCGGATTTCCTCATGCTTCGATGCATTGAATCGCATTTTTTTATAAAATGGCCGCCGCACATGTTAGGACAAGGGGGAAGGGACTCTGGGAGTGCGTGATCACCCACAATGCCAAGCGTGCAGCTAATCAGCAGCCAGCAGGACCTGTGATGTCACAGCCCTATAAAAACCCTCGGCCATTTTAGGTACAGTCATTTCACATCGCTCTTACTGTAGGGACAGACGTCGGTAGGAGCTAGGGAAAGACTTAGAAAACATATAGAAGTTCAGGGAAAGAGGCTGAAGCCTTAGAACTGTAGGGAAAGGATAGGGAGGAATTCAGTTTAGATTTTGGGGTGGTTGCTGGGTCATTTACAGTAAGAATTTGCAGCATAATTCACATTGCAGCACTCACTGCCATTATACTGCTGCTCATTACTCATATCTGTGTCTTCCAGGTGGAACACAACAAGCCTTTTGCAGTGCAGTACAGCAAAAAACAGTGAATTATCATGCACTAATATCTGCATGTATCTGTAAAAAACACGTTTTTCAAGGCGTTTATTATAAGGGGCTTATTCACTGTTGTTCCACAGCATAACATTAGTCGATACTATTGAGCCAAAGAAAACTAAATTATCATCCAATAATATCTGCACGTATCTAAAAAATGCATTTTTAAAGGCGTTTATTATAAGGGACTTATTCACTGTTCTTCTACAGAATAACATTACATTTGTCAGTACTACTGTGCCAAAGAAAACTGAATTATCATCCAATAATATCTTCACTTATCTGTAATAAAGCCTTTAACGTGGGGAAAGACATAACGACCATATTCGCCATTTTGTTACCACTATAAAGTTGCAGGCCATTTTTAAAAACAGTATTGACAATAATAATTCAATAATTCTTAGCGGTTATCATCACTTATTTAAAGGTGTTCTTTAGTGTCTAAACCCATAAGGAGGACCATATTCACCATTTTGTTACCAGTATAAAGTTGCTGGCCCTTTTTAAAAACAGTATTTTCAATAATAATTCAATAATTCTTAGCTGTTATCACTTATTTAAAGGTATTTATTAGTGTGTAAACCCATAAGGAGGACCATATTCACCATTTTGTTACCAGTATAAAGTTGCAGGCCATTTTTAAAAACAGTATTGTCAATAATAATTCAATAATTAAATAATTCTTAGCGGTTATCATCACTTATTTAAAGGTGTTTATTAGTGTCTAAAGCCATAAAGAGGACCATTTCGACATTTTGTTACCAGTATAAAGCTGCTGGTCATTTAGCAATACAGTATTGTCAATAATTCAATAATTCTGAGCCACAAATCTCTGCATTTATCACGCTTTTTTTATTGGTGTTCATTAGTGGGGAAAGAAATAAGGGTCATATTTGCCGTTCTCTTCAAAGTAGAAAATAACAGACCTTTTTGCCCTTTGCAACTAAGTTTTTTCAGAACAGTATGTCAGACAGAGAAGCGAGAGGCCATGCACAGGGGAGGGCCGCAGGCCTAAATGTGTCTGGCTCAGGCACAGGTTGAGGCAGAGTAAGGGTGGGTTCACACCTGTGTTTGAGTCCGTCCGCTGCCAATCTGAGTGAAAATCTCGGGGAACGGGATCGGCATCGGATACAGACAGGTTAGCAACGCATTGGTTAAAAACCCATTCATTTGAATGGGTTTTTAAAGCAATGCGCGGGTGTGCGCTTACATCCTCTGCACTGCGAAGCCGTTTTTTTTCGTCGGACACGAAGTCCTGCATGTCCGACTTTGTTTCCGACGAAAAAAAAGGATTTGCAGCGCAGAGGGTGCAATCGGACACCCGCGCATTGCTTTAAAAACTCATTCAAATGAATGGGTTTTTAACCAATGCGTCGCTAACCTGTCGGTATCCGATGCCGATCCCGTTCCCCGAGATTTTCACTCGGATTGGCAGCGGATGGACTCAAACGCAGATGTGAACCCACCCTAAAGGGGCATGGCAGCAGGGGTCAGTTACAGAGGCCTGAGCTCCCAGTGTCAAGTAGAGGTCGTCTCTTGACCAGCAACCCAACAGTTGTAGACTGGTTGACTCGGTCATCAAGTTCATCCCAAGTCACATCAGACACCCCCAGCCAAGAGTTGATGGGTTCATCAGACACAATCCTTAGTTGGTATGGCCCGGCAGCAGGCCCTGTGCCCTCACCTGTCCTCAACCTGCCTCTGTCCTTTTCTGTTCCCTCAGCTAGAAAAGTACTCTATGCTGTGGGCTCAGATCCACTGTACAGTGAGGAGGAGGTACTAGAGGACAGTCAGCAGCTACTGCTTAGCCAAGATGTGGAGGAGACATCCGCCACTGCCTGCGGTAGGCGGGCAAGTAGTGATGAGGAGAGTGGCGTGGGAGCTGGTGTTGAGGAGGACATCAGTGACCTGCAGACAGTAGTGGTTGATGATGTAGCCGATCGTAATTGGGAGACGGGTGACGAAGGGCCCTCATCGTCATCAGGAGAAGAGGGTTGCAGCTTGCGCATGAGGCAGTGGGGGAGTCAGCAGGGTGGCAGCAGTGTGAGGTCGGGAGCTAAACGTGCCCGGGATCATCCACCTGCTTCGCAGCAGCCTACCTGCCCGGAAAGCAGTGGTGCAGGAGTTCACGTAGGCAGTGGTGGTAGCAGTCAGTTATTGTGGAGTGGTGGTGTGGCAGTTGTTTGTAAAGCCGCCGGGGGTGGTGAACATGGCCACATGTTCAATCTGTGGGCAGAAGGTGAAGCGTAACCAGGGTGCCAATGTTGGCACCACAGCCCTGCGCCAGCATATGCAGCGTCACCATAAAGTGGCCTGGGAGAGCTGTGGCTCCAATGTGGTGGTCCAGCCTGCCGCAGCAACCACTGCAGCACCCAGTGGCACGCACCCCATTTCAGGCAGTCAAGGCTCCACCACCTCAGCTGAAGGAAGCTGTGTGTCCTTCCCATCCAGGGTCGGACTGGCCCACTGGGGAACCGGAGAATCCCCCGATGGGCCCCGAGCCCCGACTATTAATACTCATTTTGCCAATGCAAAGGTCAGGGGCCTGATCGGGCCCCTGACCAATGGACAGTGGCGTAACGATCGTGGTTGCAAGGGCTGCGACTGCGACCGGAGTAGGACGAGGCCCGCTGGAAATGGCCGGGGCCCCGGACTACCATGATAGTGGTCGGGGAAGGCCTGGTTCCCCGACCGCTATACCTATTGTTAATGGAAAGGGGCCGGTCCCCTTTCCATTAGATGCCAGGACAGGGGAAGTGACAAAAAAAAAAAAAAAATACTCACCTGGCTGTCTTGGGCTCAGAATCGTCTCCGGCACTTTTCAGGCCTCACTGCAGGGGCCTGTGATTAGGCTCCAGCGGTAACATGGGGAGCGCCAGCGTAATGACGTCATCGCGCCAAACGTGACTGCTGAGGTGCAATCACAGGCCCCAGCGGTGACGTCTGGGGCACAGGACGTGGAGACCAAGGAAGTTGGAAAAGACATCAGGACGGAACGAGGATGCCTCGGAGAGGTAAAACAAGGTGAGTATGAGTGTTTGTTATTTTTAATCCCTTCTCTTGGGCCTCTACTTATTATATTCTGTGGTCTGAGGAGACCCCAGAGTATAATAATAGCTCTGGGGGGGAGCACTGTGGAGCATCTAATAGTGTGTGGGGGTCACTTTGGGCATATAATACAGTGTGGGGGCCACTGTGGGCATATACTACTGTGTGGGGGCCACTGTGGGCATATAATACAGAGTGGGGGCCACTGTGGGCATATAATGCTGTGTGGGGGCCACTGAGGGGCATATAATACTGTGTGGGGGCCACTGTGGGCATATAATACAGAGTGGGGGCCACTGTGGGCATATAATGCTGTGTGGGGGCCACTGAGGGGCATATAATACTGTGTGGGGGCCACTGTGGGCATATGATACAGAGTGGGGGCCACTGCGGAGAATATAATGCTGTGTAGGGCCACTGTGGAGCATATTATACTGTCCCAGTAATGTTTACATGCCGGGTGCTGCGCTGCTCATTCACTGTGTTCTTGATTACTGCAGTTGTGGGTACTAAAGCTGTATCTCTTTCAAGTATCTGAGATATCGCTGCAGCACCCGTAACCGTCACTATCAAGAATTCACTCTAGGGAGGGGGTAGGGGAGTTCTGATGGGCAGCCGTTGGAACCAATCCAGTTGCAGCTTGTTAATGCAAGCGTCACTGACGTACTGATGCTGTGTGCGGCAGCGGTTTCTGCATAGGAGCCCAGACCAGCAATGTGAAAGGTACGTACAACTTAACCACGCAAATAAAAAAAGAACTTTTCCCCACTCTGATAACTACAACCCCAAGCATCTACAGATGCTCTGGGTCTGTTGAGAGTTGTAATCCCCCCCTCTCACCCCAGCTAATTTTTCACTGTATTGTTATGCTGGTGCCTGTTCTAGGGCTCCAGCATAACAAGACCTAAGTCGCAGAAACTCCAATATTGCTATAGGGGAGACCAGTGAAGGGGCCACTGTATGAGCATACAGTGGCCCCTTCAATATCCCCCCCCCGTACAGTGGCCCCTTCACTGGTCCTCTATACTGTATGGGGACCATTAATGGGGTCATTATATTGTGGTGGGGGGGGGCAGTGATGGAGGCCAATAGCCTGGGGGACATTAAAGGGGTTGTGCACGATAACATTTTTTTAAATTTTTTAATTACACCGGGGCAGGTGAAAAAAAAAAAACAACTCAAACTTTCTGTCCTGTCCCCAGTGTCTCCCAGCGCGGTTCGGCCTGCAACTCTGTTTTCTTCCAGCGCAAGTTCCCCCTGCATGTGACTACCTGTGACGTCATGTGACCCCTGAGGCCAATCAGCGGCCTAAAGGAAGGGACCTGGGATGTCACAGCCAGTGAGGACTTCCGGCAAAAGAAGACAGCGGAGCAGCAGGACCGGACCATGCTGGGACCTGCTGACACCGGAGGACTGGGGATAGGTGAGTATGTTTAGTATGTTTTGTTTTTTGGGGGGGGGGGAATTCACCTCCCCCAGACTAATTAGAAAAAAGACAAAAAGTATACTGGACAACCTCTTTAAAGTGTGGCGCATTAGGGGGATATATTAAAGGGGTTGTCCAGGTATAATTTGTTATGGTTTATCCTCAGGATAGGCTATAGATACCTGATCTATACAGGGCTGACCCCGGACCAATCAGCTGTACGGAGCCACTTCTGGCGCCCATCCTGTACACAATACAGGGCCAGAAGCAGAAAGCTCTGCCCACTGTGTATTAGCCGGGCACCTTCACTGTATCTCAGCCTTTATTGAAGTCAGTAGGAGCTGAGCTGTAGTGAAGGTGTTGGGCGATTAAACAGCAGATGAAGCTTTCTGCTTCCGGCCCTGTATTGTGTACAGAACGGGTGGCTCCAAACAGCTGATGGGGCCGTGTGTCAGCCCCCTACCGATCAGGTATTTATGGCCTATCCTGAGCATAGGCCATAAAAAAGATTAACCCTGGACAGGGGCGCACCACAAATGAGGCGAAGTGAGGCGGCCGCCTCAGGCGGCACTGTCCGGGGGGCGGCATTTTTACTATTTAATGTAAACCAGCCCAGGACAGGCCGCTTTAAAAAAAAAAACCCAGAGCTGAGCGCGGCCTGTCCTGGGCTGGATTACAAGACATCGCATCTCAGCGCAGGCGGCAATACAATGACGTGATCACGCCGCCTACGCTGAGACACAGACAAGAAGAGGAGGCGGCGGCGGCTGCATCAAGGCATCGCAGGAGAGTATAGCTTCTTTTTATATATATAAATAGACCGTATCCTGTTGGAGTATCCCCGGCAGGTCAGGGCCTATTTATTTACCTACTCCGTGTCTGCTCGTGGCCGCCCCCGCTTCCCCTTCTGCTATGGGCCGCAGAAAGGGAAGCGGATGCCGCTGTGAGCGGCCACGGGGATCGGTAAGTTAGACCGCGGGCTGCAAATACTACTATTATTATACTCCGGGGTCTATTCAGACCCCGGAGTATAATAATCGGAGGCCTAGGATTGGTGAGGGAACATAAAAACCAGTGTTACTCACCTCCTGCGATCCGATGTAACTCCGAGCAGGCTTGAGTCCTCTGGTGACATCATCAGGTCGCGTCGCCGGCCTGATCACGTGACGTGTGTGCGCAATTAAACAGGGCCGAAAGCTGCAAGGAGTGCACCGGTGTCCAGGATAGGTAAGTAACTCTGTTTTATGTTTGTATTCTCCCCTGGGTCTCCAATAATTATACTCTGGGGCATAATACCCTGTGCAGGGACCACTGTAGAGCATAATACCCTATTCAGGGGCTACTCTGGAGCATAATACAAGTGCAGGGGCCACTATAGAGCATAATACCGAGTGCAAGGGCCACTATGGAGGATAATACCAGTGCAGGGGCCACTATGGAGCATAATACCAGTGCAAGGGCCACTATAGAGCATAATACCAGTGCAGGGGCCACTATGGAGCATAATACCGTGTGCTGGGGCCACTGTGGAGCATAATACCGTGTGCAGGGGCCAATATGGGGCATAAAACTGTGTGCAGGAGTTGCTGTGGAACATAATACCGTGTGCAGTGGCCAATGCGGGGCATAATACCGTGAGCAGGGGCCACTATGGAGCATAATACCGTGTGCAGGGGCCGCTGCGAGGCATAATACAGTGTGCAGGGGCCGCTGCGTTCCGTAATACTGTGTGCAGGGGCTGCCGTGGAACATTATAGTGTGTGTAAATGGGGCGCTATAAACAGGGGCTATGACGCCTGTTTATATTATACGCTGTCTGTTTATAGTGGCCGTGTGATGTAATTACAGCCTTGCCACATACTGTAGACATGTACAGGACGAGGCTGTAGTTACATGACATGGCCGCTATGAGATGAATTACACTATGTAAACAGAGAAGCGGTCACGGCGCTTACACAGGTACCATTCAAACAGCTGATCAGTAGGGGTCCTGGGTTTTTGAACCCCACTGATTAGTTTATTAATGACCTGGAAAACCTTTTAATTAGTTAACACCTGGGGTATTATTAATAAGGGGCACTATTTATACAGGGTACACACAGACATTATTAATATAAAGATGCACTTGGGAGTATTATTCATTATGGGGTGGTTATATCATATATTTTATAATTGGGGGTAGCAGCAGAATGGGGGCTTTGTGTAGGTGAGGACAATGTGGGATGGATGCCTGGAAAAGTGAGGAGCCAAAGATGTCTGTGTTGCAACCTTTACAGAGACAAGTCACACCTGGAAGAAGTGGTCATGGCGATCCAGAGGGAAGAGAAAGGAAATGTGAAGGATTAGTCAGAGACGTCACCTGTAAGTCACAAAATGTTACTGCACTGTATTCACCTAAATGATAGAGGATAAATACCTGATTGATGGGGTCTGTCTGCCGAGACCCCCACTGAGAATTGGGTTTTTTCCTCCCACTAGGTGGGAATCCAGCCTGGCTGCAGCCATATATATAGGTGTGTCACTTGGTGGATGGACGAACCCGCGTGGCTCTCATTCACTTTAATGGGAGTGCCAAAGATAGCCGAAGTCCAGTACTCAGCTATCTGCGGCGCTCCTATTATAGAGAATGGGGGCCACGTGGGCTCGTCCATCCACCAAGTGACACAGAAGCTGTGTGAAGTTACTTTCATTGTTAATGCCGTTGTGTTGATCTGATACTGAAGTAATACAGGAAGAAGAATTCTTAAAAACTGTTTTATAACTTTGTGTATTGTGTATATTGTGCGACGATAACAGCATGTTAAACTACTAGCATGGAAACTCAGTTTTTTTTTGTTTTTGTTTATTTTTTTTTTGGGGGGGGGGCGTCTTTCTATAGTCCGCATCAGGCAGCAAAGAGGCTAGGTTCACCACTGACCCTGGACAACCCCTTTAATATGCCCCACACAGTTTAATGTCCCCCCACAGAATGTTAGCCCCATCACTGCTCCCACACAATATAATGGCTCCATAACGGTTCCCCATACAGTATGGAGGACCAGTGAAGAGGCCAGTGTAAGGGGAGACCAGTGAAGAGGCCATAAAAAAATTTGGCCCAGACAACCCCTTAAAAGAGGTTGTCCATAAACTGGAGCGACCACTGTGGCAGCTGCCTCGGAGGTGTAAAATAAAAAAATTTCAAAAAAAGCATACTCACCTGTCCCAGCAACCCGTTGTCCCCTGCCTGTGTCTGTTCGGTCTCATTGTGGCCCCTCATTTCTGGAAATCTTGTACCTAATTGGTCTTCAGGGTCACGGGAGGTGCAGAACTCCCAGCAAGGAGGCGCCGGCACGAGACTGAATGGACCCTGGCAGTGGACAACGGAGCACCAAAGACAGGTGAGTATGCTTTTTATGCTTTTTATTTATTTATTTATTTTTTATTTTACACCTCCCGCATGGGACTTGGGTTGTGCCAATTCCTGGACAACCTCTTCAAAGGATTTATCCATCTTTCTAATATTGATATCCTGTCCTTAGGATAGGCCAGCAATATTACATCTGCGATGATACAACAGCCAGGACCTCTGCAGATCAGCTTTTCCAGGACAGTGCGGCAACAGGTAATGGTAACAATTCTAGGAGCCACGCTGTTCACTTGCCATACAGGGTGTAGCAGTGGGTTTAGGTAGTGCAGTGGTGCACATGGTATAGTGGGTGAGCAGCATGGCTCCCGCCATGTTATTACCTTTAGCCGCCCTGTTTCGGTACCGCTGATCTGCAGGGGTCCTGATGGTGGGCCCCTAGAAGCAATTCCACTGGTGGGCCCTAGACGTCCCAGTCCGACACTGTTCCCATCATCTGCTGGTCATGATGCTTCTGCGCCTCCTCCTAGTCAGTTATTGCGTCAGCAATTGATCACAGAATCTATATCTAAGAGTCAACAGTATGCGTGCACTCATCCAACAGGGCAGAAGCTGAACATGCTCATGTCCAATTTGCTGGTGCTGCAATCACTCCCTTTCCACTTGGTGGACTCTGCACCTTTCAGAGAACTGATGACTTGCGCCGGGCCGAGGTGGAGAGTCTCAAGCCGTCATTTCTTTGCCAAGAAGGCAGTACCAGCCCTGCACAAATATGTAGAAGAGAAGGTGGGCCAGTCCTTGATCCTGTCGGTGTCTGCCAAAGTGCGCGGCAGCGTCGACGTGTGGAGCTGTAACTACGGTCAAGAACAAGATATGTCATTTACGACCCACTGGGTTAATGTGGTGCCTGCCCAGACATACCAGCAAGTTGGACAGGTGACGCAGCTTCAGCCTCAACGTTCTCATGCCGTTGGTCCTGCAACAATGTCTGCCTCATCCTCCACTGTCTCCTCAACCTCCACTTCAGGAACAATTCCCAGTGCTCCTCCAGCATACCACATGTGCAGGGCACAGTGGTGTCACGCTGTTCTACACCTTGTTTGCCTGGGCGAACGAAGTAACACAGGGGAGGAACTGCTCCGAGACCTCAATCAAGAAATTGAATCCTGGCTTTCTCCAAGAGAACTTGAAATCGGAACAATGGTGACTAACAACGGGAAGAACATGGTGTCGGCGCTGCATCAAGAAGGGCTGAGCCATGTGCCCTGCATGGTGCACGTGTTCAATCTGGTTGTCAAGCGTTTCCTTAAGTGTTCCACCCAACTGCAAGACATCCTAAAAATGTCAAGGAAACTTTACATGTACTTCAGCCACTTGTACACCGCCAAGCACACCCTCCTTGAGCTGCAGTGGCAGAACAGCCTCCCACAACATAGGCTGATATGCGATGTTTCCACCCGTTGGAATTCCACCCTCCATATGTTGGATCGACTATATGAACAGAGAAAAGCCATAAATGATTTCTTGATGATCCAAGCGGACAGAGGTTTACTCCCCTGTGTAACTTTAACATTAGCCAGTGGTAGCTCATGAGTGACACCTGCCGTTTGCTAGTTCCCTTTGAGGGGGACACTTTGTTAGTCGCCAGGACTACGGGATGAACAACGTCATTCCACTGATTCACATCCTGGAAAAAATGCTTTTCAATCTGACTGGTCAGGGGACTGGAGATGTGGCGTCTACATCTCAAGGCCACATGATCCCTGTAGGGGCTGAACTGAAGGAGAAGGAGGATGAGGAGGACATTGGAGCACAAACAATGTGTTACTAAATGGGTGGAGAGGAGGAGCAGGAGCAACCAGAACAGCCAAAGGGAGATGAGGAAGATGAGGCAGATGACCCAGACACATCGTGGCAGTATGCAGTGGAGATGGATGCAGGGAGTCCCTCGGAGTCACTTGTGCAAATGGCCCAATGCATGCTGACTTCCTTGCTCAGTGACAGCCGAATTGTCACCATTCGGTAGAGGGATGACTACTGGCTCTCCACCATGTTAGACCCTCGCTATCGGGGAAAAATGGGGGCCTTTTTTACACCTGCTGAGAGGGAGGACAAACTGAACTACTATAGAGACATGCTATGTAGTAAGTTGGCCGCTGCCTATCTGCACCATCATCCATCCTCTCGCATGTCCGACCAGGGGGGTCCCTGAGAGCTCAACTTGCTCTGGCATGGTAGCTGTGGGAGGGGGTGGGGGTGGCAGTAGCAGTATCTGCTCCATCAGCAGCAGCCTGAGCCTAGAGTCGCTGATGAGCAGCTTTATTCAGCTGCATAGTGAAGAAGCTGCTCATCAGCTGCTAGACACAGAGCAGAACTTGAACAAGGAGGTGGTGGCATACTTAGAGTGCACCCTGCCACCTGTTATCAAAGATCCGCTGAACTAGTGGGCAGCCAAACTGGATTTGTGGCCGCAACTGGCCGAGTTTGCCCTGGAAAAGCTGGTCTGCCCGGCCAGTAGTGTGGCATCAGAGCGGGTGTTTAGTGCGGCAGGAGCTATAGGTACCTCAAGGAGAACTCGCCTGTCCACCCAAAATTTGGAGAGACTGACCTTTGTGAAGATGAATCAGGCGTGGATCAGCCAGGATTTCCACTCACCAATGCCTGATGCAGCAGATTAAATGATCCATGCTGCCTCACCACACTCTGCAACTGGGTCACTGTATGGCCTCCTAAGGCTGTTGCTACCTACACATTATATCACCTTACCACTCTGTGGCCTACTCACGCTGCTGCCACCTCCGCACTCTGCCACTGGGTGACTGTATGGCCTCCTCACGCTGCTGCCACCTCCTCACTTTGCCACTGGTTCACTGAATGGCCTCCTAAGGCTGTTGCTACCTACACATTATATCACCTTGCCACCATGTGGCCTACTCACGCTGCTGCCACCTCCTCACTCTGCCACTGGGTGACTGTATGGCCTCCTCATGGCGCAGCCACTGGGTCACTGTATGCCCTCCTCATGTTGCTGCCACTTGGTCACTGTATGGTCTCCTCATGCCGCTGCCACTGGGTCACGGTATGGCCTCCTCATGTTGCTTCCACTTGGTCACTGTATGGCCTCCTCATGTTGCTGCCACTTGGTCACTGTATGGCCTCATACCGCTGTCACTGGGTCACTTTATGGATGTTGCTGCCACTGGGTCACTATATGGCCTCCTCATGTTGCTGCCACTTGGTCACTGTATGGCCTCCTCATGTTGCTGCCACTTGGTCACTGTATGGCCTCCTCATGTTGCTGCCACTTGGTCACTGTATGGCCTCCTCATACCACTGCCACTGGGTCACTGTATTGCCTCCTCATGTTGCTGTCACTGGGTCATTGTATGGCCTCCTTTTGACTCAGCCACTGGTTCACTGAATGGCCTCCTCATACCGCTGCCATTGGGTCACTGTATGCCCTCCTCATGCCACTACCACTGGGTCACTGTATGCCCTCCCCATGCCGCTGCCACTGGGTCACTGTATGCCCTCCTCATGCCGTTTCCACTGTGTCACTCTTCATCCTCCTCATTCTGCTGCCACCGGGTCACTGTATGGCCTGCTCATGCCACAGCCACTGGGTCACTGTATGCCCTCCTCATGCCACTGCCACAGGATCACTGTTTGGCCTCCTCCTGCCGCTGCCACTGGGTCACTGTATGGCCTCCTCATGCCGTTTCCACTGGGTCACTCTGCCTCCTCCTCATGCTGCTGCCACCAGGTCACTGTATGGCCTCCTCATGCTGCTGCCACCAGGTCACTGTATGGCCTCCTCATGCCGCAGCCACTGGGTCACTGTATGCCCTCCTCATGCTGCTGCCAACTTCACATTGTCACGTTGTCACCAGCAACTTGGCCAGGTGGTGCCGCTTCCGCCTCCATGTTCTCACTCTGTTGGTCCTGCAACTATGTCCACCTCATCCTCCACTGCAGGGACAATTCACAGTGCTCCTCCAGCATACCACATGTGCAGGGCACAGCGGTGTCACACTGTTCTACACCTCGTTTGCCTGGGCGAACAAAGTCACACAGGGGAAGAACTGGGTCACTGTATGTCCTCCGCATGCCGCAGCCACTGGGTCACTGTCTGCTCTCCTCAAGCCGTTTCCACTGGGTCACCATATGCCCTCCTCATGCTGCAGCCAATGGGTCACTGTATGCCCTCCTCAAGCCGTTTCCACTGGGTCACTGTATGCCCTCCTCATTCCGCTGCCACCAGGTCACTGTATGCCCTCCTCAAGCTGTTTCCACTGGGTCACTGTATACCCTCCTCATGCTGCTGCCAAGGGGTTACTGTATGGCCTCCTAAGGCTGTTGCTACCTACACATTATATCACCTTGCCACCATGTGGCCTACTCACGCTGCTGCCACCTCCTCACTCTGCCACTGGGTGACTGTATGGCCTCCTCATGGCGCAGCCACTGGGTCACTGTATGCCCTCCTCATGTTGCTGCCACTTGGTCACTGTATGGTCTCCTCATGCCGCAGCCATTGGGTCACTGTGTGCCCTCCTCATTCCGCGGCACTGAGTCACTGTATGGCCTCCTCATGCCGTTTCCACTGGGTCACTGTATGGCTTCCACATGCCGCTGCCACTGGGTCACTGTATGCCCTCCTCATGCTGCTGCCACTGGGTCACTATATGGCCTCCTCATTCCCCTGCCACCGGGTCCCTGTAAGTCTTCCTCATGCTGCTGCCACCAGATCCCTGTATAGCCTCCTCATGCCGCTGCCACTGGGTCACTGTATGGCCTCCTCATGACGCTGCCACTGGGTCCCTGTATGGCCTCCTCATGCCGCTGCCACTGGGTCACTGTATGGCCTCCTCATGACATAGCCACTGGGTCTCTGTATTCCCTCTTCATGCCGCAGCCACTGGGTCACTGCATGCCCTCATCATGTCGCTACCACTGGGTCACTGTATGCCCTCCTCATGCCGCAGCCACTGGGTCACTGTATGTCCTCCTAAGGCTGCTACTACCTCCACTTCTGCCACTGGGTCAATGTATGCTCTTCTCATGCCGCAGCCACTGGGTCATTGTATGCCCTTCTAAGGCTGCTACTACCTCCACTTCTGCCACTGGGTCACTGTATGCTCTTCTCATGCCGCAGCCACTGGGTCTCTCTGAGTCCTCCTCATGCTTCTGCCACCGAGTCATTGTTTGGCCTCCTCATGCCGCTCACACTGGGTCACTGTATGGCCTCCTCATGCCGCTGCCACTGGATCACTGTATGCCATCCTAATGTTGCTGCCACTGGGTCTCTGTATGCCCTCTTCATGCCGCTGCCACTGGGTCACTGTATGCCCTCCTCATGCCGCAGCCACTGGGTCATTGTATGCCCTCCTAAGGCTGCTTCTACCTCCACTTCTGCCACTGGGTCACTGTATGCCCTTCTCATGCCGCTGCCACTGGGTTACTGTGTGCCCTCCTCATGCCGCAACCACTGGGTCATTGTATGCCCTTCTAAGGCTGCTACTACCTCCACTTCAGCCACTGGGTCATTGTATGCCCTCCTCATGCTGCTGCCACTGGGTCAATGTTTGGCCTCCTCATGCCCCTGCCACTGAGTCACTGTATGGGCTCCTCATGCCTTTTCCACTGGGTCACTCTGCGTCCTCCTCATGCTGCTGCCACCGGGTCACTGTATAGCCTCCTCATGCCGCTGCCACTGGGTTACTGTATGCCCACTCATGCCGCTGCCACTGGGTCACTGTATGGCCTCCTCATGCTGTTTCCACAGGATCACTCTGCGTCCTCCTCATGTTGCTGCTACTGGGTCACTGTATGACCTCCTCATGCTGCTGCTACTGGGTCACTGTATTCCCTCCTCATGCCGCTGCCACTGGGTCACTTTATGGCTTCCTCATGCCGTTTCCTCTTGGTCACTCTGAGTCCTCCTCATGCTGCTGCCACGGGGTCACTGTATGCCCTCCTCATGCCGCTGCCCCTGGGTCACTGTATGCCCCCCTTATGCCGCTGCCACTGGGTCACTGTATGCCGTCCTAAGGCTGCTACTACCTCTACTTCTGCCACTGGGTCACTGTTTGCCCTCCTCATGCCACTGCCACTGGGTCACTGAATGCCCTCCTCATGCCACAGCCACTGCTGGGTCACTGCATGTCCTCCTTATGCCGCTGCCACTGGGTCATTGTATGGCCTCCTTATGCTGCAGCCACTGGGTCACTATATGCCCTCCTCATGCTGTTTCCATTGGGTCAATGTATGGCCCCCTCATGCCGTTGCCACTGGGTCACTGTATGGCCTTCTCCTGCTGCTGCCACCTCCACATTATGGCGCCTTGCCACTCTGTGTCCTCTTGATGCTGCTGCCAACTCTGCATTATGTCTCCTTGCTACTCTGTAGACATCTATGTGGAATCGGCAGTCGAGGGTATAAAAGGACTGCGCTCTTTCACGCTACAGTAGGATGTTGGCCCTCTGCACAGTTCTTTCTACCTGTCACTAACATGGACCTGTAAGGTTGAGCTCACATTTGAGTTAGTTGGTCAGTTTTGGCCCCATAACTGTTCAAATAAGTGAAGTGTGCAGTGGTTCTAAGAGCGACGCCTGTCATCTGCGTGTCATACTGACTCACAGTATTGTTTCACTACCACAGTAGGCTTCCTATGCATGTTGCTGCAAGGCACAGTGTTCTACACCACTATACAGGCTCTCTGAAGCTAGGAAATAAGTGTTTTTTAGCAATATTTGCTGCAAATTAATTTGGATCGAATCAAATTTTTTTGGAACTTCGAATTGAACTGCAGAATCGAACTTTTGGGTTTGGGTTGAACAACTTTGGTACGAACCACAGCTTAAACTTGCTTAAAACAGTGTATGACACTGTCAGGGAGCCTAGGAATCTATCTATCTATCTATTTATGTCAGGAGTGTCTCTTCGGCTGCTGCTTCTTTAAGGTTGTCGTGACAACTTAGGGAAGCTTTTCAGTTGTTTACTTCTATGCCTTGACCTATCAGCAGCTGAATAGGCCTTTATAAGATCACTCCTTTTTGGATTCAGGTGCCAACTATTTTTTCGTTGCTCACTATTTTGGCTCTGACCATCTGTGTATAACTGCTTGATCTCTAATTACTGGCTTGCTCCTTGGATTTCCCTCTTGATTCTGTTGCGATGTTCCTAGCTGATTTTATGACCCTTTGTTTGTTTCCCGGATATTGCTTTTTTCTCTCGTCTCTGCTTAATATGTGCTATCCAGGTTTTGACTCTGCTAAGTTCAACTTCTCTGCATCCACTCCTCTTTATAGTTTTCTGGACTTTGTGTTGGTTTCTGCTTCAGTGCATTTATTATTAGTATGTTTATCTGTTTGGTGACAATCCAGATCCCCAGATCCAGCAAAGGCCATCTCTCCTTGCAGTGATCTCTGGTGAAAGCATTTGGGGGTCTGTCTTGGCTCGCAGAGGTGTGTTAGTTGTAGATAGCTGTTGCTTTTATTGTGGCCTTGCATCTAACCATTGCATCTATCTATCTATCTATCTATCTATCTATCTATCTATCTATCTATCTATTTATCCAATACAAACTCCTAGTTTAACCATACACTCGCTTTTAGGCATTTTAACATTTAAAACACTCCAAAAATTACACTTTTCGGGGAGAAAAGTGCTTGACCGTTTTTTTTTATACAAATATGGCAATTATATTGCAAAAAGCAATGATTTTATAGAAAAAATAGCCCGTTTTGATGACTTTTACTACAGGATTGTTATTAGGAAGAGAAAATTGGGGCTGTTTGTCTTGTTGAAAAGTAATGAAGAAGAAGTGGCTTTCCAAAACAGAAATCTATCAAAAATTTTGTTCAGCTACTGAGTTCTGCTTGGATGTATCGGTACGTCCTTGCAGAACTAGACAACCACCCATTGGACGTATATAGTCTATGGGCAGTACGGAAGTGGTTAATAAAATGGACTAGGCCGCATGACATGTCTGGCTGAGTAGTGGCAGTGGAGTAGGTGCGGCAACATGAGTGGAAGTACGACATGGAATAATGTGATGGACCGGGCCGCAAGAGATGATGTCCGGTTGCTAAGGAGTAGCAGGGAGCTGACATTCTGGCACTGTGTGGATGTGTTTTTATTTTCTTTTTGTTTTTACAAAAAAAATATGTAAAGAAAAAGAGCAAATCACTAAAAGGTTGACCTTGTCAGTGAGTATTAGACTAAAACTCCATCAGTCTAGTAGAGATCTTTCAGATTAGTAGGGTGAAGCACTGTTTATTGGGTAACCATAAAAATCCTTAACAAGTAGAGATCTTTCAGATTAGCAGGGTGCAGCACTGTTCATTGGGTAACCATTGTAGTCTATGGGGTCTGCGGGTAACCACTTTTAAAGAGGATAGGGTTTCCGTTTGTCGGGTCCGAAGAATGGAAACTCGAACGCTAGTGTGAGCCTAGCATAACATGGTTTTTCCACTAGCTTTATTACTCATCAATTGAATACTAGGATACACCTCTAGGACAATGCCCACTGTCTCATGGTGGCCTACAATTCTCACACACTTCTAGGCCTGACTACAGGGTGGAGGGGTAGGGTTACTTCTGTCACTGCAGTGCACTTTTCAGGCAATCCCATCGGTACCCTCACTCACATTCCCCTTATTTGAAGTACATGCTATCAGACTTTTCCGCCCACTCTCCTTACATGTAGCTGTGATCTACCGTCCACCCGGCTCACCCTACCAATTTATGGATCACTTCGCTTCTTGACTTCCCCTCTTTTTATCTAGTGAAATTCCTACCCTCATCATGGGTGACTTTAAAATTCCCACTGACACCCCTATCTCCCCAGCTGGCTCACAGTTTCTCTCAATAACCACTTCTTTTGGCCTTTCACAACTTTTCTCTTCCACCACACATGTAGATGGCAACACTATTGATCTTGTCTTCCATCGACTCCTCACAGTTTCTAAATTTACTAACTCTTCTCTGCCACTCTCTGATCATAACCTTCTGTCTCTCACCATCAGTGCTTTCTCTCCTTCACAGGACACACCTACTCAATATACATATAGGAATTTACATGCTATTAACACCCAGCACCTCTCAGATACTCTACAGTCCTCTCTGTCCTCCATCTCCTCAATCTCCTGCCCCAATCTGGCCACCAGTCACTATAATGAAACTCTTAAGAGTGCATTGGATGAGGCGGCTGCCCCCTCCACTTGAAAAGTTAGATGCAGGAGGCAGCAACCATGGCACATGCCACAGACATGTTTTCTTCAGCTGTGCTCTAGGTGTGCTGAACATCTGTGGAGAAAATCACGTTAACCTGCAGACTTCCTCCACTTTAAATTTATGCTTAAAACCTATAATTCTTTCCTTCACCTAGCCAAACAAGCCTATTTCACCGCTCTCATCTCTTCTCTCTCCTGTAACCCTAAAAGGCTTTTTGAAACTTTTCACTACTTACTCACTCCCAAGGTACAGATGCTATTCACAGACCTTAGCGCAGATGACCTGGCCACTTATTTCCATGATAAAATTGATAAGATCTGACAGGAAATAACTGACCAATCCCCAGGTGGCACTGACCCCCTCACCAGCCGCACTTTAGACTGTTCATTCTCATCTTTTGAACCTGTTACAGAGGAGGAAGTATCTCAGCTACTTTCTTCTTCTCACCCTACGACCTGCAGTAGTAACCCTTTCCCCTCACACCTTCTCCAGTCTCTGTCACCTGCCGTCACGACTTACCTTACTAAAATATTTAACCTCTCTCTCTCTTCTGGAATTTTCCCATTCACCTTCAAACATGCTGTCATAACTCCACTACTGAAGAAATACTCGCTTGACCCATCCTGTGCTGCTAACTATCGACCTGTCTCTAACCTCCCTTTCATCTCCAAAATCTTGGAACGCTTAGTCTATTCTCATTTAATCCACTATCTTTCTGCTAACTCTCTTCTGGACCCCTTACAATCTGGCTTCCGCACTCTGCACTCTACTGAAACGGCCCTCACAAAAGTCTCCAATGATCTCCTGACGGCTAAATCCAAAGGTGATTTCTCTCTTCTTATTCTTTTAGATCTCTCGGCAGCATTTGACACTGTTGACCATCAACTCCTCTTCACTATGCTCCGTTCTGTCGGCCTCACGGACTCCTCTCTCTCCTGGTTCTCCTCTTATCTCTCTGACCGCACTTTCTGTGTATCATTTGCGGGCTCTGTTTCTTCGCCTCTTCCCCTTGCCGTTGGGGTTCCTCAGGGCTCGGTCCTAGGTCCCTGCTCTTCTCCCTCTACACAACCCCCATTGGACAAACCATCACTAGATTTGGTTTCCGGTACCATCTTTATGCTGATGACACCCAATTATATACGTCATCCCGTGACATCACCCCTGCACTAATACAGAACACCAGTGACTGTCTCTCTGCTGTCTCAATTATCATGTCTTCGCTGTATCTGAAACTGAATCTCTCAAAGACTGAATTAATGCTGTTTCCACCATCTAATAGATCTGTCCCTGATATCTCCATTGCAGTTTCTGGCCTTACCATAACTCCTAGGCATTATGCCCGCTGCCTCGGGGTTTTGTTTGACTCAGACCTTTCCTTCACCACCCATATCCAATCACTCGCACGCTCATGTCATCTCCACCTCAAAAACATCTCCAGAGTCCGCCCTTTCCTTAAATACACTAAAGACACTTATTGCCCTGATTCACTCTCGCCTTGACTACTGTAACTCCTTACTAATCGGCCTTCCCCTTACTAAACTCTCCCGTCTACAATCTATTCTGAATGCAGTGGCCAGGCTCATCTATCAGTCTAGACGCTATAGCGATGCCTCTGGTCTGTGCCGGTCACTACATTGGCTGCCTATCCAATACAGAATACAATATAAACTTATCATCCTCATCCACAAGGCTCTCCATAATGCTGCACCTCCATACATTTCCTCCCTCATCTCTGTCAATCGCCCAACCCATGCTCTCCATTCACTCAATGACCTAAGACTAACATCCTCTATTATCAGAACCTCCCATGCTCGTATACAAGACTTCTCCCGAGTTGCACCACTTCTCTGGAATGCCCTATCCCGGACTATCAGATTAACCCCCAATTTCTACAGCTTCAAGCGTAAACTAAATACATATCTTTTCAGACAGGCCTATCATAACTCCTAATGTAAACCCTTCCGTAGTTAGATTCCCTAAAACATACCCTCCTCTGTTTATACTCCAATAGTACCTCACAGGATATGATGCCGTATCAGTCTAACTTTTATGTCCAGGCACCATCTGCATGTTAAAGGACACAACTGGTGACGGCTCATACAGCTTTATATATGTGTAATGACAATAACCTCTATTACAAAATTGTCTGACCATTGTACAAGCAATGCTACGTCTCTTTCCGCCCCTGCTACCTCTTGTGTCACCCCCTCTACCTCACTGTATACTGGGTGACCAAGAAAATTTCCCTTGGAGATTTTTCAAATTAGCACAGGCAGAATCAGTGTTTTACCATTAGAACAGCAGTTTGTATGAATTCAACAAAAAAAAAAAATATTAAACTCTTGCTCAAAAAAAAATCCTTAACAAAAGATTTTTAACTAAATGGACTGTGGACAGTCACAGATCAAATTACTCAAAATTACTCAAATTGTCTGGCTTGCTGCACCAGTCAGGCTCACAACACAGACAGTGCAGGTATTCTCCCTCACTCATATAACTTAATTTACTATCTGCCTGTAATTGATTAAATCTGACTAAACTTTGTGCTAGTTCTCGTACTACTATGATTCTAGAAGTTCAAGTTTTGCTGCCATATATCACAGAGGAAAATGGAGTAATTTTGTTTGGTTCATGCAGTGATGAATAACACATCCATCACCTAGCTTCACTATCACTAAAATGCCTGTATATGACTTCAGCACTGTAAGGTGTCCACCTATCACTGACTTTTGGCTGAGAGGCTGAGTTTCTTCTGTATGGCTTCGGTGGCCATTTTAGGTCGTCCAAGACAAATCATAAAGTATTAGGTTTAGTTAAAAACCAAACAAATCAGCTTGCCCATCTCTACATGTAACCTTACCAGTAATTTGTATAGAGGCAAAACAATATCCTTGTCATCAGCATCTCTTCCTCTCATATTGCAGTCTATGCTTTATAGAGCTGAGTATCATCTACAAATATACAGATTCTACTCAGTAAACCCTCATCAGGTTATTAATAATAATACCCCTGTGGCACCCCACTGGTAGTGTATTGTGTGACCTCAGCTCTGTGAAACAATTCATGCTCCAGCTATTCAGAATGAAGATGATTTGTTCATGCCCGATCTCAGGGAGTGAGAGAGGGGCCAACCTAGCAGGGAGGTGTGACTAAACACAAGCCTTAAGAGACTATGATACCTTACAACTGGTGACACATCTGTGGAAGCCAGCTAAGAGAGCTGGGTGTGTCCATTTCCATCAGATAATCCCTAAGCTTCCTGGGACTCTGGGATGACTGCTTAACAATTTTTGGAGTTTGTGTCTGTGCTGAAACTTACAGGGTGCAACTTACTGAATAGGCACTGAAATGGCGTATCTCTGGAAAAATTGCAATTTACACTTTTCAAATTTGCATTTATTTATTAGTGGAAACTAAATTAATGCAACTCTCAAGGGTTAAACATGCTTGCTACGCTGGTTGATAAATCCCTTGACGAGTGTAGTTTCTAAAATGGGGTCACGTGTCAGCGAATTCCACTTACTACTGGTAATTCAGGGGCTCTGCAAAACTGTACGATATCTAAAAGCCAAACTGCTGCAAATTCCAAATAGCGCTCCTTCCCTTTTGTGCCCGGCTATGTGTCAAGACAGCTCATATGACATTGTTAAGCATGTTATTCTGGGTACAAAAGCATCATACTTGTGGCCATAAACTGCAGTTTGGGCACACAGAAGGGTGCAGTTGTGCTATACCCCTTGACAAATTCTGTGAGGAGTGAAGTTTGGGGGTTTTCACTGTATTGGTATTCTAGGGGCTTTGCAAATGCAACATGGCACCCAAAAACTATTCCAGTAAAATCTGCCCTCCAAAAGCCAAATAACGCTCTTTCCATTTCAAGCCCTGCCATGTATCCATATAGCAGTTTACAACCACATACAGGGTATTACTTTGTTCAGGAGAAATTGTTTAACTAACTGTGAGGGGCTTTTTCTCCTTTCATCCCTTGTAAAAATTAAAAATTTGGGGATAAAGCTACATTTTAATAATTTTTCATTTACACGTCCCAATAAAATCTGTGAAACAGCTGTGGGGCCAAAATGTGGTCACTCTTGGAGGGTTTCCACTGTACTGCTACTTTAGGGGCTCTGCAAATGAGACATGACACCTGAAAACTACTTCAGCAAAATCTGCTTTTTAAACATCCAGTGACACTCCTAGCCTTTGGTGCATTTCTGTGTGCCCAAATAGCAGTTTGCTTCTACCTGTGGGATATTTCCATGCTCTGAAGAAATTGCATAATTGTGGGATACATTTTCTCCCTTTACTCCCTGTGAAAATGTACATTTTAGGGCTAAATGAATGTATTATTAAAAAGAAAAAAGGAAATTTAAAAAATTTCACTTCCATATTGTTTTAAATCAAATACTTAAAGGGTTAATTCCCAAATGCTGTTTTGAATTATTTGAGTGATGCAGTCATGAAAATGGTGTGATTTTTGGGTGGTCTAATATATAGGCCTTTAAAATTCCCTTCAGAACTAAAGTGGTCCCTACCAAATGGGCTTGGGAAATTTTCTTGGAAATCTCAAATAAAGTTGTTACACTTACAAGCCTTCTAATGTCCAAAATAAGAGATTTGGTAGATAATATTTATTAATTTATTTAATTTATTTGGGTGGTACGACTATCTTTCTGAAAAGCAGAGCATTTCACATTTTGATAATTGCAAATTTTTCCAAATTTCCATCAAATTGCCTATTTTATTTTTATAAATGAAAGCAAAAAATATTGAAACCAAAGCAGAAGACTGCATGTGCAGCTGCGAGGATGGGTAAGTGAATATTGGCTGTTACCTGCTGGATAAATCCTATTGTCAATCTGTGGTGGCCAGTAAAGGGGGAGATTAATGTATGGGGCCCTGTAAAGTGGGCAGTTACTGTGGGGGAAAATAAAGGGGGAAGTATAGTGAATGGAGCAAATAAAGGGGGCAGTTACTGTGTGGGGGCCAGTAAAGGGGGCAGTATAGTGAATGGGGGACAGTAAAGGGTGAAATTACTGTGTGGGGGCCAGAAAGATAGGTGTCATAGGTGTGGGGGCCAGTAAAGGGAACATTATACTATGTGGCAGTTAGTAAAGGGGGCATTATACTGTGTGTGGGCCAGTGCAGCGGCATTATACTGTGTTGGGGTCAGTACAGGGGATGTTATTGTGTGGGGGTCAGTACAAGGTGAGTTGTATTGTGTAGGAACCATAACCGGTAGCAATTGTTCTGTGTGGAGGCCAGTAAAAAGAGGGCAAGGGAGCATTAACAAAAGTTTGGTGAACAGTCTTTCCTAGTTACCTGGTCATAACATATGATAAGTATCATTTTCTCAAATTGTAAAAAGATGCAAATTTCTGTACATGCTGTGATAGTTGTGCATTTTTGGCCACATTTTCACCTTCTACAATGAGTCATGAGATACATTTCTATGACCTCAAAAACAGAAGGTCTCCCTTTTTTCTTATTTTCTTATTGCTCTTCAGGACCATTAAATTATAACTGTTACCTCTAATATCCGGCTATAGTGGCTTCATTATTAGTAGAGATGGCCGAACCGATTTGTTACGAGCCGGATTGGACCAGAATATTCCAAATTGTTTGGTTTTTAATAAAATTGAACAAATGGCAATTTACACTAACAGAAATGACCGTGCTATGATAACATGCCATGTGTTTGACCAGGAAATACGGAGTAGAAACATGTACAATGACTGTCTGTGAGTCAATGTGATGTTGTAGCAACATCTGACAGCCTCTCAGCCAATAGACAGTGGTAGGTGGACCTTACAATGCTGATGTCATATGTAGTACTGTATAAACAGCTTGTGCATTCGTTCTCAGCCTTTATTTGCTGTAAATGGTGGGAATGCAAGTAGATCTGTGATCCTTCTCCTTATTCTCATAGGCTATAGGCTTATAGAAGAGAACTAGAATCTAGCAATTCCACAGGCAGATTAGTACTAGAATTCAATAGAGATAGGGTAGGTTCATAGGCATAGTGACTAGATGAATCTGTGCTTCTTCTGCTGCTTTGCCAATAATCTAATTTTGTCTAAAAGATCAATTTTATACACGTTCCTTAAACTTAATTTTTTACTGGCAAGACAATCCTAATAGTGAAAAATGTTTACTTACTAGCTTTTTTGGGAAAAAGTTAACATCTTTTCATTAAATACAGTGGGGAAAAAAGTATTTAGTCAGCCACCAATTGTGCAAGTTCTCCCACTTAAAAAGATGAGAGAGGCCTGTAACTGACATCATAGGTAGACCTCAACTATGAGAGACAAAATGAGAAAACAAATCCAGAAAATCACATTGTCTGATTTTTAAAGAATTTATTTGCAAATTATGGTGGAAAAAATTATTTGGTCAATAACAAAAGTTCATCTCAATACTTTGTTATATATCCTTTGTTGGCAATGACAGAGGTCAAACGTTTTCTCTAAGTCTTCACAAGGTTGGCACACACTGTGCTGATATGTTGTCCCATTCCTCCATGCAGATCTCCTCTAGAGCTGTAATGTTTTGGGGCTGTCGCTGGGCAACACGGACTTTCAACTCCCTCCAAAGCTTTTCTATGGAGTTGAGATCTGGAGACTGGCTAGGCCACTCAAGGACCTTGAAATGCTTCTTACGAAGTAACTGCTTCGTTGGTCTGGCGGTGTGCTTGGGATCATTGTCATGCTGAAAGACCCAGCCACGTTTTATCTTCAATGCCATTGCTGATGGAAGGAGGTTTGCACTCAAAATCTCACGATACATGGCCCCATTCATTCTTTCATGTACACGGATAAGTTGTCCTGGTCCCTTTGTAGAGAAACAGCCCCAAAGCATGATGTTGTCACCCCCATGCTTCACAGTAGGTATGGTGTTCTTTGGATGCAACTCAGCATTCACTCTCCTCCAAACACGACGAGTTGTGTTTCTACCAAACAGTTCTACTTTGGTTTCATCTGACCCAATACTCTTCTGGAACATCCAAATGCTCTCTAGCAAACTTCAGATGGGCACGGATATGTACTGGCTTAAGCAGGGGGACACATCTGGCACTGCAGGATCTGAGTCCCTGGCGGCGTAGTGTGCTACTGACGGTAGCCTTTGTTACGTTAGTCCCAGCTTTCTGCAGGTCATTCACTAGGTCCCCCCGTGTGGTTCTGGGATTTTTGCTCACCGTTCTTGTGATCATTTTGACCCCACAGGGTGAGATCTTGCATGGAGCCCCTGATCGAGGGAGATTATCAGTGGTCTTGTATGTCTTCTATTTTCTTATTATTGCTCCCACAGTTGATTTCTTCACACCAAGCTGCTTGCCTATTGCAGATTCAGTCTTCCCAGCCTGGTGCAGGTCTACAATTTTGTTTCTGGTGTCCTTCCACAGATCTTTGGTCTTCACCATAGTGGAGTTTGGAGTGTGACTGTTTGAGGTTGTGGACAGGTGTCTTTTATGCTGATAACAATTATCAGCATAAAAGACACCTGTCCACAACCTCAAACAGTCACACTCCAAACTCCACTATGGTGAAGACCAAAGATCTGTGAAAGGACACCAGAAACAAAATTGTAGACCTGCACCAGGTTACAGGTAATGAGTGGAGGACAGAGGAGCCTCTTAAAGAATAAGTAACAGGTCTGTGAGAGACAGAAATCTTGCTTGTTTGTAGGTGACCAAATACTTATTTTCCACCATAATTTGCAAATAAATTCTTTAAAAATCAGACAATGTGATTTTCTGGATTTGTTTTCTCTTTTTGTCTCTCATAGTTGATGTCTACCTATGATGTCAATTACAGGCCTCTCTCATCTTTTTAAGTGGGAGAACTTGCACAATTGGTGGCTGACTAAGTACTTTTTTTTCCCCACTGTATATGCTGCTGTATTAACAGCAAAGCACTGATTTTGCCTGTGCAAATAAAAAAAAAATAACAGCATATAGCTATATACAAGTGGTTTCTTGTTGTTCACCCAATATACAGACTAGAGTACGTTAATAAAAAAAAAAAAAAAAAATAGCAATTTTATGGGTTCTTTTCCATACTGGAGAATGACCATACACAGTTTGACAAGCGTTGTTGATAAACTAAACAATATATTCAATAATTGCTTAAGCGCTTCTCTGTAAGCTTTCGCTAATCTAAAAAAAGAATCTCCGTTATTTCAGTATTTTTTTGGTGTGCTCACCCAATATACAGTCTATTCTGCGCTAATCTTATACAAAATAAAAATTTTGTATTTTCATGTTGTTTTTTTCCACTTTGGTGACTGACCATACACAGTGTGATGGAACATTGTTGTTAATCTGGACAAAATACAGTAATCATTGCTTAAGCATTTCTCTGTATGTGCAAATCTCTGTTATTTCAGTGTTAATTTAATAAATAAATTAGCAAAACTGACTGGAAAACAAACAGGGCACGGGACAGACAAAAGGAGGGGGAGGAGGAAACACTTCTGCGTGTACTAAAAACAAGAATGTGGTAGGCAAGAGCAACACTGCTTCAGATTTTGGTGGCAGCACCAATAGCTGCAGGACTGTTGCAGTTCCTGAGAATGAAGATGAAATTTTTGATTATTTAGCCAGCTTATCTCAGTCACAGGAAGATAATGCATCCGAGAGTAACATGATCTTGAGTCAGGCATCTGTGTGTTCCTCCTCCCCTTACATAACATGTAATTTACCGCAGGGCTTTTTTGGACTGTGAACCGTGTCTCAAGAGATGAACGAATTTCTCAAAAGTTTGATTCTGCAGTTCGATTCGAAGTTCCAAAATAAATTTGCTTCAATCCAAATTAATTTGCAGTGAATATCGCTAAAAAACACCTATTTCCTGGCTTCAGAGAGCCTGTATAGTGGTGTAGAACACTGTGCCTTGCAGTAACGCGCATGGGGAGCCTACTGTGGTAGTGAAACAATACTGTGAGTCTGAATGACACGCACATGACAGGTGTCACTCTTAGAATCGATGCACACTTCACTTATTTGGACAGTTACGGGGCCAAAACTGACCAACTAACTCAAGTGTGAACTCAGCTTTACAGGTCCGTGTTAGTACCAGGTAGAAAGAACCGTGCAGAGGCCCAACATTCTACTGTAGCGTGAAAGAGCGCACTCCTTTTACACCCTTGTCTGCAGATTCCACATAGATGTCTACAGAGTGGCAAGGTGATATAATGTGGAGTTGGCAGTAGCATGAGGAGGCCACAAAGTGGCAAGGCGATATAATGTGGAGTTGGCAGCAGCATGAGGATGCCATACAGTGACCCAGTGGCAGCGGCATGAGGAGGACATACAGTAACCCAGCTGTGGCAGCGGCATGAGGAGGGCATACAGTGACCTAGTGGCAGAGGTGGAGGTAGTAGCAGCCTTAGGAGGGCATACAGTGACCCAGTGGCTGCGGCATGAGGAGGGCATACAGTGACCCAGTGGCAGCAGCATGAGGAGTATACAGAGTGACCCTGTGGCAGCGTCTAGAGGAGGCCATACAGTGACCCAGTGGGAAGCAGCATGAGGAGGACATAGAGTGAGCCAGTTCCTCCCCTGTATGACTTTGTTCGCCCAGGCAAACGAGGTGTAGAACAGCGTGACACCGCTGTGCCCTGCACATGTGGTATGCTTGAGGAGCATACACCTTATTTAAAGGTGTTTATTAGTGTAGAAACCCATAAGGAGGACCATATTGACCATTTTGTTCCCAGTATAAAGTTGCAGGCCATTTATCAATACAGTATTGTCAATAATTCAATAATTCGGAGCCACAAATCTCTTCCTTTATCAAGCTTTTTTTTATAGGTGTTCATTAGTGGGGAAAGAACAGCCCTGCGTCAACATATGCAGGGTCACCATAAAGTGGCTTGGGAGAGCTGTGGCTCCAATGTGGTGGTCCAGCCTGCCGCAGCAACCACTGCAGCACCCAGTGGCATGCACCCCATTTCAGGCAGTCAAGGCTCCACCACCTCAACCAAAGGAAGCTGTGTGTCCTTCCCATCATCTGCTGGTCATGGTGCTTCTGCTCCTCCTTCTCCTAGTCAATCATTGCTTTAGCAATTCATCACAGAAGCGATTTCGAAGAGACAACAGTATGCGTGCACTCATCCAACAGTGCAGAAGCTGAACGTGCTCCTGTCCAAGTTGCTGGTGCTGCAGTTCCTCCCTTTCCAAGTGGTGGACTCTGCACCTTTCAGAAAACTGATGGCTTGAGAGGTGGAAAGTCCCAAGCCGTCATTTCTTTGCCAAAAAGACAATACCAGCCCTGCACAAATATGTAGAAGAGAAGGTGGGCCAGTCCTTGAGCCTGTCGGTGTCTGCCAAAGTGAGCGGCAATGCCAACATGTGGAGCTGTAACTACGGTCAAGAACAATATATGTCATTTACAGCCCACTGGGTTAATGTGGTTACTGCCCAGACACACCAGCAACTTGGACAGGTGATGCAGCTTCAGCCTCCATGTTCTCACGCTGTTGGTCCTGCAACAATGTCTGCCTCATCCTCCACTGTCTCCTCAGCCTCCACTGCAGGGACAATTCGCAGTACTCCTCCAGCATACCACATGTGCAGGGCACAGCGGTGTCACGCTGTTCTACACCTCATTTTCCTATGCAAATGGAGGCACACAGGGGAGGAACTGCTCTGTGTCTTTTCTGAAGAAATCACATCCTGGCTTTCTCCGCGACACCTCAAAATCAGAACCATTGTGACCGACAACAGGAAGAACATGGTGTCGACGCTTCGTCAAGGAGGGCGGAGCCATCTGCATGGCGCACGTGTTCAATCTGGTTGTCAAGCATTTCCTTAAGTGTTCCACCCATCTGCAAGACATCCTAAAAATGTCAAAGAAAGTTTGCATGTACTTCAGCCACTCACACAACCAAGCACACCCTCCTTGAGCTGCAGCTGCAGAACAGCCTCCCACAACATAGGCTGATATGCGATGTTTCCACCTGTTGGAATTCCACCCTCCATATGTTGGATCGACTATATGAACAGAGAAAAGCCATAAACGATTTCTTTATGATCCAAGCAGACAGAGGTACTCCCCTGTGTACAGTTGTGCTAAAAAGTTTACATACCCCGGCAGATTTTTTGCTTTTTTGGCCTTTTTTCAGAGAATATGAATGATAACACAAAAACTTTTTCTCCACTCATGGTTAGTGGTTGGTTGAAGCCATTTATTGTCAAACTTCTGTGTTTTCTCTTTTTAAATCATAATGACAACCAAAAACATCAAAATGACCCTGTTCAAAAGCTCACATACCCCAGTTCTTAATACCGTGTATTGACCCCTCTAACATCAATGACAGCTTGAAGTCTTTTGGGGTAGTTGTGGATGAGGCTCTTTATTTTCTCAGATGGTAAAACTGCCCAGTCTTCTTGGCGAAAAGTCTCCAGTTCCTGTAAATTCCTAGACTGTCTTGTATGTACTGCGCGCTTGAGATCTCCCCAGAGTGGCTCAATAATATTAAGGTCAGAAAATGAGATGGCCACTCCAGAACCTTCACTTTCTTCTGCTGTAGCCAATGACAGGTCGACTTGGCCTTGTGTTTTGGATCGTTGTCATGTTGGAGCGTCCAAGTACGTCCCATGCGCAGCTTCCTGGCTGATGAGTACAAATTTGCCTCCAGTATTTGCTGATAACATACTGCATTCATCTTTCCTTTAACTTTGACCAAGTTTCCTGCGCCTTTAGCACAACTGTAACTTTCATTTTAGCCAGTGGCAGCTCATGCGCGACACCTGCCTCCAGGACTACGGGATGAACTTCGTCACTCCACTGATTCATATCCTCTAAAAGATGCTTTTCAATCTGGCTGGTCAGGGGACTGGAGATTTGGCGTCTACATCTCATGGCCATATGAGCCCTGTGAGGTCTGAACTGGAAGAGAAAGAGGATGAGGAGGACATTGGAGCACAAACAATGTGTAGCCAAATGGGTGGAGAGGAGGAGCAGGAGCAACCAGAACAGCCTGAGGGAGATGAGGAGGATGAGGCAGATGACCCAGACACACCTTGGCAGTATGCAGTGGAGATGGATGCAGGGAGTCCCTTGGAGTCACTTGCGCAAATGGCCCGAAGCATGCTGACTTCCTTGCTCAGTGACAGCCGAATTGTTACCATTTGACAGAGAGATGACTACTGTCTCTCCACCATGTTAGACCCTCACTAGTGGGGAAAAATGGGGGCCTTTTTTACACCCGCTAAGAGGGAGGACAAACTGAATTACTATAGAGATATCCTATGTAGTAAGTTGGCCGCTGCCTATCTGCGCCATCGTCCATCTTCTCGCATATATGACCAGGGGAGCCCTGAGCAGCATGGCAGCTGTGAGAGGAGGTGGGGGTGGCAGGAGCAGTATCGGCTCCATCAGCACAATGGGAACAAAATGGCGAATATGGTCCTCCTTATGGGTTTAGACACTAATAAACACCTTTAAATAAGCGATAATTACCGCTAAGAATTATTGAATTATTATTGACAATACTGTTTTGATAAATGGCCTGCAACTTTATACTGATAACAAAATGGCGAATATGGTCGTTATGTCTTTTCCCACGTTAAAGACTTTTTTTTACAGATACGTGCAGATGTTATCGGATGATATTCCAGTTTTTTTTGGCACAATAGTACTGACAAATGTAATGTTATGCTGTGGAAGAACAGTGAATACACCCCTTATAATAAATGCCTTTAAAAAGGCCTTTTTTACAGATACGTGCAGATGTTATTGGACGATAATTCAGTTTTCTTTGGCACAATAGTACTGACAAATGTAATCTTATGCTGTGGAAGAACAGTGAATAAGCCCCTTATAATAAATGCCTTTAAAAAGGCTTTTTTTTACAGATACGTGCAAATATTATTGGATGATAATTCAATTTTCTTTGGCACAATAGCACTGACTAATGTTATGCCTTGGAACAACAGTGAATAAACCCCTTATAATAAATGCCTTTAAAAAGGCATTTTTTACAGATACGTGCAGATATTAGTGAATGATAATTCACTGTTTTTTGCTGTACTGCACTGCAAAAGGCTTGTTGTGTTCCACCTTGAAGACACAGATATGAGTAATGAGCAGCAGTATAACGGCAGTGAGTGCTGCAATGTGAATTATGCTGCAAATTCTTACTGTAAATGACCTTGCAAACACCCCAAATTCTTCTCTCAATTCCTCCCTATGCTTTCCCTACAGTTCTAAGGCTCAGCCTCTTTCCCTGAACTTCTATATGTTTTCTAAGTCTTTCCCTAACTCCTGCTGACATCTGTCCCTACAGTAAGAGTGATGTGGAATGACTGTACCTAAAATGGCCGAGGGTTTTTATAGGGTTGTGACATCACAGGTCCTGCTGGCTGCTGATTAGCTGCACGCTTGGCATTGTGGGTGATCCCGCGCTCTCAGAGTCCCTTCCCCCTTGTCCTAACATGTGCGGCGGCCATTTTATTAAAAAATGCGATTCGATGCATCGAAGCATGAGGAAATCTGGAATCGTGGCGAATCGAAGATTTCCTGAAATGCAGATCGAATTCAACTTTTGCAGCTTCGATTCGTTCATCTCCATGTGTCTCCTTCAAATTTTTCACTGACACAGATCCCTGGTAGTAATGTAACACCTGCTGAGCAATCTATTTCTCATGATCAGAGCAGTCTTCCTCCTCTTTTTGATGAACTGGATGAGAACAGTCAGCATTGTGTGCCAACAGAGGAGGAAGACACCATAATGTTGGTATTGGAGATAGTAGTTTCAGGGGGTATAATACTAATACTAATGGCAGTTGTTCTGGTAGGGGAGCTAGTGCGATATAAGGGATAGAAATTCTGAGTGTGTGCATAGCCATGATGATGTGTTAGAAAAAAGTGGGTAAGATGATGATGTGATGATGACACTGCTGATGTTGATTCTGTTGCAGATAGGACCTAGCAACCGGATCAGGGTGACAAGGTGACATCAGATAAAGAGGCTGGTGGCAGCGATGGTATTAACGATTCCAGTCATTGCGCAAGCCCAACATCCAAAAAGCCTGCCAGACCTAGGGGAACCTTGCACGATGGGGGTGGTGGAACTGGTGGTGGTAGTGCAGACATGATTCCACTGATGCTGATGCTGGTGGCACCAACTACATGCGGTCAACTCCCATGTCTGAATCTTTTTGAACATTGCCAAATGATAAATCCATGAAGATGTGAAAGATCTGCAAGTATAAACTTAGCCATGGCCATGCAAGAACAAATATAGGAATGACAGCTATACGTACTCACATGAAAAGGCATCACGGTCTTGGAAACTTGGAAAGATAAACTTGACAGGGGCAGTGGCACTGGGAGGGGAATGGAGCAAGGCTGTTTTCCTATTCCTCCCTGTGATCTTCCTTGTAGACAGTCTGCATCTACACCTAGCACATAGTCATCGTTATCATCACCAACTGTTTCTCCAACTCCTCCTTTTAAAGTCAACGTCAGTCACTCATAAAGCAATGTGTGGCCAGGAGACAGCAATATGCAGCCTGTCATCCAGCAGTTGTGAAACTTAACTCGCAACTAGCTAAGCTGCTGTTGGTGCAGTCACTGCCGTACCCCTTATTGGATTCCACTGCATTTCGCCAACTGATGGCATGCACTCAACCTCGATGGAAGATACCTATCCACCATTGTCTCTTGGAAAACTGTCCCAGCTTTATATCGTCATATTTCAGAGAAGGTGGGCCTTTCCTTGGATAAATCAGTCTGGGGAAAGGTGCATGCTGCTATCAGCACGTGGAGCAGTAATTATGGACAAGGACAATACATGACTTTCACAGCCCACTGGGTCAATGTTTTGATCAGCAGCGGCCGCAATCCAGAAAGGAAGCAGGTGCTAGTTCCATCCCAGTTGTGCAGACCCAGTTCCAACACCAGACAAGGCCCATCCACCTCCACTGGATCCCTCTGTCTTTTCCACCACCATTTTCACCAGGGCAAGCCATTGCTTCCTCCTCCTCTGCCCTCATTTCATGGGTGTAAGGTGTAAGCACTACCATGTGGTTTTGCAATTAATTAGCCATAGATCAGAGAAGCCACTCAGCGAAAGAGCTGCTTCGCTGTATCCTGAAGCAAGTATCCACCTGGATAGCTCATCGCGAACTTCAACTGGGCAGCCTTACCAGAGACATTGGCACCAATATTGATGCTGCATTGCAGTTAGGACAAATAACATATTGCCCTTAATGGTGCATTTCATTAATCTGGTGGTTTGCCTCCTCATTAACCTGTATAGTGGTTTAAGAGAGGTGCTCCTCATGGCCAGAAATATCTCTGCTCATTTCAGCCATTCTTACGTCGCAAAAAACACCCTCTGCTCGATTTGCAGCAAAAATAAGTCTGCCTTTGCACCACTATCTGTGACGTTCCAACTCCATGGAACTCCACCTTAAACATGCTGGAATCTGTGTAAGCAGCAGAAGGCAGGGAATGATTATTGCATGCAGCAGACCACAGGGGCACTGTGCTATTTTGAGATACGTCATTTGAGGCTCATGAGGGAAGTGTGTTGGCTTCTCAAACCCTTTGAAGAAGCCACCAAATTTGTCAGCAGGGATGACTACAGCCTATCTTACAGCCTGCAGTATATTTTACAGGAGAGCCTTACACTCATGCAATGAGGGATGGAAGGGGAGGAACAGTTTCCACCTCTTATTTAACATTATCGCCCTATGTTGGTGGAGGAGGATGAGGATCCCATCAGGGTCATTATTCTAGAGGAACTTGGACTCCTAGATTGGAAGAGGAGTAAGACTCTCCCTTGGACGCAGAGGGGGTCTTTGACATGTCACAGACACAGCCAGGAAATGAAGCTGACCCTTATCTGTTTCAAGATGATAATGACAATGACCACACTGCCCAAGAACACCAACCATGGTAAGCCCCTGTGTGCATGCATATGCTGGCAAGCATAGAAGGCTGTATGCCCCACTGCTTACACAGCGACAAGCATATTAATATCCAGCAAAGGGATGAGCACTGGATGGCAGTGCTCTTAGACCCTCACTATAAAGACAAAATGGGTGAATTCTTCCCAAATGGAAGACCACTGCAACTGCCAGTTGTACGCGCACCCAGGTGACTTCTGCTTGCTCCAAGCCCATCTCATTTAGCATTGTAACCTCTAAAAGGATGAAAATGTCCACAGATAGTGTGGAAAAATTACCTTTGTCAAAATGAATCAGGCGTGGACCCGTGAGGATTTTCAAATACCTCTGACTGATGCCACCAAGTAGTGGTCTATCGTCTCTCTTTATCTTCATCTTCCATTTACTGTACTGCTGCTAATGCTGGCTTCTACACCTAAATAGCTACCACCAATGCCACCACTCAGGCAAAAATGTCCTGCGGTCTATCACATTACACCCTGTTGCACTGCCACATATGTTGCCATAGCTACCAACACTCAGCCAGAGATGTCGTGTGGCCTTGTCCATCATATTATGCCTGACTGCACTGCCACACATGTTGGCACAGCTACCACCACTAAGCCAGACATGTCTTATGGCCTTGGAGGTATTTGGACCACTATACACGGACTGCGCAGATCCAAAGGGTATTAGCAAAAAATGATTTATTTCCCAAGGTATGGTACAGTAAGCACACACAACGCATTTTGGGACCAGCAAGTCCCTTTTTCAAGTGTATCACACTACAATAAAACATCAAACGACATTAAAATTCATAAATATCATAAATACCAATTGAAAATATATGATAAAAAAATGAAAAATAAAAAATATTAGTATTAAAAGTCATTGTGGGAATATGCAACAAGTATGACTTAATATATAAAAAGAAAATATATATAAATAAATAAATAAATGAATGAATAAATAAAGAATTAGTGCTCAATAGTTCCAAAGAATCCATTAGCATTAGCAGAAATTCAAGCAAATAAGTTTAAACAGTGGATTAATGCTATAGAATAAACATCTTTTGATAGTCATAAGCATAGGCAGGTTAATTGCATGAAGCAACATTGATATATAATGATTGATTGCTTAAGGTAACAAAGGAATACTATGATGTGCCTCTGTCATGTAAATAGTGCAAAATTAGCATAAACTTACCTCCCTCCAAGAGGAGTTTTAGATCTCACCAGAGCTGTTCAAGTTTGAAGTGCCATGTCATTAGCATATAAATAGCGTTCTAAAGTTTGCATTGCGCATGCGCTAAAACGCCAATGCGCGCGTATTCATTGAAGCCAAGGTGTAGATGGCTTCAAAAGGCATACTGGGTATGCTCAAGTCGTATATACCCCTTGAGCATGCCCAGTATGCCTTTTGAAGTCATCTACACCTTGGCCTCAATGAATACGCGCGCATTGGCGTTTTTAGCGCATGCGCAATGCAAACTTTAGAACGCTATTTATTTGCTAATGACATGGCACTTCAAACTTGAACAGCTCTGGTGAGATCTAAAACTCCTCTTGGAGGGAGGTAAGTTTATGCTAATTTTGCACTATTTACATGACAGAGGCACATCATAGTATTCCTTTGTTACCTTAAGCAATCAATCATTATATATCAATGTTGCTTCATGCAATTAACCTGCCTATGCTTATGACTATCAAAAGATGTTTATTCTATAGCATTAATCCACTGTTTAAACTTATTTGCTTGAATTTCTGCTAATGCTAATGGATTCTTTGGAACTATTGAGCACTAATTCTTTATTTATTCATTCATTTATTTATTTATTTATTATATATTTTTCTTTTTATATATTAAGTCATACTTGTTGCATATTCCCACAATGACTTTTAATACTAATATTTTATATTTTTCATTTTTTATCATATATTTTCAATTGGTAATTATGATATTTATGAATTTTAATGTTGTTTGATGTTTTATTGTAGTGTGATACACTTGAAAAAGGGACTTGCTGGTCCCGAAATGCGTTGTGTGTGCTTACTGTACCATACCTTGGGAAATAAATCACTTTTTGCTAATACCCTTTGGATCTGCGCAGTCCGTGTATAGTGTTCCAAATACCTCCATTGTCCTCTCACCTCCTGCGGGTGCTAGACAGTGACAGCAGCGATCCTATATCCACCTGTTAAATACTCTTGAAGTTGGTTGTGTTGTCAAACACAACCTAAAAAGGTGAGGAGCAAATTGTCTCTACCTTGTCTTCCTTTTATTCTAAATGATAATGCACTATGCACTGCTCGGTGCTTTTTTCTTCTGTTTATGTCTTATGGCCTTGTCCGACATCACATTCCACTATACCACACAATCAGTGCCACAATGTTGGTATAAAAAAAGAAAGACAAAACAATTTTCATTTCACATCTGCTCCCATCACGGGATAATTTTGTTGGCTTTTTTCTTTGAAAAGCCAATTCTTCATCACTTTTCAACTTGGCTCACTGCCACAAAAAACAATAAGTCTGTAGCACTTACAATCCATCAAAATGGGCTAATTTTTCTACAAACCATTGTTTTTGTAATACAACTGCTATGTGTGTGTAAAATACCACGGGCAATCATCTTTTCCACAAAAAAGATTTTTGGAGTATTTTAAATGTTTAAATGCGTAAAAGAGAGTGTTGGTGTTAAAGTCAAAGTTTGTATCCACTGCTTATCATTCATTTTTTTCCCTTAGATATACATGTCACATTCACTTTGACATATGGCTGTTTTTGCCTTAGAGAGCTAAAAATTTAATATAGGTTCCTAGGAGTCCTAAGAGTATACTACATTATGTTTTAAGCCAATTAAGGGGGGTTCATAACAAACTTGTTTGACCCAAAACAAAACTTGGTCCCAAACCACCCGAACCCGAAACTAAACGAATCAAGTGGTTCGCCCATCTTTATTTACCACTAATGTGAAGTACAATGTGTCATGAAAAAACTATTTCAAAATCTCTTGGTTAAACTAAAGCATCTCAATGTTACTACCATATAGAGTGACATAAAAACAAACAAAAGCACCGAGCAGTGCGTAGTGTAGTAACATTAGGTGAGGGAATATATTTATGAATAATGATAGCCTCTCACCATGTGAGATTGTACAATTTGCACAATGAGTAAAAATCCGGAGAAACTCAGGAACTTGGTTGCTGCAGGAACCTATAAACACCTGAGAGTAGGTGTGGGGTAACATCAGCTGTAAGGACCAATCAAGGAACTGCGCACATCCAGGTGAGCTTATATAACCAATCTTTTTTATTCCAAAGCATAAAATGTAGATACACGACGCGTTTCGGGGGAATCTACCCCTTTATCAAGTGTGCAGACCACTACAAAAACATATACATACAAATACCTGAATACACAAGAACAAATTTACATAATTTTTTTTTTCTTTTTTTATCTTTTTTTCTTTTCCCTTCTTCTTTAATTTTTTTAAAATTTATAAGGAAATATGGCATTTGCCAAACTCTAGAGTAAACATCACCAGATAGACCAACTGAAAACCAATATATAGCATCCAATTGACTACAACAGGTTGTACTATGTGTGATGAGTAAATATAATAAAAGATTAAAATGGAAACAGGGTCCGTGATTCCCATAAAAAACACAATTAGGAGTGCTGCAAAGTGAGGAAAATAGTAATAGAATCTAAATAAGAGAAAATGAGTTACCTTAAACTTTGTCAGCTTATGCGGAGAAGCCAGGTATATAAAGTGCCTAGCTTGCAGCTATTATTTATATAGTGTCCAGTAATTGCAATTGTGCATGCGCAAAATGGCCCACCCGCGCATGGCAGATAGTGATTAACTGGTAGGGAAGCCGCTGGTTTCAAAAGGTAAATCACGCATGCGCGGAGATCTCTTCCGCACATGCTCTGTAAGGAGATAAGCTAATGACAAGCGTTATGCAGCTTATATGTCTATAAAAGTGCTATGGAATGTGAATACTCAATGCTCATTGATCTTAAAAGGAAAGATTAGAATGAATAAAGCCCCAAGCAATAAAAGATAATGGAGGAAAATAAAATGATTAAAATACATGGCCCCAAATCATAAATCGTATAAGAGGTGTATAAAATATATAATACAGATAAATTTTATAATATATAACCATATTAAATATCATAAATAATACATGAATTGTTAAAAATAAACTGGCAATGGTAGAAGCTATAGTAACATCAATTGCATACAATACATTAACAAAAAAGAAATTAATTATAAATAACGGACATACATATAATGATAAAGTCACAGGTTTTAAGGTATTGATCATTTTTTTAAAATATCCCAGTGATTTTCAAGGATGCTATGAATTAGGCAATGTGAATTATTAAAAGTAGTAATAAAATTGCTACTGAAGGACACTCCATTCTTAGTTCTTTCATGAGGGGCAAGGCATTGAGTCTGTGTTAATTCTCCAGCTTTTAATTTAGCAGCTCTAATCATCTTGGAAGGATAGTGTTTTTCTTTAAATCTTCTAGTTAAAATCTCACTCTGTGTAGAATAGTCAATGTCCTTTGCACAATTAAGCCTAATTCTTTTAAATTGTCCGAATGGGACATTGCTTTTCCACTTAGAATAATGATTGCTCCGAAATTCCAAAAGGCTATTGCAATCAACCTTTTTGAAGTGTGTTCGGGTAGTGATCTGCTCATTGTCCGCAATGAGAATTAAATCTAAAAATTCGATTTCCGTACTTTCTGTTTTAACCGTAAATTTGATCCCCCAATTCTTACTATTTAGATATTGGGTGAAATCCTCAAATGTACTACAGGGCTCGTCCCAGATGAAAAGAAGGTCATCTATGTACCTTTTAAAATAAACTAAGCTATTGGATTATTCATGTTCCCCATAGATGAAAGTGTTCTCAAATTGACCCATGAACAAATTGGCATAACTGGGGGAAGATTTTGTCCCCATAGCAGTTCCTCTGATTTGTAAACATATTTTTTCTTCAAAGTGAAATACATTGTGTGTCAAAATATACTTAATACAGGAAAGTAAAAAATGTCTTTGTTCATTCGGCATAGTGATATCCTTAGATAACACTGTTGAAATGGCTGACAGGCCAATCTTATGTGGAGTGTTACTGTATAAAGATGTAACATCTAAAGTCGCCCAGATATAACTGAGTTTCCAAGGGATATATATTAGATCTTTAATAACACTTGCCGAGTCCTTGAGGTGAGATGGAAGTTGTGTGATATAACTTTGAAGATGAAAGTCAACAAATTCAGAGAGGTTTCTAGTCAGAGCTTGGACCCCTGATATTATGGGACGTCCGGGTGGGTTTATAACATCTTTGTGAATTTTAGGTAAATGATAAGATAAGGCTATAGACGGATGAGTGACATTCAAAAAATCCTTCTCTTTTTTATTTATAATGCATTCCCTAAAAGCTTTAGAAATTAGAGTTGCATATTTGGACATATGTTCATAGGTAGGATCTTGTGACAGCAATTCATAATAGTTAGTATCTGATAAGATTCTATAAGCCTCTTCTAGGTAAACAGCTCTGTTTTGGATAACCACACCTCCCCCCATATCAGCATTTCTGATGATGATATCAGTTTTCTTATATAGTGGTTGAGGTCAATAAAAAGTTGTAGGTCATTATGGTATTGATTGGGACAAAAGGACAACCCTTTGCTTAATAGACTAGATTTGGACTCGCTTAGGATATAATTGGACAAATTGAAAATACAAGTGTTTAAATTTTGCTTCTCTTTGGGTGGGACTTGGAAGTTTCGGCAGCCCATCGAGACTTACTCCCCCCTCTATAGCCTCTACATCTATTTGAGGTGAAATTGAGGCGTCTGCTTGGGGATTTCTGTTTTTTCTTTTGAGACTTAGAGGACTATAGTAGTCGGAAATTTTGTTGTACAGGGGAGCTTCCCTGGTGTGTAATGCCATTATCGGGATGGGGGTTGTTAGAAGTGGGTTTCTCTTTTGTAACGAAGTGGATGGGGTCAATAAATGAGGAAGACCTAAAAAAGACTCTTTGTCTTGTGCCCCCATATCACTGGACATTTCTAAAGCTTGGTGTATCTGGGACATAGAAAGTGGAGTATTATATAGAGAATATTCAAGGATACCATTATCAGATGAGATACTGGTATTAACTGGTATAGAAATCAAATCACTGGAGGGATGAACAAGCCCCTGAGGAATAGGAACAGCAGGTGATGGACTTAAGTTCACCTTGGGACAGTCAATATATTTAGATGGGAAACCAAACTGAGTAGGAGGTAAACAAAGGGAATTAAGGCCCAATGGATCAGGTTCACATATAGATAGAACTGGTTTCAAAAGAGGTTTAGCAATTGCATCCGTAGGAGTTAAAGTAGATGAAACTTGTACTGGTGTGAAAACAGGTGATGTATGAATAGAAGGGGTATTGGGTGGAGCCGAATTCCTGGAGGGACAAACTGTTTCGGTGGGGGGAGCAACAATAGATGTATTCACATTAGTTATAATCAAAATGGGCTTGGGATTGATTTTAAGATTAGAGTTAATTCTTCTTTTCAAAATTTGTTTCCTAAGAGAACAGGGAGCACCCCTGGCTGGGGTCCCTGATACTGAGGTTCTGATGCCTGAGTACTCTGTCCTATTTGCATGGGACCTTGAACTCTGTAGGGTGGGTTTAGTCCAGAATTTGATATTTTTCTGAATATAGTCATTTCTATCTCTATTAAGCTTTTTACTTTTGGTTTCAAGTATATTCCTTTCATTATCAGTGGTTCGTAAATGTAGAACCCTACTCATTCTAACGAAATCCGGATGGTTGTTATATTTAAATATATCCAAATTCATGGTATTTATTTTCTCACCCAAAGAGTTGGCCAAAGACAACCTTTTTTGGGAGATTCTCTCTAATAGACCTCTAGTACAGAGATGTAAATATTCATCCTATTCTTTGGAGAAGGTAATATCATTAGGAAATGGTGAGAGGAGTTTGAGTCTGAGACCTCTAGGGACCAAATCTTCTTTCAAATAAACTGTCAGAAACTTATGGACTAAAATGTGTTTAGTTTCTTCCATCAAACACTTTTCTAAATCCCAGAAGAGCTTACTTAGTGTATCGCGGTCAACCATAGAGTCTGATACGGTAGTATTAGGGTTCATAATCGAATTCATATTACTCGCAATAACAGGTAATGATCTGGTATAGGGTTCAAATAAATCATTACATTTGTGATCTCTCTTGCGAATAAATTCAATCGTACAAATGAACTGTTTGAAATTTATGCAGTAACTTCAATAGTAGAATCAGCAAGGTTGGTAGAGAAATGGCAAAAATATATAATAAACTAAAGTTGCCTGGTGTTGATTTGATGTTAGTTCATAGATGATTACTGAGACTGCTGCAAGGTACTGTATGGAACTCAGGGCGATGACAAGGTCGTCTTTGAGATCCCAGCATCCACCGGTCAATGGTCCAAGAGAGTCCGGGGGAAGTACTTGAACAAGAGATAAAAACAAACAAAAGCACCGAGCAGTGCCTAGTGTAGTAACGTTAGGTGAGGGGATATATTTAAGATAATGATAGCCTCTCACCTTGTGAGATTGTACAATTTGCACAATGAGTAAAAATCCAGAGAAACTCAGGAACTTGGTTGCTGCAGGAACCTATAAACACCTGAGGGTAGGTGTTATCGAAACTCAAACTGGGTTCAAAATCCTGATTGTCAAGTGGTGCCAAATTATTTATAATCCATATTGATATATATACATTGTGAACTCACAGAGAAAGAACTAGCCTGACACACTCAGTCGGTGTTAAGCAAGTTGTGTTTATTAAAAACATAGCATAAGCTTTTATACAGAACAGTAAATAATTATGAATTATAACAGAGCATGCGTGAAAACTGGCTAACCTGATTGACCATTGGCGGGAGGAGGGTCTTGACACCCCCCCCACTCATCTCAATAATCAAAATATATTAGTACTACAAGCTACGTAATGCAAAACATGGCTGGGACCTGTTGTTCTATATTGCACATCTGAGGGGAGAATTTGTGCAGCTACGTGCTGGGGGCTGTTTGCATAAGCAATGTTAATCTCCAGACTCTTCGAAGGACAGCTCACAGAAAGTTTATAAACAAGCAAGTCTACTAGGGCATGCTGCCCTAGACTGGGTGTCTGGCCTTGCTCTCAGTGTATATCCTTATCATCGAAGGCTGTAAGCTTCTTCTACTAAATGCATTTCTATAATTTTTAAGAATAGCAAGCTAATGAGAAGTTAAAGAGACAGACATTTCATTTCTATAACAAATTCCCACCTCTTGTGATTTTTTTTTAACACAATACATGCCTGTACGTTCAGTTTCTAGAACTGCTGGACTTTAATTCTCTTCACCAGATTCCAGGTTATGTGGACATACTATTGTGTCAAACATCACAACATCCTGACTTCCTGCACACATTGAGTGGAATATAGATGTCTGCAGTGTTGGTCATATTCACATATGTCCCTTTCTTACAGGTAGTACATTTCTCTACAATACATATGATCAGTCTGTACATTGCATAGACGCATAACAGGATTATGGGTGCAAATCCATCAGTTCAATAGTCTTTAGGTTTTCTTCTCAGGATCCATATCCTTTAACAGTTTATTGTCCCATTTGTCTTTAAGAACATTATCCAGTGGGGACACCACCATGACAACAAGGTTTTCCTTGTAGTTTCACAGCTGTACTGGTTGTCACCAGGACCTGGAAGGGACCGTTGAATCGAGGCCCTTCTCACATGGCTCTTTATCCCCATCCAATCTCTGGGTTGTAGCTTATAGGTTCATCTTATATCCTTCCACTAGCTCAGGATCTGGAAGGAAGGAGGAAACTCAAGAGTGTACATTAGTCAAATGTTTTTGGCAATCAATCACATAGTCAGTCTGCAAAACATACTACATCTGGAACAATTGTGGAAAAAAAAAATACAATCCAAATACTCTAGGGGCTGAGGCCAATCCTTCTGTCAGGAGTGTACCTTACACAAAGACAAATACAAGTGACAATACTCTCCACTACTCTGGGGACGGTACTGGTAAGGAACACTTGCTGTATCCCTATGGCCTCCATTATTTCTCTCGTTATCTGTCCTGTATAGTGAGTTGCATTATCTCTTTGATGGTCTCGGGGATCCCATACCTGCACACTACTTCTTTCAGTAGTTTATCTGCAGTTCCTTTTGTGATGGCTTTCTGCACCAGAAATGCCTCAGGTCATCCTGAAAAGAGATCAATACACACAAGCACGTACTCCTACCTTCTCACCTTTGGTAACTGTATATAGTTAACCCGCAATCTCTGAAACAGGTACAAGGACTTCGGGGTGTGTTTCTAAGAAACCTTTCACCTTCTGGCCTACATTGTGTTTGACACGTGTTATGCAGGCTTACACGTATCTGACTGCAGTGATGCTAAATCCTGCAGCTACCCATCATCTGCTCACCAGGTCACACATGGCTACTTCTGAGTGATGTACTTGAGCTGCTTGCGCCATCATTGGGAACAATGCTCTCAGTAACATACTCTCTTACCACTGGCAATCAGGACTTGTTCATCCTTTTTTCTTCCTCCTTGCAGTTTCCAAATCTTCTTTTCTTCTGGGCCATTTTGGTCCTGCAGTATTTTTAGAACCTGAAAAGAGAGCTGAGAGTTTTGGTCCAGTATGGTGACCCCCTGTGCTGAGGCATGTTCCCTAGGCTTTTCTGCAGCTAGTTTGGTGGCAGTATCTGCCCACACATTACCTCTACTTTCTTTTGTATCAGCCTTGGTGTGTGCCTTGACTTTGATTATACTCACCTGTTCGGGTAGCAGCAAGTCCTACAAAACCTACTGAATAGCCTGGAAATCCTTTCAGGCTTAACATTAAACGCACAGATTGGACGATAGTCCTGTGCTAAACCGAAAGCCCATCAGGCTTACCCTCAGCCATTTTACACTGTTTCAGTGAGTGCTTTTAGGGGGATTCTGCTTGTTTCACCTCGTGTTCAGGGACCATGGCATAGAATAATGGTGTAGAATTTACCATCCTTCCCAAATCGAGAGCCATCTCTAAAAGAACTCAAAATCAAGGTTCGCAAAATCAGAGTTAGCAATAGGTTCATCAAACAGTTTCTTGTGGCATAAAAACATATTGACAAATACTTGTGCCTTTCTCCCCCCTGAACCTATTGGTAACAAGTGAAAAGGGATTTTTAGTGACGTGCAGCGTGCAAAAGTGACATGAGGAGGCATAAGTAAGGCACACTGTAGTCTGAGTTGTCCAGCCACTGAAATATACTTAAGCTGGACCTGGGACACTCACAAAAATGCATTCATATTATAATCCAATATTACCAAAACTCAGAATCTGCATTAACAATGGTTCTTGGTATTCCACTTTTTTTTTTTTAACCTTGTTATAAACAATCTTCATGTATTAAATTACTTTGCGTTCTGACTCTCAAGGACAAAGTCAAGTTCTCTTGTCATGCAAGCAGCAGCCCACGCACCGCTGCACTGTTAAACTCTCCACTTCTCCTACTGTAGAACTACAAAATTCAGCAGAACCTGCAATACATAGTTTTTAAAGGGCCAGTGGCTTGTGTGTGTGGAGTTTTTTTTTTTCCTTTTTCTTTTTTCCTCTCTACTACTTCTACACACTCCAGAATTACAAACAATTCAATAAGGTTAGTAAATTCTCAGACTATATCAACAGAGAAGGCAGAAGCCGTGAATAGGCGATCCCCTGTTCACATAACAAAAATTATACACAAAAAGACATTCTAATTCACTTAGTTAGCGTTGAAACACAAAAATTTGTCCCTTTTTTTCCTTAAAAAAAACATTGTCACATAACCGTCTTTTGATTAAACAACGTACACATACATGTTCACATATTTGGAAATATGGGACACGTTATTCATTTTCTAAGTCTTCATGACAATCTTTCTACAATGGGGGACAATTGGGGCATGGTTCATAACAAAGTAACAAAATGAAACAGATTTTGCTGTCTACATCTAAGGCAGGCAGGTTCGGCCGGCTGGTTACCCGTCTATTTAAACAAAAGATGATGCTGAAGCGCTTCCTCCTGCATACAAAACAAACATTGGCACCAAATCCTTTATGTGTTCTCAATTGACTTAAATCAACCCTTGTCCACTTGAGGGACCACGGAAGGGTCGTCCATGTTACCACAGGATAAAGACCAGCTCTTGGAGGATGCAGGTGTGGTTGGGGAACTCCACAAGCTGCGCAGAATTCTCTCCAATCAGGGTTTTGTTGACTGCAATCTCTGCAGGTCCAACCTTCTAGACTGCTGTTTGCTGGTGTTTTCTCTGGGTACTTAGGAGATTTTACTACTTTCTGAATAACTTTTTCTGAATCACTTTCTTCAACTCCTTCTCCTTAGAATCACTTTCCTCTTTTTCCCTACTATTCTCACCATCAAAGCACTCATAATAGTACTTATTACCTACTTCTGTCTCTATACACCCTCCTTCCTGCACTTCCTCTGGCACCTTCTGCCACATACATTCTCCATCTATTAACCCGTGGTCTCTTAACCTCTATGTTGTCTCACTATCTTATTTCACTTTCTTGGTACCTCTCCATTGCATCAGCATCCTCTTTTACTTTTCCAATCTCTGTAACTGGAATTTCTCTATTCTTGGGATCAGCTCCACACCGCCCAGGCAAATTCTCACACACCGAGTGTTAATGAGTGCAGCTCCTTGTTCAGAACCTGGAAAGATATATCCCGGACACACACAGTAGCCCCGGGTTGCTACCTTCTCCTCCACCACAATTTAGAGAAGACGGGCAACCTATCCTTCAAACTTTTCACATGATCCAGCACATTAATGAACCAAATGGGATGCCAAAAACAGCACAAAATTAACATAACGTGATTGGGTATAAAGTTATAACATAAGTTTTAACACATAGCTATTGGATAAAACACGAAGAAGTTTCAGAACATGATGGACAACAGTTTTCAGTAAAGGAGGGATGAGCTCTGGGCAGCGCCTGAGAATGGAGCTTCTAGTCAGATCCTGAGGACTTTTCCAGAAACTTCACCTCATCCCCCATGAATATGTTTATACCATATACCATATACCTATCGGTCTTAGAGGCATGTCTTCACCGTCACGCTTGGCAGTATAACCAACCACCATAGTCCCACTGTCCCAGGCTTTTGTCTCCTTCTAGCAAATGTCTTTGTAAACCAAATTATGTAGATAATACATGAACACATAGATACATAAATACAGCAATATTATTCAGAATATTCCATGTAATATTCCCATAATCCCTTTGTGCCTTGAATTCTTGCACTAGGGATTAGGCACCTTAGAATAAAGATTCTCAAACCCCGGTGCTGTGGGCTGCTTTGGCGATGGAGTGGGTGAGGGGCCCTTCTCTCCCCTCCATGACCCGCCATACCCACGCTGTGGAGATCCAGAATCTTTCACTGCCACCTTTTCTGCTCTTTTTGCAGATACCTTCTTCAGTTGATGATAACAGGCAAGACAATAAATTCACATAACATAGTACAAGACATAATTTCATATGTTTGAATATTTTCTTGAATATTTTACACATATATATTACACAATATTATACACATATATATATTGTCATTGTAGCTTACTTTTCCATTTAACCATAGGCTAACACTTTTATCAAAATATTTTCCCTTTGGGCATAAACAGTCATCTTACCCAGGCTGCGGACCCCGGTGGCCCAAAGCCAAGTTTCACTTAGTAATAATTGACATGTAACATTATTGGGTAATACAGCATCATGTTCAGCTCATGATTTTCTGCGTGTCCATCATATCAGATACAACGTCCTTGGAGTTACTTGGCAGTCAATTAATGTTTTAGTTATTCCCTGCAGAACATCTGTACAGTGTTACAAAAGAATACAGGAATACAATTCAGGCAGATAGCAGTTAATACTGACACCAAAATTACATATTACTATTTTTGAACAATTTTCAGTTATTTTACAAACCCCACCTTTTGTCATTACCACAGGTGTTCAAAACCCCTGAGTTGTACTTCAGGTTACCTTAAGGGTAAACTGCCAGACTTTAGAATTTTCTTCACTGGATTCCAACCAAAAGTTGAACCCCTGTGGAACATCACAATATCCTATTTTCTTCTTTTTTAGGGGACATTTCCTGAAAGCGGATTTAATTTTATAAAAAGCATAAAAGTTGAATCCTGGCATTGATCTAGACAGAATGAATATTACAAATACAGGTTGACATATATATAATGCATAATCCTCTAAACATCATACCGATGGTGTACAGTTTTTCTCTTTGCACTATATCAGATTATTCTGAGTGTTTTGGTAAGGTAAGTAATGTTTCACACAGAACTGGGAGGTAAAATGGGTTATATTAAACAATAATACTGAGAAGGGTGACGTCTCCCTTCAAGCCTGATTCTTGGAGTGAGGTGGGGGTGATTCATTATTTCCTGAATTGTCATCCCCTTTGACTTTCCTTCTTGGAGCTCTGCACTGCCTTCTCACATGTCCTAGTTTCCCACAATTGAAGCAGTAGATCACCTTTCGATTACCCATCCCATAACAGGGGTCAATGCCAGCCACTGCAGGTTTGCGGGGTCTACAATCCAATTCTACCCCCTGAGCAATTTTACACAAAGTGGATGGATCCATTGTCCTCCATTCTGGCCTGGATTTTTGTACTGCATTTCTTACTTGCCTTACAAGCCCCTCCATGAAGGCAGAGGCTAACAACCTCACATGTATCTTATCTGCTTCATACCCCATATCTTCCCACGCACTGCACACTCTCTTGTAGAATTTTTCTACACTTTCCCCTCTGTCCTGTGTCAGGTCTGTTAAATTGACTGATAATTCACTTTGTCTGTCTCTTGCCCATTTCTCCAATTGAGCAACATAGTCTTGTCCTGAAACTTTAGTTGTCAAATAGTCCTTTTCCATTAACATAACATCACATAACATGGTACTAGTCATTTTAGCTTCAACCAACTGTTTCATGTCATTCCATGTGGCCCCATAACTTGTCTGTATTTGAGACAGTACTTTTACGAAGGGCAGGGGTCTAATCTCTGGGTCTGACAAGGTTTTGAGCAACCTCATCATGTCAGTCGGGGACCATTTGTACACCTGATATTGTCTCCCTGGAGGCTGAGCCATTTTACGCAAAGACTCTACAACCACATGTTTCATGTCCTCGCTCTCCTCTCCACTTCTATCAATAATTTCAGGTGACCCCGCTGACTCTTGAATCTCTCTGTTGTTATCCATATTTGTCAGTTCACCTCTCAGTACAGTATACTGGGGAAAATTATTAGAAAACCTAGGTGATACATGTGTCTTACCCCTTTCTTCTTGGGGAGGTTTCATTTCAGTCTCTTGTGGAGAGTCAGAGAAATCAACCTTAGTCCAGTCTGTCTGTCTTGTTGAGCTGTCTGGTCATCTTTCCTCATGTCTGTCACAATTGTCACAAATGGGAACTTCTGTCACTATGATTTTCCCGTTCTTATCACTTCCAGACTTTCATTTAGTTCTGGTTGTCACTGTGGCCACTACACCTTGGGATGTTTGCTGAGGAGTCACAATAGGATTGTTGGGTGAATGTCCCGTCTGTGACAGGATGACCGAATTTATACAATTATCCCTCCAAATGGGATTCTGATTCTGCTGTCCACATGCCAGACACACCCAACCTCCTGGATTATTTACTGAGGATGGTACATCAATATCTACCTCTGATTCTTTGAACACTTTAGACCACATTCTGGCTTGCCCATTCAAGCCACTGTCTTTCAACCACCCCTTGTATTGCTTAACACTTTGCTCCCATTTCTCCGGGTAAAGTCTACCATCTTTTGGCATACCCACCCCCTTCATAAGCTTATACATATTCTTTATGGCTTCTTTTCCCTCCCTCCGCATCACAATCTCTGCAGGAGTTAAGCCTGGTTTGGGCTCACTACTGGAGGAACCCCCCTTCTTTGCTGCTTTTGTGTTTCTATACACAACCAAACTCTGGCCAGAGAATTTTCCAGCAAAGGTTACACATTAAGGCCGGACCCAGGACCTAGATTCCTGAACTTTAGATTCTTGAACAATTAACTTTTGTCCGACCAAATATGGGGGTTCTCTCCCTCTCCTACTCTCTCCCAAGCCCAATTCCACAAGATATGACACAAAAAAATAAAATCACTTTCAACACTTCTTCCCAATATCTAAGGGTGTTTTCACACAAATAAATTCCCTTCTGGTTGTTTGGGTATGTGGTCTCTTCTGTTTACCAATTTCTTCAATGATGTTTCCTTCCAATGTTCTGGGTGTGGTACAGCAGTATCAGCATTTAAAACTACAAATATAATAAGTCCAATCATCAAAATGTGTTACTCCACCAGCTCAGGCACAGGACATATATAATTCATACATGGCATCTATCCAAAACAAGGAACAAGGATTTTTAACAACCATTTGTTACACTCATGACCTTTTCTGACCAAAACAAACCACCTGACAATCACCTTTCATATCTGAGGGAAAAAACAGAATTCTTTTTACAAAGGACCAACCAAATGTAACTTCCCTTTTACTTACCACCAACACCCAACATCTTGAGCTGACACACAATGGAAGGGACAGAGTTTTATCAAGAAACACTCTTACCGTTTTGTAGCGCTGCTATTCTGTCCATTCAGATGTGCCAATAATCTCATGACAGATCTCGGGCTTGGTGGGTTAACGGGTTGATCCTTGATCTCAGCAGTGCCTCCATCTGTCATCGAAACCCAAACTGGGTTCAAAATCCTGATTGTCAAGTGGTGCCAAATTATTTATAATCCATATCGATATATATATTGTGAGCTCACAAAGAAAGAACTAGCCTGACACACCCAGCCGGTGTTAAGCAAGTTGTGTTTATTAAAAACATAACATAAGCTTTTATACAGAACAGTAAATAATTATGAATTATAACAGAGCATGCGTGAAAACTGGCTAACCTGATTGACCATTGGCAGGAGGAGGGTCTTGACACCCCCCCCATTCATCTCAATAATCAAAATATATTAGTACTACAAGCTACGTAATGCAAAACATGGCTGGGACCTGTTGTTCTACATTGCACATCTGAGGGGGAGAATTTGCGCAGCTACGTGCTGGGGGCTGTTTGCATAAGCAATGTTAATCTCCAGACTCTTCGAAGGACAACTCACAGAAAGTTTATAAACAAGCAAGTCTACTAGGGCATGCTGCCCTAGACTGGGTGTCTGGCCTTGCTCTCAGTGTATATCCTTATCATCGAAGGCTGTAAGCTTCTTCTACTAAATGCATTTCTATAATTTTTAAGAATAGCAAGCTAATGAGAACTTAAAGAGACAGACATTTAATTTCTATAACATAGGTGTGGGGGAGCATCAACTGTAAGGACCAATCAAGGAACTGCGCACATCCAGGTGAGCTTGTATAACCAATCGTTTTTATTCCAAAGCATAAAATGTAGACACGCGACGCGTTTCGGGGGAATCTACCACTTTATCAAGTGTGAAGACCACTACAAAAACATATACATACAAATACCTGAATACACAAGAACAAATTTACATAAATGTTTTTTCTTTTTTTATCTTTTTTCTTTTCCCTTCTTCTTTAATTTTTTTTTAATTTTATAAGGCAATATGGCATTTGCCAAACTCTAGAGTAAAGTCACCAAATAGACCAACTAAAAACCCAAATATAGCATCCAATTGACTACAACAGGTTGTACTATGTGTGATGAGTAAATACAATAAAAGATTAACATGGAAACAGGGTCCGTGATTCCCATAAAAAACACAATTAGGAGTGCTGCAAAGTGAGGAAAATAGTAATAGAATCTAAATAAGAGAAAATGAGTTACCTTAAACTTTGACAATTTAAGAGGAAAAGCCAGGTACATAAAGTGCCTAGCTTGCTGCTATTACTTTATTAATTTTAATATATGTTATTTTTTTTTTGTGTGACTTTATCATTATATGTATGTCTGTTATTTATAATTAATTTCTTTTTTGTTAATGTATTATATGCAATTGATGTCACTATAGCTTCTACCATTGCCAGTTTATTTTTAACAATTCATGTATTATTTATGATATTTAATATGGTTATGCATTATACAATTTATCTGTATTATATATTTTATACACCTCTTATACTATTTATGATTTGGGGCCATGTATTTTAATCATTTTATTTTCCTCCATTATCTTTTATTGCTTGGGGCTTTATTCATTCTAATCTTTCCTTTTAAGATCAATGAGCATTGAGTATTCACATTCCATAGCACTTTTATAGACATATAAGCTGCATAACGCTTGTCATTAGCTTATCTCCTTACAGAGCATGTGCGGAAGAGATCTCCGCGCATGCGTGATTTACCTTTTGAAACCAGCGGCTTCCCTACCAGTTAATCACTATCTGCCATGCGCGGGTGGGCCATTTCGCGCATGCACAATTGCAATTACTGGACACTATATAAATAATAGCTGCAAGCTAGGCACTTTATATACCTGGCTTCTCCGCATAAGCTGACAAAGTTTAAGGTAACTCATTTTCTCTTATTTAGATTCTATTACTATTTTCCTCACTTTGCAGCACTCCTAATTGTGTTTTTTATGGGAATCACGGACCCTGTTTCCATTTTAATCTTTTATTGTATTTACTCATCACACATAGTACAACCTGTTGTAGTCAATTGGATGCTATATATTGGTTTTCAGTTGGTCTATCTGGTGATGTTTACTCTAGAGTTTGGCAAATGCCATATTTCCTTATAAATTTTAAAAAAATTAAAGAAGAAGGGAAAAGAAAAAAAGATAAAAAAAGAAAAAAAAATATTATGTAAATTTGTTCTTGTGTATTCAGGTATTTGTATGTATATGTTTTTGTAGTGGTCTGCACACTTGATAAAGGGGTAGATTCCCCAAAATGCGTCATGTGTCTACATTTTATGTTTTGGAATAAAAATAATTGGTTATACAAGCTCACCTGGATGTGCGCAGTTCCTTGATTGGTCCTTACAGTTGATATAAAGTGACGTGTCAGTTTTTATAAATGAGGCTGTGTCCTTAAGGCTAAGGCCACATGTAGCGGGCTGCAGACTAAATGCGCTGCAGGAAAAACCACGGCGGAAACGTATTGCGGTTTTCCCTGCTGACCTTCTGCTTCTATTACACCTATACAGAAACCACCAGCATTTCCATCACATGCTGTGATTTAAAAAAAATGCAACAGTTTTGTAAATCACAACATTTCTGCTGCAGGTATTTTTCTGCAATGTGTGGATGGGTTTCGCTAGAATCCCATCCATTTTGCAGGGACTGTAAAACGTTACAGTTTTTGCTGCAGGGTTTACGCTGCGGCCAAACTGTGGCTTTTACGCCACATAGGACTTCAGCCTAAAGCAATTTTTAGTAGTGTCCTTAATACTTAATACCAGTACTTAATACCAGTAAGTATTACACCAGTGTTTTCTTCATTTATTGTGAATAACATATTATCATACCTAAAAGCATAGAGATAGAGAGTGAAGTCTGTGATTCTCTTTTTTTTACTTCTTGATTGGTACGTCAAGTGCCATTCAGTGGCTGCAGATCATTCGACTAGTTCAGATTTGATAGATGCCCTAGATGCACAAGTCACTTTTACTTTGGAAAAGAGATTTTTAGTTTAATATAATGATTAGGAGGTCTTATTATTGCGAGGAAACCATTACATCTCAAATATTCTAAGCTACAACCCTATGAGCATGACCTTTACTTTGTCATTTGTTGCAAATGCAATTTCACATGTCTTACTGTACTATGCTGCATACAGTGTATGTACTGTATTAAGTTAATCAATTGTTGATAACAATATGATTTTGAATGCAATTTAAGAGATGCTGTGAAACATATCTGTTATAATTATGAAGAAAAGCCCTACAACACCCTGGAGACACAAGTCACACCAGATATAGAAAAAAGCCAAAAGCAAAGTAGAAGATAAGAAACAACGTAGCAGAATTATTGTTTCCTGCTTTACCTTAAAACAGGAAATACAGTATGTTCTACGAATACTTTCTGTAAACATAGTATTACACTTCTAGAATGACTGTCATTTTAATTAAATGTACTATAATATGACTCTGGTATGTAAACAAAGCTAGACAATGTAGATTGTTTTTGTGTAAGATATCACCAAGTTCCTGATGTGGCAATTACCGTAAATAAAATTACAGTAGTATAAAAGCTTTTATGTCTGGAAATGGACATTGTATAGTAAATGTTTTTATAATATATTGTTGTTTTGGCATATAACTCTAGGAAGGAGAACTCTTTATAAAACATTGCAGGGTGGCTTTGTGGTTTTAAAATGTGTTTTTTTTTGGATACTTTAAATTTACAAGTAATTGCATTATTTTCAACATAGAAGAATATCTACAATTCTGGAAGAACCAGCCATTGTCAATACACAATATACAGATGTAAGGATGATGTACATAATGCTTGTGTTTTGTTAGAACCAACAATGTAGAAAGTGGTATTTTACAGCATTTTGTAAATTACAACAAATCATCAAATTTATTTGTTTATCAACAAATTTGGGCCACTTGACAGGTGGCTATAAGGTGGCTAAAATGGTCACTAACTTGTAATGCTGTATATCTTATCACAAAAAATAGTGTATTTCTGCTGTTTACTTGCTGTTTACTGCTAAATTAAAGTTCACTCTGAAAATTCTGCTATATCTGTCCTGAGATGGACAGCAGGTCACATGACTCAGTCTGCATTCATTTTTTTTTGCCAGAGACTTTGTTGGAGATTCCATTGCAATGTCTGCCTGAAATCTTTGTATTTATAGGTTCAGTAGGAATAGCAGTTATGATTTTAGCAGAGTTGCATTTTTTTTTACTTCTCTATATATGCCCTTCATGGTTCTGGGGCTGTGTCTGAGTGAGAGAGAAATAGTCTTGGAGCAGATTCTTCTCTAGTTAATGTGTGCAGTGTATGGTAGTTAGTCTACCCACCATCTCAGAAAAGAAATGTAAATTACAGATAGAGCCCGCATAGGGGAAAAGTGCTGAAAATTGCAGAATACAAGTCATACAGTATATTGGCCATAAATAGTGTTTTCCCCATTTACACACACACTTTATGCTGATTGTGACTACTGATCAGTGCTGGATCCCTTTAAATTATTTGCATAAGAGGTGGAATTACTACCATAGCAGCTGTAGTGGCCGCTATGAGACCTACGACATTAGGGGGCCTCCTGCCCGTATCAATATTAGTGCTATTAGTGCAGCTGCCGCACCACTACAACAGGGACCTGTCGCCAGTGTTTCCTTTAAGCTGAAATGGTGTGCGGCTGCACAGAGGAGAGATGTTCCTTCAGTGAATGAGTGATTGTTCTCACCCACCCTTGCAACCAGGGAGAAAGGAGAAATGACCGGAAGGGCTGCAGCATAGGCTGTGTGTGTGGAGGAGGAGGCATTACTGAATAGTCTGTGTGTGGGGGAATGGGGCATTACTTTATAGGCTATGTGTGGGGGAGAGGATATTACTATATATGCTTTGTCTGGGGGAGGGGCTTCTTTATAGATCTTTTGTGGAGGAAGGGGGCAGATATTTATTGCCTATCCTAAGTATAGGCCATAAATTACAAATTCCTGTACAACATTTTTAAGTCCACAGTCATTTACCATTGTGCCCCTAAAGCTCCTTTCCCGAATTAGATAATTATGTACATAGTTAGATAATTAAAAGTTTACTATGGGGCCCATGCTTCCCCCTTTAAGCCCTTGGTCTGCACCATAATAGTACTTTTAAGAGCGTTTATCTTACAAATATCCTACCTGGTGTATGTAGATGCAGTGTGAACAGCATAAATATGATATGTGTTGAGTAATGTTATGGTTTTGATGCAAGGCCTCATGACAGCAATGGCAGTAGTTGGCTGATAACAGTGAGCAGTAGAGACAGCTATTTAAAACCAACATACTACTGTGAGCCAAGACAGACCACCAGACACCTTCACCAGAGCCTGCTGCGAGGCCAAATGGACTTTCACTGAATCTGGAAGTCTGAATTGGCATCAAACAGAAGTTGGCATCAAACAGAGCTGCTGACAGGAAACCAAAACCCACTATTAACTTATACAGCGGAGTGGAGGCAGGAGAAAAGTCATGCAGGCAAAGGTCAGAACCAGGAGAAGACATCAGAGGCAAAATCAGAAGACAAATGTGAAATCTGGAAACAGGCAAAGGTTCAAAAATCCAAACAGGCATGTCACAGGCAAAATCAGCAGACAATAGAGAATCCAAAAAACAAGCCAGGGGATCTTATGAAGCAAACAAGATAATCATATACAGAGCCAAACTAGAGAGTGAGCAACCCTTAACTGGCCTCTGTGTCAGGAAGGCAGGGTCTTATATAGGCCTCCTCAGCTGCTAATTTGATCAACCTAGGGAACTTGTGAAACTGTAGAAGTTTCCTAGGTTGACACAGTAACCTTAAAGGTGAAGCAGCCGGAGTGAGAATCCTGACAAGTAATTCTCTAAATATAACTAATAAAAAAAGGTTAAAAGTGTTTAAGTTGCACATCTTACACCATTGCTTCTGTCATGCTTAGTGCTGTCCACATCATCTACCTAAAAGTCCCAGTGGCATAGAATGAAAAACACAAAAAATCCACAGGAACTTGGTAGTCTTTGCGAGATATCAAAGCTGTGAATTAAAGACCACTATTAAATTTGAATAATTTGATTGCATGCTTTAAATATTTTTCTGCCTACCTCAACAGTAATGAAAAGTGTCTAGAAAAGTATCATGGCTAAGCTGTAAAATGCTTCAAATCAGAGCTGGCCTATCATATTTAATCTCTTCCCATTGTAGGCAATTGTGGACTTTCTGATAAAGCCCTAAATCAGGCTTATCAAGGGATATGTTGAACATTTTTCTCTTTCACAAGGGATTAAAGGAGAAAAAGCACCCCAAAATGTATTATTTGATTTCACACAACTATGGAAAAACCCAATATGTTGTCAAAAACTAATATTTAGGCACAAGGTGGGTCTTGGAAGAGAAATATATCTGGCAAATTTGGTTGAAGTAGTTTTCAAGTTCCATTTCATCTCATTTGCAGAGCCCCTAAAGTACCAGTACTATGGAAATCCCCAAAAAGTGACCACATTTTGAAAACTAGACCCCTCAAGGAACTTAACAATGAGTAAAGTGAACATTTTGACCACACAGGTATTTCATGGAATTTATTAACATTAGGCCATGAAAATTAAAAATTGCATTTTTTTCCCTTTAAGATGGGGAAACATCCCTCATGTTATGAATGTACCTGTTTCTGTAGATAAGTTTATTTTTTTATATAAACTGACATTTGTTTGTTTGACCACAAGAGGCCACTGTTACCTCAGAAATGGGAAGGACTGTAATTCTGTAATTCCCTGGAGTGGTGATGTGGAGACCCTGTTCTGCAGAGGTGGGACAAGAAGGAGCAGAGTGTGTGTGGCAGCCATCTTAGGAGTGTGCTTTTGAGTTTTTAGAAGAAGGACTGAAGTGAGAGAAAACGGATTCCTAAGGGATCAGAGATATAACAAGGAGGTGCTGAAGCAGAGACTGTTCCAGTGTTTGTTCAGAGAGCATCCTAAGTTGAAGATTGCTATCAAGGGCCCGGCTGAGAAGTGGCCCTGTCAGTGAGACCGCATGTTTTCTGGATGAGCCCTGCTTTCAGCTGTTCCAAACAAAAGCTAAAGGTACGCAACAAATCTGGGTCAGTAAGAGAAGTAATCGTGCACGCACCGCATTACAATGTTTTGCTTGGGACTGAATAAGGGCCTGTAGTTAGACTAGTTAGGCATACTCATCTTCACAGGTCACACTACTGGTGAATTATCTACCTATTCGGTAGTAAGGACTAAGACTCAGAGAATTCTATTGAGTTGTAACTCCCAGAGAGGAGCTTCTGAGGAAGTCTAGAAGCGACATTTTATACATTGTCATATTTATTTGGCTTGCAAGCTGACCTACTATTATAGTTATTTGGTTGTTCTTTGTTTGTGGGGAATAGGAGTATTTTGATAAGTTTGTAAGCTCTTGTGTTATACCGTCTGTGCCCCTATCACACTCACTGAATTGTTCCTGTGGCTAGGGTGATAAAAAGGTAACAAGTGGCTGGTTAGTGCAGCCTGCAGATAGGTAAAAGCTTGGGGTATATTGGAGGCGCACATTAGAGGGCACCGCGCTGTACAACACCAGGGCCTCAGCTTCCTGGCTGAGTGTATGTAAATAATTGGGAGTGTTTTTTTGGTAAAGAGGTGTTACTACACAAAGTAAAATCTTGTTTTTTCTAAATTGATTTGGAGTCGCTTCCTTTGTTCGTGACTTCGCTGTATCCTGGGAAGCCCACCCCGATACATGGTTTACATCTGAATAAGACATTATTTTAGCACCAAATATTTCATTTTCACAAGTGGTTAAAGGAGAAAATGCTCCCCATTAATATGTTACACAATTTCTCTTGGATAAAACCCCACTTATGGATGAAAACTGCTGTTTGGGCACATGGCCAGGAAGGTGAAAAAAATAACCACCTGTCTCCGGGGCTTCAGTGTCTCCCAGCGTACCGGATCTGCAGCTCTGTTGTTTTCTTCTGGTGGAAGTCCCCGCCACACATGAACTCTCAGGTCAATCGGCAACCTCAGTGGAAGGAACATGGGATGTCACAGCCGGTGAGGACTTCCAACAAAGGAAGATTGCCGAGCAGCAGGACCGGACCGCGTTGGGAGGACACTTTTTTTTTTACCTCCCTCAGCCTAATTAAAAAAAAAAAAATAGCCTTGACAACCTCTTTAAGTTTAGTGCAGTGGAACGTACCAAAAAGTAACCCCCCATTTTGGAAACTCCAACCTCAAGGAATTTATCAAGAGGTATAGTGATCATTTTGACCTCTGAGATGCTTTTCAAAAATTAATGTTATGCAAATGAAAAATTGAAATTTCAGTGCTCAATATGAAATGTCCAGCTTGAATTACTGTGAAAAGTCAGCTTCAAGTTATTATGCTGTTTCCTGATTTTAGAAACACCCTAAGTGGGGACTTAATCTTTTGACTGAAAATACAACAGATTTTGCTCAGAAGCGAAAGAGCAGCATGAGCATTTGAGGCTTAATTTGGTCATTTACTGGCAGGCAACCCATGAGATATGATCCAATTTTAGAAACTACATTATTATGCTTTTCAGCAAATTTATAGCCTAAATGTTCCTATTCATGAAAACATGTAATGTAAAACTTGACATTTAATTGTCTATAAGTAAAAACAAAAACAAATACTGTGAACTAGGGGATTAAAATAGCTAGCAATGTCTCCTAGATTCTAAATCAGTAACAAGTGCTCAATAGAACTACGTAGACACGGTCTCTAAACTCAACTACCACAGCGGGCCAATGACTTGAATTCTATTGTCAGTGTATTACATCAACACAGTGCACTGACAACAACAAGCAATAACTATGAAATAGTTAATTTTCCTTTTATATATGCATATGCCATAAGCCAATGCCCACCTTCTTATCAGGATCCCAATGTTATATAATAGATTAGAAGTGTAATGTATGAACTCCAAATAATTGCCCTAGTGATCAGGGCCATTTTAACACATCGGTGGGCCCAGTGCAAAGGTTTCATAAGTGGGCCCCCTCCCCTCCATCACCACCACTTAAACACACCTGACCCACCCAAATTAAAATGGCCCCCACATAGTATAATTCCTTCTTACTGGATCCCATACAATATAAGTGGCCACTTATAAATGGTAGTCCCCCCTTATAAATAATATGTCCTGTTCACAGCTAACTGCACCTATTATCAATAATAATTATAAGGCGGTCATTATTTATATGCAGGGACTATTATTTAAAAGGGGGGCTAAGATTCCTTGAATGAAGAAACTAGAGGGGGACATTAAACTGGGGCAGCTGGAGGGGGACATTAAAGAGGACCTTTCATGTCCTCAGGCACATGCGGTTTTACATACCGCTAGAAAGCCAACAGCGCGCTGAATTCAGCGCACTGCCGGCTTTCCCCATATGTGCCCCAGGGCTGGAGATATCAGCGGTGTAAGTTTCACGGTTTACTGTCAGAAAGGCGTTCCTCTAGCTGCGCTGTGAGGAACGCCCTCCCTGACAGTACTCGTTCATAGACTTGTACTGGGGGGCGTTCCTCACAGCCCAGCGTCATCACCAGGCAGTAAGGAATGCCCCCTCTGACAGTACAGAGCTATAGACGAGTACAGAGAGAGGGGGCGTTCCTTACAGCCCAGCGATGATGCTCAGCTGTGAGGAACGCCCCCCCCCCACCCAGTACAAGTCTATGAACGAGAACTGTCGGGGAGGGCGTTCCTCACAGCGCAGCTAGACTATCAGGAACGCCTTTCTGACAGTAAACCGTGAAACTTACACCGCCGATATCTCCAGCCCCGGGGCACATACCAGGAAACCCGGCAGTGCGCTGAATTCAGCGCACTGTCAGCTTTCTAGCGGTATGTAAAACCGCATGTGCCTGAGGACATGAAAGGTCCTCTTTAAACTGTGGGGGTAGTTGGATGGGGACATGCCCCCCCTTCAGCTGCCCTCAGTTTAATATTCCCCCCTCCATCTGCCCCCCTAGTTTAATGTTCCTCTTCATCTTCCCCCAGTTTAATGTCCCCCATTTATCTACCTCCAGTTTAACATAATAAAACTCACCTCTCCTCGCTCCCCTGCTGCTCTGTGCAGTCTCTTGTCCTGGACTGTTCAGGGAGCTGCAGGCGCAATGTGAGTGACGTCACGCAGGGATGTGCTTCACACAGAGCGGTGAAGCAGGAGCTGTCTGAGGATAGCTCCTGCTTCACCATTGTGATGTCATCAGCTGTGCCAGGACGTCCTGCACAGACAGTGATGTATGTAAGTATTCTATGGCAGAGAAAGGACTTTACAGTTCCCTGCCCTGCAGAGGCATGCAGGGGGGAAAAAAAAGTATTTAGTCAGCCACCAATTGTGCAAGTTCTCCCATGCAAAAAGATGAGAGAGGCCTGTAATTGACATCATAGTTAGACCTCAACTATGAGAGACAAAATGAGAAAACAAATCCAGAAAATCACATTGTCTGATTTTTAAAGAATTTATTTGCAAATTATGGTGGAAAATAAGTATTTGGTCAATAACAAAAGTTACAGAGGTCAAATGTTTTCTGTAAGTCTTCACAAGGTTGGCACATACTGCTGCTGGTATGTTGGCCCATTCCTCCATGCACATCTCCTCTAGAGCAGTGATGTGTTGGAGCTGTCGCTGGGCAACACGGACTTTTAACTCCCTCCAAAGGTTTTCTATGGGGTTGAGATCTGGAGACTGGCTAGGCCACTCCAGGACCTTGAAATGCTTCTTACGAAGCCACCCCTTTGTTGCCCTGGCGATGTGCTTGGGATCATTGTTATGCTGATAGACCCAGCCACGTTTCATCTTCAATGCCCTTGATGATGGAAGGAGGTTTGCACTCAAAATCTCACAATACACGACCCCAATATTTCTTTCATGTACACGGATCAGTCGTACTGGTCCCTTTGCAGAGAAACAGCCCCAAAGCATGATGTTTCCACCCCCATGCTTCACAGTAGGTATGGTGTTCTTTGGATGCAACTCAGCATTCACTCTCCTCCAAACACGACGAGTTGTGTTTCTACCAAACAGTTCTACTTTGGTTTCATCTGACCATATGACATTCTCCCAGTACTCTTCTGGAACATCCAAATGCTCTCTAGCAAACTTCAGATGGGCCTGGATATGTACTGGCTTAAGCAGGGGGACACATCTGGCACTGCAGCATCTGAGTCCCTGGCGGCCTAGTGTGTTACTGACGGTAGCCTTTGTAACGTTAGTCCCAGCTTTCTGCAGGCCATTCACTAGGTTCCCTCGTGTGGTTCTGGGATTTTTGTTCATCGGTTTTGTGATTATTTTGACCCCACGGGGTGAGATCTTGCGTGGAGCCCCTGATCGAGGGAGATTATCAGTGGTCTTGTATGTCTTCCATTTTCTAATTATTGCTCCCACAGTTGATTTCTTCACACCAAGCTGCTTGCTTATTGCAGATTCAATCTTCCCAGCCTGGTGCAGGTCTACAATTTTGTTTCTGGCGTCCTTCCACAGCTCTTTGTTCTTCACCATAGTGGAGTTTGGAGTGTGACTGTTTGAGGTTGTGGACAGGTGTCTTTTATACTGATAACAATTTCAAACAGGTGCCATTACTACAGGTAATGAGTGGAGGACAGAGGAGCCTCTTAAAGAAGTTGTTACAGGTCTGTGAGAGCCAGAAATCTTGCTTGTTTGTAGTTGACCAAATACTTATTTTACACCATAATTTGCAAATAAATTCTTTAAAAATCAGCCAATGTGATTTTCTAGATATGTTTTCTCATTTTGTCTCACCTAGTTGAGGTCTATGATGTCAATTACAGGTCTCTCTCATCTTTTTAAGTGGGAGAACTTGAACAATTGGTGGCTGACTAAATACTTTTTTCCCCACTGTAGCTAGGGATTCGACAGGGGAGGGGGGTCAAACATATCCAAGTGGGCCCCTACCTGGGTATACTGATATTATCCCTATAACCATGATGACCATATAGTGATATACTGGCTGTACCAGGGGCGCACCGCTAATGAGGCGAAGTGAGGCGGCCGCCTCGGGCGGCATTTTTACTATTTAATGTAAACCAGCTCAGGACAGGCCACTTAAAAAAAAAAAAAAAAAAACAGAGCTGAGCGGGGCCTGTCTTGGGCTGGTTTACAAGACGTCGCATCTCAGCGCAGGCGGCGATACAATGACGTCATCACGCCGCCTACGCTGAGACACAGAATTCGTGGACAAGAAGAGGAGGCGGCGGCGACTGCATCAAGGCATCGCAGGTGAGTATAGCTTTTTTTTTATATATATAAATAGGCCGTAACCTGTTGGAGTATCCCCGGCAGGTCAGGGCCTATTTATTTACCTACCCCGCGTCTGCTCGTGGCCGCCCCCGCTTCCCCTTCTGCTATGGGCCGCAGAAAGGGAAGTGGATGTCGCTGTGAGCGGCCGCGGGTATCGGTAAGTGAGGGCCGCGGGCCGCAAATACTACTATTATTATACTCCGGGGTCTATTCAGACCCCGGAGTATAATAATCGGAGGCCTAGGGTTGGTGAGGAAACATAAAAACCAGTGTTACTCACCTCCTGCGATCCGATGTAACTCCGAGCAGGTGACGTCATCAGGTCGCGTCGCCGGCCTGATCACGTGACGTGTGTGCGCAATTATACAGGGCCGAAAGCTGCAAGGAGTGCACCGGTGTCCAGGATAGGTAAGTAACTCTGGTTTTTATGTTTGTATTCTCCCCTGGGTCTCCAATCATTATACTCTGGGGTCTGAAAAGACCCCAGAGTATAATAATAGTTCATGGGTCGGCCACTATGGGGCATAATACTCTGTGCAGGGACCACTGTAGAGGATAATACCCTGTGCAGGGGCCACTCTGGAGCATGATACAAGTGCAGAGGCCACTATAGAGCATAATACCGGGTGCAGGGGTCACTATGGAGCATAATACAAGTGCAGGGGCCACTATGGAGCATAATACCAGTGCAAGGGCCACTATGGAGGATAATACCAGTGCAGGGCCCACTATGGAGCATAATACCAGTGCAAGGGCCACTATAGAGCATAATAACAGTGCAGGGGCCACTATGGAGCATAATACCGTGTGCTGGGGCCACTGTGGAGCATAATACCGTGTGCAGGGGCCAATATGGAGCATAATACCGTGTGCAGGGGCCACTGTAGAGCATAATACCCTGTGCAGGGGCCACTCTGGAGCATAATACAAGTGCAGGGGCCACTATAGAGCATAATACCGGGTGCAGGGGTCACTATGGAGCATAATACAAGTGCAGGGGCCACTATGGAGCATAATACCAGTGCAAGGGCCACTATAGAGCATAATACCAGTGCAGGGGCCACTATGGAGCATAATACCATGTGCTGGGGCCACTGTGGAGCATAATACCGTGTGCAGGGGCCAATATGGGGCATAAAACTGTGTGCAGGGGCCACTATGGAGCATAACACTGTGTGCAGGGGCCAATATGGAGAATAATACCGTGTGCAGGGGCCAATATGGGGCATAAAACTGTGTGCAGGAGTTGCTGTGGAACATAATACCGTGTGCAGTGACCAATGCGGGGCATAATACCGTGAGCAGGGGCCACTATGGAGCATAATACCGTGTGCAGGGGCCGCTGAGAGGCCATAACACTGTGTAATACTGTGTGCAGGGGCTGCTGTGGAACATTATAGTGTGTGTAAATGGGGCGCTATAAACATGGGCTATGGCACCTGTTTATATTATACGCTGTCTGTTTATAGTGACCGTGTGATGTAATTGTAGCCTTGTCACATACTGTAGACATGTACAGGACGAGGCTGCAGTTACATTACATGGCCGCTATGAGATGAATTACACTATGTAAACAGAGAAGCGGTCACGGCGCTTACACAGGTACCATTCAAACAGCTGGTCAGTGGGGGTCCTGGGTTTTTGAACCCCACTGATTAGTTTATTAATGACCTGGAAAACCTTTTAATTAGTTAACACCTGGGGTATTATTAATAAGGGGCACTATTTATACAGGGTACACACGGACATTATTAATATAAAGATGCACTTGGGGGTATTATTCATTATGGGGGGTTATATCATATATTATATAATTGGGGGTAGCAGCAGAATGGGGGCTTTGTGTAGGTGAGGACAATGTGGGTTGGATGCCTGGAAAAGTGAGGAGCCAAAGATGTCTGTGTTGCAACCTTTACAGAGACAAGTCACAGCTGGAAGAAGTGGTCATGGCGGTCCAAAGGGAAGAGAAGGGAAATGTGACCGATTAGTCAGAGACGTCACCTGTAAGTTACAGAATGTTACTGCACTGTATTCACCTAAATGATAGAGGATAAATACCTGATTGATGGGGGTCTGTCTGCTGAGACCCCCACTGAGCCTGAGAATTGGGTTTTTTCCCCCCCACTAGGTGGGAATCCAGCCTGGCTGCAGCCATATATATAGGTGTGTCACTTGGTGGATGGACGAATCCGCGTGGCTCTCATTCACTTCAATGGGAGTGCCAAAGTTAGCCGAAGTCCAGTACTCAGCTATCTGCGGGGCTCCTATTATAGAGAATGGGGGCCACGTGGGCTCGTCCATCCACCAAGCAGAAGATGTGTGAAGTTACTTTCATTGTTAATGCCGTGTTGTTGATCTGATACTGAAGTAATACAGGAAGAAGAATTCTTAAAAACTGTTTTATAACTTTGTGTATTGTGTATATTGTGCGACGATAACAGTGTGTTAAACTAGTAGCATGGAAACTCAGTTTTTTTTTGTTTTTTTTTTTTTGGGGGGGGGGGGCGTCTTTCTATAGTCCGCCTCAGGCAGCAAAGAGGCTAGGTTCAACACTGGGCTGTACACAAGGCTCTGCATACAGTTTAAGTAAATACAGTACAGGAAAATGTTGTGACTTACACGTGATGTCTCTGACTGTAATCGTTCACATTTCTCGTCTCCTCCATCTGGACTGCCATGACCACTTTTTCCAGCTGCAACTTGTCTCTGTAAAGTTTGCAGCACAGACATCTTCGGCTCCTCACTTTCCAGACACCTGACCCACATTTTCTTTGCCTATACAAAGTCCTCATCCTGCTGATACCCCCAATTATAAAATACATTATGTAAAAATCCCCTGTAAACGAATGATGCCCCATATGTATCTTAAATTAACAATGCCCCTTTTGTGCCCCTTAATAATTCCTCCTGTGTGCCCCCTTAAAAGAATTGTTCGGGATCAGAAATATTATTGCAGGCAGCAGGCCAGGCTTATAAATAAAAATGCACTGACACTTACCTGCATTCCCCCCTCTGTCCCTGCCCTGGGCCAGCCATCACCTTCACTGCACTATTTGTATACAGAGAGCCAATTGCTGCGGTTCCACTGTTGTAACATCTTGCTGTAGCCTCTATGTGTACAAGCAAAGGTGACAGACAGCCCAGTGCAGGCATAGGGGGGATTGTACTTTATAACGCTCCTCTGCTGCCTGCTTTAAAATGTATGATAGTACAACCCTTTAAATTAATAGTGCCCCTCAATTAATAATGCCCCTTGTATGCCCCCTTAAATCAATAATTCCCCGTGTCCCCCATAATAATAATACTGTATGCCCCCTTAAATCAATAATGCCTAAGCTAATAATGTCCCCTAATTAAAAATTCTGTATACTCCCTTAAAGGGGTTATCCAGGAAATACAGAATCGGGGCGGGAGGCCAGGGAAGGTGACAAAAAAACAAACAAAAAAAAAAACAAAAAACATACTCACCTGCGTCCAGCATCACCGGGGGGCTTGTTCTGGCGGAAGTCCTTGCTGCACGTGGCCTCAGCGGTCACAGGAAAGGACCCGGGACACCACTCGCATATGTCACTAGTGACGTCCCGGGTCCTTTTCCGTGACCACTGAGGCCACTGATTGGCCTCAGCAGTCATGTGTGACGAGGACTTCTGCCAGTCTGCCAGAACAAGCCCCTGGGCGGCACTTGACCGGACAGTGGTGGGGGACATTGGAGCACTGGAGACAGGTGAGTATGTTTTTTTTTTTTTTTTTATGTTTCACTTTCCCTGGCCTACCTGCCCAAATACTGTAATTCCTGGACAACCCCTTTAAATCAATAATGCCCACCTTAAATTAGTACTGTATAGCCCAATACTTACTCCCTTACATAAATACTGCCTCCCAATATCCCCCTTATATTAATAATGCCCCTTATATTAATTATGGCCCTTAAATTAATAATACCTCTGCTTGCCTTAATGATCCCTTATGGTTATTGGCCCTTAATATTATTAAGCCCCCTCCCCCCAAAAAAACCAAAAACAATACTCACCTGCCTCCGATCCCCTTGCTCCGACTTGCTACCGCCGACTCTTCTTGCTGTATCCTGCAGCCTATAAGATGCCGTCACCACAGGACGTCTGTATCCCGGCTCAGGCAGCGTTATGTAGTGACGTCATTGTGCCTGTCTGCGTCTGGACGCCGATGTCTTAGTTGTTGCTAGGGAATGCTGTTACCTGTGGGGGGGGGGACACTATTACTGTAATAGTGCTCTAACAGCACCCCCCTTCTCCACATAAGTAATGTTATTACTTATGGGGGGGCACTATTACAGTAATAGTCCCCCCCACAGGTAATAGCCCCCCACACATAAGTAATGCTGTTACCTGTGGGGGGCACTATTACTGTAATAGTGAGCTAAGAGCAACCCCCTTCCCCCCACACACACAGGTTATAGTTCCCCTCCCCCATATACCATTCCATATTCTGTTGCTCTGTATAGTTATACTGTACTTACAGAGCAATGATGGGGTAGGCGGGGCCTCCTCTTGCACACAGCCTGTGCGTATTGACTATTTTCTTCCCACTGGAAACATAGAATAGTGGTAAAGGTTCCGGACGGGACCTCCTCTCACACACAGCCTGTGCGCATCTTCTACTTTCCTCCTCGAACCTTGACCCCCTATTCTATGGTACCACTGGGAAGAAAATAGTAGATGCGCACAGGCTGTGTGCAGTAGGAGACCCAACCCCCCCATCACTGCTCTGTAAGTTCAAGTTATAGAATGGCAGAACAGGAAGCTAATAGCTTTCTGATCCACCATGTATTTCAACTGCATTGGTGTCCTATAGATGCTGATACAGTTGAAATTTTTGTGTCCCCTTGCAGTGACCCCGGAGTGGGTGCTGTCATAGACTTCAACTGTATAGCACGCTGATACAGTTGTGAGTGGAGCTGTCCTGGGCAGAAAATCTGGTGCCCGGATCCGGGGCCCCCCGCAACCATAGGGCCCGATGCAAGTGCACCGTTTGCCCTATGGTTAAAGCGGCCCTACTAGTGATATAGTTGAAGATGAATATAGGTAACTAGTCTACAGCACAGAAATCTATAGAGCAAATGTGGATCTGGAATAACATTGCTAAATTAAAGACCAAACCCACCCCAGCATGTTTTGCCTGATACACAGTTGTCATCAGGGGTAATGCGGTATGAACACAGTCATCGTGTCAGACATTTTTATATAACTTTGGTTATGACCTCATACAAGGGGTAAACCTTTTTTACATTTAAAAGATGTTCTAGTCTAAGACCCCCTGTTGAGGAAAAATGCATTTTACAGAATCAGCAAAGTGAATAAGATTCTGGCTAATCCCATCCACACAATGCAGCATGTCAATTTTACCTGCGGAAATGCTCTCATTTTCCCTATAGATTTAATAAATGGAAGAAAAAAACGCAGCAAAAATGCATTGAAAAATGCTGCAGAAAAAAATGTGATGAGTTTCTACTACATTTTTAGCTGCATTACACAACGTGAGGCTACAGCCTTCAAACCCTTTTTTAGTCTAAGGCCTTACGTAGCGGGCCACAGCAAAAAGTGCTGCAGGAAAAACTGCCGCGGCAACGCATTGCATTTTTTCGAGCAGTGCTTTTCACAGAAAGTCCGCAGAGGTTTTCTCTCCGAACTTTGTTTCAATTATGCCTATAGGGAAACCAGCGGCGTTTCCGTAGGTATAATTGACATGCTGCGATTTCCAAAACTGCAACAGTTTTGGAAATAGCTGTGTGTCAGCATTGCGTTTTTTTGCAGGGTCTATAAAATGCTGAGTTTTTTGCTGCAGTGTTTCCGCTGTGGCCAAACTGCAGCGTTTATGTCACATGGAGCTCTTAAAATTCTTTCATCTAGGTGTCTTTCTTCTATCTAGTTTGCAAATTGCTCCTTTGTTGCTAGGAAAGTACGTACATAGATATGTTACATAGGATGGAATCACAATGAGTGAAGAGAACGGTTCTTTTCTCTCTTCATAAAGTGGAAGGGTTGATTCCCTTCACAGCTTACACATACACGTCTGCAAAACTATTGCACTGTGCAAAGGACTGAAGATTCTGCAAATCTCACACTTGCAATGAAATAAAAAAGACTTGTATATACTTGTTTCTACTTCTGGTTGCTTGTGTGATTAAAGATGGGATATTATTCACAGACATAAAGCAGATTGTATTTTTTTCCCTGTGTTTTAGCTGCATGCCTGCATATATTTGCCCTGTATTGACAGTCCAGTGTTCCTGAATCTCCTATATTATAGTCACTTGGGCTTTTCTCAGCTATTTGTTCGCTATTGTGCAGTTAATCCTGGTAGAATAGAATCAATAGGGAGCAGACTGTTCCTTATTGTATACACTCACAGCCTGAAAGAAAAATGTAAAATGTGTTTACAGCCATAATGTGATTATTAGCTGCAGAAAAGCTGATAAAACACCATTTATGAAGGCTATACAGTCATAGAGCAGACTGCGCAGCAAGACCCTGCACATATTTCAACTTTTCATGAAAACCCAAGATCCAAGATTAACCCTGGTTTCTTTAGAAGATTTCTACAAAATTTTCAGAAACTTGCAGATAATGCAACAGACTAAGATGCCTATTACATCCTGCACATGGGGCGAGTTTATGGTTGAAAAACCACCTAGCAGGTTCCCTTTAAATGTTGGTGCCCTTACTATTATCTTACTGTTAGCTGAACTGAAATCAGCACAAAATAAAGCCTCATTCACAGTACTATAGACTGTTATTAGTTTTGTTTGAAGCTGTAATAGGGCTTCAATTCAATTGCATGAGCCTCTACCACACCTCCATTTTTTCTCCACTTTCAATAGAGCCTTCCAAGTTTACTCAGGATGTGTCCTGCATCGTGACAGCCTTGTAAGTCATAATTTATTTATTTATTTTCTACTGTCATTCAAGCTAGGGGAGTGTAGCTGCTTATCTCAATTATATTTTTCTGCGTCATTCACTGTGGCAATGGGTACATAAAAGTTTGTCTGGCATCTTCTAGCACTCCTGTTGGGCATTAACATTAAAATATACTGTAAATTGTCACTGTAATCTGATAAACGTATAGTGGTATGGGTATCTACATATGTGATGTTTAGTTTCTGTGGCCAATAGTAAGGCAATCATTTTAGCTATGTTATCATTATATAACCACAAAAGAAATAAGTTGAAGCTTTTTTTCAAAGGGATGCTATTAGGATAAATGGTTGGGTCTCATATCAGAAAACTGGACTTGGTGCACATATCAAGCCATCAGGCAGAGGCCATCTTTAAATATTCAAACCGCTCTATAATGCTACGCTTTGATTTCTGTGGGAAACAAGGCCAATTTTTCTGTTTTGATAAATGGGGACCAATGTTTTGCTAACAAAATGATAGGCCATAGATAAATAGTATGTGTACTTTAATAATGTAGGATAAGCCACCGAGCTTCAGTTCTTCAGGTCTGTAGGAATGATTTATTTTGTTTACCTCCATGTTCAGTTCATCCTGCCACACTGCTCGGATGATAGTAAAGCATTCATATTGTCATGGAAACAGAATTAGTCTCTGCAGTGTAAGGCGGAACATTTTGAGGCAGATTAACTTGACAAATCCCAGTCAGTAAATGCTGAGAATACAGAATTGAAGAAGTTGATATTTATTCAACACAATAAAAAGATATACGTTACACACATTTCATGTTTGCACATTTATTCAGTTGCATATCCATAGTGATAGTAGATTTATGGGTATAGTTTCTTATATAAATGATCAGGTGACATCATTGCAACCTAAGACTCTTGAGGTTCACCTCTAAAGATGTCCTCAACGGTGTTTCGATAGTTTTCGATTTGCTGGGAGTCCAATCTAACTTCAATTTCTACAGGTGCTTTTAACTGTGATAAATGGAAATCAGCATTGTAAGAATAAATTATGCATGAACGATTGAGAAGCCCACTATACTGTATAATACATTTATAGCTAATATATACAATAAAACATTGCACATTTCTTTTAGATTATAAATATATTTAATATAGAAAATTATTTCTTTTAACGTGTACTTGTCATTTTATTTCACTTTTCAGGATACATTGTTATGTGTATGTACATGAGGATTAACACTATTTTTGGTCATTATATTTTATATTTGGCTGCCAGTATCAGAGCGTTCACACTATACCACCACTGTATTATGATACATCTTATAGTTTAACCCCCGATGAGTGATTTATTTCATGAAATGCGTAGGTTTTGATATACGCATATTATTTAGTCAGTATGGAGTAGAGGCAATAATATTTCTGCAGCAGCTAGTTTGGTTTCTGTTCCTGTAGGTGTGGCACAGCCGCACAAGGCCAGTATCCTCAGGACAAAATCTGATGAGTTTTTCTAGCTTGGCTGCATATGTTGTATCTTTTGGAAACATTTGCTCCATACTCCTACTGAGATAAGTTTTGACCAGGGAGATTAGTTGGTAAGGAGCAATATCCAGGTACCAGGATTTATCTCAGGGTGCCCATACACTATAGTAATGTCTGTATTTAGAGGCACCTTTACTATGTGGAACACCTGTAGCTCCTAGGATCTCTGCAGATATATCTTCTTTGATACTGGGGTGTATATTTATTTATTTTCTTTTTTATTGAGCCCTTATGGATTTGCTTTCTTTTAATTTTATGATTAAATGTTAAAGGGAGTCTATCATTAGAAAATCATCTTTTGAACTAATGCCACTAATTCTACTCCTAACTTCCATTCTCTTCTTCTCCCCATTGTTATACTGCGTTATATTGCGATATACGCCAACTGCGCATGCTCGGGCCAATTTTGCTGTGGTGCATGTAACAGACCACCGCAAAATGGTGCCGAGCATGCGCAGTCAGCGTATAGTACAGCATTGGATGCCTTATACAAGGCAGAAGATCAGAAGAACATGAAGAGGGTCATGAACAGAACTAACTAAGGTGCAGCGACAGGTTATGACGCGAGGGGTGCTCGGAGCCCAGGGGGAACGCCCAAGGTGCTCCGTGAGCGTAATTTGCATATCGCAATAAACAGATTTTTACAGAAACGGCGGGGAGAAGAAAATGGAAGGTAGGAGTAGAATAGCCTTTTTAAAGGCTATTCCAACATGCCATTAGTTCAAAATGTGATTTTCCAATGATAGACTCCCTTTAAGTTTTAATAATTATCAGTGTCTTCACATTTTGCTTCTGTGAATATATTTTATATTTGGTATATTATATTATATTTTATAATTTTTAACAGTTTCCCTTCTGCATGCTATATCTGTAGTTTGTTTTTCTTTTTGACCTGTTGGGAGCAGACTAGCTTCCATACACTGCACACAGTGGGGGATATTTATTAAGCAAAATGCGCCAGAAATTCTGGCATAATTTGCACCAAAAAAACTGTCTAGCATTCTGTGCGCATGACGTGTCTTAGACACTTTTAGACGCTTTTCAAAATTGATTGAAAAAGGGGCATGACCTAATTTTTTTCTCTGACAAAAATGTGCCACCAATTTTTTAGTCAACTAATAGGAGATGTGAACTTAGACTAGACAGTCTATGAATACTCCAGATTTATCAAACAGCATCAGACACTTTGATAAATCTAGTGCAGTTTAAGGTTGTCTAGTCTAAGCTTGCATTGTCTAGCTTTTAGACAGCATTAATAAATCTGCCCTATTAAGTACAAGTGAATCTGCTCTATGACTGTCTTTCACAGGTTTGGTAGTGATTGAAAGCTCCTATTCAGCATTTGTTTCTCTAATAATCTGACCTTCTTGCTCACTCCTCTGTATTTCCCTCTCCATAGGCTCAGTAGACATGAGTTATGTGCCCTGCAGTCCATCTTGAGATGGACATATCAGGTATCTTCACAATGAAAGTCATTTTAGGAAAGGGAGGGGGGAGGAAACCATATAAAAACAGAAAGAGGAATTTCTCTGTTAATATCCATTTATGTAAAGTTTGTTGAAATAATAGTGCCTACTTAGATCCAGCCATATGAATGTTACACAAACTATTGACTGAATGATCATTGCAGTATTCCAGCAATTAATTCTGATCGCATTGTATATGTGGCCATAAAAATGTTTGTTTGTCAGCAGCACATCTTGTTGCTAATAGGGAAAATGTATTCTTCACTTTTCTCAGCAAAAAAAACTATTTCTCAGAATGGAATACAATCTCAACCATGTAGGTGTGGAAAAAATGCTGCAAATTAAGAATTTTTTTCAAAAATAGAAATATTAATAGTTTATTTTTGTCAATTAACATTTAAGATTGATGGATTATCCTAAGAATAGGCCACTAATTTTAAAAGACTGAACATTTGGGACTAAAAAAATGTGACAAAAGGCAGGAAATGCTTGTTATATGAATGAACATAACTTTATGTGTGTTTTGACCATTTTTAGCATTCCTCATATTTTCTGGCTCATGCAGTACTTCCTGGTTGTGGAAGTGTCAATGCTATTCCAGGCAGCCCTTCTCAGCATCTGCCCACTGCACCTCCGGGCAACACTGGGTTCAAATCCTGCCAGGGACAACATCTGCAAGGAGTTTGTGTGGGTTTCCTCCGGGTACTCTGGTTTCTTTCCTTACTCCAAAGACATACTGATAGAGAATGCAGATTGTGAGCCCTATATGGGACAGTGACTGTCAATGTCTGTAAGGCGCTGTGGAATATGATGGTGCTATATAAGTAAGCATAATAAATAAATAATATAAATTTGTACATATGTGTATATGCAATATATATATATTTTTATCTGAAAACCATATGAACTTTTCAAAAATGTAAGCAGATTTTGAAACCAGCACATATATTTTTTTAAAAAAGTATACACTGTCCAAAAATGCATGCATTTTTTTCAATTTTTGCTCAAAACTTATTGTTTGAACACAGCCTGAGCAGGACAGTGCATGATTCTGATGATCAAGCATTGGCATCTATTGCATATGCTGTTCATCCCTTTCATTTTCCCTATGCGCCTAAAATGCTGCCAGCCAGTCAGTGTTCATAAATCCTTCCAACCACTAACGGCAGAATGCCTATCCAATGGTTGCAGGGGAGAAAAAAAACAAATAAAAAAATGTGTTTTTCTACCTGCCTTGCTTATGCTACTGCTCTCTCTAAATCACACTATAGAAGTATGAAGCAGGTGCTGGCTTGCCTGGTGATCAGACCAGCCCCCACCTCCTCATGGCTGTTCTGGAAGTCAATAAAATTTAGACAAATGCTGTTTTCGCTAAGGCCCCACATGGCGTCCCACAGCAAAAAAGTGCTGTGGGAAAAGCCGCATCGGCAACACATCGGGGTTCTTCCTGCAGCACTTTGCTCAGAAAGTTCGCAGTGGATTCCTCTGCGGACTTTCTGTTTCAATTATATCCATAGGGAAACTACTGGCGTTTCTGTAAATATAATTGACATGCTGCAATTTCTAAAACCATGACGGTTTTTGAATTTGCCGAATGCCCGCACCGCGTAATTTCCCGCAAAGTGGAGATGGGATTCACTAGAACCACGGTGTTTACGCCACGTGGGGCCCCGGCCTTCATCAGTAATGACAGCACACTTGACAGCACACTGCTGCTTTCATCAGTAATGACAACACATGGTGGTTGTGGCTAACTAAAGTCATATGCACAATGAATGGCACACAATCAGGACCAGTAAGGAAGTGATCGTAACAGAAACTGCTTTTCACACAATTTTGCAAAACGGAAGGAAATTTGTATGTGGCCTCAGTTATAAAAATTCATTTCAGCACATTTTTTGTCTATCTGTAAAAAAAAAATATATATATATATAAGAAAACCCCTTCCCGCTGGTGACATTTTTCAATTTTTGATTTAGTTTTTGACTCCCTGTCTCCCAAACCCCGTAACTGTTTTTTTTTATTTTCCATTCACAGAGCCATATTAGGGCTTAATGTTTGCAGAAAAAATTGTTCTTCATAATGGTACCATTTATTATTCTGTACAATGTACTAGGAAGCTGGAAAAACATTCAGCATTGGGTGGGATTGGAGACAAAGTGCATTTGTGCAACATTCTTACATTCTTCGTTTTAACGGTGTTTACTCTGCAGCCAAATAGGCATGTCACCTGTATTCTATGTTTCAGCATGATTTCGGGGATACCAAATTTATATACTTTTATTTACATTTTAATCCCTTAACAAATATCTAAAACTTTGCAAAATTTTTTTTTTTTTTTAAAGTCCCCATATTCTGACACCCATAACTTTTTATTTCTGTGTGTGGGGATGCATAGGGCGTCTTTTTTTTTCAGGGCCAGGTGTACTTTTTAGTTATACCATTTTGGAGAATGTCTATTGCTTTGATCATTTTTTATTCAAATTTTTATTAGAAACGGAAGAGCGAAAAAATGCCGTAGTGGGAAAATAATTTTTATAGATTTGTAGACTGGGCATTTTTGGATACAGCAATACCTAATGTGTATGTGTTTAACAGTATTTAAGTACATTTAGATGTGTTCTAGGAAAAGTGGGGTGATTTTAATTTTTTATCTATATATTTTTTTTAATTTTTTTAATTTTTTACTTTTTAAAAAAATTTTTCTTGCATTTATTAGAGCCCCTAGGGCTCTTGAACCCAAGGGGGTCTGATCACTATTACAATGCATTACAATGCTAATCCAATGCAATGCAATTGCAAAATATCGGCACTTCTATTTCGGGCTGCATAGAGCAGCTTGCAATAGAAGTAAATGGCAGACAAGCCTGGGAGTCTTCAATAGACTCCCAGCTGTCATGCCAACAGGTTGCCAGCCCTGAATCTCGCTCAGGAAAATGCCACCTCGGTCAGCTTTGACCGAGGAGCCGGGGGTGGGTTAATGCCCGCGATAAGTGAGGGCACTGATCATGGGCATTAGTGCTGTGTAGTACAGCAGAGACCTGGCGGCTATGGTGGCACTTTACTCTTGAGCGGCCGCCATATTTAAACACTTGACACCTGCTGTATTATTACGGCTGAAGTCGGGAAGGGGTTAAATTGTTTCTTTAGTCAATAGGAAAGATTACATGATTAATATTATGTACCTTTAAGACATCTACTTCTTTAAGACCTCCAACATTTCGCAGATCACCTTCTTCTGATCTTTGTTGTAAAGATTTCTTGCAAGGTCCACCCTTCTTCAAAAGGTTAGGTTAGAACACAAAATAATGGGTCATCAAAATGTAGCTAATATATTTCTTGCTAGTCAAATGATTATTGTGTCAACAATGAAAAATAGATCTCGATGACATACAACGAAACCCTATTCACCAATGTAGGAATGTACAGTACAGTGCAAAATTTTTAAGTAGGCGTGGAAAAAATGCTACAAAGTAAGAATGCTCTCAAAAGTATTGTGTTAATCGTTTATCTTTTGTCAATTAATAAAACACAAAGTAAATTAATAAAAGAAAAAAACTAAATCAAATCAATAGTTTGTGTGACCAGCCCTTGCTTTTAAAACAGCATAAATTCTTCTAGGTACACTTACACATAGTTTATGAAGGGAGGTTATTCCATATTGGAGTTTATGCACATGAGCATTGTCAGTGTGCTATCCATGTTTTTCACGGCTAGCGTACAGATCCATTATCTTCTGTGGCCCCATACACGTCCGTGTATTATAACAGGTCTGTGTATGGGGGTTGTGAACCCAGAGCAAATCTCAGGACAGGTCCTATTCATGTCAGTTTTGCGGCCCAATTTCACTGAAGCAAATGAATGAGTCTGTGGAGGCACATGGATATTGCCTATGTGCTGTCTGTTTCATTCAGCCATGGACCTGCACAGTCATATGCATGTCGTCTTAGAGAACTAACCACAAATATTCTGTTGATATAGACTTGCTCAAATAATTCTGTCTCTTCATGTAATCCCAGACAGACTTGATGATGTTGAGATCAAGACTCTGTGGGGGCCATATCATCATTTCCAGGATTCCTCCTCCAAATGGTGGTCACTAGAGATGAGCGAATTGAAGCTGACGAAGTGGAATTCGATCCGAATTTCAGGAAATCTTTGATTTTCTGATCGTATAGCTCCAATCGGGGGTTTTAACCCCTTGGATGGCGCGGTCAAACATGACCGCGGCATCCAAGGGGTTCCGCCATGCTACCTGTCTCCCTCGGCACCCCCCACGGTGATTAAAAATAAAAAATACTGATATTCACCTGTCCTGGGCTCAGCATAAACTCCGGAGCCGGAGTCATGTGGAGCGCGCTGGCGTAATGACGTCATCACGCCCCACGTGACCGCTGAGGCCCAATCACAGGCCCCAGCAGTGACGTCTGGGGAGCAGGACTTCAGACAGACAGTCAGATTCCCAGGAGAGGTGAGGTTAAGGTGAGTATAAGAGTATGCTATTTTTAATCACTTCCCCTGGGTCTCTGATTATTATACTCTGGGGTCTGAGGAGACCCCAGAGTATAATAATAGCACCAGCTCTGGGGGGCGGGGGGTGTCTTTTTTTTTCTTTTCTTTTTGTCCCCATAGGGGATTAAAGCGATATTCTGATCGCTGCTTCAATAGGTATACGCTGCAATACACATGTATTGCAGTGTATAGATGGCTGTGAGCCCGTGCAGATGCATAGGCTGACAGTCTCCATTCAAGGCAGGATCAACCAGGTATGCGGAGGGACAGCGACGGGGCAAACCCGGGGTCACTGGTCATGTTTTTGTAATAAAGTTATTGAAATAAAAAAATACATACATACATACTGGAAAACCCCTTTAAGTACTAAAGCAATAACATTAGCAAGGCTCTATATTTGAAACTGAAATGAAATGAAAACTGAAATATGAAATATGAAATGAAAACTGATTTCAGCCTGTTTGTAAAATTGCTGCAATATGCAAGATTCTAAAATGCTATATCCACCCCATACACCAAGCTTCTTTGACTTAACAATGGCATAAAGGGTTCCTCGGTAGTCAAAACATGTTTTTGGGGTTGAAAAAACACTGATTTGGAGCCTCAAAATAAATGCTTGTTTATTGCAGCCTTTACAAAAACAATTAAGAAACTAAAAGCATTGGAACATTGATATTGATAGCATTTAGCATTGAGCATAAAAACAGGCAGTATTTCTATAGGCAATTTGGCTTACGTAATCATCTCTTTACATCGCAAATTATGTGCCTGTGATTTTCTCTGCATCTTAAAACTGTCAAATAAAAAAAATTTAGCTGTGATACCTGCATTTCACAAACATCACTGAGCGAGAAAAAATAAGGGAAACTCCCATGAGTCTTCTCAGTCAACATACAGAGGCCAAATGCAATAAGAAAAGCTGACACAATTACATGGGAATCCATACCTGTTAAAGGAAAGCATAAATACCATAAAATACTGGATACAACTATACCGGAGAGTTACAAAGAAGTGCAAACAAACAATAGCATTGTTACTAAATGAGAGAATTAGTTACAAAACATTATGATTTATTTTCCATCCATTTTTTTTCTATTAACCACTTCCCACCAGTGGTCTTTTTCGATTTTCATTTTTGACTCCCCAATTTCCAAACCCCATGACTTTTTTATTTTTCCATTCACAGAGACATATAAGGGCTTAGTGTTTGAGGAACAAATTGTTATTCATAATGGTACCATTTATTATTCTGTACAATGTACTGAGAATCTGGAAAAAAATTCAGAATGGGATGGAACTGGTGAAAAAGTGCATTTGTGCGATTTTCTTATGAGCTTTGTTTTTACAGTGTTCACTGTGCAGCCAAAATGACATTTCACCTGTATTCTATGTTTTGGCATGATTCTGGGGATACCAAATATATCTAGTTTTTTTATATTTTTACCGCTTAACAAAAACCCAAAACTTTGCAAAAACATTTTTTTTTTCTTAAAGTCACCATATTCTGACAGCCGTAACTTTTTTGTATTTCCATGCACAGAAATGTATAGGGTGTCTTTTTTTGCAGAGCCAGGTGTACTTATTAGTTATACCATTTTGGGGAATGTCTATTGCTTTGATTTTATTCTAATTTTTATCAGTGGCAAAACACATTCACCGTACTGGAAATTTTTTTTTTCTTAATGTATAATGCAGCAGAGACCTGGTGGCTATGGTGCCGGCTCAGCTCCTGAGCACTCGCCATATTTAAATACCCGACATTTGCTGTACTATTAGGGAGGATGTCAGGAAGGGGTTAAAGTATAGTAAAATAATGAAATGTTACGCATCCTTTCATCTAACATCTTGCAATGATAGTAAAATAATTAATTCCTATTTCTTCTAGGCGTTTTAGCAGCAAAAAAGTCATCATTACATTTCCCATCATTTTAAGTGGCATATGTGTTCTTAGTGATGGTCCAAGGGTCAGATCGCCATTGATTATAATGCCATGACATATCAAACAGCAAACAGAAGATAACAACCTTTCAGTAGATTCCCAACAGAAGATGGAAATATTATAGGATAAGAATGCCCCTTAAATAGCCATAACTGTAAATAAAAATGTGTCTAATGTATAGACTTCTGTTTTATTTAATGTCATAAATGAAAGAGTCAAGGATAATCTCTAAATTATAGGCATATTATTGTTGTGTTACTGCTTTATTTATACACATATTTCATTAAAGGGTTTTTCCGGGCAAAAAATGAATTTTCAAAAAAGGTCTGTTAGTGCTATTAATTGGTTAATAAGTGCACCCTAATACCTGTTTTGTGTGATTTCTGGGTTCTCTGCAAGCTCTTGATGTCCTCTGCATAAGATCCCTTTTGCTGTCTCAAGGCTCGGTGAGTCAAAAGCAAATTGAGGATCTGTTACATCCAATAGAGGGCGCATGAGCTCCCCAGCTCCTTTCCCATAATGCCTTGTGATTTGTTTATATCAGCATCTTCCTGCACTCAGAGCTGACTCACTCCGCCCTCCCTCTCTCACTCACTTCACCTTCCTGTTTCCCTAGCTAGCCTGTCCACTACACCCTCTGCAGCCATCTTTAGACTCTTAGTTCTCACTCACTCAATAACCTTCTCCTTTGGCTGTAATATTGTAATTAGCTCTGTCAGAGGCGTAGCTAGGGGTTCAGCACAGGGGGGTCGAACATGTCCAAGTGGGCCCCCAACTTGGACATGTTCGTATACCGATACTATGAGTATACGGTGAGCGTATAGTGGTATATAGCGGCTCTACACAGAGTGAATACAGTGCAGTAACATTTAGTGAATTACTGGTGACGTCTCTGACTAATCATTCACATTCCCCATCTCTTTTATCTGGACAGCCATGACCACTTCTTCCAGTCTCTGTAAAGTTTGCAGCACAGACATCTTTGGCTCCTCACTTTTCCAGGCACCTGACCCACATTGTCCTCACCTGCACAAAGCCCCCATCCTGCTGCTACCCCAATTATAAAATATATAATATAACCCCCCCATAATGAATAACACCCCTAAGTGCATCTTTAAATTAATAACTTCCCTGTGCACCCCCTTTAAATAGTGCCCCTTATTAATAATGTCCCAGGTATTTCCCAATTGAAAAGGGAAAAAAAAAACAAGGGAAAAAAAAATTATTGGGGTTCCAATACCCGGGACCCCCAGGATCAGCTGTTTGAATGAACTGTGGTACCTGTGTAAGCGCCGTGACCCCTTCTCTGTGTCATTCTTTTCATAGCGGCCATGTAATGTAACTACAGCCTCATCCTATCCACGTCTATGTGACAAGGCTGGAATGACATCACACGGACACTATAAACAGACAGCGTGTGATATAAACAGGCGCCATAGCCCCTTCATACAGCTGATCAGTGGGGAATCACTTATCTCTTATTGATGATTTATTCTGAGGATAGACCATCAATAAAAAAGAGCTGGAAAACTCCTTAAGGCTAAGGCCCCATGTAGCATCCCGCAGCAAAAAACAGCTGTGGGAAAAACCGCGGTGGCGACGCATCACGGTTTTTCCTGCAGCACTTTGCACAGAAAGTTCACAGAGGTTTCCTCTGCGGACTTTCTGCTTCAATTATATCTATAGGGAAACCGCCGGCGTTTCCGTAGGTATAATTGACATGCTGCGATTTCCAAAACTGCGACTGTTTTGGAAATCGCAGCGTTTCCGCTGCACATATTTTACTGCAAAGTTTGGATGGGATGTGGCCCCTTGTGGCGAAAACCCACAGAAAAAAACGTGGCATTCTAGCAAATCCCATCCACACATTACGGAAAAATATGTGCAGCAGACGCACTGCGATTTCCAAAACCGTTGCGGTTTTGGAAATCGCAGCATGTCAATTATATCTATGGAAACACTGGCGGTTTCCATATAGCTGTATTGAAAACAGAAAGTCCACAGGGGAAACCTCTGCGGACCTTCTGTGAAAAGCGCTGCGGGAAAAACCACGATGTTACCACCATGGTTTTTCCTGCAGCCCGCTATGTGGGGCCTTAGTCTAATAAAGCCCAAGTGCTGCTTTCATTAAATTAATTGCTCCCTCATATTATGCCCCTGATTCCCCCTGACATAAATACTGCACCTCTAATGACCCCTTATATCAATGACCACCCCCTTATGTTCAGAATGCCTCCTAATATAAATGATGCCCCCTAATGGCTCCTTATATAAATAACCTACCCCTTGTATTAATAATACCCCCCAATAACCCTTATATAAAGGACCCCCCAATAACCCTTATATAAAGGATCCCCCAATAACCCTTATATAAATGACCCCCCATCGTCATAATGCCCCCTAATGAATCCTCCCTTTATAGTTATATTTCTCCCTCCTATCTACTCCTTATACTATTAATATACCCACACAAAAAAAGTCATACTCACCTGTGATGCTGATGAATGGAGCCGCCGGCGCTTCCTCCCTATCCACGCGCAGGATGTCTGTGTCTGAGCGAGTGCCATGCTGAGAAGCAGACATCGGTCTGTGGTCTCGGCGTCTTGTAAACCGCAGGCCTGTATTGGCTTGTGGTTTACAAGACAGTTAAGCACCGGGACGCATTGTTACTAGATCGGTGTCTGCAGACACCGATCTAGTTAGAAATAAAGGCTGTATTAATGGCGGCCCCGGGGTGGGCCCCCAAAAATTCAGTGGGCCCAAGGCGGCCGCCCCCTGCCCCCCCCCCCCCCCCCGCTAGCTACACCTCTGAGCTCTGTATATCATCATTGCAGTCACACAGAGAAAGCTTCAGGACAACAATGAATTCCTGATGCCTCATTTGGCATTTGGTAAATATATATATATATATATATGGTATAATGCTCCACAGTGGCCCCTGCACAGTATAATGTTCCCTAGTGGCCTCGCACAGTATAATATGCTCTACAGTGACCCCTGCACAGTATAATGCTCCATAGTGGCCCCTGCAAAGTATAATATGCTCCACAGTGGCCCTTGCATGTTATAATGCTCCATAGTGGCCCCCGCACAGTATAATATGCTCCACAGTGGCCCCTGCAAAGTATAATACACCACAGTGGCCCCTGCACAGTATAATGCTCCACAGTGGCCCCCACACAGTATAATGCTCCACAGTGGCCCCTGCACAGTATAATATGCTCCACAGTGGCCCCTGCACAGTATAATATGGATTACACATGCACAGTTCATATTATACGGCGCTATATGCCGGCAGGATTCCCCGCCACCCACTGTACGGAGGTGCTGGCTGGCACCTTCTCTTTGACTAACTCCTCCCAGCCCCATTACTCTTACCTTTGCTTCCTTTCAGCTTCTGACCCGGGACATCATCCCTGGCCTGCACCTCCTCTTTGTGATATGTGCCAGCCGCCCACCGTATTGCGCATGCATCTGCGGGCGGCACACACATAATGCTTCCAGCGAAGACATCCCGGGGTCCGGATATCACAGGAGGAACAGGTAAGTATAATGGGGCTGGGGGGCGGGATTGTTTTCACTGACGTTCTTGGGTGCGGTTATCAATTTGACCCTGAAACGTCAGCAGAAAGGCAAAAAATTGAATATACATATATTACAGTAAAACTAAGGAACATTATTAATAAATGTTATTCAGAAAGTTGGAGGGGGGCATGGGGGGGGGGGGCGTATGTTTAAAATATAGGTTTATCCTTTAAGATTGTCATAATTATAGTCTGCTTTTCCAAGAATGTAGAAATCACAGGATTGTAAGGACTATTGGGTGTAGGATGAGATTGCATTCAGCAAAATTGATTTTTACTGCAGATTTCAGACTAAAAATCAGCAGCAAGTTACAGTATAATACATGTGGATTGAGTTTTGAAAATCTTATCCACATGTACCAGGATAAATCCATGTGGAATTGAGAGCATGATGCAAGAATGCCGCAAAACCAAAACTCAATAGTCAAAATCATTTTATATCCCTAAAGACTTTTTGTGCTACTATTACCAAAAGTTGAAAAAGTTGAGTTGCTTATGGGGACGGGGGAAAAAACTTGAGATTGCTTAGTCAGATTTATCAAGCTTAAAATTTAAGAGAGAAGGGTCAGAAGGCCAAGTTGCAGGTGAAAATGTATCATACATATTTTATTCCATGTTAGCCTAGTTCACACAACAGTGAAAATCATGACAAGGGTGTTTTTTTTAACAGCCGTCACATGTCTGCATTAATTCACTGTATGTGAATGTGGGCTATTCATATAACCTAGTTTTTGGCGGTTCGTTTAATGGACCATCAAAAAATAGGTCATGTCCTATTTTTACCCATTTTCATGGACTCCACAATACACTAAAATGTATGTGAGATATGTGTAAATGGATGTACCCTGGGTGCTAAACAGCCGTGAAAAATGTCCATTATTCACATCTGTGTCATACCATGGTCTTGTGAATGTAATCTTACACATACATCACTATGGTACAGTACATTACTTGTATCACAAACAAAAACAACAATTTCAGGTGTATACCCTTCCTCAATCTCCAAGCAGACATTTAATATCAATTTAGGTGTCGGTACAAATTGTAGATACATATAGAAATACATAGAGCACATGGCATGTGAAATAGATGACATATGAATATATAGGCCAATATGGTTCAGTACAAAAGAGGAGATGCACTTAAGCTCCTATGTGCATTTTCTCTTTTGTATTGTACAGCTTTGAACTACTTTTCCATGCAAAATTCACAATGGAAAAGTTACATAAACCAAATCACGGAATGGAACAACTAAAACATAACTTTTAACCCCTTAACAACCAGGGACGTAATAGTATGTCATTGTTTGTATAGGGAGATGAGCTTTCTCCATACATGGCGGATCGCAGCTGTTAACACTTTAACGGCATCTAACGTTCACAGGTGCCGTGGGTACTACCATCTTTTACCGATTGCCGCCCTCCGGAACTTCATCGGAGGGTGGTGATCGGTTGCCATGACAGCCGGGAGCCAATTGAAGGCTTCCAGGCTTGTGTCATTGCCATAGGCAGCATGTAATAGAAGTGAATGGATTTTACCATTCACTGCAATACATTAGCATTGCAGTGAATAGTATCAGTGATCAGACCCCCTAGGGTTCAAGGTAAAATAAGAAAAAAAAAGTTTTTAAAAGTATAAAAAACATAAAAGTTTAAATCACCCCCCTTTCCCTAGATCACATATAAAAATAAATACACAAAAGTAAACATACTTTAGGTTTCCCCATGCTCAAAAATGCCCAAACTATTATATAAATATTTATCCCATACGATGAACGGCGTAGTGGGGAAAAAAAATCTAAATAGCAAAATGGCGATTTTTTTCAACACTGCCTCCTAAAAAAATTGAACTTCAGAACTTACCCAAAATGGCATCATTAAAAATGTCATCTTGTCCCTCATAGAAAGACGCCTTACCCACCTCCATAATTGTAAATATGAAAGATTTGTACTTAGGTGTAGATTGCACTCCAAGTTCATTTGTGGAAGTAGAATCCTGCTCCATCCAAGTATATAAATAAAGGATTTCCACTTCACTTAGTATGCTTCAAAGAAGTACTGAATTTTATTGTTCACACATGACAATCTTTTCATGCAGAGTGATGAGTAACGTTTTGGCCCATTGGCCTTCATCAGACTCAGTTCTATAGGATGAGTTTACATATAAGAGTGTTGCAAGGTATGTGGGAGTCACAGACAAACTATGCCATATGGCTTGGCTCGCAAATTAGTAGAGTAAACAGTTGTATATGATCACCTGGATGGCGCCATCCAACATAAACGAGCAGACGTTTCTACACAGCGCCAGGGGAATATAGTCTGAAGGCAAACCCAGGTGATCATATACAACTGTTTACTCTACTAATTTGCGAGCCAAGCCATATGGCATAGTTTGTCCGTGACTCCCACATACCTTTCAACACTCTTATATGTAAACTCATCCTATAGAACTGAGTCTGATGAAGGCCGATGGGCCGAAACGTTACTCATCACTCTGCATGAAAAGATTGTCACGTGTGAACAATAAAATTCAGTACTTCTTTGAAGCATACTAAGTGAAGTGGAAATCCTTTATTTATATTTATGTAAATATGAAAGAGTTACAAAGATTTTCATTTTTTAAAAGGTATCAAAATATTACAAATACTATATAAATTTGGTATCGCCGGGATCGTACTGACCCACAGAATACAGGTAATATGTCATTTTTACTACACAGTGAATGCTGTAAAAATGAAACCCATATGAAATTGGTGCAAATGCTTTTTTTTTTTTCAATTCCACCTCATTCTGAATTTTTTTACATCTTAGATCCCCCCAGCCTAAACTAAACCTCAATAAAGCTGGCTGGGGTGTGCAAAGATAAGTAATCCCCATAGCCTAAACTAAGCCTCTACGCATTTTCCCCTTTTAGGGATCATCAGGATGTAAATAAGTAACAAAGGACAAAGTAAAAATCGCAGTCAAAACTGCATTACTTGAGCCCCTGATGGTGGGCCGCAGTTTGTGGTGTCCAGCTGGGTATATATGTAATATGCCACTCCCACACCCGTCCCTTCCTTGATGTGCCATCTGCCAATTGGTAAAACCCTTGTGTGTCATCGGAGGAGCGGGGTGGGTATTGTATGGTAACTGTAGATGCCGAACCCGAATGACAGTGCCACACAATCACTGTGAGCGTTGTAAACAAAAGCTTGACCCTTCCTGACTCATCAAATGAATAAGGCCACACATGCAACAGTCAGCCTATTGCATTGAACAAATGGAGCGGCCAGGACATTGTGTCAGTTTCAGCAATCCTCCATATTGAGAAGATCCTAGGTAATAATACATGCTCCTCTATCAAGTTATAAACATCACTGTAACAAAGCAGTGATGTATCCAGGTATATTAAAATGATTGATGGGGATAATGTTATAAACATGTAACGTCTCTGCCTGTTCGGGTCTCTGCGCCACCCTCCGGACACACGCTGCGGTGGAGGAGGCATGTTCAGTTTGATTCCTTGCTTAAGGTTCTTGTTGCTCAGTCTGAACACTGTCCTAGTACTATTACAATGTAATTGAATTTCAGCCACACCTGTCTCCTGCACCTTGTTTCTTTCTGCTCCTCAGTTAATCTTAACCTTGCCTGTGTGATTGACTTCCTACAAACAGGTCATCAGCTCACACATGGTCGCTGGCTATTGTGACTCTTCCTGTGACTTTGTTCCTTGCTTGCTGTGCTCTTCGTATTGTATTGTATTCTTACTTCTGACCTTTGGCTTCCCTTGTAACTTATCCTTTGGATTACGATTTGGTACTGCTTTGTCTCTCTGGCTGTGACCCTTGGCTTGCTGACTTTGCTTCTGTGTTGTTTTGTCTTGTCTTGTTCTGTGTGTCACTTATTCAGAGAAGGGATCAGCTCCAAGTTGTTGGCTGTCACCTAGGACAGTCAGACAAATAGGCAGGGACAGGGGCTGGGTCTAGTTTAGGGCTCATTGTCTCTGTTATTCCCTTCTTCCCTTGTTCTGCAGTAGCACTGGGGAATTGCTCAACTGGCAATTCCCTCACAAAATAGCCAGCCCAAAATTACCTTCTGCCATTGTTTCCCTCCGGATCAGCATGGATCCTCTTTAGGGCCTTGCTGCCAAGATGGAGGGTTTGGCAGGTCTGGCAGCTAAGCTAGCTAAACATATTCAGACCCTTACTGATGCTGCTGCAGCATCCCCTGCTGTTTCTTCCCTTCCCAGGGTTAAGATGTTACTCCCGGATTGTTTCTTGGGGGAACAGAGAAAAATTTGAGACTCTCCGGGAGTCTTGTCGCTTGTATTTCCGGATTAATCCACATGCATCCCAATCCCAAATGGTGGGAGTAGTTATATCTTTCCTACAGGGAGATCCACAAGCTTGGGCCCTTAAACTCCTTCCTGGGGCTGAGGAGTGGTCTGACTTTGAAAATTTTTTTTTTTTGTCCCTGGGGTCTATCTATGCTGAGCCAGTCCACATTGGGCTTGTGGAATCGCAACTCCTTACCATGCGGCAGGGCAAATGCTCTGCCGAGGAGTACTGCTCAGAGTTCAGTAAGTGCAGTGTAACTGCAGGTTGGTGTGAGTCGGCTCTAAAGGCTCACTTTAAACAAGGCCTGTGTGACCATGTTAAGGAGGTCTGGGTTGGTCACCCAGATCCACCTACTCTTGAACAGGCCATAACTTTGGCCGTTCGTATTGACCGTAGATTCTGGAAAAATGTTAAAGAGAGAGTAGGGACTGTTTCCTCCAAGTTTTCTGTCTCTTCCTCTCTCTCTCCTGATAATCCCACTTTTTCTCCCATTACTCCTGGTAAGGAACCCATGCAACTGGGAGCTGTGGACGCCAAGACTCGATGAGAGCATTATCTCCGGAATAACCTCTGCCTGTACTGTGGTACTTCAGGTTATATCATCTGAGATTGCTCGATCAGACCCCACACACCAGCGGAAAAGCTTCAGTGCCTGAGTGATAGTCGGAAGAACCACTCAGGCAACCAGGTATTTGCCAGTAATAACAATAAGATGATGTTATCTGTGTCTCTGTCCTCTGGGGACAGATCTGTTTCTGGCCAGGCCCTAGTTGACTCTGGGTCTGCGGCAAACTTTGTCAAATTTTTGCTTGTCTCAAGTTTAGGCATTGAGCTTTTGCCACTCAACACTCCTTTGTCGGTTACTGGAGCGGATTTTGCCCCACTGGCCAGGGGTAAGGTCCGATTCAAGACTCCCTTAATCACTTTGCAAGTTGGCACTGCACATTCGGAGGTTATGAGCTTTTTTGTTATGGAGCATCTGTCTTCCGATATTATTTTGGGGCTCCCCTGGTTGAACCTCCATAACCCTATTTTTGATTGGGGTAAAAGGGAGTTGGTAAAATGGGGAGATCAGTGCTCATCCCACTGTTTTGCACACCTTAGATTGTGTCAGTGAGGAAATGGTCTCAGCTGCTAAAGGTTGGGAACACCCCTCTAGTCTTAACCCAAAAGTATGGCTAACGCCAGCGAATAAAAAACGTTTGACTTGTTCACCAGTGCCTGTTGTTGTTTAGGGAGAGGCAGAGGAAATACTGGGTCCTTCTAAAACTGGTTTGTCTGGTGAGGGTCCGGTGGCCCCTCATAAAAGGGGGGGTACTGTAACGTCTCTGCCTGTTTGGGTCTCTGCGCCACCCTCTGCTCACATGCTGCGGCACAGGAGGCGTGTTCAGTTTGATTCCTTGCTTAAGGTTCTTGTTGCTCAGTCTGAACACGGTCCTACTACTACTACTACTACTATGTAATTGAATTTCAGCCACACCCGTCTCATGCACCTTGTTTCTTTCTGCTCCTCAAATAGTTAATCTTAACCTTGCTTGTATGATTGACAGCCTGTCTACCAATCTAGTCTGGGGTAGCTCCTGGACTTCCTATAAACAGGTCATCAGCTCACACATGGTCGCTGGCTATTTTGACTCTGTCCTGTGACTTTGTTCCTTGCTTGCAGTGCTCTTCCTATTGTATTGTATTCTTACTTCTGACCTTTGGCTTCCCTTGTGACTTCTCCTTTGGATTACGATTTGGTACTGCTTTGTCTCTCTGGCTGTGACCCTTGGCTTCCTGACTCATCAAAAATTACAAACACTTTCATTTCCAGTGGGATCTTCAAAGAGAATAAAGCTTACACCAAAAGCACTTTGACCATAACAGATCCAGGTGCATCTACATCCGACGTTGACACCTCTGACACCGATAGAGCAAATAGAAACACTTTCAGGTCTGACAGAGGTCAGGGCACTAACAGATCTAGGACTAGAGGTGGTCGGGAAGGAGTCTAAACAGGATAGATCACAAACAGGACAAAAACAGGTTTTTTTTATCCAAGGGACCACACATCATCCAGCATCTCCTTAGAGGTTGGAAAATCAACAGAAATAGGGGAAACGTGATGTTCTCAACTCAGATCTATGTAGGCAAGACAAGCCGAGAATTTAGATGTAGGATTTTGGACCACATGGGAAACATTCGTAGGCGAGAGGACCGCCCCCTATCTAAGCACATATGGAGGGGATCCTGGGTCTTTGAAGTTTAAGGGCATCGAAAAAGTTCCCACAATTATGATCGGAGGATCCTACAAAAACAGGCCCAATGAATCTATAGGCTTAAAAGCCTTAGAGCCCTGGGCCTCAACAATAATATCTCCTATACTTGCTTTATCTGACGTGTTTGCAATATGACATATAGGATATATATATCTGCTTACTGATCCTATTTATTTACTGTGTTGAATACCAATATAGTGATATACCCTTCCCTCCCCTTTGTCAATGGTTGGGGTAATCCTGGTATTCGTAGGGTTAATTGTGTTTGTCACCACCCTATTGTTATCTATGTTCTTCAACACTAGGGCTTATGGCATCCTACCCACTATCAGATGATGTCTGATGCTCAAGAATGACGATCTTATAAGCGTTTATAATATTGTCCCCATCAATCATCTTAATGTACTTGGATACATCATTGCTTTCTTACAGTTATGTTTATAACTTGATAGAGGTACATGTATTACTACCTAGAATCTTCTCAATGGCAGGATTTTGCTCCATTAATTCAATGCGAATTAAACAGTGTCATTGGGGTCCAGCATCTAAAGTTACCTTAGATACCCAACTCGCCCCTCCGATTAAGGCATTACTAAACGGCACATGACACGTCAGAGAAGGGGCAGGTGTGGGTGTGGCATATTACATATATACCCAGCTGGATGCCGCGAACTGCAACTCACAACTGAGTACCGTAGCCACCATCAGGGCCTCAAGAAATGTGGTTTTGACTGCAATTTTTACTTTATCCTTTGTTACTTATTTACCTCCTGATGATCCCTAAAAGGGGGAAATGCATAGAGGCTTAGTTTAAGCTGTGGGGATTACTTATCTTTGCACACCCCAGCCAATGTTATTGAGGATTAGTTTAGGCTGAGGATTGCTTATCTAAGCTGGAAGAAAATTCATAGTGAGGTGGAATTGGAAAAATAAACTAATTTGGGCCAATCTATTCATACCCTAGCCTGCTTTATTGTCAGTTCCAGGTGTTATCTTCTGTTTATTTAGTAGCTCTGTTTAGCTCCCCATTTTTGAGCTTGCTAGGAATGAGGGTAAACACCTCCACAACATAGCATTAAGCCAGTGTTTTTTCTACCTCTATATTTCCTGTAACAAGCGGAGAAATTTAAAACTATCTCTTGGACAATATCCCTCCTTGGGAAAGTGGCTGTGGTGAGATTATATGGGGAATATTTCTTTTGTATAAGTTCCAGCAAATACCTAGCCATTCCAATGGTTTTTAATATGGTGTGGTATATAGAACACTTATTTTAAGCCGTGTTATAGTAAACGTTTTGTTTTAGTTGCTCTATTTTTCCATGCAGATGTAATATGATAAATTACTACAGCATGATATCCTATCACTGAAAACACCAAAAATATTTTTTCAATGACTGTTAATTGGCTTCTGTTCTAAACTATCACACAGCAGCAGTTTATCTCGCTGCAGAAAGTTGGGTTAACTGTGCTGCATCTGTATATGATCTGTTTTGTATGACATGTGTTGTATGTATCTATAGTTTAAGTCAATGCCTAAATTGATATGCTCTTATTTATTGGTTTTATACTTTGAAGAAGGGGTTACAACCAAAGTGTTACTACCATCTATGCTACAAGTGATAGAAAATTGGGTGAAAAGTCCTACTGCTAATTCAGAAACTAGTAACACCAGCGTAGGTAAGCAAGAGATATAACGTACAATAAAATTTCACTTTTATTCATATGTATTAAGAACGTATCGTCATGGGTAGTAACTAACAGAACCTGGCAGGGTTAACTAAATCTGTATCGTCTAAATGTGCGTAATGTTTAACGAACTGTTACGAATGTGCAACGAATATTGGCCCGACCTTTATGTCCTTATCCTTGTCCTTATCCTTATGTCTAGTGTACAGACCAATATTGGATTTCAGGACTGGAATCACTAAACTATCATCTGTGGGTCAGTAATTAAATGAGCCCCATGGTGATACGTTGTATAGCCCTTGGGTGAAATTACCCTTATGAGTAAAAATCATGGTGTCAGCTACTACTATGATTATCACAAGGTAATAGTCACTCGAGCTGAGCTGCCAAATCACCATATATTCCTACAGCCTGTTAATAAATATAGCGTTTAAAGACAGCAACACAAAAGCCACTCACTAGGCTCTATATTGTGTGGATAAGAATTCATTTGTGTCAGATTCAGCAACACTAATCATAGCCCAGGTTTATATCTGGATATCCCTGAATATTATTACGATGCACAGTAAAAGCTCCAGTCCACAATAATATACATGGTAAATAGTGCTGACTAAGGTGTTGATATATGTAGGCTATAGGTTTTCGCTTTTTAGACTAACTTAGTTAAAAACAGTCAAGGACTAGACGTTGCTACACACTATTGTACATAGGTAGGTTAGTTTTAAAGAAAGTAGTGCAGCACTAATATGCCATCTAAATGTAGAGCATCTCACAACGCATTTCCCCCTTAATTGTGTAGGGTTCAGGAGGAGAAGAAGTCAAAAGCTCAACAGATAAGCCAAAGATAGTTGCAGTGATAACTGCAGTTCCTGGTGTCCTGATGGTGGACACCAGTACTGAAAATAGCTGAAGCCAAGCGCTCGTTATGGCCGGGCTTATATAGGGCATATCTGGCTGCTAACTCCGCCACTTCTGTCATAAGTGCCTATTAATCGGATGGTGGAGTCTTTCTGTGTACATAATCTAGGAGTGCGCAGTATAGCTTTGTCACAGGATTCCGCAAAATGTCTTGCTCCCTATAGGAAAGCACTGGGGTATCCCCGTTTGCGGAAACTTGTCTCAAGATCACTCGTCTTTAGATAGAATTCATTGTCACTCGAACAGTTTCTGGTTCAGCGCAGCCACAAACTCCCAAAAAAGCTTTTTAAGGGCCCGTCCATAGAATGAGGATGTCATCTATGTATCTCAACCACAATGATATCCATCCAGTCCATCTCTCATAGTTCTCAGAGAAAACCAGACGCTCCTCCCACCAGCCCAAAAACAAATTTGCATAAGTTGGTGCAGAAGAACTGCCCATAGCAGTCTCGCGTAGCTGGTGGATGAAGCACCTATCAAAAAAGAAAAATTCCTAGTGAGGACAAACTCCAGTAGTTTGATGAGGAAATCATTGTGGGAGATAAGATGAGTACTCTGTGTGCGCAGAAAGTGCCTGACAGCTCCACATCCCTTGTCATGGGGGATGGAGCTGTACAGGGCCTCAACAATCGAGGGATGGTAAGTAGGAACCATGTGGCAGAGTAACATCTTATAGATGGCTTAAGTCATCCATGGTGTTCTAGACATAGGAAGGTAATGCTACAACAAAGGGGCCTAATATGGTGTCAAGATATACACTTGCCCCTTGTGTGAGACTTCCTATGCCCGAAACAACTGGGCAACCTTTTAGGGGAGTTAGCCCCTTATGGTAGTCCATAGAAGATTGCAGTGATGGGAAAGTAAACAGACAACCAGGAACATCTCCGTCGCCTAGTAACCAGACCGCCCCTTCTGACACACCTCTGTATGGAGGGGCGTGGCCGGTATTCTGATTGGCCGGCCAATGGGTTATGTCTCTAAAGGGGCAGAGTTAGCAACCTTATACCCTATATAAGCCTGGCCTGAACGAGCATTCGGCATCAGCTATTTTCAGTACTGGTGTCCACTATCATGAACCCTATACAAATAAGGGGGAAACACGTTATGAGATGCTCTGACCCTTTTATGGCAAACTGTTGCAGAATCTATCTCGCAGTGTCAATATAGTATTGACTGCTGCGATTCCTTTGAGTGAGGAGTATGTGAAGCGGTGTATGCTGCACTACTTTCTCTAACACTAACCTACCTCTGTACAATAACGAAGTATAGGAACATCTAGTCCTTGACTGTTTTTAACTAAGTCGGTCTAAGAAGCGAAAACTTATATCCTACATCAGGGGTAGGCAACCTTTTTTGTTCGGCGTGCCGATTTTAATAAAAAAATCAAAGATGAAGTACTCGGAGTGCCGGTCAATAATTGTAAGTCTGACGACCCCTAAACTAAAGTCATATACCACAAACCATAACACAGAAGTGCTGCCACCAGATGCTTTAGGACACATGCGTTTACTGCTATTTCCTGGGACGCTCCTGTACTTTCTGATTAGAAGCAATGAAAGTCCATGTGCAGCCCCCAATTAGTGGTAAATGTGTCCAGGAGCACCGTATGGCGGCAGTCTTATCGTGAAAACACACTATGTATCTGGATGCAGCTATATTTGGAACTTTTTCATTTGATGTAAAACTGGTGCATTTTTGCACAAAAAAAAAAAACAAAGCCTGAGTTTTCTGTGCAAAAACACATCCTTAATATAGAAAACACACCGTTATTCAGAATAATGTCCCATAGTGGTCCCTGCACACGGTATATGTCCCATAGCGGCCCCTGCAACATGGTATATGTCCCATAGTGGTCCCTGCACACGGTATTATGTCCCATAGCGGTCCCTGCACACGGTATTATGTCCCATAGCAGCCTCTGCACACGGTATATGTCCCATAGCGGTCTCTGCACACAGTATTTGTCCCATAGCAGCCTCTGCACACAGTATTTGTCCCATAGCGGCCTCTACACACGGTATTTGTCCCATAGCTGCCCCTGCACACAGTATTTGTCCCATAGCAGCCCCTACACACGGTATATGTCCCATAACGGCCCCTGCACATGGTATTATGCTCCATAGTGGCCCCTGCACACGGTATATGTCCCATAGCGACCCCTGCACACGGTATATGTCCCATAGTGGTCCCTGCACACGGTATTATGCTCTATAGTGGCCCCTGCACACTCACTAGCTATTATTATACTGTGAGGTCTCTTCAGACCACAGAGTATAATAAGTGGAGGGCCAAGAGAGGTGATGAAACATAAAAAACAATGTTAACTCACCATTCCACGATCCGCAGCCGCTCTGTATCTTCAGGCGCTTCTGCCTGTAGTTGGCGACCGCTCATTGAGTCTCAGGGGTCACGTCGCGTCATTATGAGTAATGATGTCAGACGCAGACGCGACCCCTGAGGCCCTGTCAGCTGACTTCAGGCAAAAGCGCCCGAAGAGTACAGCGCAGCTGCGGAGCGTGGAATGGTGAGTGACATTGTTTTTTATGTTTGATCATCTCCCCGGGGGCTCCGCTTATTATACTCGGGGGTCTGAAGAGACCCCACAGTATATTAATAGCAGTTTCGTTTGGGACGTGTTTGGTCCGATCGAAACTGCTGGGTGAGGACTCGGGCTGCCGTGCCAGGGAAATGAGCCTCGCGTGCCAAGAGTGGCACGCGTGCCATAGGTTGCCGACCCTGTCCTACATATATCGGCACCTTAGTCAGCCCTATTTACCATGTATATTATTGTGGGCTGGAGCTTTCACTGTGAATCGGGATAATATTCAGTGATATCCAGATATAAACCTGGGCTATAACTAGTGTCGCTGAATCTGACACAAATGAACTATCCACACAATATAGAGCCTATTGAGTGGCATCTGTGGTGTTGTTAAATGCTATATTTATTAACGGGTGTAGGAATATATGGTTATTTGGCAGTTCAGCTAAAGTGACTATTACCTCATGATATCACTATTCATACTAGTACCTGACACTGCGATTTCTACTCATAAGGGTAATTTCACCCATGGGCTATACAATATATCACCATGGGGCTCATTTAATTACTGACCCACAGATAATCTATACACTAGACAAATGGACTTACGTTATACGATCTCTATGGGTCAGGCCGATATTTGATGCTTCTATCGTATATGTTCACATTGCGCACTTTACTTTTCCTGTGGTGAGGGCTCATGTTTAGATGAGACAGATTTAGTTAACCCTTCCAGGTTCTGTTTGTTACTACCCATGTTGACAAGCTTTTAATAGATATGAATAAAAGTTAAATTTTATTGTATGTTATATCTTTTGTTGACCTATGCTGGTGTTACTAGTCTATGCTAAAAGTGATGTATCAGTGTTGGACGGGTGTGACATGAACTAACATATGCATTAAGAAGTTCACAAGCAATTTGGAGAACTGACACTTTCTTCTTGAAGGAAACCTGTCACATGAAAATTACAGTCCAATCTGTTTGCAGCATCTTATAGAGCAGGAGGAACTGAGCAGATTGTATATGTATGTGGGAAAAGATTCATTGTAACCTGTGATTTATACATTGAAATCTTTGTTTTTTCCCATGTTGAAAATTCAAGGATCAGTTTCTATCTACGACAGTGTATACAGAGATAGATGCCAATCATTGAAAGGAACACCTTCATTACTTCAATAAATAAATGACAAGTTATACTGGTGTATATCTTTTCCTACAAACCTATATATTAATCTGCTCAGCCCTCCCCCTACTCTGTGACATGATTCCTGCAGTTTGAAGAGTATTTTCCAAGCAACAGGTTCCATTCAAGTTTGTGTATACCTTTTGGTGGATTTGAGGTTTACTATCCAGGTACTGGCACCAAACTTGAATATTCTTTTTATTATGTACAAGGATAGTGAATATATAGGCTTAGATTATTTAAACCATTAGGGTAAGAACACATGGTCTGGCTACAACATGCTGCCAAAACCCTGAAACCTGCAGTGGCTAAGAAGCCAATTACCTTCAAAATCATGTAGGCATTGACCACATCAGCTAGTTTGAGTTCCAGTTGTCCATCTGACAGACCATGTGGTCTTAATTTTATAGTATTCAATGAATGCTATTGGACACATTATTTTACCAAATAGAATTGTTAACGGTCAAGAAAACTGTAAATCCACGGGCAAACACACATATTTTTTAGGCTATGTGAGCAACATGTGAACGTGGCTTAATTGTTTCCTTATATTTAGTCATAGAACCTTCAGCTGGGAGAACAAAATCTGTTTGACGGCATAAAGAAAATGAAGAAAAATGCAAAACAAAACAGCATTAGCATAAAGTCATTACTCATATGTCTTCTAAGGAATGATTCCCTGTGTGTAGTTGATTTACCCCTGTACAAATGACAAGCACAGATTAAAGTAAAGATTCGCAATTGTAACATTTTTACTCACCTATCTGTGCTTTGGCTTGTTTTAAATCACAGGCTGAAAATCCTCACACATATCTCAGGATAGGGTGTCATTGCTATCTTTTATATGCCACGGTTGGAGGAGTAGCACTGACATCAAATACAGATTTCTTTGGCCCCTAGAAACAATCATTTTTATTGCTCTCTTGATGTCAAACTGTAGTGCGAAAAGATTTTTTGCTGCCCTGATACTGCACTTACTATAGCTCAATGCCAGTGTTTTCATTCTGATATGGAAAACATTTCTGAGAACAATTTTGCTGGAGCTGTATATAGTTACAAATATAGTGGGTACGGAAAGTATTCAGACCCCTTTAAATTTTTCACTCTTTGTTTCATTGCAGCCATTTGCTAAAAGCAAAAAAGTTCATTTTATTTCTCATTAATGTACACTCAGCACCCCATCTTGACAGAAAAAAAAACTGAAATGTAGATATTTTTGCAAATTTATTAAAAAAGTAAAACTGAAATATCACATGGTCATAAGTATTCAGACCCTTTGCTGTGACACTCATATTTAACTCACATGCTGTCCATTTCCTTTTGATCCTCCTTGAGATGGTTCTACTCCTTCATTGGAGCCCAGCTATGTTTAATTAAACTGATTGGACTTGATTAGGAAAGGAACACACCTGTCTATATAAGACCGCATAGCTCATAGTGCATGTCAGAGCAAATGAGAATCATGAGGTCAAAGGAACTGCCCAAGGAGCTCAGAGACAGAATTGTGGCAAGGCACAGATCTGGCCAAGGTTACAAAAGAATTTCTGCAGCACTCAAGGTTCCTAAGAGCACAGTGGCCTCCATAATCCTTAAATGGAAGAAGTTTGGGATGACCAGAACTCTTCCTAGACCTGGCCGTCCAGCCAAACTGAGCAATCGTGGGAGAAGAGCCTTGGTGAGAGAGGTAAAGAAGAACCGAAAGATCACTGTGGCTGAGCTCCAGAGATGCAGTATGGAGATGGGAGAAAGTTCCACAAAGTCAACTATCACTGCAGCCCTCCACCAGTCGGGACTTTATGGCAGAGTGGCCCGAAGATAGCCTCTCCTCAGTGCAAGACATATGAAAGCCCGCATAGAGTTTGCCAAAAAACACATGAAGGACTCCCAGCAGGGCTGGCGTTAGGGGGGGGCAAACTGGGCAATTGCGGACATCACCGCTGAGGCCAGGCTTCAGCTGTAGCAATCACGTGGGGCGTGCTGACAGCGTGCCTCACGTAATCGCTGAGGCCCAATCACCGGCCTCAGCGGTGATGTCAACAACGCGTGATGTCAGCCGCAGAGAAGAGGAAGCGGTCACCGGCGGGGATAGCGGAGCAGCGCAAGGAGGCCCAGCAGAAGTAAGGCAAGGTAAGTATAACTGTTTGTTATTTTCCCTTACCTTCCCCGAGCCTTTGATAATTATACTCTGGGGTCTGAAGGAGACCCCAGAGTATAATATAATAATAGCACTGTCAGAGTCTGTAGGGCCACTGTGGAGCATTATCCTGGGGGGCCCCCTCTGGATAGCATATAAATTGTTTTGGGCCACTATGGAGCATTATACTGGGGAGGGGACCCTCTGGAGAGCATGTTATATTCTGTGGAGCATTATAATGTGGGGGGGCTCTGGAGAGCATGTTATATTCTGTGGGGTTACTTTTGAGCATTATGCTCTCCAGAGGGACCCCCCAGTATAATGCTCCAAAGTGGCCCCTATATAACATGCTCTCCAGAGGACCCCCTCCCCAGTATAATGCTCCACAGTGGCTCCACACAGTATAATATACTATCCAGAGGGGCCCCCCCCAGTATAATGCTCCACAGTGGCCCAAAACAGTATAATATTCTCTCCAGAGCCCCCCCCCCCCCAGTATAATGCTCCACGGTGGCCCCACACAGTATAATATGCTCTCCAGAGGGGGCCCTCCAGTATAGTATACTGTGTGGGGCCACTGTGGAGCATTATACTAGGGGGGCTGTGGAGAGCATATTATACTGTTTTGGGCCACTGTGGAGCATTATACTGGGGTAACCTCTCTGGGCAGTATATTATACTGTGTGGAGGCCATTCTGGAGTATGTTATACTGAGTGGGGTCACTGTGGAGTATTATTCTGGGGGGGGGCCATCAGCAGAACATATTATATTGCGTGGCGCCACTGTGGAACATTATACTGGGGGGACACTCTGGGGTGCATAATATATTGTGTGGGGCCACTGTGAAGCAAAATACTGGGAAGGGGCACTGTGGAACATTATACTAGCGGGGGCCTTCTGGGGAGCATATTATACTATGGGCCACTCTGGAGCTTTATACTGGGGGGAAGGGGCAGTGTGAGGAGCCTGTTATACTGTGTGGGGCCACTGTGGAGTGTATTATATTGTGTGGAGCTTTTCGGGATTATATTATACTCTGTGGGGCCATTGTAGAGCATTATACTGGGGGGGACTATGAGCAGCATATTATACTGTGGGGGACCACTGTGGAGCATTATACTGGGGGAACCCCTCTGGGGAGTATATTATACTGTGTGAAGGCCATTGTGGAGCATGTTATACTGTGTTAGACCACTGTGAAGCATTATATTGGGGGGCACTGTGGGGTGCATATTATACTATATGGAGCATATTATATTGTGTGAGGCTGCTGGGGAACATATTGTACTATCTGGGGCCACTAAGGGGTAGTATACTGTGTGGGCCACTGTGGAGTATTATACTGTGTGGAGCCTTATATACCATGTGGGGCCACTATAGGGGGCTCAGAGGAGCATTTTATACTATGTGGGGCCACTGTGGAGCATTATATACCATGTGGGGAAAATGTGGAGGGCTCAGGGGAGCATTTTATACAGTGGAGCATTATATACCATGTGGAGCATTATACTGTGGGGGAGGGGCTCAAAATTCCTGCTGGCAGCCCTGTGTGCTATGTCTGCATCACAGCTCCCTCACTATAATCTTGCACATACGTGTAGTGCCCCATGGCCATGTCATTCCCCCTTCAGTCCGACACTGTATAACGGAGAACTATTATATATAAGGGTGGATTACTATATATAATTGGGAAACTTAAATATGAGGGGGCTATGTTAAAAAGGGGAACTATTATTTATAAGGCAGGCTATTATTTATAAGGGGGAACTATTATATATAAGGCATCCATTACAAGGTGGGAGCTATTATTTATAGAGGGGAACTGTTTATAATGGGGGTATAATTGTTAAGTGGGCTTATTTATAAAGGGGGCTATTAGTGATAATGGGGATTATTATTTATAAGGGTAACTATTATTTATGAGGGGCTATTATTTATAAATGAGCAGTATTATTTTTACGGGGTGACTGTTACTGATAAGGGAGATATTACTGATACAGGGCACTATTTATCATTTATAAGGGCGCTATTACTGATAAAGGTGTAATATTATTTATAAGCAGGGACTATTGTTTATAAGGAGGTGCTATAATAACTGATGACTGGGAGCAAAAATCTATATTACGTGGTACAAACGTGCTCACTTGAATTGTGTGTGGTAAAATGGGGCTTGTTATTACTTTTTTCTTGGCAGAAAGGAGCCGTTATTATAGGGGTTGCCACTGCAAGACAATGGTGTTGTTTGCATATCAGCATTTGGGGCCCCGCTTTTAATTTTGCCCTGGGCCCCACTTTGTCTAAAATCGGCCCTGACTCCCAGACTATGAGAAATAAGATTTTCTGGTCTGATGAGACGAAGATTGAACTTTTTGGTGTTAATTCTAAGCGGTATATGTAGAGAAATCCAGGCACTGCTCATCACCTGCTCAATACAATCCCAACAGTGAAACATGGTGGTGGCAGCATCATGCTATGGTGGTGTTTTTCAGCTGCAGGGACAGGATGACTGGTTGCAATTGAAGGAAAGATGAATGCGGCCAAATACAGATATATCCTGGAAGAAAACGTCTTCCAGAGTGCTCTGGACCTCAGACTGGGCCGAAGGTTCACCTTCCAACAAGACAATGACCCTAAGCACACAGCTAAAATAACAAAGGAGTGGCTTCGGAACAACTCTGTGACCATTTTTGACTGACCCAGCCAGACCCATTTGGATTTCTGGAGAGACCTGAAAATGGCTGTCCACCAATGTTCACCATCCAACCTGACGGAACTGGAGAGGATCTGCAAGGAAGAATGGCAGAGGATCCCCAAATCCAGATGTGAAAAACTTGTTGCATCATTCCCAAGAAGACTCATGGTTGTACTAGCTCAAAAGGGTGCTTCTACTCAATACTGAGCAAAGGGTCTTAATACTTATGACCATGTGATATTTCAGTTTTTCTTTTTTAATACTGTACATTGGCAAAAAAATCTACATTTCTGTTTTTTTTCTGTCAAGAAGGGGTGCTGAGTGTACATTAATGAGAAATAAAATGAACTTTTTTACTTTTAGCAAATGGCTGCAATGAAACAAAGAGTGAAAAATTTAAAGGGTCTGAATACTTTCCATACCCACTGTATGTTTTATTATGAGACCTTGTTTGCTAACAGTATGATATACCTTAGTTTCTTATTTTCATAATTGTCTTGGTACATTATATACTCTTCAATTGTATGATTAGACTTATTTCCTTATCTCTGCTACATGCTATTGACTACTAGAACTTTGTAAAAAGTAAAGTGTATCTATAAATTAAATCTACACAGCAACTCTGGGTGTAAAACACATTGGGCAGAGTTACTAAGACTGCAGGGGCCACTATGGAGCATAATACCGAGTGCAGGGGCCACTATGGAGCATAATACCGTGTGCAGGGGCCGGTGCGGGGCATAATACCGTGTGCAGGAGTCACTGCGGGGCATAATATTGTGTACAGGGGCCACTATAGAGCATAATACCATGTGCAGGGGCCATTGCGGGGCAAAATACCGTGTGCAGGGGCCACTATGGAGCATAATACCGTGTGCTGAGGGCACTGCGTGGCATAATACCCTGTGCAGGGGCCGCTGCTGGGCATAATATCATGTGCAGGGGCCGCTGCAGGGCATAATACCGTGTGCAAAGGCCGCTGCAGGGCATAATACCGTGTGCAGGGGCCGCTGCAGGGCATAATACCATGTTCAGGGGTCACTGCGGGGCATAATACCGTGTGCAGGGGTCACTGCGGGGCATAATACCTTGTGCAGGGGCCGCTGCGGGGCATAATACCGTGTGCAGGGGCCGCTGCAGGTCATAATACCATGTAATACTATGCGCAGGGGCCGCTGTGAGATAATACCGTGTAATACTGTATAAAAAAAAAACCACTTACTCACCTGTCCCTTGTGCTCCGATGTCTCCCACCGCAGTCTGGTTCTGCTGTTCTGGTGTTCTCTTCTGGCGGAAGTCCCCACTACACATGACCACTGAGGGGAAGAAAACACCGGAGCAGCAGGACTGAAGCGCGCTGGGTGACACCCGAGCACCTTCCCCAGCCTCATATTAAAAAAGTGGTTATCCTGGACAACCCATTTAAGGTGGCACTTGGGCTTGGGCTTATTAAATTTATTTTTATTGATGTTCTATCCTTAGGACAGATTATCAATAAGAGATCAGTGGACCCCTCCTCTGATCAGCTGTATGAAGGGGCTATGGCGCCTGTTTATTTCACACGCTGTCTGTTTATAGTGACCGTGTGATGTAATTACAGCCTTGTCACATAGACATGTATAGGACGAGGCTGTAGTTACATTACATGGCTGCTATGAGATGAATGACACTATGTAAACAGATAAGCGGTCATGGCGCTTACACAGGTACCACGGTTCATTCAAACAGCTGATCAGTAGGGGTCCTGGGTTTTTGAGCCCCACTGATTAGTTTATTAATGACCTGGAAAACCATTTAATTAGTTAACACCTGGAGCATTATTAATAAGGGGCACTATTTATGGGGGTACACAGACATTATTAATATAAAGATGCACTTGGGAGTATTATTCATTACGGGGGGTCATATTATATATTTTATAATTGGGGGTAGCAGCAGGATAGGTGTGCAGGTGAGGACAATGTGGGTTGGATGCCTGGAAAAGTGAGGAGACAAAGATGTCTTTGTTGTAAACTTTACAGAGACAAGTCACAGCTGGAAGAAATGGTCATGGCGGTCCAAAGGGAAGTGAAAGGAAATGTGAAGGATTAGTCAGAGACGTCACCTGTAAGTCACAAAAAGTTACTGTACTGTATTCGCCTAAATGATAGAGGATAAATACCTGATTGATGGGGGTCTGTCTGCTGAGTCCCGCACTGAGCCTGAGAATTGGGTTTTTTTTTCCCCCCACCCAATCCAGCCTGGCTGCAGCCATATCTGTATGCTGTTTGCTGTATCTTTATTGTTTTTTTTGTGGATAGACGAACCCGCGTGGCTCTCATTCACTTTGATGGGAGTGCGGAAGATACCCGAAGTCCAGTACTCAGCTATCTGCGGCGCTCCTATTATAGAGAATGGGGGCCTTGTGGGCTCGTCCATCCACCAAGCAGAAGATGTGTGAAGTTACTTTCATTGTTAATGCCGTGTTGTTGATTTCTGATACTGAAGTAATACAGGAAGAAGAATTCTTAAAAACTGTTTCATAAGTTTGTGTATGTTTATTGTACGACAATAACAGCGTATGACACTAACAGCATGTAAACGCAATTTTATATATATATATATTTTTTTTTTTTTGGGGGGGGGGGCGACTTTTGATAGTCCGCCTCAGGCAGCAAAGAGGCTAGGTTCACCACTGTGTGCAAGTCTTTGGTTTTTCTGATATCCCTCCAAATTTGAGTTGGGATCTCTTTAACTTCTTTTACAGTCATATTTGTACACATTGTTTTGCTGTATCTTTATTGCTTTTCATTACATATGTTTATCTTAAAATAAGTTTTTCGAAAAATCCAATAAAAATCAGCTTCAACCCAAAAACGCAGCAAAAAATTCCAGAATAAAGTGGGGCAGATTTTTTAAGGCTGGTATTTCGTATGTAGGTGCAAGACATACCTTTGGTATGTAGGTGCAAGACATATTTTTGAAGAGGCTCTGATGTGCCAGAATGTAAATCTATGACAGTCAGGAACTGGTGTAGATTTCGTGTATATCTCATGCGGGGAGACTGGCGTGCGTTAAAATAAATATTTCGGCTTGGGCGCCCAAGGACTGACCCCCACTGCCCACATTTGTGGAAAATTGTAAGTGAGGCACAGAAGGGGAGATGTGAAAATGAACATTTTTATACATCTATATCAGAAAACCGGTGTAGATGTGTTAATAAATTCCCCTCATGTGTGAATCCACCCGAAGGCTAAGGTCCCACGTTGCAAAAATGTAGCTTTTTTGTTGCAGATTTTGCTGCAGTTTTTTCAGCCAAAGCCAGGGGTGTATTGAGCAGTAGGTAGAAGTATAAGTACTTCCTATATATTTCCCATTGTTTTTGTAACCATTCTTGGCTTTAGTCTAGCTAGGCTTTGCGTAGATTATGAAGTTAATCTGTTTTCCCTTAGTCCCAACAGAAGCACAATACTGGGATATTTCTGCCCCTGTGTGCTGGTAGGACAGAATAGAATTTTTAATGAACAAACAAATGATTAAATATTAAACCCTCCTCAATATAAGGAAGGAAGTACCAACCCCCTAAAGTGTAATTATAAAGACAAATACATAACACATAAGGAGGGAGCCTTGTGCTACTGTTGGGACTAAGGAAAAACAGATTAACTTAATCTACGCTTCCCTTTCCTCCCACAGCAGCACAATACTGGGGATCTAGCAAGAAGAAACCCTAGGGAGGGTCCTCTTGAAGAATAGAACTTAAAATGGAACGGCCAAATGAAGTGGCCTCCGTACCCCGGGGGTTAAATCTATAACGATTTACAAAGATATGGAGAGAGTTCCAAGAATCTGCAGAACAGATTTGTTCCAAATGAACAGAGTTTCTTTCCGCCCAGGAGATGGAAACGGGTCCTGTAGAATTAGCCTGAACTAACTCAGAGGTGGTCTAACCCCTGTCAAGTAAAAGCCAAGTTTATGGCTTCCTTAATCCAGCAGGCCAAGGAGGTCTTAGAAGCCTTGAGCCCTTTATTCTTCACAGCAAAAGACGAAAATAGGTTCTTTGACCGACTAAAGGGCAGAGATCTCTGAATATAAATTCTGAGACATCTGGCAACATCCAGGGATTGAATTATAACTTCCTCTGGAGTTAATGGAGTGGGATAGAAGACTGGTAAAGAAATAACTTGTTTCAAGTTAGAATATGAGGGTACCTTAAGGAGGAACCCTAGCATAAACTTTAATTGCACTCTACCCGGATGGAAGGATATGTGAGGTTCTACCAAAGATAAGATGAAGTTCCCCAACTCTCTTAGCTGCGGTTACGGTTAATAAAAACACTGTTTTTAGTATAAGAAATTTAACATCAACCTCTTCCAGAGCCTCAAAAGGGGGGATTCCATAACCCCTTCAAAACTGTAGACAAATCTCACTGGGGAATTGGGTGGGTAATAGGCGGTCTGAGCCTGAATGCACCCTTAAAACCTTTTAACCAGCGGGTCTATGGAAAGCTGCTTACCTAAGCAGGCTGACAAGGCTGCAACCTGAACCTTCAAAGTGGAAGGACTAAGACCTTTGTCCAAGCCGTCCTGAAGGAATTCCAGGATCTCTGGAATGGAAGGATCAAAGCTCTCAATTCCTTTGCTTGATGCCCAGGAGATGTTACGAATCAGGCATAGTTCTTATTCGTAGACTCTGCTCTACCGAGAGAGAGAGAGTATTTAGGACGGCTCCGAGAGTCCTTTAGATCGTAATAGGGACTGGTCAACCTCCAGGCTGTCAGATTGAAGGATTTCAGATCCTGGTAAAGCCTGGGCCCCTGAGACACCAGGTTTTGAATCAGGGGAAGCCTCCAATATTTCCCATGACTCATATGTATGAGCTGGGAAAACCAAGCTCTCTTTGTCCAGAATGGAATGATGGCGATTACAGAGACTTGGTCCTGTCTGATTCTCATCAATACCCTTGGTATCATGGAGATTTGTAGGGAATATGTATGCCAGCCTGAACCTCCAAGGGATGGACAGGGCATCCACAGCCAAGGGATTGTCCTCCTTTTAAAGAGAGCAGAACTTCTCTACCTTGGCATTGAGTCTGGATGCCATCAGGTCTACCTCTGGATGACCCCCATTTCAGGGTGATTGCTTGAAAGACCACTGGATGGAGAGACCATTCCCTTGAAACAGTGATGCTACGACTCAATTGATCCGCCACTATATTCAGTGACCCTCGGTTTGTACGGCATAAAGATGGGTTAGGTTCTTCTGTGCCTAATTCAAGATCTTTCACACTTCGCTTTGAAGGGGTTGTGACAGAGTTCCTCCCTGCTTGTTCAAGTAAAGGACGGTTGTCATATTATCCGATCTCACTTGGACTGCCTTGCCTCTCAACTGGGCAAACTGAAAACGTACCGCTCGGAGTTCTCTCCAAGTAGATGACATCATTTTCTCGAGGAAATTCCAAGACCCTTGGGCTGGAATGTTGTTTAGGTGGGCTCCCCAACCTGTGAGTAATGCATTTGTAGTCAATAAGGTTCAGCAAAGCTTTCCGTCTCTTAGCTGAATCCACCACCTGAGGGACGAGCAGCCAACAACATCAGTCCCAATACCTTCATGCCTGTCCTGATGATGATTGGCCAAGGAACCAATAGGAATTTTGTGGTCTTGATTAATTCTTTCCCTTTTGGAGGGAGGAAGAGATATTCTCATTAGGCCTGAATCGATAATGAACCCTAGAAATGTTTTCTGGGTTGCTGGAGATATTTGGGACTTTCCCCAACTTATAATCCAACCCAACTGTTGGAGAAAATTTACCAAGGTGGATAGATGCTGTAGTAGCCAGTCATCCAGATAAGGAACAATCGTGATCCCCTGGATTCTCAGAGATGCAGCTACCGCAGATACCAACTTGGTGAATACGTAGGGTGCTGACGTTATCCCAAATGGAAGTGCAATAAATTGGAGGTGTCTCAGCTGACCCTACAATTCTTAGGTATTTCCTGTGAGCAGGAAGAATAGGGACTTGGAGGTATGAGTTCTTTAGGTCCAGAGTGGCCATGAAATCTCCTTGCTGGAGAATGGATATCACAGACTTCACCGTTTCCATGCAGAATTTTCTCTTTGTGATGGCTCTGTTAAGGTATTGTAGGTCTATTATCATCCCCCAGTCTCCTGAAGGTATTGGAACCAGGAACACTGGAGAATAAATTCCATACCCTTGATGTTGCAGTGGAACCTCTTCCAAGACATGCTTTTAATATACTGTATGTAGAAAGAAAGGGAAAAAAAACCGCGCAGAGCGCTAATAGTGTAAAACCAAAGGATGATAGATATCAGAACTCTGCTACAAATTGCTCACCTTGGTGGGTTGTGATCAGGTTACAACAACTTAGTAGGCATGCAGAATCAGATTATCTTCATTGGGACCTTGTAAAGCAGCTGCTAGCCTCAGAACCGTGGTGTGAAGCACGTGTGGAAGAATCCAGATGCAGGTAGAAAAGAGGAGGCAGATGAGCGCTGGTCCAGAATAAATGTAGTCTTTAATCCAATTGAATAAGACACACAACACATTTCAAGTGCGGATAAAAACATAGCATGGGTAGCATAACATATATATACTTTACAAAAATAAAAAAAATGGGACAAAAACGAGCGGTACCCATTAATGAGTTGGATCTTTACATTAATCTTCAGAAATTTATTCGCAAACTCACCTTGGGGAGACATTTTGCCATCTTAGAATATACTAGCAAATTAGCACTTACATTATCTGAAAAATCTACCTCACCTACGCCTCTCCGCCACGAACCAATCCCATCTACGGATCAAATTCCATTACCCTCGATATTCCCCACACCTTGTCATACTGATCTAAGACCTAAATCTCATTTTTATCCCACATAACACAAAGGTAGTAATATTGATACCTTTTGCAATATGGTTTCTTCCGAATTTGGAAAACTTAAATCTAATCCTATCTATACCAAGGATAATTTATCTAATAAAGAAAGAATCTCCCTTAAAAGTCTTATGGGCAATAATACTATTACCATAAGAGGGGCGGACAAGGGAGGGGGGATTGTAATACAGGACCGTTCCACGTATATAGCAGAGGTCCACAGGATCCTATTAGATCCTACATATTATATACCACTGACTCATGATCCCACCCCCGAGTATATAACACCATATACAAATTTAATTATAGAAGCAGCAGAGGTAGGGATTCTCACAAAAAAATAAAAACTATTCCTTCTAAATGAAAATTCACAACTGGCTCTCTTCTATCATTTACCCAAAATCCATAAGAACGCTACCGATCCCCCAGGTAGACCTATAATTTCTAGCATTAACTCTCTCACCTCCAATCTATCCCAGTATATAGACATTATTTTACAAAAATATGTGATTAATCTCAAGTCATACATAAAAGATTCTGCCAGTTTAATATTTGATTTGCTAATTATCCCATGGAGACCAACATACTGCTGGGCAACACTTGATGTAGCTGCGTTATACAGCAATATTCCACACGAGAAGGGCCTATCCACCATCTCCAAGTACCTTTCATCTGATCCCACCATGCCTAACAATCAACAAACTTTTATCCTGGACAGTATTCAATTTATATTAAAGCATAATGCATTTCACTTTGGTTCAAATATATTTTTACAGATATGGTGGACCGCGATGGGAACTCGTTTTGCGCCGAGTTTCGCGAATTTATTTATGGGTGAGTTTGAGAATGAAACCATATACTCAGACCACCCTTGGGCTAAACATATCATCTATTATAAAAGATACATAGATGACTTGATCTTCATATGGGAAGGGGACACTGAATCCTTTAATGCATTCACAGACCATTTGAACAACCATGTGAATGAATGGGGCATTACTCTATCTGGTACAATATCAAGTACATCCATTGAATATCTTGACTTACTACTGATGAATATTGATAGTAAGATAGTGACAAAAACTTTTTTCAAAAAAGTTGATTCTAATAGTCTTCTTGACTACAACAATTCTCACTATAAAAAATGGAAGAATAATATACCCTACAGTCAATTTCGGAGGATAAGACGCAATTGTACATTAGATCACAATTATGAAAATCAAAGTAAAATCATCACAAAAAGATTTTCTGAAAAACATTACCAGACAGGAATAATCAAATCAGCGCAACATAGAGAGAAACAACTAACTCAACTTGATTGTATCAAACCCTCAATTAAACTTCGAAAGAAACCTCCCCAATTTAATTTTATAACCACTTACAGTGCCTTGCGAAAGTATTCGGCCCACTTTTCAACCTTTTTCTACATTTCAGGCTTCAAACATAAGGATATAAAATTTAAATTTTTTGGTGAAGAACCAACAACAAGTGGGACACAATCGTGAAGTGGAACAAAATTTATTGGATATTTTAAACTTTTGTAAAAAATAAAAACTGAAAAGTGGGGCGTGCCAAATTATTCGGCCCCCTTAAGTTAATACTTTGTAGCGCCACCTTTTGCTGCGATTACAGCTGCAAGTCGCATGGGGTATGCCTCTATCAGTTTTGCACATCGAGAGACTGAAATTCTTGCCCATTCTTCCTTGGAAAACAGCTCGAGCACAGTGAGGTTGGATGGAGAGCGTTTGTGAACAGCAGTTTTCAGCTCTTTCCACAGATTCTCGATTGGATGCAGGTCTGGACTTTGACTTGGCCATTCTAACACCTGGATACGTTTATTTGTGAACCATTCCATTGTAGACTTTGCTTTATGTTTGGGATCATTGTCTTGTTGGAAGATAAATCTTCGTCCCAGTCTCAGGTCTTTTGCAGACTCCAACAGGTTTTCTTCCAGAATGGTCCTGTATTTGGCTCCATCCATCTTTTCATCAATTTTAACCATCTTCCCTGTCCCTGCTGAAAAAAAGCAGGCCTAAACCATGATGCTGCCACCACTATGTTTGACAGTGGGGTTGGTGTGTTCAGGGTGATGAGCTGAGTTGCTTTTACGCCAAACATATCGTTTTGCATTGTGGCCATAAAGTTCGATTTTGGTTTCATCTGACCAGAGCACCTTCTTCCACATGTTTGGTGTGTCTCCCAGGTGGTTTGTGGCAAACTTTAAATGAGACTTTTTATGGATATCTTTGAGAAATGGATTTCTTCTTGCCACTCTTCCATAAAGGCCAGATTTGTGCAGTGTACGACTGATTGTTGTCCTATGGACAGACTCTCCCACCTCAGCTGTAGATCTCTGCAGTTCATCCAGAGTGATCATGGGCCTCTTGGCTGCATCTCTGATCAGTCTTCTCCTTGTTTGAGATGAAAGTTTAGAGGGATGGCCGGGTCTTGGTAGATTTGCAGTGGTCTGAAACTCCTTCCATTTCAATATGATCGCTTGCACAGTGCTCCTTGGGATGTTTAAAGTTTGGGAAATATTTTTGTATCCAAATCCGGCTTTAAACTTCTCCACAACAGTATCACGGACCTGCCTGGTGTGTTCCTTGGTCTTCATGATGCTCTCTTCGCTTTAAACAGAACCCTGAGACTATCACAGAGCAGGTGCATTTATACGGAGACTTGATTACACACAGGTGGATTATATTTATCATCATCAGTCATTTAGGACAACATTGGATCATTCAGAGATCCTCACTGAAGTTCTGGAGTGAGTTTCCTGCACTGAAAGTAAAGTGGCCGAATAATATTGCCCGCCCCACTTTTCAGTTTTTTATTTTTTACAAAATTTTAAAATAACCAATAAATTTCGTTCCACTTCACAATTGTGTCCCACTTGTTGTTGATTCTTCACCAAAAAATTAAAATTTTATATCCTTATGTTTGAAGCCTGAAATGTGGCAAAAGGTTGAAAAATTCAATTGGGCCGAAAACTTTCACAAGGCACTGTACAACTATCAACATCAGCAGGTCAAGTCTATACTCTCAAAATATTGGTCACTATTAACTAATGACCCTTTTCTGAGTAAAACTCTTCCAAAAACACCGTGTGTCACTTTCAGACGTGCCAGAAATTTAAAAAATTTATTAGCCCCCAGCAAATTGAGGGGACCCAAAACCTGCCCAAGGGGGGAGTTACAAATTTAACGTAATTAGATGCAAGTTCTGTATTAGCATCACTCATGGTCAAACTACAATTACTAGTAACTCCACAGGTGAGACTTTTCCAATCAAGCCACATCTTACATGCAACTCATCCTTTGTCATCTATGTTATTCACTGTCAGTGTGGCTTACAATATGTGGGGCGCACCACCATGCACCTCAGGGAACGTTTAAATAAACATCGGGCCAACGTTCTTAAGGGTTTTCAGAAACATAGTGTTTCTAGACATGCCGCCAAATATCATGATTGTGAATTTAACGCATTAAAATCACTCCAATAGATCAAATTACTACTACAAATAATGAGTTACTTAAAAGGAAATAATTCTTTTGGATCTATAGACTGAACACAATGGTACCAGTAGGTCTAAATGAAGAATCAGAAAAAAATTTTTGATCATCAATCCAAGTTCATACGTTAAACCAAATTGATGCAATGTACCCTTGATTTCCTCTCGTTTTGAGCTTCCCATTCTATTCCTCACTAAGGAATCCCAATAATCACAGTCGTTTATCCTCCTTTATATTTGATTATTTTATATATTTTATTAATTGTATTTATTATTGTATGCTTAGTTATTCTTAACTTATTTTACATATTTATGAATTATTCATATAATGTACTGAAATTTTTTTTTCTATTTTTTTTTTTTTTTTGTGTTTTCCTATTATTTTTTTTATAGTTATTCATTATATATACTTCATTCCTTGCATTGCCTCTCTTAGTTTCTTCTCCTTTCCGCATGGACCATTTGATCCAATACCCACAGTCCTTGATCTTTATTATTTGATTATTATTCATATTTTATCATTTGTACTTATATTATCGTATGCTTAGTCATTCTTAACATATTTTACATATTTATGAATTAGTCATATAATGTATCGTAAACTTTTTCTACTGCTTCTGTCTTTTCAAATTAATTTTTATCAGTCATTTTTTTTTCTCGCATACAATCCATTTATTTATATATTTATTTTATACACTTCAATTACGACTGAAGCATATTTTTGTACAGTTAGCCCTATTTTTGTACAATTAACGCTATATACCTATACCTATACAGCACAAGATATATGCTCTATTCCTTAGCCCACAATGTGCTCTGTTTCTGTTTTAACAACTGATCGCTCTCGTAGCACAGAGCCTGGTGCTGCAAAGCGATCCTCCTTCTCCTTCTCATTCATTGTAAGCACACATCACGCATGCGCTCTATATTTCCTTCTAAACAGCTGATCGCTGTCGCGGCAAGTTGCTCTGTGCTGAGAAGCGATCCTTTGACAGTATTATTGAAATACACTATTATTCCCATGTTGGATCCTTCTCTCTTTTCCTTTTGTTTTCTACCCACAACATATAATTTTTTTTTTTTTTCTTTTTTTCTCTTTATTTAGTTTAGACCCATTGGCCACGCCCCCACGCGTGAGTGGGAGTGGCTGCAGCCCATTTTGTCCCCTTTTTTTCTCTCTCTTTAGTTTAGACCCATTAGCCACGCCCCCTCGCGTGTGGGGGCGTGCCTACCTCCCGTTTTTGTCCCATTTTTTTTTATTTTTGTAAAGTATATATATATGTTATGCTACCCATGCTATATTTTTATGCACACTTGAAAAAGGGCTGTCCCGAAACACGTCATGTGTTTTATTCAATTGGATTAAAGACTACATTTATTCTGGACCAGCGCTCATCTGCCTCCTCTTTTCTACCTGCATCTGGCTGTTTTTAATATAGTCCAGCACTGAGGACTCTAGAGCCTTCTGAGGGACAGCAGGGAGGCAAGTGGTCCATATAAATCTATACTGGGGAGGCACAGAAAAATCTATGCCATAACTGGACCTGATTATCTCTAAGATCCATGAATCTTTAATATTTTTTTCCAGAAATCTAGAAAAAAAGGAAAGACATTCCCTACTGGAACTTCGTGTCTTGGAGGAGGGAGAAGGTAATAGTCATAAATCTGGCTTTCTGACTTTCCTGTCATCACAGAAAATATCGACAGTTTGGGTTCCCTCTCAGGAACCTGGAATGTCCACATGTGACCTCTTGCAGGTGGCGGTCTTTGAAGAGACTGTCCTCTGTGACGCTATCTGCCCCGTCCACGAAAGGACTGTGGATGAGACTTTCCTTTTTTGTCCGCTAGTCCTTCTATAATTTTATCGAGTTCCAGACCGAATAACTTGCCTGGTTTGAATGGCAACCCGCAAATATTAAATTTTGAGACATTATCTGCCCTCCAAGGTCTTAACCATAGGGGGCAATGGGCAAACATAATCAAGGCCATAGACTTGGCAGATAACTTCACCTGGTGAAGAGAAGCTTCATTGAGGTAATCTGCCTCAAGGGCTATATCCTTCAAAGAGCACAACATTCGTCCCAGGAGACCCCAGAATCAATATCTCTTTTTAATTAAGAGAGGTCAGAGCACAGCTTTTTGGCTACCTCACTAGTATCAATACCAATCAAACACTGTGCAGAGGAAGCCGTATACGCTTTCCTTAGGGAGCACTCCCCGGCCGTCCATGGGATCCTGAAGGCTAGACCCTTAGAAGGTACAAGTGTTCGCCTGCACAATTTGGCTACCGCCATGTCAACCTTAGGCTTAGGACCCAAGTTCCAAAATGGTCCTCAGCTATCGGGAAGAGTGTCTTGAACCACCTGGATAACACGCAGGACTTCTCTGGGTGTTTCCACTCGGTGGACATAGCTCTTTTAAGCATGTTGTTCATTTTGAAGGCCCTAGGCCCCATAGAGGTGGGGCTAGAGGTTTCCCCATGGTCAACATCATGGTCCCCTGACCTGATGGACTTCAATAATCTCTGAATTTTCTCCAGAGGAAAAAGCGGTTTTGCTATATCCGTATCTGAATCCTCAGATGAAGAATTAGCTTCATCTACGATCCTGAACTCCTCATCAGATCGTATGACAGAAGCAGATGCCTTATTGCGTCTGGGCCTCTTAGACAAATGAGTTAAGGACTCTTTCAAGTCCTTCATGGTTTCCTGAACATACTCCTTGACCCAAATAACCATATCTTTAATTGTGGGTTCCTCAGAGGGTTCTTTTGGGCGCCACTGGCAGCCTGTATTAAATTCGTAACTGTTAGGCAAGGGAATTTCACAAGAGTGTCAGGTTAGATGTTGACGCAGGCTTACGCCTGAAGGACTCATCACCACCACTTCAGCTCTTTCAGCCCATAGCTTTAGGCTGTCCATAGTACACTTGATAAAGAGGACTCATTCCTCGAAACGCGTTGTGTAATTGAGTTTAATAAAAAGCATTCTTAGCGAAGCGCGGTCTCCATACCTCACTTTTTTTGGATACTCTCCTACCATTTTTGCACCTGATATGCCGCCTGGATCCGGGAGATCCTGACGCCCAGAGGTTCCGCAGCTCGCACATACTGTGACATATACTGGACAAGTCCACAATACCATTTGTGGTCACACGGAAACTATATAAGGTGAGAGTACATCGATACTGGTGTCACCATGCACAAGAGTGTTACCATATGAACTGACCAATTGAGGGGACATTGGTTCACACCAAACCCTGTCGGTTGCACATTCACATACTGTATACCCACACTCTGTGCTCACCTACCTACTCTCAACCTTTATTAGTGGGCACGTCCTGGTCACCCTGTACAAACTACTTTCATAACACAATTTATATTGTGTAATATATTACTATCATACGATAATTTTTCAAAAAAACAGTATTACCCTATGTGCCGCTCGGCGTTGTTGTTTTTCTTGTCTTTCTACTAAATTGCCAGTACAGGAAGGGTGAGTGAAGGAGAGACCTGACTCTGGAGGCCCCAAAGTACATTCGATGTCATCACGTACGTAATCCAGCATACTCTGGACTCCGGTGTCCCCACACAGGGGATCTGGAGAGAGGAAATGGGAAACATTGTACAACGCAAAAAAACAAGTGATGCAAGGCTTACATAGCCACAAGGGTTCAGTGCAGACACTAAAGGGAGCGGACTTTATTTATTTATTTATTTATTTATTTATTTTTATTTATACTCTTTTCACCTTTTTTACTGCTAAAGTGTTTGCAATATGAGATAAATATTTGTATATTTTTTATTTTGGGAACTTTTGAACATGGGGATGTATAATTTGTTTGTATCCCTTAGGTCATACCAGCAGGACAATATGGGGTATTTCTGCCCCTGTCTGCTGGCAGGACAGTTGGAACTTTTTAATTAGCATAATTAATGCGTGACTATACTGCCCTAAAAGAGGGCGAGAGAGACCTCCCCTCCCATGTTTTTTTCTGTCTTGTGTGGTGGGACAGGTGGAGGGAGGCCTCTCTTGTCCTCCCATATGTTTTTCATTTTCCCCCCTAAGTGTACTCATGGGGGAAGTTTTTCTTTTTTCCTTTTTATCCCCCCTCTTTTGGTCGGGGTATATCCAGAAGGAAGAAGTGATTGTTGTTAGCATGTCGGAGCTTTTGCTCCGTTTTCCTTCTCTCCGCAGTGACGTCATGCACTTTCAGTCTCCAGAACCTTTGTTCAGGGTCCAGATTCCTAGGGACGGCTTTCCCCATTGCGCTTCTGCGGCCTACATCCAGTAGCGGCAAAATTCACTACCGGTGCATTTTTTGCGCTTGCGACTCATCTCTGTAGTGTCATGTGCCCCCGAAAAGGACCCCTTCACCTCTATAAGTATGGACCGTTTTGTGAAAACGGCTTCTCATTTCTGCTTGGGTGGAGGTGGGGGGAGGATTTTGCAGGGGCACAGGCTGCTTCCTTCCTCCCTTTCTCCTACAAAGGCCTTCCTGTGCTGCTTAGAGATGGCTTGTCTGTATTTTGAGGAAGGCCTCAGTACTTTTTCTCTGGTTCTGTTACTGTGTGTTTGCTTACCAGAATTGATTATTGCTATTTGATTCTTAGCTGTTTTGCATCTACAAAGATGTCCTCCTCTGCTTCTGGTGGCGGTGGCGACTCTATGAGAAAAAGAACGTCCAAGCGAAAACATCTAGCTCGCGTTGAGTGTAACATCCCTCTGCCCGACGGGCATGACTTCTATCGTTATCGCCAGTGCCGCGGACCACCAGTTAAAGAACCATCCATACCTGACATTGTGGTTTGGGTCAAACAGTACATGGAGGACTCCATGAAAGAAATCCGGGACTCCATTTCCCAAATTTCTAAGAGAGGAGTATTTCCAGGTACTTGATGTGACGCATTCATCCGAGGAAGAGGCCTCGGACATTTCCAGCAGACTATTCTTTCCCTTGGAGAGGATGAATAGGTTGCTGAAGTCCATCCGGTCAAGGGACCGCGATGTTGAAAGTGGGGAAGCCTCCAGTTCCACCAATAGGGGGCCTAGGGCCTTCCATGTGGATGAATCTCTGGATAAAGTGATGGTGTTGGAATGGAAGCATCCAGAGAAGGCTCCTATATTATGCAGAAAATTTAAAAACTTATTCCCCATACTGGAATCTCAGCATAACCGTTGGGGTCCTCCCCCTAAGGTAGATATGGCGGTAGCCAAATTATCCCACCGTACGGTTGTTCCAGCTGAGGACGGTACAAATCTCTAAGACCCTATGGATAGGCATATGGAGTGCACACTCAGAAGGGTCTATTCTTCGGCTTCTGTTCAAGCCTCCGTCGGCATCTCCTCTAATGAGGTTACAAACAAACTGCGCAATGATCTGGCCCGGCTGGAGAGGGATATCGACTCCGGAGTCTCCAGAGACGACTTACTATCTTTTATGGGGTTGGTCTCCTTGGCGGAAGTTTTTTTTAACTTAAGCCTCCTTACATCAGGTAAGGCTAGCCGCAAGAAGGCCGTTATGGTTGAAGCTCTGGAGAGCTGATAACGCCTCCAAATACAACCTGTGCTCCCTGCCTTTTGAACCATGTAAATTTTTCGGTAGGGCCTGGATGACATCCTGGAAGGTCTGGCCAACAAAAAATGGTAAAAGCCTGCCTTAGTCCTTCAGAGGAAGATCTGGACCTGCTGGTCGAGGCAGAGGTTATCAGCAGCCGCCTCAGTCTAGATCTCAATAGCAGAGGCGTATTAGATACCGGTCCAGGTGGTCTGGTTGTAAGTTCCCCAAAGAAGGGGAAAAGAAGAAGCCCGATTTTTGACTCTGACTTCTCTCCTCCTGTGGTGGCAAATGCTCCTGTAGGGGGACGGCTCTCCCATTTTTTTCACTATTTTGCAGGAGAGGATCCAAGACCCTTGGGTCTTGCATGTAATGCAGTGGGGTTATGCGGTCAATTTTTCTAGTCAAACACAAGACCATTTAATCTCAATCCGTTCTCTTCCTGCATCAAGGCAGGTTATACTGGAAAAGTCCATTCAGGATTACCTGGACAAGGGAGCCTTGAAGAAGGTTCCTATCTCAGAAGAAGGTTGCGATGTCTACTCCCCAATCTTTCTGCTGCCAAAAACCATCTGGCAACTGGAGGATGATTATAGATCTGAGATACCTGAATCGCTTCATAAAGAAGAAGCATTTCCAAATGGAGACCGTGAAGTCGGTCACATCCTTCCTTCAGCAAGGGATGTCCTTGTTATTCTAGACCTAAAGAATGCCTATCTACATGTTCCAGTGTATCATCCTCACTGAAGGTGTCTGAGAATCGCTGTTTCAATTGCCGGCTGCAGGAGGCATTTCTAGTTTGCGGCTCTGCCATTCGGCACCTCCTCAGCTCCCCACACCTTCACCAAGATGTCAAGGTCTGTTCATAGTGCCATGTTTGGATGACCCAGTCATGAACCAACCTGCTCCAGCATCTGCACATAACTGTGTCTTTTCTCCAGGATCTAGGCTGGTTAATAAATTGGGAGAAGTCAGAGGTGATTCCCTCAACTCGAAAGTTCTTGGGATTTGTCCTGTAGTAATTTCCTTACTACCAGCAAGGAAAGAAAAGATAATCAGAGTGGTCCGGTATCTTCTCAGAACATGTCTGATGTTCATCAGGACAACTATGAAAGTCCTAGGCCTCAGGTCAGCCTCAGACGATGCAGTCCCTTGGGCTTTATGGCATATACGTCCTCTCCAGATGGAAGTCCTAAAGCTCTGGAAGTGTGGTCCTTGAGATCTCCATAGAGGATCAAGCTTTCTCCCAGTACCCGTCTTCCCTCAAGTGGTGGATACATCTGTGAGACGGGATGTCCACGGTCCAACCTCGTTGGACCCTGTTGACCACCGATGCATCCCTTGCGGGATGGGGAGCCCATCTGTACAAGAAGACCGTACAAGAAGTCTGGAGCAGGCTAGAAAGGATGGCATCATCCAACTGGAGGGAACTCAGAGTAGTTTACCTGGCACTTCTCCATTTCTCTCCTCTCTTCAGAGGAAGAGCGGTCAAAATTTGGTCCGACAAGATGACGACCATAATGTACCTAAACAAACAGGGAGGCACCAGATTGTTACCCCTCCTTAGGGAGGCAGGTCTGATTTTCACGTAGGCAGAGAAAGATCTGACCCATCTATCCGCAGTTCTGCTCACTGTATCAGGAGGACTATCCCTTGGCAGTGGATGCCCTGTCCATCCCTTGGAGGTTCAGACTGATGTACATCTTCCCTCCACTTTCCATGATACCAAGGGTATTGATGAAAGTCAGACAGGACCAAGCCTCTGTGATAACCATTCTACCATACTGGCCAAAAAGAGCTTGGTTTTCCCAACTCATGCTGTTGAGTCGAGGGATCTATTGGAGGCTTCCTCTACTCCAGAACCTGGTTTCTCAGGGATCTCACAAATGCCAGGATCTGAGGAGTTTTCAACCTGACAGCCTGGAGGTTGGCCAGTCCCTGTGTAGATCTAGTGGACTGTCAGAAGCTGTCCTGAAGACCTTTTCCTGTGCCAGAGCAGAATCCACCAATAAAAGCCACCTAATGTCTTCAAAGAGTGGTGCTCCAGTCGGGAAGCTGGTAGTTCGAATCCTTCTATTGGAGTGATTCTAAACTTTCTTCATGACGGCTTGGATAAGGGCCTTTCCCCTGCCACACTTAGGCACAGGTTTCAGCCCTATCCCTCTGCTTAAGCAGATGATGGTCTCAGAACCCCTTAATTTGCAGATTTCTTAAGGGTACCATGAGAATACTTCGAATCCTAAGGGAGGGATACTAAATTTTCTTCAGGACGGCTTGGATAAGGGCCTTTCCCCTGATACTCTGAAGGTACAGGTCTCAACCCTATCCACTTGTATAGGCAGACGACTGTCTCAAACTCCCTTAATTTCTAGACTACCTTAAGAGTGCTATGAGACTTTAGGCCAGTGGTTTCATCTTCTCTTTCCACAGTGGGATCTAGTCAAAGTTCCTGGCCTGTAAAAACATTTTTTTCTAGCCATCACCTCAGCAAAGACAGTGGGTGAGATAGAGGCTCTTTCTTCTGAAGAGCCATGTTTTATTCTTTTCAGATAAGGTTCAACTCAGATTCCTTCCTGGGTTCAACCCTAAGGTGCCCTCCCGGGCCAATATTAACCAGGTGATTTCATTACCAATTTTTTTTCCCATCTCCATCATCATCTGAGGAGGAAAGGCTTCATACTCTGGACGCAGTAAGATGTCTCCAGTTACATAGTTACATAATATATGAGGTTGGATGAAGACATCAGTCCATCAAGTCCAACCTATAGCCCTACTGTCCCCTATAGTGTTGATCCAGAGGAAGGCAAAAAAACCCCATGAGGCTTATGCCAATTGCCCCATTTCATGGGAAAAAAATTCTTCCCGACTCCAATCTGGCAATCAGTATAAAACCCTGGATCAACGTGCCCTTAAAATCTAAAACCCATAACCCATAATGTTGTTCTGTTCGAGAAAGGCCCTCTTTGAACTTGTTCAATGAATCAACCATCACGACTTCCTGGGGCAGAGAGTTCCATCTCTTTGTTGTTCTTACTTTAAAGAATAGTATCATCTGCAAATATGGACACCCTGCTTTGCAAACCGTCTACCAGGTCATTAATAAAGATATTAAACAGGAGAGGGCCCAATACTGACCCCTGTGGCACCCCACTGGTGACTGTGACCCAGTCTGAATATTTACCATTAATAAGTACCCTCTGTTTCCTATCAGTGAGACAGTTGCGAACCCAAATGCATATGTTTTCCCCCAGTCCCAACATTCTCATTTTACATACCAACCTTTTATGTGGTACAGTATCAAAAGCCTTTGAAAAGTCCAGATACACCACGTCCACTGCATTACCCATGTCTAGTCTTGAACCCATTACCCATGTCTAGTCATGTCTAGTCTCTTCATAGAAGCTGATCAAATTAGTCTGACAGGACCGATTCCTCATAAAACCATGCTGATTGAGTTTTATAAGATTATTTACATTGAGGTACTCCAGGATAGCATCTCTTAGAAAGCTCTCAAATATCTTACCCACCACAGAAGTCAAACATACTGGCCTGTAGTTTCCAGGCTCACTTTTAGACCCCTTTTTGAAAATTGGCACCACATTTGCTATGCGCCAATCAAGTGCAACAGACCCAGTCTTTACTGAATCCTTAAATAATAGATATAAGGGTCTGTCTATCACCGTGCATAATTCCCTCAGAACTCGGGGGTGTATGCCATCTGGACCTGGCGATTTATCTATTTTAGTGTTTTGAAGGCGGCACCGCACTTCCTCCTGAGTTAAACAGGTGACATTTAATGGAGAGTTAACATTACCCCTAATCATGTTACTGGCCATTGGGTTTTCTTGTGTAAACACCGTAGAGAAGAAGGCATTTAATAGTTGTGCTTTTTCCTCTTCCTCCTCCACCATTACACCCAGATTATTTTTGAGAGGGCCCACATTGTCAGTTTTTATTCTCTTGTTATTTATGTAATTGAAGAATACTTTTGGATTATTTTTACTTTCCTTGGCAATTTTTCTCTCAGCCTCAATCTTTGCCTCCTTTAGTTGTCTTTTACACAATTTATTTTTCTCTTTATAGTTGTTTAATGCTGTGTCACTGCTTTCTTTTTTTAGCACTTTAAATGCTTCCTTTTTATCCCTCATTGCACACCTTACCATTTTAGTTAGCCATATTGGTTTTCTATGATTTATGGCCCACTTATTCCCATAAGGGATATGTTTTTTAGTGGTCCTATTTAGAAGGCTTTTGAAAATGTCCCATTTTGTTTGTGTTTCGGTCACTTTCAAGACATTGTCCCAGTTTATGCTGCTAATCTCCTCTCTCAGCTGGTTAAAATTGGCCTTCCTGAAGTTTAGTGTTTTTGTTCCTTCTCTACTGAACATTTTTTTAGTGTGTACAAGAAAACTTATTATGTTGTGGTCACTATTACCAAGATGACCCCCAACCTCCACTTTTGACAATGTATCAGGTTCATTTGTTAAAATTAGGTCGAAAAGTGTCTCGCCCCTTGTTGGGTCCTGCACTAGTTGTGATAGGTAATTGTCTTTTATTACTGACAAAAACCTATTCCCTTTGTTGGACCTGCAGGTTTCTGCCTCCCAGTTGATATCCCCCATAATAATGACTTTATTGTGCTTTGTGGCCTCATCTATTTGTTTTATTAGTACATTTTCAACTTCTTCCATTATATTTGTAGATTTATAACAAACCTCTATGAATATTTTATTATTCTTTGTTCCTCCCTTAATTTCCACCCATAAGGACTCCACATATTAATTTTCCTCCCAGATGTCCTCACGCAGAACTGGCTTAAGGCATGATTTTACTTATAAGCAAACCCCTTCCCCTTTCCTATTGGTATGCTCCTTTCTAAACATACTGTACCCCTGTATATTTACAGCCCAGTCAAAACTGGAGTCCAGCCATGTCTCACTTATCCCCACCATGTCATATTTCTCTTCCAACATTATCACTTCCAGTTCCTCCATCTTGTTAGTGAGACTTCTGGCGTTAGTATACATACATTTCAAGGATTTATCATTTTCCCTACTCTTTCACTGCCTACTGACTGTTCTAACCCCACCCCCGGCTCCACCCTCAGTTACATTATTTAGCACTCTTTCCATTTCTACACTATCTTGCCCTCTACATCTGTTACCCTCCCTCCAGTCCCTAGTTTAAACACTCCTCCAACCGTCTAGCCATCTTCTCCCCCAGCACAGCTGCACCCTCCCTTCCTGAGATGCACCCCATCCCTACCATAGAACCTGTAGCCCACAGCAAAGTCAGCCCAGTTCTCCAGGAACCCAAACACCTCCTTCCTACACCAGCTCTTGAGCCACTTGTTTACCTCCCTAATCTCCCACTGCCTTTCCTGTGTGGCTCGCGGTACAGGTAGTATTTCTGAAAATACTACCTTGGAGGTCCTTGTCTTCAGCTTTCTCCCTAGATCCTTGAAATCATTTTTAAGGACCTTCCACCTACTGCTAGCTTTGTCATTTGTGCCAACGTGCACCATGACCGCTGGATCCACACTAGCCCCACCCAGTAATCTATCAACCCAATCCGCGATGTGTTGAACTCGAGCACCAGGAAGGCAACACACCATACAACAATCCCGGTCTTTGTGACAGATTGCACTGTCTGTTCCCCTAATAATTGAATCCCCCACTACCAGCACCTGTCTAGGCTTCTCTGCACTTCTATCCCCCTTCTTACTGGAGCAGACATTCCCCTTGCGGTCAGAGGAAGAGTCTTGCTGCAGCAGTGTTACCCCTGTACTAACATCCCCCTCATCTGCCAATTTAGCAAACTTGTTGGGGTGTGCCAGTTCAGGACTAACCTCCCTGGCACTCTTCCCTCTCCCCAGATCTATCTTCTGCGCACACAGCCTTCAGAAGATCTCAGAACCTCCTGGTTAAGGTATATGGCAGAGACAGAGGTCTCAAAGCTTTCAAACCTTGCTTATTAAGGTGGATAAAAGAAGCAATTAAAACTGCTTTTTGCTCTCAGGGGTAAATACTAGAGATGAGCAAATTTTTCAAAAATTCGATTCGAATTGCCAAATTTTCCGTAACAATTCTATTCAATCTGAATTAATTTGCGGCGAATTGCATTAATCCCTTCCCGACATCCGCACTAATAGTACAGCGCTGCCGGGATGGACTTTCCGCAAACCCCGGCGGAAGCATGAAACTGTGTACGCACCCTGCCTTGCGGGTGTCAGTCGTTTGTAATGGCTGACACTGTCCTCTAACACCCCTGATCAGAGCTGTGCTCCGATGCATTTCAGGGGTTTTATTATATATTGGGGTCCCAATCGGCCACCCTGCGACATTTTTAGGGGGTGCCGCTGCTCCTATTCGGCAGCCCGGGGTCTGACCAGTGACCCCGGGTCTGCCCCATCACTGTCCCTCCACATACCTGGTTGATCCTGCCTTGAATGGAGACTGTCATCCTATGCATCTGCATAGGCTGACAGCCTCCTATACACTGCAATACACGTGTATTGCAGCGGATACCTATTGAAGCAGTGATCACAATATCGCTGCTTCAATCCCCTATGGGGACTAAAAAAAGACCCCCCTCCTAGAGCTGGTGCTATTACTATACTCTGGGGTCCCCAGAGTATATTTAATCAGAGGCCCAGGGGAAGTGATTAAAAATAACAAACACTTATACTCACCTTCACCTCTCTTGGGAATCCAACTGTCTGAGCATCCTCCTCGTTCCTCTTCTTCCTTGCGACTGAGGTCCTGCTCCCCAGACGTCACTGTTGGGACCTGTGATTGAGCCTCAGCGGTCACGCGGGGGCGCGATGACGCCTCAGTCACTGGCCAGAAGAGCTCCGGAGTGGATGTTGAGCCCAGGACAGGTGAGTATCAATATTTTTTTATTTTCAATCACCGCGGGGGGGAGCCGAAGGGGACATGTAGCATGACGAAACCCCTTGGATGCCGCGGTCATGTTTGACCACGGCATCCAAGGGGTTAAAACCCCTGATCGGAGCTGTGCAATTCGTTACCACGAAGTGTGAGGCGAATCGAATATTTCCTGAAATTCGGATTAAATTCCACTTCATCAGCTTTGATTCGCTAGTTAATACCTCCTGAATTCATCACAGCTCATTCAACTAGGACTGTATCGACCTCCTGGTCTGAGAGTCGTTCATTGCCTGTGGATCAGATTGGTGTAGCTACTGCTTGGTCTTCCCAGCTGACTTTTTGTTAAGCACTACTGGCTAGATGTCTGGAGTTCAGAGGCTGCCACCTTTGGACGTTCAGTCCTAAGCGTTGTAGAGCGAGGAAACCTTCCCTAGGGGATCTGCTTGCTACATCCCCATATTGTGCTGCTGGTAGGACATAAGGGAATCATGGATTATAATGTTAATCTGTTTTCCCTTAGTCCTAACAGCAGCACAAGCTTTCATTCTAATATACATTGTTTCTCTTTATAACTAACATGGGGGGAGGTCTCTCTTGACCCTCTTATAGGGCAGTATAGTCACGCCTTAATTATGCTAATTAAAAAGTTCTGCCTGTCCTGCCAGCACACAGGGGCAGAAATACCCCATATTCTGCTGCTGTTAGGACTAAGGGAGAACAGATTAACATTATAATCAACGATTTTCATTTGCGATCTAGGAAAGGGATTTAATTGAATTCCTATAAGGGGATGGTGAGGGAATTGGGTGCTTAGCACCACTAAATGCCCATGATCAGTATGATTTCTGAAGCATTAAATAATGCAATATTGCGAATTTTGCCAAGCAGAGGCCCAGGGGTTATGTTGTACCATATTTACAGTGCTGACCTCCACCGTACTAGTAAGGAGTTAACACCGTAAGGAGTTAACACAATTGGTAAAAGTCTAATAATTTTTAAAAACATTTTCTATTGTACTGCATATAGGGTAGACTATCCAATGATATCTAGGATATGAAAAGTCTAAAGCTGGCCATACACATTAGATTCTCACTGGCCAAAATGGCCAATTTTGGTCATTCTAAATTATGTACATCTGGCAATTGGCTATATAGATGTTGTGAATGTCTGTTCATGGCTGGACAGCAGCAGACTTTGGTCTGCCGAAAGCAGTTTGGCTATGCTGAATGTTTTCGTCTGGTTGTCCAATAACAATACCAGTCTTTGGCATGATCCACTGCTTTCAGCTGTTCATCAGCCAACTTTCAGACTCAGGTGCATTTTTTTTTTACACTTGCACTGTGATGCAACTGCTTCCCATGTTTATATCATCACTGAGTTTGAATAATAGATGTAATTATATGTAGAAGAGAATTAATGTATTTCTTCCACATCGTGTACATGTTACACATCATGTAGATATTTATTTTCAAATACTTTCCTGGGAGCAATGCAATGTTGGAGACACGTAAAGAGGATGCATGTAAACATAAATGTATTTTTAATTTTTACATATCCCTGCTAGTTACTTACATTTTTTTTTTTTAAAGCCCAGACACTTTAATATAAGGCAGGGGAGCATTAAATATTTTTGCATGGGCATCAAGGACATTATATTAGGAGGTATTGACCTCTGGGGAATTAGGCAGTATTACTTTAAGGTGGTGCATGAGCATTATTAATTTAAGGGGCACACTTGGGTTTTATTAATTTAAAGGGGAACATGGAGACTTTACTAATTTTAGGGAGCACACAGGAGGTGTGGATTATAGTTCAAATGTGTCCATTATCAATGCTGGACTCTATGCAACTCTCTTTTTTTATTTTGTTGTTTTGCTATCTGCAACTGAATCTAGCAATAGGGAAATTTGAAATGGTTAACTAATGAAAATACGACCCCCCCCCACCCCATATATCCTTAGTAATGCTAGATATGTACCTATGATATGTACCTAGATATGTAATTTGATACGCGTGAGAATTGACACAGCATAAGCCCAGTAGGCGATTTAGTTGATAGTACTGAAATTGTAGTATCATTATTTATTTATGATTTATTTTGCTCACTTGTATAGCACCATCATATTCCGCAGCGCTTTACAGACATTGTCAGTCACTGTCCCATATAGGGCTCACAATCTACATTCCCTATCAGTATGTCTATGGAGTATGGTAGGAAACCAGATTACCCAGAGGTAACCCACACAAACATGGGGAGAACATACAATGTAGATGTTGTCCCTTGAGGTGTGAGAGCGGCGCATGAAAGCAGTACAACCAGCATCTATAGTAGCCAAAGTATATGGGCTACAAAAGATTGCAGCTTTTCATTGCAATATGAACAAGGAAAATCTGAATTTACTGTAGATTGTTTTCTGTGGCTATAGGCCTCTACATTTTAACAGATCTGAATAAAACAATGATTTTTAATTAAGTGTTCAGTCAGGCAGTAAGCTACATATATAATTTTAATGGGTTACACACAATAATGATCATTTCTTTTCTTTCGAGTACACAGGGCATATTATTCATTTCCAGGGCATTTTTATATTATGCATTTTATTATTGTGGGTAGCAGCAGAATGGGAAGTTTGTGTAGGTAAGGACAATGTGGGTAATGAGTCTGGAAAAGCGAGGAGCCAAACATGTCTGCGTTTCTAACTTTACAGTATAGATGGGTGAATCAGTTAGTAAAAAGCCAGATTCGTCCCGAATATTCCAAATTGTGCAGTTTTTAACAAACCCAAACAACTGGCGATTTGCTTTGGATGAACAAAGATGACCATGCTACGAGAAAATGACCACAACCACATGTTTGATAAAGAAATACAGAGCGGACGATGTCACGTGTGCAGTGACTCACGCATCATGTGATAGTAATATCTGACAGCCACTCAGCCAATAGACAGTGGTAGGTGGACCTTACAGTGCTGATGTCTATGTTATATAAAAAGCTTGTTCATTCGTTTTCAGCCTTTAGTTGCTATAAATGGTGGACATGCAAACAGATCTGTGATCCATCTCACTGCATCATAGCAAGACTATAGTCAGCAGCGTTCTGAAAATTCAGGAATTCCAGCAATATTTATAGGAGGACTTAGAAAATCAAGCAATTATACATAGAGAGATTAGTGCTAAAATTAAATAGACAGGTTCAGTGAGTGATTGCCTAGACTATGTGCTGCTGCTTACACAGGCAGTTAACCCTTTCATTGCCAATCTCTATTGTCTGACAGTACTTGAAATAGAGCAATTTCATCTCTATACATATTTTTTAAGCATAAGTTTTTGCTGAAGACAATCCTGCTAGTGAAATATGTTTTGTTAAGGACTTTTTTGGGGGCAAGAATTCAATTTTTTTTTTCATTAAATACATACTACTGTTTTAACAGCAAAGTGCTGCTGATTTTTCCTGCACAAATCTTAAAAAAAATCTTTAAAAAAATTATATACAAGAGGGTTCTTGTTGTGCACCCAATATATAGCCCTGTGCAAATCTTTAAAAAATTACTTTGTTATATACAGTGGGGAAAAAAAGTATTTAGTCAGCCAACAATTGTGTAAGTTCTCCCACTTAAAAGGATGAGAGAGGCCTGTAATTGACATCATAGGTAGACCTCAACTATGAGAGACAAAATCAGAAAACATATCTAGAAAATCACATTGTCTGATTTTCAAAGAATTTATTTGCAAATTATGGTGGAAAATAAGTATTTGGTCACCTACAAACAAGCAAGATTTATAGCTCTCACAGACCTGTAACTTCTTCTTTAATAATAATAATAATAATAATAATAATAATAATAATAGTCCTTTAATAGTCCCACAATGGGGAAATTCAGTGTGTTACAGCAGCAAAGATAAGATAAGATAAGCAGATACAAATACAAATACAACATGTACAGGAATGTTCCAAGGTAAGAGGCATTACATTAATAGCAGACAGACAGATAGGACGTAGCAGAGGGGGGGGGGGGGGATTTAACAGGCAGAGAGATATTTCAGTTCTCTGTATGTAATGATCGCCGCTTAGGTCGGTGTTGGTTGTACAGCCTAACCGCGGTGGGGAGGAAAGACTTCCGATAGCGCTCCTTCTCACACCTAGGGTGGAGCAGTCGGTCACTGACAGTACTGCCCAGCGCAATCACAGTCTCATGCATGGGATGGGAGTTATTCTCCCGCATGGAGCTCACCACGGACAGTATCCTTCTGTCACCCACCGCCTGCACTGTGTCCAGCTTGTCAAGTTTATTTCTGTCCCTGGTTGATATACTGCTCCCCCAGCAGGCCACTCCAAAGAAGATGGCTGATGCCACTACAGAGTTGAAGAAAGTCCTAAGAAGTGCCCCCCTGGATTCCAAAGGCTCTCAGCTTCCTAAGCAGGTAGAGCCTGCTGTGGCCCTTCCTGTACAGGGCCTCCATATGATCTGCCCAGTCCAGCTTATTATTAAGGAGCAAACCCAGGTACTTATAGGTGTTCACAATCTCGATGCCCGTCCCCAGGATGTCCACTGGTTTTGGAGGGCATTTGCCTTTACGGAAGTCCACCACCATCTCCTTGGTCTTCCCCGCGTTAATCTTCAGGTGGTTCTGGTGGCACCAGTCCACAAAAAACTGGTTCAGTTCTCTGTACTCCCTGTCATCATCGTCTGTGATGAGGCCTACTATTGCAGAGTCGTCAGAATACTTCTGTAGGTAGCAGCTGGATGAGTTGCACCTAAAATCAGCAGTGTACAGTGTGAAGAGGAAAGGGGCGAGAACCGTACCCTGAGGTGCCCCCGTATTACAGATAACAGTACCTGACACACAGTCTTGGGCTCTCACGTATTGAGGTCGATTTGTGAGGTAGTCTAGGATCCAGTTGGAGAGGTGGTGGTCCACTCCAGCAAGGCCCAGCTTGTGTCTCAGTAACCTGGGCTGTATGGTGTTAAAAGCACTGGAGAAATCAAAGAACATTATTCTCACCGTGTTCCCTGGTTTTTCCAGGTGAGACAGAGCCCTGTGCAGAAGGTGGATGATGGCATCATCTACCCCAATGCCCGGTCGATAAGCAAACTGGAGAGGGTCCATAGCGGGGCTCACTAGAGGGCGAAGATGTGTGAGAACCAAGTTCTCTAAGATCTTCATCAAGTGGGATGTCAGTGCTACAGGTCTGTAGTCGTTGAGGTCCATAGGGTGAGGTTTCTTTGGAACTGGTACCACACAAGAAGATTTCCATAATTCAGGGACTATTTCCTGCCTCAGGCTCATATTATACATATATGTAATTATACCACACAGCTGGTCCCCACAAGTCTTAATTAGCCTTGCACTGATGTCATCTGGCCCTGCGGCTTTCCTCGCCTTGATCTTTTTCATCTCCTTCCTCACCTGGGCCCGTGTGAAGGTCAGACTGTGGTCAGATAAAGACAGATTTCTGGATTTACTGGTCTGTTGGGAAGTAGCCACATGGGGTGAATGGGGTGAAGTCATTATGGTGAGGGGAGCTGAAGGACATGCTGGGGTGGGAGGAGCTGGTGTGTGATCAAATCTGTTGAAGAATAGGTTTAGTTCATTAAGCCAATTAACATCTGCCTCAATCTGGCAGACAGACTGTTTATGACCCGAAATTGACTTAAGCCCCTCCCAGACCCCCCTTATGTCTTTTCTTTCCATTTTCTTTTCCATTTTTTCCTTATAACTAGCTTTTCCTTGCCTGATTAGATGCCTCAGCTCCTTTTGTACTTCCCTCAACCCCTCCTTATCTGAATGCCATCTTTTTCTCCTTAAGTAGTGTTTTTATATCAGAGTTAATCCATGGTTTGTTATTGGAGAAGCACCTCACCACTTTTGTGGGTACTGTGTTGTCCACACAAAAATTAATGTAGTCCGTTATGCAGTGTGTGAGTCCTTCTATATCTTCTCCATACAAATCCTGCAAAACTTCCCATGCGGTTGTGTCAAAACAATCCCTCAGAGCCTCATCACTCTCCTCGGACCATATCCTCACTGTGCGGGTGACAGCTGGTTCTCTACGTACAAGTGGCTTGTACACAGGTCGGAGATGTACTAGGTTGTGATCCGATCTTCCCAGGGGCGGTAGGGCTGATGAGTTATATGCCTCCCTCACGTTGGCAAAGAACAAGTCCAGTGTTTTGTTGTCTCTTGTGTGGCAGGTTACATACTGTGTGAAACTGGGAAGTGTGGATGATGGAGAGGCGTGGTTGAAATCGCCAGACACAAGAAGGAGAGCCTGGGGGTGCTGAGACTGTAACTGGCTCAGCGTGGCTTGTAGGACCTCGCAGGCAGCGGCAGCTTTCGCAGAGGGGGGGACATATGCAGCTATCACGATGACATGTGATAGTTTAAGAGGCTCCTCTGTCCTCCACTCATTACCTGTAGTAATGGCACCTGTTTGAAATTGTTATCAGTATAAAGCACACCTGTCCACAACCTCAAACAGTCACACTCCAAACTCCACTATGGTGAAGACCAAAGAGCTGTGGAAGGACACCAGAAACAAAATTGTAGACCTGCACCAGGCTGGGAAGACTGAATCTGCAATAGGCAAGCAGCTTGGTGTGAAGAAATCAACTGTGGGAACAATAATTAGAAAATGGAAGACATACAAAACCACTGATAATCTCCCTCGATCAGAGGCTCCATGCATGATCTCACCCCCGTGGGGTCAAAATAATCACAAGAACAATGAGCAAAAATCCCAGAACCACACAGGGGGAACCTAGTGAATGACCTGCAGAAATCTGGGACTAACGTAACAAAGGCTACCATCAGTAACACACTACGCCGCCAGGGACTCAGATCCTGCAGTGCCAGACGTGTCCCTCTGCTTAAGCCAGTACATATCTGGGACCGTCTGAAGTTTGCTAGAGAGCATTTGGATGTTCCAGAAGAGTATTGGGAGAATGTCATATGGTCAGATGAAACCAAAATAGAACTGTTTGGTAGAAACACAACTCGTCGTGTTTGGAGGAGAGTGAATGCTGAGTTGCATCCAAAGAACACCATACCTACTGTGAAGCATAGGGGTGGCAACATCATGCTTTGGGGCTGTTTCTCTGCAAAGGGACCAGGACGACTGATCCGTGTACATGAAAGAATGAATGGGGCCATGTATGGTGAGATTTTGAGTCCAAACCTCCTTCCATCAGCAAGGGCATTGAAGATGAAACATGGCTGGGTCTTTCAGCATGACAATGATCCCAAGCACACCGCCAGGGCAATGAAGGAGTGGCTTCGTAAGAAGCATTTCAAGGTCCTGGAGTGGCCTAGCCAGTCTCCAGATCTCAACCCCATAGAAAACCTTTGGAGGGAGTTGAAACTCCGTGTTGCCCTGCGACAGCCCCAAAACATCACTGCTGTAGAGGAGATCTGCATGGAGGAATGGGCCAACATACCAGCAACAGTGTGTGCCAGCCTTGTGAAGACTTACAGAAAACGTTTGACCTCTGTCATTGCCAACAAAGGATATATAACAAAGTATTGAGATGAACTTTTGTTATTGACCAAATACTTATTTTCCACCATAATTTGCAAATAAATTCTTAAAAAATCAAACAATGTGATTTTCTAGATATGTTTTCTCATTTTGTCTCTCATAGTTGAGGTCTACCAATGATGTCAATTACAGGCCTCTCTCATCTTTTCAAGTGAGAGAACGTGCACAATTGGTGGCTGACTAAATACTTTTTTTTCCCCGACTGTATGTACGGTTATCACACGAGTGGGAATTTTTTTTGTAGATTGATAAACAATAAATCCATGGCGATGTGCAAGATCTGCAACCACTTACCCGTGGCAATACAGGAACAAATATAGGAACAACATCTCTACATACTCACATGAAAAGGCATAACTGTCTTGTTTGGAAAAATAGACTTGGCAGTGGCACTGGCAGAGGAAGTGAACAAGGCTGTTCAAGGCTTCCTGGTAGGCAGGCCACATCTACAAGTAGCACTAGCACATGGTCATTGTTATCATCATCACCAACTGTTTCTCCTCCTCCGTCTCTTCCATGCCAACATCAGTCATCCATAAGAGAATTTGTGACTAGGAGACAGCAATATGCGCCCAGTCATCCAGCAGTTATGCAACTTAACTCGCACCTGGCCGACCTGCTGGAGGTGAAGTTGCTGCCGTACCACTTAATGGATTCCACTGTGTTTCACCAAATGATAGCATGTGCTCAGCCTTGATGGAGGTTACCTTGCTGCCATTTCTTCTCAAGGAGAGCTGTCCCTGCTTTATATTGCCATGTGTCGGACCTTTCTTTGGACCCTTTAATCTTGGGTAAAAGTTCACGCCATCATAGACACATGGATCAGAAATTATGGACAAAGACAATACATGACTTTCATGGACCACTGATTCAATGTTTTGAGTGGCAGCTGCTCCCCTTCCTCCTCCTCCACCCTCATTTCAATGGTGTAAGGCGATCTGAGGAGCAGCGGAGGGGCTGCTTTGCTGTATACTACAGCAAGTATCCCACTGAATAGCACCTCGCCAACTCCAACTTGGCAGTGTTGCCAGTGACAATGGCATCAATATGGCTGCTGCGCTGCAGTTAGGACATATAACACATTGTCGCTTAATGGCGCATCTCTTTAATCTGGTGGTTTGTTGCTTTATTAACCTGTATCATGGCTTAAAAGAGGTGCTCCTCATGAGCAGAAAAATTTAATCTAACAAAAAAACACCCTGCTCAATTTGAAGCGACAAAACAGCCTGCCTTTCAAATCTGTCATATTCCAATTCGGTGGAACTCCACCTTAAACATGCTGGAGCATCTGTGTGAGCCGCATAAGGTGGTGAACAATTATTGCATGCAGCAGACCACAGGGACAATGTGTTACATCATTGGAGGCTCATAAGGCTCAAATTGCACAGTTCTGCAGAATATGTTGGTGCTATATAAATAAAATGTATTATTATTATTATGAGGGAAGTGTCCCAGCTTCTCAAGCCCTTTGAAAAAGCCACCAAATTTGTCAGGAAGGACAACTGCAGCATCAGCAATGTGATCCCTCTATTGTATATCTTGCCCTGTGTTGATGGAGGAGGATGAGGATCCAGGTCAGGGTCAATATGGTAGAGGAACGGGGACACCTAGACTGGAAGAGGAGGATGAGGAGGCCTTTAATATGTCACAGGCAAAGCCAGGGGAGGATGCTGACCCTTATCTCCTTCAATATGATGATGACCACGCGAGCCTAGAACACCAACCATGGCAGGCCCCAGGGTCCACGCATACGCTGGCAAGCATGGTAGGCTGTATGCTCCGCTGCTTATACAGTGACAAGCATATTATTAACATCAAGCAGAGGGATAAGTACTGGATGGCAGTGCTTTTAGACCCTCGCTATAAAGACAAAATGGGGTACTTCTCTGCTTCCAAAAAGGAAGAAAAATTAGAAAATTATCAGGATAGACTGTATACCCAGCTTGCTACAGCGTTTAGGGAGACCACTACAACTGCCAATCGCACGCATACCCAGATGGCCTCTGCCTACTCCCAAGTCCACCTCACTCAGCCAACGCTCGTCCTCTGCCAGTGCCACATGTGTCAGAAGTATTAAAAGCATAAGCAGCCAGGCCCAGTACAGTATCTGGAAGGTGATGAACCAAAAAATTTTCAGCTCACAGCACCAACCGGAGCCACAACAGGCAACTAACACCGACCAGCTGCATCACTAGAATGAACTGGCCCTGTTTTCCATGGGAGTTTTTTATTTCCTGCGGTCATAAGTGTTATGGCCGAGAGCCTTTTCAGCGCTAACGGTGGCGTTGTAACACCGAAAAGGACAAAACTGTCCACGGGTAACTTGGAAAAAATATTTTTTGTCAAAATGAATCAGGCATGGATCCGTGAAGATTTTCAAACACCGGTATATGTTTCCGAATAGTGGTGTCACCGTTTCCCTTTATCATCATCTTCTGTTTACTGTACTGCTCTTGATGCCGGCTGCTACTCCTAAACAGCTACCACCACTGCCACCACACACAACATGTCCTGTGGCCTGGCCCATCATCTTATGCCCTGCCACAAATGTTGCCACAGCTACCACCACTCAGGCAGACATGTCCTGTGGCCTGGTCCACCATCATATTCCACTATAGCACACTGTTGGTGCCTCAACAAAACAATTTTGATTTCACATCTGCTTCCAAAGGATTTTTTGTGACTTTTTTTTTTTTGAAAACCCCATTCTTCATCATTTTTCAAGTGGCTCACAGCCAAAAATTTGTCTCCTAAATAATAATAAGCCCCTGTAGCACTTACAAGCCATCAAAACCGACACGTGTGTCTAAAAAACCACAGGAAAGCACCTTTCCCCCAAGAAAAAGGTTAAACTCTGAGTTTGTATCCACTGCTTACCATTCATTTTTCCATAGACGCACATGTCACTTTCACTTTGACTTAAAGAGGACCATTCATGCATATGCGATTTTATATACAGTTAGAAAGCCGACAGTGCGCTGGATCGGCTTTCCCAGTATGTGCCCCGGTACTGGAGATATTGGTGCTGTTACTTTCGGCACTGATATCTCCCCGCTGTCAGAAGGGCATTTCTCATAGCTCAGCATCATCGCTAGGCTGTGAGGAACTCTTCCCCCCCAGTTCAAGTCTATGGACAAATACTGTTAAGGGGGGGCTGAGCTATGAGGAACACCTTTCTGACAGTGGAGAGATATTAGAGCCGAAATTAATGGCACCGATCTCTCCAGCCCTGGGGCACATACCGGGAAAGCCGACAATGCGCTTTCTAGTGATATATAAAACCGCTTATGCATGAGGACATGAAAGGTCCTTTTTAACGTTGGTTGTGTTAGCCTTAGAGAGATAGAAATTGAATAGATAGAATCCTAGGAGCTCTACGAGTATTCTTCGCTATGCTTTAATCCAATTTAGGCTGTGGCCTCAAGTGGTGTAAACGTTGTGGTTTACAGTCACTGCAAGGTAGATGGGATTCTAGTGAATCCCATCCATGCCTTGCAAAACAATATGCGCTGCAGACATGCTGCGATTTCCAAAACCCTTGCGATTTCGGAAATCGCAGCATGTCAATTATACCTACGGAAATGCCGGCAGTTTCCCGAAAGGTATAATTGAAAGAGAAAATCTGCAGGGGAAACCTTTGCAGACTTTCTGTGAAAAGCGCTGCAGGAAAAACCATGAGGCGCTGCCACCGCAGTTTTTCCCGCATCGCTTTTTGCTGCGGCCTGCTACATGGGACCTTATCCTTAAGGTGCGCTTCGTACCAAACTTGTTCGACGCAAAACAAATCAGGGACCCGAACCGCCCGAACCCAAAACTAATCTTGGGAGGTTCGCCCATCTCTACTTTTCAGTGATAAGTTATGACTGAAAGAATGGCCGTCCAGATGAGAAAAATGAACAATTACAGTCAGAGACGTCACCTGATTTTCATCAAATTTTTTCTGCACTGTATTCACATGGTCCTCAGAGCCCTGTGTAGAATCAGCATCTATCACTATATTGTCAGTGTATGGTGATTATATTGGTATACTTTAAGTTGTGGGCCCACTAGGATGTGTTATCCCCCTCCCTTCCTTTTTGGGTTAGCTGTAACTCAGCCCAAATTTAAAGGGCCATTGCTGCCTTTGTACATGTATTATGGCTGCCTGAAAGGGGTCTTTAAAAATACCAAAAAAATTACAGCAAAACAACATGAGTGAATGCAGTCATACATGTTGGTAGACTGATATTATCCCTATAAATATAATTTGTGAAACTGAAAATCTGGAGCAAAAACAAGTTTGCTTACAATTGAAAGACTACACAAAAAAGAATTCAAAGTTACTGTGGAGTTTCCATTTGTGGCTGGAGGTTCCCAATTGGTCTGTTTATGTAGCCACTTGTACTTGGCTTTGTGGCTAAGGACCATCGACCCTCCATTGCTATTGAGTATATCTAATGAACCAAGAAGCTTTTCATAAACACAAAACAATACTTGCAAATCACAGTATGATACAATATTAATTGAAATCATATGGAAACAAATTTTACTTGTGGAGATGTAATAAATAAAGCAGCATGTAAATCATAATAAACAGATTCATATTTCTGTGGATGTCAGCAATAATGATCACGAAAAAACAGACAGCCTGAAGTGATGTTTGAGCTGATTTCCAAATAGTGAGTCCACAGAATTGACATTAATATTTCTAAATGACAGGATGACATTTCAAAATATACTATATTTTATGTAGGGTGTAGCATGAGATGGAGACAATTGGGGCATCTTCTCTGGATGATGGGGTGATTATTGGGGTGTCACCAACAATCCACTTTTTTTGGCCTGGGTATTTAGATACAGGGATAGGGTAACAAACTGATATTTTTCAACAGGTAAAGGCAAAAATAAAATGCTTTTGTGGATATTTATGAAGAATGGCATATTTAATACCAGTCTTCAAAACTGTTGGTATATACTATATACATATATATGCAACAGATAGACTTATTTGTTTGCAGGAGAAGTTTACATCTATCTGACAGTAGATGGCGATGTTATTAGTGTTATATGCTGAATAGAGTGTAATGGTATGCTATGTGAGACTTGTTGTACCTTGCTTTTTATCTCTCTATTGTAAAAGGTCCTTTTTACTTTCAAGTTTTGCTGTGTTAACGTTTTGATGCTGTTTACCTCATGTTCTAAGAAGTAAATGCTGATTATCCCATATAATCTACTCTCAAGCTTCTTCTGTGACACAACTATGCAACAAAAACCCCAGCAACGGCAGAACAGCTGTCTCATTTATGAGGAGGTGCACATTTCTTTATATGCTATGCCATGCACCTATGTTGGAATCTATGCTGTTGCACCTGTAATATCTTGCATAAAATCAGTAATAAATATGCCCTTTTGAGTTTCAACTACAAAACCTGTGTTTTGTAATGGTTTCCCAATCTGTGTTAAGAGGAATGGTTTTCTTTTAGATGCTGGAATGCAATATTTATGTTCAGTTGTTTATTTGCATCTTCAGTATTAATGGCATATTTACAGGATATTGTGACAGGTGGCACATGTAAAGACCCTAGCGATGACATGGTTAGATGCAATAATCAGCTGTGGGGAAGTGATCAGACACCAGTGGGAAGTATTAGAGTCATGTGTAATTGGTTAGTTTATTATCTTTTAGCATTCCCAATTTATTTATTTTTTTAATTTACATGCTGGTTAGAGGCCATAAAAATAGGCCATAGAAAAAATATATGATAATCTGGTTGTTACAAATAATCTTTAGCTACAGACCATGCAACCACCCGACGCGCGTTTCGCCTACAACAAAAGGCTTCGTCAAGGGACAACATGCATCAGAGGTGCAATGCTATTTAAATATCAAGCAACCAATAGAAATACAAAAAACACAGGTTCTGTATTAAGGAAATAATAAAGACTATCTATACAACATGGAGGATGCCATAATAGATGAACTGCGCACGCGTGAAATACACTGACAACGCGAGATTTTGTGAAATAAGAGACGATCGTCTCAAAAATCCACTGCGCATGCGCGAGAACATATAATAACCGCGCAAGATGTTATAAGATGGAGGACTGTCTGTGCAACATAGAGGACGTAATGATAAACAAACTGCGCATGCGTGAAAAACAATATCAATGCAAGATGTTATTGAAACAGAAAACGTCACTAAGCCATTATGCGCATGCGCGAGAAGATATAGCAACCACGCAAGAAATTATAAGATGGAAAACTATCATCAGCCAATATAATATATACTCATAAGACCTAGGCAACAAAAGAACTCAAAACAGAGTAAAAAAACATCTCTAAGACATCAGCACATTCTCAAAGACATTAAATATAGTTAGGAAATCAGAAAGAACTATTAAACATATTAAAAGAAAACTGATATACAGTGCTAACATAATATATAGTGATAATGAATAAATATAAACAATATAAACTATGAAAAGTGTATATGAATTTATGATATGTTCTCACATATTAAATACAAATATAAATATAAATATATATATATATATATATATATATATATATATATATATCAATTAGTGACAATTTGACAAAATATAAAAATAATAAAATATATATATAAAAAAAAAAATTGTGAATAGTGATAAGTGCGCAGTGATGAAAAAGACTATATAACAGATAAAAAATCTGATCATAAAAAATCAGTATTTTTATATCAGGATAAAGATAAAATATGTGTAATAAATCCTGAAAAATAGAATACGAATGACTAGTCCCATTGCTGATATCCAAATGGAAAATCACAGCCATCTAATATATGGGAATGCTGGTTTTAGAAGACATAAGATACACAATATATCTCAAAAGAGGCAGCGGATTATTCCAAGACAAAACAAGAACCTGTAAAGACAACCAAAAACAGAAAAGTAAGTAGAAGGATAAAAACAAAAATAAAACAAGCACCTCATACCTATGGAGACAACAATAAATACAAGAAATGAACATAAGGATAACATCAAAAAAACATTGGGGAATTTTACTTTGCGATCCCATACTTAAAAAATATCTTAAACCATCTCCCTCCATTACTTTTAGGAGGGCCACCAATTTGAGAGACGTATTAGTACATAGTCACTTTGTGGGGGACTCTGGCCAACAATACATAGATGGAAGTGGACCTAAAATGGGATGTAAACCTTGTGGACATTGCGTCGCATGTAAGAATGTGGATACAGCGACTAATTTTTGGAATTTGGATCATAGTTGTAATTTTGAAATTCAACACAATTTGAATTGTCAGTCTTTTGGAGTAATTTATTTTGCTATTTGTCCTTGCAACTTGATCTATATAGGATTAACCACACGCGAATTTCGTCGTAGAATACGAGAACATGTCTTGGGAATTATTCATTCTCGAGAAGTGGAGGACATCTCAACTCTTAAAACAATCCCAAAACACTTTCGTATCCATCATGATTCGAATCCATCCACTTTACGTTTACGTGCCATTGATCAGGTTTCTGTTGGACCTAGGGCGGGTAATTGGAAGAAAAAGCTTGCCCAGATGGAGGGTCGTTGGATCTATACCCTCAATACTGTACATCCACACGGACTTAATGACAATGTAAGCTTTGCTCCTTTTCTATAAAATTTTTATTTTTTTTTGCGTTTATTATCATTGGTATTTACTTGGCTGTCTTAGTTATTTTATTTTCATTATATTTGATTTTATCCTTATGTTCATTTCTTGTATTTATTGTTGTCTCCATAGGTATGAGGTGCTTGTTTTGTTTTTGTTTTTATCCTTATACTTACTTTTCTGTTTGTGGTTGTCTTTACAGGTTCTTGTTTTGTCTTGGAATAATCCACTGCCTCTTTTGAGATATATTGTGTATCTTATGTCTTCTAAAACCAGCATTCCCATATATTAGATGGCTGTGATCTTTGTGATTTTCCATTTGGATATCAGCAATGGGACTAGTCATTCGTATTCTATTTTTCAGGATTTATTACACATATTTTATCTTTATCCTGTTATAAAAATACTGATTTTTTATGATCAGATTTTTTATCTATTATATAGTATTTTACCAGTGCTGATTCTTTGGTCACGTTCACACATGCACTTTTTTCGTCACTGCGGTTTTTTTTATATATTTTATTATTTTTATATTTTGTCAAATTGTCACTAGTTGATATATATATATATATATATATATATTTATATTTGTATTTAATATGTGAGAACATATCATAAATTCATATACACTTTTCATAGTTTATATTGTTTATATTTATTCATGATCACTATATATTATGGTAGCACTGTATATCAGTTTTCTTTGAATATGTTTAATAGTTCTTTCTGATTTCCTAACTATATTTAATGTCTTTGAGAATGTGCTGATGTCTTAGAGATGTTTTTTTACTCTGTTTTGAGTTCTTTTGTTGCCTAGGTCTTATGAGTATATATTATATTGGCTGATGATAGTTTTCCATCTTATAATTTCTTGCGCGGTTGCTATATCTTCTCGCGCATGCGCATAATGGCTTAGTGACGTTTTCTGTTTCAATAACATTTTGCGTTGATAGTGTTTTTCACACATGCGCAGTTTGTTTATCATTACGTCCTCTATGTTGTACAGACAGTCCTCCATCTTATAACATCTCGCGCAGTTATTATATGTTCTCGCGCATGCGCAGTGGATTTTTGAGACGATCGTCTCTTATTTCACAACATCTCGCGTTGTCAGTGTATTTCACGCATGCGCAGTTCATCTATTATGGCGTCCTCCATGTTGTATAGATAGTCTTTATTATTTCCTTAATACAGAACCTGTGTTTTTTGTATTTCTATTGGTTGCTTGATATTTAAATAGCATTGTACCTCTGATGCATGTTGTCCCTTGACGAAGCCTTTTGTTGTAGGCGAAACGCGCGTTGGGTGGTCGCATGGTCTGTAGCTGAAGATTATTTGTAACAACCAGATTATCATATATTTTTTCTATGGCCTATTTTTTGCTATGTCCTAGCACTTATAGGTGTTTGTTTTGCATTTTGGGTATTTTAAATTTGTTTTTTCTGATAAGAACTATGTTTCTTGAACTTTATCTATTGATATACCCCTATGCTTAATGTTATTAACATTTTCATTGTATTGATATTTAGTTTCTCACATTTTAATGCTTCATATACGGTGCCATGTAATTTATCTGGTATACTGGTACACTATTTGACTTTACAAGTCTTACCCCTTCTATATGTATTGTTATATTTTTGTGATGTTATTGTAGTGTCCATGTATGTGTTTTTTATTGGATACTAATAAATATTTATGAATTTTATATTGGTGTGGATACTTTTCCTTATGTTTGTTAGCCCAGGCAAACGAGGTATAGAACAGTGTGACACTGCTGTGCCCTGCACATGTGGAATGCTGGAGGACCACTGTGAATTGTCACCATTAATAACAGCAGAACAGATCTCCCAGTGGCCGCACATTTTTCCGGGGAAGACCATTCTGTTGAAACTTTGCGGGTTGTGGTTTTATGGGACATTTTAAGACGCAGAGGGAGAGAAAGGAATGGGAATATAAGTTAATGCAAAAATTTCAAACTCTGCAATTTGGACTTAATATTCATGCCAGTTTCATGTCACACTACGTATGAACTGTGAGGGTCACAAATCACCACCCGATAGCAAACAGATAACAGCAAGAATTACTGATCCCTCCGTCACGCCCGTCACAAGTTTCCAGATTGTTTATTCCTTGACCTGTTGTTCTTCTCTACTTCTCTACTTAGATTGCATTTTGTTATTTTTAAAGATTCTAAGATTTAAAGGTCCATGTCTTTTGCGTATAAAAAGCCTGTGAATTTTCAGTTTCTTGTATAACACCATGTCTGAAGAAGAGAGGTAGTACTCTCAAAGCTTACTATCAAATTTACTCAGCCTCTAAAAGGTATCGCCTGATTTTTTCACTCTTCCACTACTTTCTATGGCTAACACGGTACAACATTATACTACTATGTATTTCACTGTAATTTTTTAGTTTTATATGTATTCTAGGGAAAGGGGGGTGATTTGAACTTTTAGCTTTTTATTGTTTTTTTTTTACATTTTTTTAAAATTTTTTAAAGGTTCTTTTTTTTTTTTACGATTTTATTAGCCCCCCTAGGGGCTTGAACTTGCAATCATTTGATTGCAAGTTCAATAGACTGCAATAAAACTGTATTGCATTACAGTTATGATTCATTACTATTCATTACTACATTACTATTGAGGTTGGTCATAGACCTGGCTGTCATAGGAATAGGTTGGGTCCCGCGATCTCTCAGCTCGGGAGCTGGCCTGCAACAACAATGGTATGGGGCCAGTGGGGACCTGGGTGGGGGGGGGGGGGAAGGAGGGGGGGACTCACAGTCTCAGCTCCTTCCACTTTGCCCAGGTCTTAAGGAAACGGGCATGTGTCCTGGATTTCCAGCTTGACAGTTCTTCAAAGCGTGAGATCTGATTAACTTTTTCCACCCATTCCATTTTTGATGGGGGATCAGTACTTAGCCATTTGCGAGGAATAAGTGAATTGGCAGCCGATAAAAGGAGTGAGATGAGGTTATTTCTCGATGGGGTATAGTATGCCGATTGTAGTGAGATCAAGACCATAGTTGGGCTGAGCTTAAAGGTCGGAGAAGAAAGTCGTCTAATCACTGATTGAATATCATTCCAAAACGGACTAATTACTGGGCACTGCCACCATATGTGCAACAAGGACCCACTCTGAGACTTACATCTCCAGCAGGTGTCAGAATCTGATAGATTCATTTTATGGAGCCATTGTGGAGTATGATACCATCTGGTTAGCAACTTATAGTGAGTCTCCTGTAGGCGCACACAGGTGGAAAAGCCATGAGAATTTCGTAATACCTGTTTGACTTGCTCCTCTGAGAGGACCACACCCAACTCCATTTCCCAAGAAGTTAGGAAAGCCGGTTTGTGTATCCGAACAGGACTGACAAAAGTGGACAGGACATATGATGTCTTGGACAAAAATTTATTTCAAGCTATGAGGCTTCGTTCGAAGGGAGTGAGATCGACTCGTATTGTGTTAGCTGTCAGCCAGTCCCGCATATATTTATGCAGGTGGTGTTTATGTAGAAAGGACAGCGGTTTGTCAGAGACCAGCGATTCCAGTTTTGTAAAGTTCACCTCTGCTTTCTCACCAACAGCCTCCAGCAGTCGGTGTGAAGTCAGGCGATGCCACATGTCTGAACAGGATACCTTCGACCTTCCCAGCCAATCTGGTACAATGCCTATAGGGCTTAGAGGCGAAGGGGAAGGTGCCAGTGTTTCTTTCAATTCCCGCCATGTTTCACAGGCGCCTAACAGGATTTGATCAATTGATTGGGAGCTGCGGCTTGGGGAGCCATACAGCCACAGGTCTACTTGGCAAGTCGGCCCAAATGTGCAGACAGAAAGTTTATGGAATAGTGAGGGTGGATCCGAGGAAGTGAGCTCAATCCAACGCTTCAATTGTATTGCTTTGTAATAACCCAAGACATCTGGCATGCCCATGCCACCCGCCACCTTCTTCTTCATCAAGAAACTTATAGAGAGCCGTGGACGTTTGCCACGCCAGAGGAAAGTGGAGAAAAGACTTCTTAATTACTTGAAAAAATACGGGAGGAGGCGTATGGGCAACATATGGAGTCGGTATAGGATCTTGGGAAGCACATAAGTCTGCAATAGATTTCGTCTACCAAACCAAGAAAACGGCATTCCTTGATAAGAAGCTAACATGGTGCGAATTTCCGTTAGTAGTGACTGAAAATTCTCTGTGTAGATGTGAGACGGATCTGCTGTTAGTTGGACACCTAAATATTTAATGGATTTTGAGGTCCACTTAAAGGGCGTGGAGGCGGATACTTGTAGTGATTTTTTAGGGGGGAGAGAGACATTTAATACCTCCGATTTATCTAGATTGGCTTTATATCCGGAGACTGAGCCATAGCGAGAGAGGAGTTCTACAATGGCAGGGAGCCCTTTCTCGGGGTTGGACACCATAAACAGAACATCGTCTGCAAAGGCGGCGGAATGCATAATTTGTGTTCCTATTTTAAATCCTGATATGTCTGGGTGAGCACGAACCGCCTGTAATAGGGATTCCAATACTAAAATGAACAGGGAGGGGGAAATAGGGCAACCCTGTCTGGTCCCATTCGTAATATTGAAGCTGGGGGAAAGTGTGTCATTAATCTTCAAGCGAGCATAAGGGGAACCATAGAGAGTGAAGATCGCTTCTATATATTGAAGGGGGAAGTTAAATTTTTTTTAACGTGGCTTTCATAAATAACCAGTCCACTCTATCAAACGCTTTTTCAGCGTCTACTCCCAGCAAAACCAGGCTCGAGCGTGTTTTCCTAGCATGGGTGATAACATGGAGTAAGCGATGGGAGTTATCCTTTCCCTCTCTGCCCAGAACAAAACCAGCTTGATCAGGGTGTAGTAAGGAAGGTAGAAGATGTTTCATTCTAGTGGCCAATATTTTCGCCCACAATTTAAGATCGAGATTAAGGAGAGAGATAGGCCTATAGCTACCACAGGAGAGGGGGTCTTTCCCTTCTTTAGGAAGCAACGTAATATGTGCTTCTTGTGCTTGGCAGGGGAGTTTTTTCCCAGAAAGCAGGGCATTACAGGATCTAGAAAGATGCGGTAGTAATTCTGATTGGAATACTTTATAGTATTGTAAGGGGAAGCCATCTGGACCTGGGCTTTTCCCTTTAGGGAAGCTATTTAGGACACATTTAATTTCTTCCAAAGAAATTGAGGACGTGAGTGTCGCAGCGTCTTCCGCCGACAGGGATGGCAGAGAGAGGGAATTAAGGAATTCTTCTATCCTATTTACTTTGCTTGTTGTAGCGGTCTCAGGGTCATTGGTGTTTAGGTTGTATAGCCCAGTGTAAAATGAGAGGAAAGCCGAGGTTATGTCTTTGGTGGATTTGTGTGTGTTGCCTGCTTGATCTTTTATAACCGAAATAAAGCACTTGGCCTTTCGTTTCTTAATCAGCGAAGTCATAAGCTTACCCCCCTTGTCCCCATGTGCATAGAGCCTGTGTTGGTAGTGAAGAAAATGTTTAGCCGTTCGGACGTTAATGGCATCTTTTAGCTTTTCTCGCAGAGTTTGGAGTTCAGTGCTTCTATTTAACTGTCTACTTGCCTTGCGTGTGCGTTCAATTGTCGCTATGTCTGAAAGAATTTTGTCTAGTTCCGCCTGAGTTTCCCTCTTGACTCTGGAGGCCAGGGATATGAAAATTCCCCTAATTACCGCCTTATGTGCCTCCCAAGTAATGGTGGGACAAGTGTCTGCATTAGCATTTATGGCAAAGTACGACTCCATCTGCTGCCTGACGGTCCCAACTAGATCTGGGCGATCCATCAAAGCTTCATTTAATCTCCAGCACCAATCCCTTTGAGGCAGTTCGCGCAGTGTTAACCTAGCCCATACTGGTGCATGATCGAACACCGATATAGAGTCAATGCGGGATTGCAGAGAATACGGGGCTAGATCTCTAGTGACAAAAATATAATCCAGTCTCTGATAGGATTGCCGAGGATTGGAAAAAAAGGAATAGTCCTTCACGGATGGGTTGTGCAGACGCCAAAGATCGACCAAATGCAAGTCATTTAGGTCTTGCAGGAGTCTACCCAGTGCTTTCTGGGGAATAGATGATGTCCCTCTAGAGGCATCAAGGGCAGGGTTGAGAGTGAGGTTAAAATCACCAGCTAGGATTATAGAACCTTCTGCAAAGAGTTCCAGTGTGCGCAGAGCCTCAACAAGCCAAGCCACTTGGCCTTGATTGGGAGCGTAGAAATTGGCAAAGGTGTATTTATAAGTAGCGATAGTGCCTTTTAGCAGCAGAATTCTGCCCTCGGAGTCCTCATAAGTTTGAAAACACTGGAAAGGCACTGAGGAATGAAATAGAATAGATACACCCCTAGAGGAAGCAGTGGGATTCGTGGAGTGGAAACAAGTAGTGAACATTTTTGTGGGAAGGCGAGGGATTTTCCCTGTCTTGAAATGAGTTTCTTGAAGGAACGCCACATTTGTGTGTAGCTTACGGAGTATGGTAAAAATTTGAGATCTCTTATTCGGGGAATTTAGGCCATGGGTGTTAAAGGAAGTAAAAACTAATTCGGACATGGTGGCTCTGAGACAATGTGAGTCCAATGGGTAAGAAGGGTGAGGGAGAGAGGGAAAGGAGGGGTATTTGAACAAACAGAGGTTAGGTGGGAAGGTTTGGGTAGTGAGACAACCAGACGGGGAAGGGGAGGGGTAGAAAGGGAGAAGAGAGAGAGGTGAGGAAAGCTTAGATAGAGATAGAGAAGAGAAAGAGTACAAGAGCTAGGTTGGGCCCAAAATAATGCGCCCGTCAATAGATCAAATATTTAGCGGCAACGCCTGACAGCCGCTAAGCTTGAAACACTTACTCTGTCAATAGACAGAATATAAAAGGGGATAGGGGAAACGGAGATGGTCCCAATCGTGACAGCCAACTACCATACCTTACAGGAGTGGTTGCGCACAGAGGCGTGTAACAATGGGGACTACATACAGGCAACAGTGTGTAAAAGATGTAAAGGTACACAAGAGATGTGAGAGTTAGAGATATCCTACGGACACATCTGGAAGGGCGGGAGGCGGACAGTATGAGAGTGCAAATAGGCTCAGGGATAGTTGCCATAATTGCGCCGAAATGAGCCCATGTCATATTATACAACATTAACAACAGAATCAATACAATCCGGGATTACATAAACATCTCCAATGTGGTTATACTGAAATCCCTTATGGGGGTCTATCTCAGCAACATAGTTAGGGTGGTTAGTGCACACACCCCTATGTAATAGGGCGGCATAACTTCCCGGGGCATCGGGAATCCCGGCACGACACCCTGCTATCCAAAGAACCCACAAACCCGTGTGTGAGCCCCCCCCCCCCACCCAACAACCCGCCCCCCCGATATTCCGCTGGTAGTAGTTAGTAGTTAGTAATAGTTAGCTGTTAGTAATGGTTTTTGTGGTAACCCCTGAGAGTTAGCGATAGGTACTGATTAGTGACAGTGAGTAATGATTAGTAATTGGCAGTTAGTAGTTAGTAGTTAGTAGCAAGTAGGCTTACTTAGCAAGTTCCCTGACGTGCCTAGTGTACACAGTGCAACGTGAAAATTTTGGTTTACTGAATGAATATACTCCCTACTAAAGTAATGAACCTCTTCCCCAACCTGGGCTCCCCCCGCCATCCGAGACCACGGGGCCCCACGTGCCTGCTCCTCCTCCAAGGCACCATAAACACATCACCGGCCCCGAAATCCCGGATGGGGGGCGGAAGGCCCCACAAATACAATTGTTAGTCAGAAAACCCACCCACAGACATGTATATCAAACATCTCAAACAGTTGGACATCTCAGTGAACTGGGGGAAGGAGGGAACATGGTAGAGAGTGACAGAGCTCCAACCACCCGTTTCCCGACATAGGGTGCCAGTCACTCCCACCGTGGGTGCTGCAGGGCCCATCGGGCACAAAGCAAGCTCCTGGGATAGGTCATGAGGGAGTGGAGGTTGTGGAAAGTATGAGGGGGTGTGGGAGGATAGGTCCAGGGTAGAAGGTACCTTCAACCGCCAGCAGTCCCGGATATGAGTGCAAGACATAGGCACTTCACTTCTGGGCCAGTCCAGTGGGAGGGAATGGTTCCACAGTGAATTTGCAAGAGGTGCCTTTCACACACAAGTCAGCTCCACGTAGAGGAACAGCTCAGTGGTAAGATTACCGACATCAAGTGGATTCTTGTATGTGTCTCTTCAAAGAGGGTTTCCTAGGTCTTGGCGACCTGAGACGCTGTTGCAGGCCTTCCTGTTCAAAGCTGGGCAGTGACGGCCAGGAGTGTAAGTCCTCCGGGATAGACAACCACGAGGGAATCTCCATAGGGGGTATGTCGAGCAAGGCCCAGGCTTTGGAGAGATCTTCTGGTGAACGTATGACTATCCTGCGGCCTTGCTTAAGAACAGACAACCCGAAGGGAAAAAGCCATGCATACTGAAGGCCTCTTTCCCGTAGTGCCTCCAGCAGTGGACGTAACATCCGACGCTTTGCCAGGGTAGATGGCGCCAGGTCTTGGTATAGGTGGATCTCTGTTTGGGCATACATAAGTGGTCTTTTTTCCCTTGCAGCAGCTAGTATAGCAGATGTGTCCGCGGAGGACAGCAGCCCGCAGATTACATCCCTCGGTGGGTCAGCAGGGGAGGGTTTAGGTCTAACCGCTCGGTGGACCCTTTCGATGTGGACCGAGGCTGCCTTTTCCGCACCCACGAGGGATACAAAGATGGCCGACATCACCTCTCTCAGATCCTCAGAAGCAGGAGGTTCCGGAAGGCCCTTAAGGCGCAGATTCCTCCTGCGGTTCCGATTCTCCAGATCCTCCAGAGCATCGTATGTTCTGTTCAAGTGGGTGTGATGATCGGCGATACGCTGTGCCAGCAAAGAAGAGTGAAGGGTAATCGCTGAGCACGCCGACTCAAGGGAGTCTACTCTTTTGCCCACGGAGTGTATGTCGGCCCGTATGTCAGAGAGCTCCACGAGCACTGGGGCGATTGCTTGTGCCAGAGCCTTGCGAAGGAAGGACTTGGTAATCATCCCGAAGATAGCGTCTGTCCGGTCAGTACCCGACGCGCTGTCCAGATCTGAGCCCTCTGCCGCGTCTCCCGAGTGGGCCTCTTCCAGCGCCATCTTGCGCGCCACTGCAGGAGAACGCTGGACTTTCTTGCGAAAGAATTTATGCACCTTCGCTGCGTTATTCTTGCCCGTGGGGGTACCTGGTAGTTCCCCGCTTCTTTCTCTCAGTGTCTTGCCCATTCTTGTCCTCAATTGAGCGTTTTAAGGCAAGTAGTGGCTTAGTGTCTGACGGAGCTGCAGGCTCAGACGTCCATCAGCATCGACGGTTAGGCTCCGCCCCCCGGAGGGCAAATTTTCTTGTCTCATTGGCAGAGTTCCTGAGGTGAGCTTTTTTTTTTTTTTTTTTTTTACACCATAGGAGGTTTTCAGAATATAATGTACAGTAGATAGAGTAAAATATAGCTTTTTTAACAATTATGCCATTCTGTTTTATGGATCTGTTACATTAATTTCAGGCACTCTTTGTAGATATCCTGAAGTGACAGAGCAGAGGGGCATAATAAAAAGTTTTATTTTATTTGCGGTAAAATTCCAATTTTTAAATGGGCAATGTATATGAGAATAAGGCTATATGAAAAAGCCAGTTTTTGATGCACAACCCACGGCTTATAAGGACAAATGTCACAGTGATAAAATGGAGATCGAAAAGACACAGGTTATGTAACTAACATGTAATGCCACTTTTATTTTTCGTTGTGTGTGCGGGGGGAAGGTTTAGATGGGAAGTGTTGTCTGACTGGCCTCACTGACATGGGATGTTGCTTGCAACCTCTTCTGTCTGGTCTTCAAACAGTAATTGCAGGGGCGCACCGTTAATGAGGCGAAGTGATGCGGCATTGTCTGGGGGGGGCGGCATTTTTTTACTTTCTATTTATCGTAAACCAGCCCAGGACAGGCCGCTTAAAAAAAAACAAAGCTGCGCGGTACCTGTCCTGGGCTGGTTTATGAGATCTCCACATCTCAGCACAGGCGGCGATTCAATAACGTCATCGCGCCTCCTACGCTGAGACGCGGACAAAAGAGAAGCATCTTGGCATTCTCTTGATGAGCTTCAATAGGTAGTCACCTGAAATGGTCTTCCAACAGTCTTGAAGGAGTTCCCAGAGATGCTTAGCACTTGTTGGCCCTTTTGCCTTCACTCTGCGGTCCAGCTCACCCCAAACCATCTCGATTGGGTTCAGGTCTGGTGACTGTGGAGGCCAGGTCATCTGGCGTAGCACCCCATCACTCTCCTTCTTGGTCAAATAGCCCTTACACAGTCTGGAGGTATGTTTGGGGTCATTGTCCTGTTGAAAAATAAATGAACTAAACGCAAACCTGATGGAATAGCATGCCACTGCAAGATGCTGTGGTAACCATGCTGGTTCAGTATTCCTTCAATTTTGAATAAATCCCCAACAGTGTCACCAGCAAAGCACCCCCACACCATCACACCTCCTCCTCCATGCTTCACGGTGGGAACCAGGCATGTAGAGTCCATTCGTTCACCTTTTCTGCGTCGCACAAAGACACGGTGGTTGGAACCAAAGATCTCAAATTTGGACTCATCAGACCAAAGCATAGATTTCCACAGGTCTAATGTCCATTCCTTGTGTTCTTTAGCCCAAACAAGTCTCTTCTGCTTGTTGCCTGTCCTTAGCAGTGGTTTCCTAGCAGCTATTTTACCATGAAGGCCTGCTGCACACAGTCTCCTCTTAACAGTTGTTGTAGAGATGTGTCTGCTGCTAGAACTCTGTGTGGCATTGACCTGGTCTCTAATCTGAGCTGCTGTTAACCTGCGATTTCTGAGGCAGGTGACTCGGATGAACTTATCCTCCGCAGCAGAGGTGACTCTTGGTCTTCCTTTCCTGGGGCGGTCCTCACGTGAGCCAGTTTCTTTGTAGCGCTTGATGGTTTTGGCCACTGCACTTGGGGACACTTTCAAAGTTTTCCCAATTTTTCGGACTGACTAACCTTCATTTCTTAAAGTAATGATGGCCACTCGTTTTTCTTTACTTAGCTGCTTTTTTTCTTGCCATATTACAAATTCTAACACTCCATTCAGTAGGACTATCAGCTGTGTATCCACCTGAACAATACAACTGATGGTCCCAACCCCATTTATAAGGCTAGAAATCCCACTTATTAAACCTGACAGGGCACACCTGTGAAGTGAAAACCATTTCAGGTGACTACCTCTTGAAGCTCATCAAGAGAATGCCAAGAGTGTGCAAAGCAGTAGTCAAAGCAAAAGGTGGCTACTTTGAAGAACCTAGAATATAAGACATATTTTCCGTTATTTCACACTTTTTTGTTAAGTATATAATTCCACATGTGTTAATTCATAGTTTTGATGCCTTCAGTGTGAATCTACAATTTTTATAGTCATGAAAATACAGAAAACTCTTGGAATGAGAAGGTGTGTCCAAACTTTTGGTCTGTACTGTTTATATATATATATATATATATATATATATATGCCGTTACATACTGGAGTAACCCTGGCAGGTAACGGCCTATTTACTTATCAATGCCCGCACCTGCTGTGGCCTCCTCCCCTTCCCCTTCTTCTATGGGACGCAGAAGGGGGAAGTGGATGCCGCTGTGAGCAGCCGCAGGCGTCGGTAAGTGAGGCCAAATGCTACTGTTATTATACTCTGGGGTATTTTCAGACCCCGGAGTATAATAATCAGAGACCCAGGGGAGGTGATAAACATAAAAACCAATGTTACTCACCTCGCCTGTGATCCGATGTTCCGACGTTACTCCCCGCAGGCTTCGGCCTTCTTTGGTGACGTCCCAGGCGTCACGTGAGCCAGGCCGACGTCATTATGTGGCGACGTCGGTCTGTGCGACATTGAAGAGGGCCAAAAGCAGGGAGTGTAACGGAGCACAGGTAAGTAACACTGGTTTTTATGTTTGCCATCACCTGGGTCTCCGATCATTATACTCTGGGGTCTGAAAACACCCCAGAGTATAATAGTTCATGGGTGGGTCACTATGGAGCAGAATACCGAGTGCAGGGGCCACTATGGAGCATAATACCATGTACAGGGGCCACTATGGAGTATAATACCGTGTGCAGGGGCCACTATGGAGCATAATACCCTGTGCAGGGGCCATTATGGAGTATAATCCCAGTGCAGGGGCCACTATGGAGCATAATACCATGTGCAGGGGCCACTATGAAGCATAATACTGTGTGCAGGGGTCACTATGGAGTATAATACCTAGTACAGGGGCCACTATGAGGCATAATACCGTGTGCTGGGGCCAATATGGAGCATAATACTGTGTGCAGGGGCCGCGGCGGGGCATAATACTGTGTGCAGGGGTCACTATGGAGCATAATACCATGTGCAGGGGCCACTGTGGGGCAGAATACTGTGTGCAGGGACCACTGCGGGCCATAATACCATGTAATACTGTATTAAAAAAAAAAACACCTACTCACCTGTCTCTTGTGCTCCATTGTCTCCCACTACAGTCTGGTTCTGCCGCTCTGGTGTTTTCTTCTGGCAGAAGTCCCCACCGCACATGACCGCTGAGGTCGCTGACACGGGACATCACAGTGCTGTGGGGAAGAAAACACTGGAGCAGCAGGACTGAAATGTGCTGGGAGACACTGAAGCACCTTCTCTGGCCTCATATTAAAAAAGTGGTTATCCTGGACAACCCCTTTAAGGTGGCACTTGGGCTTTATTAAAAGGTCTTTCCAGCTCACTTTTATTGATGTTCTATCCTTAGGACAGATTATATCAATAAGAGATCCATGGACCCCCCCCCCCCGATCAGTTGTATGGGGGGCTATGGCACCTGTTTATATTATACGCTATCTGTCTATAGTGACCGTGTGATGTAATTACAGCCTTGTCACATAGACATGTATAGGACGAGGCTGTAGATACATTACATGGCCGCTATGAGATGACTGACACTATGTAAACAGAGAAGCGGTCACGGCGCTTACACAGATACCACAGTTCATTCAAACAGCTGATCAGTAGGGGTCCTGAGCCCCACTGATTATTTTATTAATGACCTGGATAACCTTTTCATTAGTTAACAGCTGGGGCATTATTATTAAGGGGCACTATTTATACAGGCAGTGGTGAACCTAGCCTCTTTGCTGCCTGAGGCGGACTATAGAAAGACGCCCCCCCCATGCTACTAGTTTAACACACTGTTATCGTCGCACAATATACACAATACACAAAGTTATAAAACAGTTTTTAAGAATTCTTCTTCCTGTATTACTTCAGTATCAGATCAACAACACGGCATTAACAATGAAAGTAACTTCACACATCTTCTGCTTGGTGGATGGACGAGCCCACGTGGCCCCCATTCTCTATAATAGGAGCGCCGCAGATAGCTGAGTACTGGACTTCAGGTATCTTTGGCACTCCCATTGAAGTGAATGAGAGCCACGCGGGTTCGTCCATCCACCAAGTGACACACCTATATATATGGCTGCGGTCAGGCTGAATTCCCACCTAGTGGGGGGAAAAACCCAATTCTCAGGCTCAGTGGGGGTCTCAGCAGACAGACCCCCATCACTCAGGTATTTATCCTCTATCATTTAGGTGAATACAGGGCAGTAACATTTTGTGACTTACAGGTGACGTCTCTGACTAATCGGTCACATTTCCCTTCTCTTCCCTTTGGACAGCCATGACCACTTCTTCCAGCTGTGACTTGTCTCTGTAAAGGTTGCAACACAGACATCTTTGGCTCCTCACTTTTCCAGGCATCCAACCCACATTGTCCTCACCTGCACACCCATCCTGCTGCTACCTCAATTACTGTATAAAATATATGATATAACTCCCCATAATGAATACTCCTCCCAAGTGCATATTAATAATGTATGTGTGTACCCTGTATAACTAGTGCCCCTTATTAATAATGCCCCAGGTGCTAACTAATTAAAAGGTTTTCCAGGTCATTAATAAACTAATCAGTGGGGCTCAAAAACTCAGGACCCCTACTGATCAGCTATTTGAATGGTATCTGTGCAAGCGCCATGACTGCTTCTCTGTTTACATAGTGTCATTCATCTCATAGCGGCCATGTTATGTAACTACAGCCTCGTCCTATACACGTCTATGTGACTAGGCTGTAATTACATCACACGGTCACTATAAACAGACAGCGTATAATATAAACAGGCGCCATAGTCCCTGTTTATAGTGCCCCATTTACACACTATAATGTTCCACAGCAGCCCCTGCACACAGTATTACAGCCCGCAGCGGCTCCAACACACGGTATTATGCTCCATAGTGGCCCCTGCACACGGTTTTATTCTTCATAGTGGCCCCTGCACACAGTATTATGCTCCATAGTGGCCCCAGCACATGGTATTATGCCTCATAGTGGACCCTGCACTCGGTATTATACTCCATAGTGGCCCCTGCACTGGTATTATGCTCCACAGTGGCCCCTACACAGGGTGTTATGCTCCACAGTGGCCCCTGCACATGGTATTTTGCCTCATAGTGGCCCCTGCACACGGTATTATGCTCTATTGTGTCCCATGCACTCGGTATTATGCTCCATAGTGGCCCCTGCACACGGTATTATGCTCTATAGTGGCCCCTCCACTCGGTATTATACTCCACAGTGGCCCCTGCACACAGTATTATGCCCCATATTGACCCACCCATGAACAATTATTATACTCTGGGGTCTTTTCAGACCCCAAAGAATAATGATCGGAGACCCAGGTGGTGGCAAACATAAAAACCAGCGTTACTTACCTGGGCTCCGGTGCACTCCCTGCTTTTGGCCCTCTTCAATGTCGCACAGACTGGCTCGGAGTAACATCGGATCGCAGGAGAGCTAAGTAGCATTGGTTTTTATGTTCCCTCACCTCCCCTGGGCCTCCGATTATTATACTCCGGGGTCTGAAAAGACCGCAGAGTATAATAATAGTAGTATTTGAGGCTCGCGGCCTCACTTACCGATTCCCGCGGCCTCACTTACCGATGCCCGCGGCTGCTCACAGCGGCATCCACTTCCCCTTCTGCGTCCCACAGCAGAAGAGGAAGCGGAGACGGCCACGAGCAGAGACAGGGTAGGTAAATAAATAGGCCGTTACCTGCTGGGGATACTCCAGCAGGTTACAGTCTATTTATATATAAAACAAAAGTTATACTCACCTGCGATCCCTTGATGCAGCCACCGCCTCCTCTTTTTGTCCGCGACGTTTGCGTGTCAGCGTAGGAGGCGCGATAATGTCATGGTATCGCCGCCTGCGCTGACATGCAGAGGTCTCGTAAACCAGCCCAGGACAGGCCCCGCTCAGCTTTGTTTTTGTTTTTTTTTAAAGCCTGTCCTAGGCTGGTTTACGGTAAATATAAAGTGAAAAAATGCTGCCCCCCAGACAGTGACGGACAGTGCCACCTGAGGCGGCCGCCTCACTTCGCCTCATTAGCGTTGCGCCCCTGCTTGTAAGGCCCTAAAAGTCAACTTGACAAAGAGGACTTCTAGTGTAGGGGGCCTGCGGACAGCTTGCGTTGGCCTGGGCCTCGAAACATCATGAAAGCAGTCAGGGAAAGGCTGATTATGACCGCTGCCTCCCTTGTAAAGATAATACTCTTCAGTGTTCATCTCTATTGCCTATGGAGGTTACTGTACTGAACTCTCCAGGCAGCAGAGATCAGTGCTGTTCTCTGCGGCCTGTAATCTATTATCTTTACCAGGCTAACAGGAAATGGAATATCCCTTAAAAGGGTTATACACTTTCATTAAGAAAGGCCTTCAATTTTAGATTGGCAAGTTCCAACTGTAAGGAGCCCTGCAAATTCACAGTGTCGCAGAGCTCCCAGCATTGTTTACATGTTGGGCGCTGCACTGCTTACTCGCTGTTTTCTTAATAATGCAGTCGTGGATACTATAGCTGTTTCCTTTTTCAAGTGAGACACAGTTGCACCACCCACCCCTAACCGCTTCTATCAAGAATGTTCCATGGAGATGGGGTAGGTGGCCCTGGTTGAATTTGCACCATGGCTCACTTAACTTTAGTTACACCACTGTCATGCTCCTTCATGCGGCCTGAGTAGACGCACACCTATATACCTCTCCACCTCTGCACCACCAATATATGTTCAACCATACTCCTGTACCTAAACTCAGATGTCTGAATGAGCATTAGTCCTAGCGTGGGTGCAATGTATTACAAAGGTTACTTGCGGTGATTGCAGCATAATACTTAGTTTAGCCGAGGGCTAAACAATAGCCCTTGCCTCTCTCTCCCCCATCCACTGCAAATGCCAAATTCTTGCGTTTTGTTAAAAACCTAACAATTTTGAATATTTGGGTTGAATCTGGTTCCTTACGAACCAATTCTCCCCATCTCTAGTTGGAGCCAGTAGGTTTCAGGAGGTATTTGCAAGTATTATTCTGTTGAGGACAGAGCTTCAATATCACAAGCAAACCTCAGTTTTCAAACCCGTTTGCGTTGAAAATATCTTATACACATTGCCATTAAGAGTAGACTTTTTTAGGAATTTAGGAGTTAAAGTCATGGCTGTAAGTGTTGGCACCCATGACATTTTTCCAGAAAATTATTGCAATTATACATGTTTTATTATACACATGTTTATTTCATTTGTGTGTATAGGAACAACACAAAAAACTGAGGGGAAAAAAGGACAAATTGGACATAATTTCACACAAAACTTAAAAATGGGCTGGACCAATGGGCCAATTTTCAAAATTGTGGGTATATAAATTTGTTTCAAGCATATGATGCTTGCTCATAGTCACAGGTGGCAAGTAACAGGAGTGAGCAATATAAAAATCACACCTGAAACCAGATAGAAAGGAAAGAAATTGACTCAATCTTTGTGTGTCTGTGTGTGCCACACTAAGCATGGACAACAGAAAGAGGAGAAGAGAACTGTCTGAGGACTTGAGAACCAAAATTGTGCAAAAATATCAACAATCTCAAGGATACAAGTCCATCTCCAGACATCTTGATGTTCCTTTGTCCACAGTGTGCAACATAATCAAGACGTTCACAACCTATGGCACTGTAGCTTGGACATGGACGGAAGAGAAAAATTGATGAAATGTTGCAATACAGGTTAGAATTTTAAGCTGTCCTGCAGGCTCAGGGTGCATCAGTGATCTGTTGACATTTGAATGAAATGAAACGCTATGGCAGGAGACCCAGGAGGACCCCACTGCTGACACAGAGACATAAAAATTCTAGACTGCAGTTTGCCAAAATGTCCGTGAGTAAGCCAAAATCCTTCTGGGAAAACGTCTTGTGGACAGATGAGACCAAGATAGAGCTTTTAGGTAAAGCATATCATTCTAATGTTTAGCAAAAATGGAAAGAGGCCTGCAAAATAAAAGAACACAGTACCAACAGTCAAATATGGTGGAGGCTCAAAGATGTATATATCCATAAAAAATGCCGTCGTCACTCAAAAACCCAGTGTGACTGTGACAGTATGTTTTATTCTAATTTTCACTGGCTGGTGGCAACAGCAATATTACTTCTAATCTTACTGGTGCCACCAGTAGCTGTTGGATTGTGTACCGCCTGCACCCTCTGTTCGCCTGCATACTAGATTTCATAGCCATCTTGCTACCTCTGAATTCTGTTCCTGCACCTATCTCTTTCAATATTTAACTACAGGGTGGGCCATAAGTATGGATACACCCAGATACAATGGAAGTGGTTGCTGATATCACCTTACCGTTTGTGGCATATTAGTACATGGGAGGGGGGAAACATTTGAGGCCGGGTGACGCCCATGGCGGCCATCTGCAAAGCCGCCATTTTGAATTTAACTTTACTTTTTTCAATGGGAAGGGGGTCATGTTACACATCAAACACATGGAGAATTACACAAGAAAAACAATGGTGTGCTCATTTCTAACGTAGCTTTATTCATTATCGAGTTATTGACACGTTTCTTATTGTTACAGCCATTGACATGTCGCAGAGGTTAACTAACGAGGAGCGGACAGACATTGTTTTGATGTCTGGTGAATGCAGTACCCGGGTCATTGCAGCAGACTTCAATGCAAGAAACCCTACGAGACCACCCATCTCCCATGCCACATTAAGCAAACTGGTCGCCAAATTTCGTGCAACTGGTTCGGTTTGGATAAGCCCAAATCTGGACGTATGAAAACTGTCACCAATGACGAAATATCAGTGGCTGTCCTGGCAGCATTTACCAAGAGCCCACAGTGTAGCACTCGACGTATGTCCCTGGAGTGTGGCATCAGTCGAACGTCCATTCGACGGATACTGTGTACACACAGATGGCACCCTTACAAGATCCAGCTGCTACAACATCTCACCGAGATGTTTCGTCACTGATGTTTCGTCATTGGTGACAGTCTTCATACGTCCAGATTTGGGCTTATCCAACACCAAACCAGTTGCACGAAATTTGGCGACCAGTTTGCTAACTGTGGCATGGGAGATGGGTGGTCTCATAGGGTTTCTTGCATTGAAGTCTGTTGCAATGGCCTGGGTACTGCGTTCACCAGACATCAACACAATGTCTGTCCGCTTCTCGTCGGTTAACCTCTGCGACATGTCAATGGTTGTAACAATAAGAAACGTGTCAATAACTCGATAATGAATAAAGCTACGTAAAAAATGAGCACATCATTGTTTTTCTTGTGCAATTCTCCATGTGCGTGATGTGTCACATGACCCCCTTCCCATTGAAAAAAGTAAAGTTGAATTCAAAATGGCGGCTTTGCAGATGGCCGCCATGGGCGTCACCCGGCCTCAAATGTTTCTCCCCTACCATGTACTAATATGCCACAAACGGTAAGGTGATATCAGCAACCACTTCCATTTTATCTGGGTGTATCCATACTTATGGCCCACCCTGTATAGCATATCCCTGCATCTCTGTATGTTTATATACAGTGCCTTGCGAAAGTATTCGGCCCCCTTGAACTTTTCAACCTTTTGCCACATTTCAGGCTTCAAACATAAGGATATAAAATTTTAATTTTTTGGTGAAGAATCGTGAAGTGGAACGAAATTTATTGGATATTTTAAACTTTTGTAAAAAATAAAAAACTGGAAAGTGGGGCGTGCCAAATTATTCGGCCACTTTAAGTTAATACTTTGTAGCGCCACCTTTTGCTGCGATAACAAGTTAAAGAATTTTGTTGTGATCCATGCATGCTGTCTGCTGTTTTATATTAATCTCTGTCTGTCCTGATTTGGCATTTTAGTTCAGTGGTCTGTCCTTGATCTTTTTGCATGCATGAAGTTTAGCTGTTTTGTTGCCGGTGTCTGTCTGCTTTGTTTTTATGCTTTTTTATTATATGACTTGTATCTGGTTTTACCTCTGATACCTGTTATTATATTCTGCCACCTGTTTGGCCCCTGCACTTTTTGCTATATATTCTGATACCTGTGTGGCCCCTGAGCTTTCTGCTATATACTGTAATACTTGTCTGGCTCCTAGTCTTTCTGCAATATATCTCTATTACTTGGGGCCATGTGCCTCCTCCTACCTATGTTTATCCTGTCCTAATCCCTGTCTGATTTTAGCCTGTTTACCTGTCTCTCCTGGTTTTAGTCTCTGTTTGCATTATATGTCTTAACCTCTTTCTGTAGTGCTCCACACCATAGTTCTAACATTCCTGGTCAGTTGCTACCAAACAGGTCTGGTGGACTTCCTGTAGCGAATCAGATTCCAATATGGGGGTTAAAGGATGAAGACCAGGAAGACTTCTAGGATAACACCCTTTGAGGTGGTCCCAAGCAAAACTTGCTTGGTAGCACAGTGGGTCCACAATCCACTTATTGCCCACATTACAGATTGTTGTACATCCTGATAATAAAGATGATATATGTGTTTTTCCTCTACTACTGTTGTATCAAGTCATTTACCACATGCCCTTTCTGCACTGTCAACCTTGTCTTCTTCATCTTCACTGAAACTGATCTCTAGTAGTGATGTGGCATCTGTTGACAGATTTTTCACCTGGTTCTCTTCTTCCTCTTTTTGATGAGTTGGAGGAGAACAGTCTGAATTTTTTGAGTAGTAGTACAAGAGCAGAGGTAGAAGAGGAAAATATCATTGTTGGTGGTGGAGTAGTAATGGTGGGGGGTTTGGTGCTAGTAAGGGCACTAGGGGGAAATTGCTTGGCGGGAAATGTGAGGGTGTATAAGAATCCCATGGGGAATAGGATGACTTTGTCATGATTCTGTTGCAGATGGGACCTGGCAACCAGGTCAGGGTGACAAGGTGATATCAGAGGAAGAGCATGGTGTGAGCAGTGATAGTAATGAATCCAGCTGATAAGCAGCCCCAACGTCCAAAAATTGCCCATGACAGACCTAGGGGAAACTTAGCTTGGTGGTTGTGGCAGTGTCAGACATGGTTCCAGTGCTGCTGGTGTTGGCAGCAGCAGATATATGTGATTCTCTATTGTTTGGGATTTTTTTGTTAGTATTATTAAAGTTTTGCAAGCAGAAAATTAGAAATGGTCATGTAGGAACAAATCTAGGACTACATCTCTCCATAATCACATGAAAATGCATCACCAACCCATTTTTCAAAATAGAATTGGCACTAGCACTGGAAGATGAGCAAGACAGTCTTACTTACAGTCTCCCAATGATATTCCTTGTAGGCAGACCACATCCAAAAGGTCATTGTTATCATCAGCATCATCACTGTCTGTTTCTCTTCCTCTTCCAAGCTAACGCCAGTCATGTACAAGGGAATATGAGTCCAGCAAATAGCAATATGCACTCAGGCAGTTCTGCATCTTAACTTCCACCTGGCCAAGTTGTTGGCACTGAATTGTCGCCATACCACTTCGTGGATTCCATTGCTTTTTGCCAACTGATGAAATACACTCACCTCGATTTAGGATAGCTAGCTGCCATTATTTTCTTATATCGCCATGTGTTTGAAAATGTGGGCCTCTCCTGGGATATATCAGTGTTGGGAAACGTGAATGTCATTGTGGAGCAGTAGTTGTGTTATGGAAAATACATGGCTTTCATAGCCCATTGGGTCAATGATTTCAGGCAATGACCACAGTCTAGAAATGCAACAAGGTCAGCTTCTAGTATCACTCCGTTTGTATAGGCCCAGTTCCAACACCAGGCTCATCCACCTCCTCTTTGTTGGACCACTTCCTGTCTCCAACTTTGCCAGGGAAAGTCATTGCTTCCACTCCCACTCCCTCGTGTCATGGGTGTAAGTTGAAGTGCTTGCTGTGCAGTTTTATAGCTAGTGGGGCTCGATCAGAGAAACCACACACTGTGGAGGCGTTCTCCGCCTTGTCCTGCAGCAAGTATCAGGATAGGTCCCTGCCAACTACAACTGTGGAGTGTTGCGAGCAACAATAGCACAAATATTGTGATTTCACTGCAGTTGAGTAGAACAACAACTTGGGGGATATTTAATATACTTTTATACACCAATTTTCTGGCATATAAGGCATAAAAAGTCACAATTTGTTTGTGTAAATCGGATTTTTGCACCAAAATTTGCCACTTTTTCTGTTTTAGGCCACACACGCCACATTCATGGATGGGGGTGTGGGGCGTTCTGCTACAGTTATCATTTATGTCAGTTTACAATATGTTTTGGGTTTGTTTTTTTTTAAATAAATCCACCATTGGAGGCTCATAAGTGAAATGTAAACCTACATGTATATCACTAAAGAATATCAAAATAAATAATGCAGAATAATCCATAAAATATAAAATTTTGTTAGTTACATGATAAAAATCCAAAAACTGATCCCATAAAAACATCTAAAACCAAATAAATATAAAAAGAAGGAAAGAACATTATGGCAAACCATCAAAAATACATTAATCAAAACAGAAACATTTCATAAATGAAGAAGTAGACATGAATGATCCACATCATCAACAGAGTGTATGCAATATAATCCTGATACAGAGCCATTAATAAATATAATCAATCAAAGGAACAATGTCTAAATATGATAAATAAATACAAAATAGTAAACAAGCCTAATGCACATACATAATCCTAACTCATATAATAAATGAATATACCTAACAAATTTTTGGGCTTTTTATTATGATATTAATAAACTTTATATTTTATTGATTATTCTGCATTATTTATTTTGATATTTTTTAGGGTTATACATGTTGCTTCACTTTCAATTTTGGTCTACCCTGAAGTATGGGGTGTTTACTAAACATTTTATGGGTTATCATAAGTGAAATGTGACACCTTCTGAAGTCACTTGAGGAGGTCACCAGGGACCGCTTCCTTTAATATATATAATCTTGCAGGAAATTCTTACATGCTATGAGGGATGTAAGAAAAACAGTTTCTACCTCTTGGTCATTGTTATAGCCCTGTGAAGATGCAAGAACTAGACGAAGATGAAAAACTGGGTCTGGGTTGTCAGTGTGGAGGACCTGTGAATCCTAGAGAGGAAGAGAGGAGGATGACTTTGAATGCAGAGATGGGCCTTGATATTTCACAGCCAGAGGAGCAGGTTTATTTTATTTGTTTCAAGATGATGATAATGATAATGACCATGCTGGTTAAGAAGACTATACATGGCAGGGACTATACATGGCAGGCCCACACACTTGCAAGAATGGCAAGCTCCATATTTCATTGCTTACACAGTGACAAGCTTATTATTAGAATGCAGCAAAGGAATGAATCCTGGATTGCTGTGCTTTAACCCCTTAACACTATTTCACGTACATGTACGTCATGGAATGTGGTTAGTTACCGCATCCCCACGTACAGGTACATGACGGTGATCGAGCGGGCTCAGAAGAAGAGCCTGTGCGATCACCGCAGGAGCCCAGCTGTATCTGACAGCCAGGCTCCCGATGCAACAGCGGGGATGGTGACAACACCGATCCCCACTGTTTAACCCTTAAGATGTCGCAGTCAATAGCTACCGCAGCATCTTAGGTGTTTTTAAGTGAAAGTGCGGGTGGCATCGGAAGCGGGTGTTAGCTGTAACTGACAGCTCCTTAACTCCCAATTGAAGCTGAACTTTAATTGGGGGTTTTAACCCCTTGGATGCCACGGTCAAACATCCCGATTCTGCCATGTTGCCGCCCAAACATTCCCTCCCGGCACCCCCCGCAGTGAGATTGGGGGATGCCGAAATATATATTTTCTGCAGCCTGGGGTCTAGCCAGTGACTTCAGGCTGCCTGGAGTCCCCAGTACCTGGTTGATCCTGCCGGGGCCTCTGGAAGTCAGCCTATGAATCTGCATAGGCTGAATTCCTCTATAGACTGCAATACATGTGTATTGCAGTCTATAGTGCTGAACCAGCGATCAGTGCATCGCTGGTTCAGGTCCCCTAGTGGGACATTACTAAAAAGTAAAAAAAAAAAAAGTATGAAAAAATAAATTTATTTAATTAATCAAGTAAAGAAATAATGATTTTTCGCCATCTTGCCTTAAAAAATACTATAAAAAGTTATCAAAAAGTCACATATACGCCAAAACAATACCAATAAAAAGCACAGATCGTCCCGCAAAAAATAAGCCCTCAACCAACTCTGTCAACCGAAAAAAAAAATGCTACACATCTCAGAAGATGGCGATGCAAAAATAATTGATTTCTTTACCCAAATGGTTTTTTGTCCTGCAAAACTAGTAACACATAAAAAACAATATAAATGAGGTATTGCCATAATTGTTCCGAACCGCAGAGTAAAGGTAATATGTTACTTATGCTGTACGCTGCGTGAAAAAAAAAATTAAGAGGTAAAAAGCAATACCAGAATTGCTGGGGTTTTTTTTTTTTTTAATCCACCAAGAACGAGTTAATTAATATCGGTGTGTGAATCTTCACAAAAAACACAAAGCTGGACCCAATTTTCCTGCGCTCCCTCGTAGGCACTGCTGTAGCTGTGATTCCTCCAGATTAAATGGAATTAACTCCGAATATGGTTGTCCAAGGATGGATTTTTTATTTGGAGTATACAGATACAGCAATATTCGGAGTTAATTCCAAATGCATCAAAAGCTCAATGAAAAAACGCTGTGGGAAAAAAAAAAAAACTATGTGTTTTTGCTGCTTTTTATCTCCTGTGCTTTTTAGCTGCGTTTTGTTGTGCTGGGGCTAATCCTTAAAGGGGTTGTCCAGGAATTACAGGTTTCTGCAAGGAACCCGGGGAAGGTGAAAAATAAAATCCACACTCACCTGTCTCTGGTCCTCCCACCCCTCTCCGGTCCCGCGCGCCCCGGGGCTTGTTCCAATGGCAGTTCTCGCCACACGTAACCGCTGAGGTCTATCATCCGCCTCAGCAGCCTAAGGAAAGGAACCTGGATGTCACTCACATACGTCACCTGTGAAGTCCCGTGTCCCTTCCTTAGGCCGCTGATTGGCCTCAGCTGTTACGTGCAGCGAGGACTTCTGCCAGAACAAGCCCCCTGGCGCCACTGGACCGGACAGCTGTGGAAGACACCATGGACAGGTGAGTATGTGCTTTCTTATTTTTCACCTTCCCAGGCCTCCTTGCAGAAAACAGTAATTCCTGGACAACCTGTTTAACATCTCAATATACTGAGCATCACACTATACAATACAATTCTAGTATGTATAATGGTACACATGTACAGAAGAAAATATAGATAGATAGACAATAATATGCTGTATATACCTACATATATACCATATATTTACACACATACATTCATATACAATATACAGTATACACACACACACACACATACCTGTCTACAATCATACAGTACTCACACAGTAGCTAGCACACATACTGTAAACAAATATACAGATATATACATATTATATACATATTAAATATACATATTTTACACAAAACATACACTTACACTCTAGGAGCTCTGCAAATGCAACATGGCACCTGAAAACTATTCCAGCAAAATCTGCCCTCCAAAAGCCAAATAGAGCTCTTTCCATTCCAAGCCCTGCCATGTACCCATACAGCAGATTATGACCACATATGGGGTATTTCCGTGTTCAGGAGCAATTGTTTAACAAACTGTGGGGTGCCTTTTCTCCTTTAACCCCCTGTGAAAATGAAAACTTTGGGGATAAAGTGACATTTTAGTAAATTGCGATATGACACCTGAAAACTATCCCAGCAAAATTTGCCCTCCAAAAGTCAAATAGCGCTCTTTCCTTTCCAAGCCCAGCCATGTACCCATACAGCAGTTTACAACCACATATGGGGTATTGCCATGTTCAGGAGCAATTGTTCAACAAACTGTGGGGTGCTTTTTCTCCTTTAAACCCTTGCAAAAATGAAAACTTTGGGGATAAAGTGACATTTTAGTAATTTTTCATTTACACATCCCAATGTTAATAAAATCTGTGAAAAGGCTGTGGCGTCAAAATGCTCACTATACCCCTTGATAAATTCTGTCAGGGGTGTAGTTTCCAAAATGGGGTCACTTTTTGGGGGTTTCCTTTGTATTGGTACTCTAGGGGCTCTGTAAATGAGACATGGCAATAGAAAACTATTCCAGCAAAATCTGCTTTTCAAATATCTAGTGTCGCTCCTTCCCTTCTGTGCACTGCCGTGTGCCCAAACATCAGTTTACACCCACATGTGGGGTATTTCTGTGCTCTGGAGAAATTCTATAACAAACTGTGAGATGCATTTTCTCCTTTAACCCTTTGTGAATGTGTTAATTTTAGGGCTAAATGAATGTATTATAGAAACAAAAATGAAATGGCTAAATTTCAAATGTCTAAAGTTGGCATATTATCAGGATAGACTGTATATGCAGCTTGACGCAACTTTTAGGGAGACCAGTGCCAGTTGCATGTTTGCCCAGAAGGCCTCTCCCCTCTCCTAGTCCACTTCACTCAATCAGGGATCCACCACCTCACAGCAGGAAGAAAGTCAGTATCAAAGCAGGAGAAAATTGGCAGCACAAGCAGCAGCAATCCGTACAGTATCTGGAATTTGACAAACCAGAAATTTTTCACTTTGCAGCACCAAATGGACACATAGCAGGTAACTGACACGCACCTGCTACACAACCAGGTACAGTCTTATCTTAAGCACTCCTATATTCCAGCAGATCTTCTTCAATTTACTGCTGATGCTGCCTGCTACCTCTACACAGCTTCACATCATCTCCTGAGGCCTGCTCCATCTATTCCATGTTATACTGCTTCCACTCATGTTGCCACAGTTACCACTACTGCTGCCACTTAGTCAGACATCTCCTGACCTTGGCGCATCACGTTCTACTATTCCATACTGTTGGTGCCACAGTGTTGGCATTATAAAAAAAATTATATTAAAAAGTCTCCACCTCAAAAAACCCCATGCCATTAATTCTTATAATACCAATGCCATTATGAAGTTGCGTCAGCTCGCAACTGGCAGGCATATGACAATGTAAAACAAAACAATAAAGCCACCATTGTTTCTTCCAATACCAATGCCAAGATGTCCGCTCACTTTCATCTTCTGGTACAGTTCCAGTTTCAATGACAGCTGTAAGCCTGTGATGGCTGGCAGACCTAGTCATAGTAAAGTAACTTTTTAGGCTTACCTGTGGCAGGCCTCAATAGTTACATAGTTACTTTTCCATAAACTTCAATACAGTAGTACTACAGTGTATGGTACAAGTGATCTAATGAATGCAGATTCAAGATCCCCCTAGGGGTCGATTTAAAAATAAAGAAATAAAGAAATAAAAAACACTACTACTTTAAGTTTTAACAGATATTTAAAAAAATATAAAAATCTCCTCCCTTTCCCAAGATCACAAATGAAAATAAACAAAATCAAATATAACATATTAGGCCTCTTGTATCCAAAAATGCCTGAACCATAAAACTCTAAAATTACTTATCCAATGGGATGAACAGTGTAGCAGTACAAAAAAATTAAATTAGCGGAATTGCTGTTGTTTTGGCCATTTGGCCTTCCACAAAACATTAAATAAAAGGTGATCAAAACTTTGGACAATCCCCAAAATGGTATAAATAAAAACTACATCTTGTACCAAAAAATTGTCTTGCAAACCTCAGTACACAAAAACATAAAGTTCCAGGCGTCAGAATATGGCAATTTAAATAATTTTTTTGCTATTTTCAAAGTTTTGAATTTTTGGAAAAGGTATTAAAACATAACAAAACTATATAAATTTGGTATCGCTGCGATTGTGCCAACCCAAAGAATATGAGAAATGTAAAAACCTAAAAGAAAGATAATGGCGCAAATGCAGTTTTCTCTAACTCTATCACATTGTAGATCTTTTCCAACTTTCCAGTATTGTATGGAATATTAAATGGTGCTTTTATGAAGTGCAACTTGTCCTGCAAAAAATAAGTCCTCATATTGCTCTGTGAACAGAAAAATTAAAAAAAAATTATGGCTGTTGGAAGGTGGGGATTAAAAACTAAAAAAAATGGTTGCAGCGGGAAGAGGTGAAAGTGGCCAGCAGTTTGGTTATGAGCACAGTACAAGTATCTTTGATGCCCCCACATGTTTTGCAAATGAATTGACCTACATTTAAAGAGGTTTCCAGGATTTGGAGTAACCCGTGGGACATCTGGGGTGAGTGTACCACCTGTCCCGTTGCACTTTTCGTCCCAGGCTTGAGCTAGCAGTGCTGGAAGCCTTAAGCTCACTTAACTGCCAATAAGTGGCCTCAGTGGTTGTGGGTAAGAAACCAATTATGCATATGAGTGACATCACCAGTCCCACTCCAGTGACCGCTGAGTCCACTAATTGAGACCAATCTTTTAGCAGCAAATCTCTTCGGCTTACCACTTCCATGCAAACACACTGAATTTAAAGATATTGTATGTTATTATTTGACTGGTGCAAGAATTTTTTATTTTTTTTTAAATAGGCCATTACCTGCTGGATTATTCCAATAAGGAGACATTATACTGTGTGGGGTGATCAGTAAGGGGGGCATTATACCCTCTGGGGACCAAAAAAGGGGGCTTTATACCATGTGGGAGCAAGTAAAGGGATTATTATACCATGTGGGTGCCAGTAAAAGAGGCTTTATACCATGTGGCAGCCAGGAAAGGGAGTATTTTACTTTGTGGAGGCCAGGAAAGTTAGAATTATTCTTGCCAATAATTCAGTTTTCAGTAGCCCACCATGACTGCATCAAACACTGGAGAGATTGACCATTGGAACAGGAACACAAATAGATTAAAAGGCCATACCCCCCACACTTCCTTATTGTTTTTATAAATCATTAGATGCTCCCATAAAACAAACAGGTATAAACAAAGTAAAGGGTAACCATGGTGCTGTCATGGTGGCTACTGAAAACTGAGATAACGGTAGTGAAAGACTAATTCTAACTTTACACAACACCACCATTACAGAACCAAAAACTGGAGAAATGCCAAATAATACTCACTAGGGAAGGGACTACGGTCTGCAAAACCTTCCTACCAAAAGCCAAACCTAACAAGGATTAGACATCAAGCTTATAGTGTTTAAAAAGGTGTGTGGACTGGACCAGATTGCTGCCTTGCAAATTTCTTCCAAGGAAGCCGAAGATTTTTCCGCCCATTTTTCTGCTACTGATATGGGCTTTAAAGGACTTTTCCAACAGCTTTGTAAACCTCACAGATAGCTAATTTTAGCTACAGGGAAATAGAAATCTTGAAAGCCTTATTGCCTTTATTGGGACTCTGGATAAAAAGACTGGCATCAAGTGTCCAGGGCCTAGTTGTTTCTAGATAAGTGAGGATGCAACGATGAAAAGCATAGAATTCTTCCTCTTTACATTCTGGGATCTATGGAAATCTGTCAAAACATTAGGCAAGATGGCAGGATCTGTTTTCAAAATTACTCTGACACCCATGATGATAAGGTTTGGTTGAGAGAGCCTGAAGTTCATTAATCCCTCTGGCCAATGTAATTGCCACCAGAAACACAGTTTTAAGGGTAAATAATTTTAGGGAAATGTTTCCTATAGGCTTATAGGGATCACTAGACATTGTATTAAGAACCCAATTCAGATGCCAAGCAGGAGTTAAATTAGAAATCTTAGGCTTCAATCTGGAGACAGCCCAACAGAATCCAGTGATGCTCACTGAGACACACATCAAAGATTAGGGAAGAAATTTGCACCTTTAAGGTGGTTAGATAAGTTAAGAATCTGCATAATATTTGGTTTGGCTGGATCAGGGACTCTAGATTTTTTGATAAATTGAGATAGTGACTGATTTATGGGAGGCCATTAAAGTCTGTAAAGGCGATAAGGCCTTTTGTTGGTCTAGGATAGACCTACCAACCTCCAAGCAGTCAGGTGCAGGTTTTCCAGGTTCGGATGAAGAACTGGCTCTTAGAGAAGATCTCTTCTTGTTGGAAGAGGGAATGGAACTTTCACAGCCAGGTCTTTAGCAGACTGAACCAAGATCTCTTTGGCCAGTATGGGGCTATGAAGATGACTTGAGCACGCTCCTTTTGCAGCATAATAATAATAATAATAATACATTTTATTTATATAGCGCCAACATATTCTGCAGCACTTTGCAAATTGCAGGGTTCAAGTGCAGACAAAAAGGTGACACAAGAGGTAGAAGGGGCGGCATAGGAGGTAGCATTGCTTATACAATGGTCTAGCCATTTTTGTGATAAAGGTTATTTTCATTACACATAAATAAAGCTGTATGAGCTGTCAGCAGTCAGTGTCTTTTTATGTGCAGATGGTGCCAGGACATATAAGATTATAGTCCGATATGACATCATATCCTGTGGGATGATGCGGGAGCGTGAACAGTGGGGTTAGTTTTAGGGATTCTAAATTTGGAAGGATTTACATTAGGAATTGTGATAGAATAGAATAGTCACCATTAGATTTAGCTGTCAGGAGATCATTGGAGACTTTTGTAAAGGCTGTTTCAGGACAGTGCGGAATCCAGATTGTAAGGGATCAAGAAAAGAGTTAGTGGAAAGATAACGGATTAAGTGAGAATAGACCAAGCATTCCAAAATTTTAGAGATGAAGGGTAGGATCAGTGGCGTAACTAGGAATGGCTGGGCCCCAAGGCGAACATTTGACATGGCCCCCCCCAAGCCGCCGCCCCCCAACCCCCCCTCCACACACAAACCGCATTCCTGCGCACACTATTATGCCCCATAGTGGCCCCTGCACACGGTATTATGTCCCATAGTGGCCCCTGCACACGGTATTATGTCCCATAGTGGCCCCTGCACACGGTATTATGCCCCATAGTGGCCCCTGGACACGGTATTATGCAGCATAGTGGCCCCTGCACACAATATTATGCCCCATAGTGGCCCCTGCACACAGTAGTTTGCCCCATAGTGGCGCCTGCACGCAGTAGTTTGCCCCATAGTAGCCCCTGCACACAGTAGTTTGCCCCATAGTAGCCCCTGCACACAGTAGTTTGCCCCATAGTGGCCCCTGCACACAGTAGTTTGCCCCATAGTGGCCCCTGCACACAGTAGTTTGCCCCATAGTAGCCCCTGCACACAGCAATTTGCCCCATAGTGGCCCCTGCACACAGTAGTTTGCCCCATAGTGGCCCCTGCACACAGTAGTTTGCCCCATAGTAGCCCCTGCACACAGTAGTTTGCCCCATAGTGGCCCCTGCACTCAGTAGTTTGCCCCATAGTGGCCCCTGCACACAGTAGTTTGCCCCATAGTGGCCCCTGCACACAGTAGTTTGCCCCATAGTGGCCCCTGCACACAGTATTATGCCCCATAGTGGCCCCTGCACACAGTATTATGCCCCATAGTGGACCACCCATGAACAATTATTATACTCTGGGGTCTTTTCAGACCCCAGAGTATAATGATCGGAGACCCAGGGGAGGATAGAAACATAGAAAACACTGCAACTTACCTCTTCCTCACTCCGGTGCACTCCCGTGCGCTACTTCGGCCATCTTCAATGTCGGACCGGATCTCGCGCAATCCAGGTCGGCGTCGCGACGCATAATGACGTCGGCTGACGTCTGGGACGTCACCAAACAGGCCCGAAGCCTGCGGAGCGGCGGAGAGGTGAGTTACAGTGTTTTTTATGTTCGCTCACCTCCCCTGGGCCCCCGATCGTTATACTCCGGGGTCTCAAAAGACCCCGGTGTATAACGATAGCAGTGATTGTGGGGTTCGCGGTGACGACTGCCACAGGGCTCCGGGCCCCGTAATGTTCCGGGCCCTGTGGCAGTCGCTACCACTGCTACCCCGGTAGTTACGCCCCTGGGTAGGATAGAGATGGGTCAATAGCAGCACAGGACGGGTCAAGGAAAGATTTCTTCAGTAGCGGGGTTATGACATCAGGTTTGAAAGAGGAGGGAAAGATTACAGGTAAGTAGTGACGGCCGAGGACAGAGACTGCAGGAGGTGTGAGGGGAACAGGTCACTACTGCAGGTCGTAGGGCAAGAAGAAGAAAGGAGCTGAGAGACTTCATCTGTAACTTGTTCAAAGGATGAGAATGAACAGGATGAAGTGCTGTAGGTAAAAGGATAAATGCCGCCTGGGGATTAGGCAATTATTTCCTGAAGAATCTTATCAATTTTGTCATGGAAATAAGTGGCCAGGTCCTCTGCGCAATGGTCTGTGAATGGCGCCTGCACCTTAGGAGTTAGGAGTGAAAAGTTTCAAAGAAGCTTTTAGGGTTACTGGAGAGAGAAGAGATGAATGCTGTGAAATAGGCTTGTTTGGCGAGGTGAAGGTCAGAGCTATAGGTTTTGAGCATAAACTTGAAGTGGAGGAAATCTGCAGGTGTATGCTATTTATCTCCATAAAAGTTCAGCACATCTAGAGCACCGCTGAAGAAAATGCGTCTGTGGTGTGTACCAGGGTTGCGCCTCCTGCGTTGAAATTTTCAAGTGGAGGGGGGAACTGCCTCATCCAGTGCACTTTAAAGGGTTTCATTATAGAGACTGGTGGCCAGATTGGGACAGGAGAGTGAAGAGATGGGGTGCAGTGAGGACTGTAGAGTGTCTGAGAGGTGCTGGGTGTTAATCGCATGTAGATTCCTATATGTATGATGGATTGGTGTCCTGAGAAGGAGAGAAAGCACTTTCTGTAGAGTCCTCAGGAAGAGGAGGAAACACATGTCCCAGATTGAAGTTCCAGTGCTGACTTAAAGCGTCTATAGCTGCAGTGTTGTTTTTCTTCTCAAGAGAATAGAATACTGGAACTTTACTGTTTCTCTAAAAAGATCTATTTCTGGAAGATTCCGCAATACAGATGGAGGAGACCGGAGGATGGGAGTTGTAGTGGCGGTTGATGTGCCATCTTTTAGGCCGAGCACACTCACCAAGCACTCCAGTCCCGCTCCTGGGCCAGACACGTCGTGGGGGGTCCTGCGGCACTACCAGATGGTAGTGGTAGTAGTTGTTTTCCCTGGGGCGCTTCCAGTTGGAGAGGGGACCTCTCCTCTCTGAGCCAGTGTGATGGTGGACGGAAGGGCCCTGATGGTAAGCAGGCACGACTTAGGCAGCCAGTGGTAACAGTTGAACAAGGAACAGTTCTTATTGAAGAAACTGGAAACAGGTACAATGGCAGCTTCCAAATGGGGGTAGAAGTAATACAGTGTCCTATCCACCAGCCTTGGTTCTAGGAGGGTTCCCAGGGATACTACAGGTTCTATGACAACTTCTCCAACCACTCTGCCTCTCGTGCCTCTCCCAGGTATGGATGCTGGGGATAGTGGTGACACAGGGAGTCCTGACTAGGATCTGGTTACCTTCTGGTTAGGCCCGAGTGAGTACCTCCTGTCAGTGTCCTCCACTGTTCCTCCTGCCACGGTGTCCAAAAGTAAAGACAGCAGAACTCCCTTCTCAGGGCTGTCTCTGGGGCTGATAATATTCCTCCTGGAGGCTGTGTAGGTGACCGTTGGGCCCTAGTCCAATTTCAGGATGCAGGGATACCCTGCACCATCTCTCACCAACTGCACTCACTAGACCAGGTGTAGGCAACCTTTTTTGTTCGGCGTGCCGATTTTAATTAAAAAATCAAACATGAGGTACTCAGAGTGCCGGTCAATAATTGAAACTTTGATGACCCCTAAACTAAAGTCATATACCACAAACCATAACACAGAAGTGCTGCCACCAGATGCTTTAGGACGCATGCGTTTACTGCTATTTCCTGGGATGCACCTGTACTTTCCGATTAGAAGCAATTAAAGTAAATGTGCAGCCCGCAATTAGTGGTAAATGTATGCATCCAGGAGCATCGTATGGCAGCATCCTTATTGTGAAAACACGTTATATATTTGGAAACAGCTATATTCTTAGGCCACTGGAACTTTTAGTTCGATGTAAAATTGCATTCACATGGTGTATTTTTGCACAAAATGCCTGGGTTTTCTGTGCAAAAACACATCCTTAATACAGAAAACACACCGTTATACAGAATAATGTCCCATAGCGGCCCATGCACACGGTATTATGTCCCATAGCGGCTCCTGCATATGGTATTATGTTTCATAGCGGCCTTTGCACACGGTATTATATCCCTTAGCGGCCTCTGCACATGGTATAATATCCCATAGCAGCCTCTGCACACGGTATTACTGTATATTCCATAGCGGCTTCTGCACACGGTATTATATCCTGTAGCGGCCCCTGCACACAGTATTATATCCCACAGCGGCCTCTGCACACGGTATTATGTCCCATGACGGTCTCTGCACACGGTATTATGTCCCATAACGGCCTCTGCACATGGTATTATGTCCCATAGCAGCCCCTAAACACTGTATTATGTCCCATAGCGGCCTCTGCACACCGTATTATGTCCCATAGCGGCCCCTGCACACTGTATTATGTCCCATAGTGGCCCCTGCATATGGTATTATGTCTCATAGCGGCCTCTGCACACGGTATTATATCTTATAGCGGCCCCTGCACACGGTATTATGTTCCATAGCAGCCCCTGCACAACATATTATGTCCCATAGCGGCCCCTGTACATGGTATTATGTCCCATAGAGACCCCTGCACACGGTATTATGTCCCATAGTGGCCCCTGCACATGGTATATATCCCGTAGTGGCCTCTGCACATGGTATTATATCTCATAGTGGCCCCTACACAAGGTATTATGTCTCATAGTGGCTCCTGCACATGGTATTATGTCCCATAGTGGCCCTTGCACACAGTATAATATTCTTACTTTTATAATATTCCAATTTTCACCACTCAAAGGGCAGAGTCATGAACTGGAAGTGATAGATCTTAAGCTGAAAGTGAAGAGCAAACCTGAGAAACTTGAGCCAGGCAAATTGGAACATGACTGTAGGCATCCTTGAGGTCCAGTGTTGACATGAACACACCTTTGTGGGTGAGTGGAATTGTGGTTTGTATCATCTCCATCTTGAAGCACTAGTAAACAATAAATCTGTTCAGGAACTTTAAATTTGTAATAGTTCTGAAGGTGCCATTTGGCTTTTGAACTAAAAAAAAAAAAAAAAAAAAAAAAAAAAAGATGAGAATAGTGCCCTGTTTCCATTTTGATGGGACAGGGGACACGGCACCCAGAAGAATCAAGTTTCTTACCCCCTCTTCCATTCTTTCTTGAAAGAGAGGGGGTGTGCCTGCCTTCCTTCCTAAGCCCTGCCTCCCCTCTGATCCCTCTGATTTCCAACATGAAGCGTGGACACATTAGTGGTTTAGCATGCCTGTCACCAGGAAGAGACTCTTAACCCCTTCCAGCTCTGGCAGCTGACATCCCCTAACCTCTCAGACATGCGCTGGTGCTGCAGAAAGACTCCACAGTGATAAGGACCAAAGCCTATGCAGTCACCAGGGAAGCCGGTGAGTGCAAGATTGAGTGAGTGGAGTGAGTTGACCCCTGACAGTCGCACCCATGTCACATGCTTGGATGACCTGTAAGTGACATTTTCCTGTTCCTATTAGGGTCAAGCGTTAGTCTCTCCAGTGTTTGGTGCTGTTATGGTGGCATCGTGTAAAGGGGGCATTATACCATGTGGGGCCAGCAAAGGGAGGTTTATAGAATGTGGGGGCAGGGGGGCATTACGCAATAAAGGGGGCATTACGCTGTGTGGCAGCACCAATAAATGGGGCATTATACCGTGTGAGGACAGGGGGGCCCAGTCCAAAGTTTGCTATGGGACCCAGTCTTTCCTTTTTAAGCCCCTGGTTCTGAAATTCTGGTTATAAATAAAGTAGCATCTTGAAAGTTCATAAATACTGTGAGAAAGTGACAGGCAGAGTGCTGGAGTCCCGCTATATCAGTCTCAGATTTCTGACTTATGTGTGGTCCAGGACGTGTCTTGAATAGGCTTCAGCCCAGGTGTAGGTCCCAGGCTCGTTACTGGCCCATAAAAGCCTACAGAGCCTGCACTTCAGGGCAGATCCTGGGAGTGAGAGGAGGCTTCTAGGTCTGTCCTGCTGTACTGAGTCTGGTGAGACCTAACTCTGCTGTTTTGTTTGTCCGTGTGGCCGGAAGTAAGCCACATGTTAGAAGTTAGCCGCATTTTGTACTAGTTAGTGCTCGGACGAGCAGGAGTTTTGTTTTGCCTTTTGCCTGAAGTTAAGGCTGTATTTTAGTTTGCTAATTTTTTTGTACCTGACGTAAAGGTTTATTTATTTTGCTGTTTTTTTAAATAAACCTATTTGCACCAGAGCTTTGTGTCCCTGTCTCTGACTGGTTGAGTCCACACCATTGCTGCTACTGAGCTACCTCCACCACAATACCCATAGGTACACTTGTTGATATAAAACTATATTTCCCAACTGAATATACAGTAATGGAACGAAAAACCCAGATTTCTATTTTAAACTTCATTGACATGATTGAAATATATGATCTTGTCTTTGGAAATGTGGAAATTTGTGAATCTAATCCAAGACTTGCTCATCTTCACTTCTAAACCTATAAAGCACATTGAATGACTGACTGAGGAATGTTGAATGTTTAGTGTAATGACTGACCAGCAGATGCCTGTTTCTAGGGTGTTGAAAGGAATCTCTATAGCTAAACTGCCTGATGAACTTTGAGCGTTGTAACTAAATGAAAAATGCACATGTAACTGAAAAAGTATCCAGCACTTACCTATTTAATGGCCTTTTAACAGTTATCATTCCATCCATAAAGCCATAGTTAAGGTCATATGGCTTCTAAATTGCTTCTTTCAATTGTCATTACCCTTATACCTACATCATTAATACTGACATGTGAAATATTATTTCTAATTATGTGTGAAAGGCCAGCACATAACTTTTCTTCTATGGAAAACTGTGTACCTGTTCTGCTAATGTGCTGTAATATTGCAACCGCCTTCCCTGAGAGGAATTTTCTGAGGGATGTTTTTTAGATCTTTATAAAAAATAAATATATTACAAAGACTGTAAATTTTCTATATAGTTATAACAACAAAATGATACTCGAGGCCTCTGCCACAATTCTCTGTGACCCCACGGCTCCAGTGAATCCAGTACATTACAGCTTACTATGGATGACATTTCACCCCTGGGTGACAGCAATTGGTCTCAACCGTCACATACACACATGGACAAAATTGTTGGTACCCCTCGTTTAATGAAAGAAAAACCCACAATGGTCACAGAAATAACTTGAATCTGACAAAAGTAATAAAATATAAAAATTCTATGAAAATGAACAAATGAAAGTCAGACATTGCTTTTCAACCCTGCTTCAACAGAATTTTTTAAAAAAGAAAACTCATGAAACAGGCCTGGACAGAAATTATGGTACCCTTAACTTAATATTTTGTTGCACAACCTTTTGAGGCAATCACTGCAATTAAACGATTCCTGTAACTGTCAATGAGGCTTCTGCACCTCTCAACAGGTATTTTGGCCCACTCCTCATGAGCAAACTGCTCCAGTTGTCTCGGGTTTGAAGGGTGCCTTTTCCAGACGGCATGTTTCAGCTCCTTCCAAAGATGCTCAATAGGATTTAGGTCAGGGCTCATAGAAGGCCACTTCAGAATAGTCCAATGTTTTCCTCTTAGTTGTTTTTAGCTGTGTGTTTTGAGGTCATTATCCTGTTGCAAGACCCATGACCTGTGACTGAGACCAAGCTTTCTGGCACTGGGCAGCACATTTCTCTCTAGAATTCCTTGATAATCTTGAGATTTCATTGTACCCTGCACAGATTCAAGACACCCTGTGCCAGATGCAGCAAAGCAGCCCCAGAACATAACAGAGCCACCTCCATGTTTCACAGTAAGGACAGTGTTCTTTTCAAGATATGCTTCATTTTTCCATCTGTGAACATAGAGCTGATGTGCCTTGCCAAAAATTTCGATTTTCTGTCCATAGGACATTCTCCCAGAAGCTTTGTGGCTTGTCAACATGTAGTTTGGCAAATTCCAGTTTTGTCAGATTCAAGTTATTTCTGTGACCATTGTGGGTTTTTCTTTCATTAAACGAGGGGTACCAACAATTTTGTCCACATGTGTAATAATGCAGGGGGGAGGGGGGGGGGGCATACCTAGCAGGATACAGGAGAAGGCGCACAGTTTTAGGACTCCTGCTACCCTATACTGAATCTAACCTACAGTGTGGAAAAAAAGTATTTAGTCAGCCACCAATTGTGCAAGTTCTCCCGCTTAAAAAGATGAGAGAGGCCTGTAATTGACATCATAGGTAGACCTCAACTATGAGAGACAAAGTGAGAAAACAAATCCAGAAAATTACATTGTCTGATTTTCAAAGAATTTATTTGCAAATTATGGTGGAAAATAAGTATTTGGTCACCTACAAACAAGCAAGATTTCTGGCTCTCACAGACCTGTAACTTCTTCTTTAAGAGGCTCCTCTGTCCTCCACTCATTACCTGTAGTAATGGCACCTGTTTGAAATTGTTATCAGTATAAAAGAAACCTGTCCACAACCTCAAACAGTCATGCTCCAAACTCCACTATAGTGAAGACCAAAGAGTTGTGAAAGGACACCAAGAAACAAAATTGTAGACCTTCACCAGGCTGGGAAGACTGAATCTGCAATAGGCAAGCAGCTTGGTGTGAAGAAATCAAATGTGGGAGCAATAATTAGAAAATGGAAGACATACAAGACCACTTATAATCTCCCTCGATCAGGGGCTCCACGTAAGATCTCACCCTGTGGGGTCAAAATTATCACAAGAACAGTGAGCAAAAATTCAAGAACCACATGGGGGACCTAGTAAATGACCTGCAGAAAGCTGGGATTAACGTAACAAAGGTACCATCAGTAACACACTACGCCGCCAGGGAATCAGATCCTGCAGTGCCAGACGTGTCCCCCTGCTTAAGCCAGTACATATCCGGGCCCGTCTGAAGTTTGCTAGAGAGCATTTGGATGTTCCAGGAGAGTATTGGGAGAATTTCATATGGTCAGATGAAACCAAAGTAGAACTGTTTGGTAGAAACACAACTCGTCGTGTTTGGAGGAGAGTGAATGTTGAGTTGCATCCAAAGAACACCATACCTACTGTGAAGTATGAGGGTGGCAACATCATGCTTTGGGGCTGTTTCTCTGCAAAGGGACCAGGACGACTGATCCATGTACATGAAAGAATGAATGGGGACATGTATCGTGAGATTTTTAGAGCAAACTTCCTTCCATCAGCAAGGGCATTGAAGATGAAACGTGGCTGGGTCTTTCAGAATGAAAATGATCCCAAACATACCGCCAGGGCAATGAAGGAGTGGCGGCGTAAGAAGTATTTCAAGGTTTTGGAGTGGCCTAGTCAGTCTCCAGATCTCAAACCCATAGAAAACCTTTGGAGGGAGTTGAAAGCCCGTGTTGCCCAGCGACAGCCCCAAAACATCACTGCTCTAGAGGAGATCTGTGTGGAGTAATGGGCCAACATACCAGCAACAGTGTGTGCTAACCTTGTGAAGATTTACAGACAACATTTGACCTCTGTCATTGCCAACAAAGGATATATAGTATATATAAAGTATTGAGATGAACTTTTGTTATTGACCAAATACTTATTTTCCACCATAATTTGCAAATAAATTCTTTAAAAATCAGACAATGTGATTTTCTGGATTTGTTTTCTCATTTTGTCTCTCATAGTTGAGGTCTACCTATGATGTCAATTACAGGTCTCTCTCATCTTTTTAAGTGGGAGAACAATTGGTGGCTGACTAAATACTTTTTTTCCCCACTGTACATAGGCAATTAACATGGTTCTAGACAGAAGAAACAAAGACTTTCCATGCTGTTGCTGAAATGTATTGTCCTAGAAAGGAGATATACACTCCACCCTACACCACTACTTAAGGCTCAAATCTCAGAAACCATTATGTTTGCTAGAAAACATAATGCTCATCTCAGAAGGAAACAGTTTTATGAACTGCATAACACACGAGGGACTCTGATGACAAATCCCACAGAAATCTAGTAGGCACTGTACTTATTGAAGAGGTTGTCCAGGCTAAATAACATTTTCTAATTAGGTCGGGAGAGATGAAAAAAACTCACCTGTCCCCGATTATGCGGTGTCCTCCCAAGGCGGTCTGGTCCTGCAGCTCAGCCCCCTTCTTGCTGTTGAATTTCTCACCAGCTGTGACATCCCGACTCCCTTCTTGAGGCCGCTGTTTGGACTCAGCGGTCACGTGACTGCTGAGGCCAATCAGCGGTCTCAGTGGCCTCAGGAAGGGAACCAGGGACGTCACAGGTAGTGACATCCCCAGTTCCCTTTTTGAGGTCGCTGATTGACTTCAGCTGTCACATGCGGCAGGTACTTCCGCCGGAAGACAACAACGGAGCTGCAAGACCGTACCGCGTGGTTTTCTTTTATTTTTTTTACCTCCCCCAGCCTAATTATTGAATACAATTTTATCCTGGACTGTGAGAAGGTAAGTAAAGGGGGGAATTTATCTATAGTGAAGGGTATACAAGGCGGGAAAAGCATATATGACACCTTCCTCCCCTGGAGACTGGTGAGTAAGATTGTTTATACATCACGGTTTGCGGGTGCAGCCCCCTCTTGGGACTTGAACACAGCAGCACGTTTTATCAGCGTACGCTCTGCACCCTGGTCAATCTCACCTGCATTATTCTGGAGAGAGTGGCCAGGGAGGGTTTTGCATGGCTGGAGGCCTCCACAGCTTCTGCATCCCAAACGATACTGGATATCAGCATCAGTGGGTATTCTGATGTGGTGCCCCTGACCCTGGCTCCCTTACCACTGAGGCCTGCTCCAGTCGTTCGTGAGCTCAGAACTATGGCAGAGCAGTGCCCGCACCTGGTGGTCAAGCGCATACCCTCACTGCCACATGCTGACTGGTACGACAATGGGGGACCTGTCTGTTCATTAGCGCAGGTCGTGCTGGCTGCAGCAATCTCTGATGCTGTACCGAGGCCTCCAGGGGTATAGAGGGTAGTGCTGGAACAGCTTTTCTAGGGAAGCTGAGTCCTGGGGGAGGGTTGTCCTTGTGTCCCCTTCTCCTTAAGAAGGCCCCCAATGACTGGGAATGGTGGAGTGTTGCTTACCCCAGTGGTGAGAATTGCTCATTACAAGCCCCTGTGCAGATTCATCAGGACCCTGCAGTTTTGCTCCCTGCCCCTGTTGTGGTGGATAGCGCAGCAGTGGGAGTGCCCAAAAGGTCTATACCTACCACCACTGGAGGCAGTGCTGGTGAGAACCCCCTATGACTTGATTGAGGGATTATGGAGGGGGCGTCACTGGCATACCCCCAACTGTCTCAGATTTAGCGGGACAGTCCTAGATACCGGTTTGTGTTCCGCTGTTCTGGTTGGCAGGAGGTATGTCCCGGCTTCAAATCTTCTGTGTCCAGAGGATGCAGATGATTTGAATACAGCGGTGAAGCACAAGTCTTCCGCTCCCTGCTTCACCACTGTGCCCCTGTGTGCTCCACCCCAGGAGCTGTAGGTGCAAAGTGATGACATCATGCACACTGCGTCTGCAGCTCCCTGAACTCTCTGGGAGCAGACACGGCTGACAGAACAGTAGCGGAGCAAGGAGAGGTGAGTATCAGTGTTTTTTTATCTTAAAGTTTGGGGCAGATGAAGGGGGGATGTTAAACTTGGGGCTGCTGGAGGGGGCCATTAAACTGGGGGCAACTGGAAGGGGAACATTAATGTCCGCCTCTAGTTGCCCCCAGTTTAATGTCCCCCTCCAGCTGCCCCCAGTTCAGTGTCACCCTCCAGCTGCCCCATAGTTTAATGTTCCCCTCCAGTTGTCCCAGTTTAATGTCCCCCTATAGTTCCCCCAGTTTAAATTGGGGCACCAGGAGAGGGACTTTACACTGTGGTGGCAATTGGAGGGGAACATTATAATGTGGGAGCATATAATGTTAGGGTGACTGCAGGAGCATTATACTGTGTGGGGTCACAAAGAGAAATGGATGGGAATATGTGGAGTCAATGTAGAAGTGGGTGGGGCTAAATATGCGCACATTCTGTCCTTACCTCTACTGTTCTTTAAACGTTGGGAGGTACGCACTGGCTACCTGGGGTGGGCAGCTTTCCAGGAAAAGACACAGGTACTGTGTACACTGTTCCATTTCCCCGATATTCTATGATGTCAGTTCTGGGAGGTCCTCACTGTTGGCATTCTCGTACTCGCCACCATTCCCTAGTTTCTCATTCCAGGTCCAGAGACGGTTTTTCCTGCAGCAGATTGGCCACTTCCGCTACCTGCTTGTGTTGTTCATTGGCTGACAGTCAGCTTGGAAGCAGTGCTTACCAGCAGGAGATGTACCCTCAAAATCTTCAGCTTGCGACTGACGTGGACTGCACCGCCACAGACAACAGCTTCACAATCTTTGGCCACCACCGTCACAGATACCTCTCTCTTCAACTGGAGCTACAGCAGTAGTGGGGTAAGGTGGTTTGGTTCAGGCTTTAAAAGTTATCATTGATAAGTTTGAATCTATTGCTCTGTTGGATCAGAAAGTGTTGCCCCAGGGATGGTTATGACCCTGTCTGAGTGGTCGGCAGTGGAGAGATGAGTTTGTAGACATTTGGATCCTGATGTCTCCTGAGCAGGTGATGGTCGACAAGGAGCGACTTTTTGAAAAAGGGGTGAAGCGCAAAGTGCGCATAGCAAAAACATTTAGTAATTGGTTACAATATTTTGCTGTGTTAGCTCACATAATCTGCCAGCGGTCTCCGGAGAGCTTTGTGGAGTTATTTGTTTATTTGAATACCATACATAGTGCCTACAAGCTGCATGGTGGTTCTGCTTGGTGGCGTTATAATGGTGAGTTTCAGTGGTGTTCGACTGTGAGTCCATTGGTTGGTTGGGCTACTAAAGTGACCGACATGTGGATGCAACTTATGATGTTGCAAAGTCTGACACGTTCCTTTCAGTCTACGGCCATTGACTCTGGAGTCCCTTCTGGGTCAGCAGCACATAGGCCAAATGTGACCTGTTGGTAGTACAAAGAGATCATTGCCGCTTCAATGCAATTTGCAAGTTCTAGCCTGAGTGTTCCCTTGGTGGTGGGGCAGGGCGCATGAAGCAATTTGTTGCATTCAAAAGGCCAAGCAGCCAGCCAAATTGGGTTCTGCTGGTGGATTGGAGAACTCCTAGTCAGTGTTCACATGATGTGTGTGTCTGGAGTTGTATCCCAAGAAGCCATAGGCCCGAATGTTAAATAAGTGTTTCTAGAACATTTTTTTCATCCCATATGAACCTGGGTCTTGTGCTCAGTTTGAGGACAATTTAGAGTCCATTTCAGAGCACATTGAGGTGGTTCGGGAAAAAAAACTATATAGAATAGAATTGCTGGCCCCTTTTTGTCCCCTCCATACTCCAATCACCATGTCTCCACTTTGGGCATAGTGCCCAAGAAGAAGGTTGGTAAGTTCAGGTTGATTCACCATTTGTCCTTTCCGAAGGGAGAATCGGTGAATGACAGTATTCCCAAAAACAATGAAACATTGTCGTGTATCATTTTGAGCAGCCATGATGGTGCGTAGGGCAGGACTGGGCGCTTTATTGAGTTGGCTTTTAATTTGCTGCTGGTGTTTTCATCTTTTTGTTTGTGTGCCTTTTTTGCCGAAGTTGTTGTTGTGTGGTCTAAAGGTGTTCCTCGCCTGCTATGGAGAGGGTCTCACAACCTGGCCATGATCAAGCGTGCTAGAAAGGTTTAAAATGTTAGAATTTCCTGTTATGTTCAGAGCAAAGGTGGAGTGATGGTGCGTTATTGCATGTTGGAGAGTGATAACAAGGACATTTTGTCAGCGGATGGAGTTCACCTTAACCCCATTGGCCAGGACATATTTTTAACTGGTCTACTAGATAGAATTGAAGAGGCTCTTTTGCTGTTGGGTGGGGTGGTGGCACCGCGTAGGGGTACATGCCTAGATTGCGGCAGTATTGTGAGTGTACAGCTGGCCGGTCAGCCTTCATCTAGAGTGTAAGGTATGCCTGCAATACGGTTGTGTGGGACTTTCTGCTAACGCACAAAGTTTAATAAAGCTGTGACCTTCTCTTGGTTCTTAAGTAGTTTAAGTAGCATATTATTTGCTATGGTTATACTGTTCAGATGTCAGATTTAGTAGCCGCCTAAGGGCTCATGAGGGAGGGTGCATTTCTCGTAGTCCTAGACACCATGTATGAGTTTTGCTCCTCTTCCCACCCATATCTACACCAGACCTCTAAACCTGGTTGTCTACTTTATTCTTACCCACTCTGACTGAGGAAGACTGTGTCTCCCTTAATACCCCCATAACCACGGAAGAACTATTCAACACCATTCAATCACTTTCCAACTCCTGCAGTCCTGGTTCAGATGGCTATACAGCCTTATATTATAAAAAAGTCACCTTCATTTGCTATCCTTTTGTAATTTAATCCTATCAGGGAATACCCCTCCCTCTTAATTCTTTCAAGCCAATGATACTCAAACAGGAAAGGACGAGTCACACTGCTTTAATCTCCGCCCTATTTTGGTACTAAACACTAACTTCAAACTATTCACAAAAATCCTTGCCAATAGACTAGCTTGTTATAAGACAACCCTAATTAATCCAGACCAAATAGGTTTCATTCCTACCTGACAGTCAATGTATAATATTCGATTAGCCTACAACATTATTTCTCATGATTTTATTGCAAAGAAACACTGGTAGCTCTCAGCTTGGATATTCAAAAGCGTTTAACTCTGTGGGCTGGGAATATCTTCATCAAGTTCTCATACATGTAAGCATTAAGGAGTCCCTTTTTATTGGCCATATGCTTACCATACGTTCCCCACAAAACAGAGTTAAATTCCTAGGACATTTTTTAACAATTTATCCAGAAAGGGACTAGACAAGGATGTCCCCCTATTCCCTTTATTTTCCATCCTGGTGCAAAGTGTCCATCTACCTTGGGAAATCTCAGGATATCGGTTAGGCAGATAGAAATTAAAACTCTGAATATACGCTGGCAGCATGCTTTTATTTCTCATCCAACCATTGATCTCTCTACCCAACCTAATGCTTACGCTCACACATTTTTGTTCAAATTCAGGACTTATTGTAAACTCACAGAAATCTGTTATGCTCAGTGTTAATCTACCATAAAACACAATAGACTCAATTCAACACAATTTTGGATGGGCAAAGTCGCACTTGAATTATTTTGGGGTAGAGCTCCCCAATAACTCCACTAATATATATCTTTAAAATTATCCCTCAACCCCCCCCCCCCAAAAAAAAAAAAAAAAAAAAAAAAATGACTGCCATTAGGAAACCTTTGGAAGACTAGTCCAGATACCACATTTCTTGGCCAGGCCATCTCACAGTAATCATGATGACGATTCTGCCCAAAATAATATAGCTTTTCAGAGCACTCCCTATCAAACTTCTCCTATGGACTCTCTCCTACATACAGAAAATGCTTGCCAAATTTATCTGGGCTAACAGGGGAACGAGAGTAGGTAAAGCTACCCTACACAGAGCCAAATCAAATGGCAGCCTTAGTTTACTTGATCCAAACTATATTATTACGCCTCACAAATCTCACAAATAATGTCTTACAATTGCAATCCACACAAGATCAAAACTTTGAGTCCCTCACTTCATCTCCCAACTCCCCTTTAGCATTAGTGTGGTCCCCTAATCTCAAAATGTCCCTCCCTATGGTTGCAAACAAAATCACTAAACATTCCGTGACACTCTGGTTAATCTCTTGGGGACACAGCCTAAGAGTTCCTTAAGGATCAGGGCTCATTTTTCAAAACTAAGATCAGGGCTCATTTTTCAAAACTGACATGTCACTTTATTGTATATGGCAATAACTTTGAGACGCTTTAACTTACACAAGTGATTTTGAGATATTTTTGACACATTATACTTCATGTTAGTGGTAAACCACTGATCAATATTTTTGTATTTATTTATAAAAATATAGGAAATTTTATGAAAATTAGTAAAAAAAAAATCGCAATTTTCAAAATGTGAAATCCTCTGATTTTCAGATAGTCATACCACCCAAATACATTAATAAATATTATCTACTATATCTCTGCTTTATATTGGCGTTATCTTTAAATTGTCCTTTAATTTATTTTGGACATTTTAAAGCTTACAAGTGTAACAGCGATCTTCCAGATTTACAAGAAAATTAAACTAATTTTTTAGGGACCACTTTAGTTCTGAACGTATTATAAAGGCCTATACACTATATTACAAACCCACATAAATCACCCCATTTTCAAAACTGCACCCCTCAAATAATTCAAAACCACATTTGGGAAGTTTAGCCCTTTAAAGGGAATCTGTCAGGTCAATCTGGGACACTAAATCACCCACAGGTCCTTATAGACCAGGGGTTTAGTGTCCCAAATTTCCCTGCTGTAATGCAATCCGCAGGTGCATTAAAAAAAAAAAAACCTTTATACTTACCTAGAGAAGGGAACAATGAACGCTGTTCAGCCGAGAACAGTCCGGCTTATTCATGAGCTTCTTTGTTGGAACGTCTCCACCATGCTCCCGGCGTCTGCGCTGTCCTTCAGTGAAGCCGAAGATGGATTCCCCGGCTTCACTGCGCAATTTCCGGAGGTGCAGGGCATGCGTACTGAAGCCGAGGTGTACTCCTCTGGCTGCATTGAAGAACTGCGCAGGAGTGGGGAGTACAGTGGCAGGGTGAGTATAAAACTTTTTTATTTTTAATGCTGCCATGGATTGCATTATAACAGGGTGATTTGGGGCACTAAACCCCAGGTCCATTTGGACATGTGGGTTGTTTAGTGTCTCAAATTGCCCTGACAGATTCCCTTTAAGCATTTCACAGTAATTAAAACAATATGGAGGTGAAATTTAGACATTTCATTTTTTTCAATAATACATTCATTTATTCCTAAAATTAACATATTCACAAGGGATTAAAAAAAAATGCATCTCACGGTTAGTTATGCAATTTCTACTGAGCACAGAAATACCCCACATGGGGGTGTACACCGATGTTTGGGCATACGGCAGCGTGTGGGAGAGAAGGAGCACTACTGGGTGTTTAAAAAGCAGATTTTGCTGGAATAGTTTTTAGGTGCCATGTCTCATTTACAGAGCCCCTAGAGTACAAATTCAATGGAAACCCTCAAAAAATTACCACACTTTGGAAACTACACCCCTCACAGAATTCATAAAGGGGTATGGTGAGCATTTTGACCCCACAGCCGTTTCACATATTTTGGGATCTGTAAATGAAAAATTACTAAAATGTCACTTTATCCTCAAAGGTTTTATTTTCACAAAGGGTTAAAGGAGAAAAAGCACCCCACAGTTTGTTAAACAATTGCTAATGAACACGGCAATACCCCATACGTGGTCATATTCTGCTGTGTGGGTATATGGAGGGGCTCAGAATGGAAAGAGCGCTATTTGTCTTTTGGAGTGCAGATTTTGCTGGAATAGTTTTCGAGTGCCATGTCATATTTGCAGAGCCCCTAAAGTACCAGTACAATATAAAAAAAATTTAGAAATTACACCTCTCAAGGAATTTCTCAAGGGGTATTATCATTTTTAGCCCAATATTGTTTCCTAAAAATTAATGTACAAAGTGAAAATTGAAATTTTTAAAGAAATATGCCATTTCAGTGTCCAACATGTTGTGCCCACTTTGTGTCATCAGAGACATGAACTCCTAAAACTTTTTAGTGTTTTATCCCGGTAACAAAAAAGTTGTATATCTGGGCATAAACTGCTGGCTAGCACAATAGGGCTCAGAAGGGAAGGAGCACTGCATTTTTTAGCTTTTGGATTATAGATATAGAGGGAGTTTCTGGATGCCATGTTGTTTTTGCAGAGCCCCTGGAGGTGGCAGTAAATTGGAATTCCCTAATCAGTGTCCCCACTTTGTAGGGACAATTTAGGGTCTCTTGGTTTTTGGACGCCATGTCACATTTACAGTCTAAATCTTTGCTTCAAAAGCACATAGTGCTCCTTCACATCTGCACTGTGCTGTGTACCCAAACTAAAGTTTATGCCCAAATGTATGACACTGTGCGGTGACCAGATGGAAGGTAACGCTGCAGTTGGGATTGCGGGGTGCAAACAGCGCAGACTTGTCACGGTCTCTGGGCACGAGGGCGCAGCGCTGGTGCTGTCCCACGTTACCACCACTGGTACCGGTGATGAGGGGGCTGCACAAATGTTGGTGGTGATTGTTCCCCCGGGGCGCTTCCCCTATACTGTGCCGACTGGTGGTGTTTGGGGCGCCCTGATGTTGTCGGTGCAGAGTCAGACACAGAAACGGTTGTAAAGTTGAACTTTTACTTCCATGGGTGTGGAGGCACAAATGCTTAAACAGTTTCTTCAATACAAAACAACGGGGTACGCCTGGTGACACAGCAAAGTCCTGGGGTGCAGGGTAGACTTGATGAAAGGTGTTCCTAGCCCCTTATACTTCAGTGTTACAGCCCTGAGGTGCATCTGGGCTCCTATTTGGCACATAGGAGGATGCCCACCACCATACTAGTACATAATATTCCCCACTCACGTTATGTGGTCCTGATAGCTCAGAGTTTCGGGGTGCAATACTCAGGGTGGCAGGATATTCCACAGGTCTGGCCTTGGCCCCTGGATCCTGTGATACTTGCTATGGAGCACGTGTTCCAGAATGTTCTCTCCACAGTCTCATGCTGACAAGATAATGATGCTTGACTTCCTTCAGGGCGATGGCTAGGCAGACAGGGGACAGGATCTTCTGAATAGCTGGAGTATGTCAGCTCTCCAACCTTCCTGGGCCTGTCTAGGACTTGAGATTCCTGCACTAAACTCACTGCTTTCTTCACAGGACATCACACTTATCTCCTCACCTCCTCCTCCTAACACTCCACACTTCTAACTCCTCACACGCAGGACCTTCCTGCAGGGGTGTTACCATGGGGACCCAGTGATCAGCTGACTCCTCCCCTTTTCCCAGGCGATGTCCTCCCATTGGACATTTGGTTACTATTCAATCCTATGGGAGGTGTAATGCATGTGTGAGGCTCACTAGGTGGCGCTGTGTTGTGTGAGACTCAGGACCCCCTGCTATGTCACACAGGCTATGAAGCAACAGGAAATAATACAATGCACAGAGATCACCCTCAGCCCAGCCATAGCCAGCTCTGGGATGCCACATACTCCCCCTCTTTCACTGAGCCGACCTCGGCGACGGGCTGGGGTGAAGGTGAGAAATGTAACATAACATTAATAAATACGAATAAAGTGCAAATGGGTCCAGAGGCTCTCTGGCACAAATTTTGTGAGTGTCCATTATCATGAGAGTCTCTCTGAGAAACAATAAACAGTCCTTTCTGTAAGGAAGAGTAGGCACTCTAGCACCAATGTCCATACCGCAATGGGGTAACAGAACTTCCTTGGCTCGGTGAGCCAGGCACTATGGCTTGGATTGTTGCATATAAATGTAAATACTATATTACATGGCAAGATATTATATATATACTATATATACACACAGGAAAAACATTAATGTAATCAGAGCAGGAATAACATATATACAGAAGCAGAGACAGTTAACCTCTTTTACCCAAGGACAGCCATGGCATCACTATAGCGTGTTGGAGGTATGCCTTTTGTGGTACGCTCAGAACGCCTAAGTGGAACGAGATTTGAATCAGGAACAGAGTCACTGAAATCAATTAAATCATCTGTCGAAGGGTTCTCTTGCACTAGAGCAATTGGTGGATAACAGCTAAATGGTAGTAGTTTAGGCGCCCACATAAGCTCAGTTAAAGTTGGGTGTCTCTCTTTTGCTTCAGAAGGTGACAAGATCTCTGTACTCGTTGTCTCAGCTGGGGGCACCTCTGTGGGTAGTCTTTCTTTAAGGCACAGCTTCAGACGGTTTCGGTGTACTACTTGGGGCTGTCTCCCAGGTTTGGAGATCTCATACACGTCGGATTCAGGATATGGTATGGAGATGACACTGTATGGTTCTTTCTCCCAGAATGGATCCAATTTCCCATTCCGATGGTTATTCCTTAACCATACACGGTCGCCAACTTTCAGGGGCGCTGCATGGGCGTGACGGTTGTAATCCTCCTGTTGTCTCCTACGAACCTCATCCATGCGCGTTTCAACTATCTCTTTAGCTTCCTCCATACGTCGGCGGTGTTCAACAACCCAGTCTGTTATGGGTAGTGGATTGATGGTGTCAGGGACCTTCACACCAAGGGTTAAGTCTGAAGGAAGTTGACCTTTTCTTCCAAACATTAGATAAAATGGTGCGTATCCCGTAGATGTTTGGGGTGTGTTGTTGTAAATATAGGCCAAGTCCTTGATACGCTCAGGCCACTCAACACCAGGTGTAACTGCGGCTGTTCTTAGCATGCCGATGATCACTTGATTTGCCTTCTCGCACATACCATTCCCTTGAGGGTGATACGCTGTGGTTCGCAACTTCTTGCAGTCTTGGAACTGACACAGCTCACGGAACAATTGGGATTCAAACGCCGATCCACGGTCGGTGAGGATATGCTCAGGACAACCGTAATGGCGGACAAACTCTGCGTAGAAGGTCTCAGCCGTAGTTCTTGCTGTAAGATCTCTGACAGGCACGATGACAAGGAACTTGGAGTAATGATCCACCATTGTCAGAGCGTAGCTGTAGCCGGAACGTGTGGGACCCAACTTCACATGGTCCAGAGCAACAATTTCACACGGCTTTTGAGTCTTAATTGGATGTAGAGGGGCCTTCTGATCTCTTCGACCTTCCTTGGTGATACTACAGGCGGGACACTCTCGGCACCAACTCTCAATGTCACTCCTCATCCCAACCCAATAGAAGCGACGACGGATGGTAGCTTCGGTCTTTTGTACCCCGAAGTGACCGGATCTGTCATGATACGCCTCAAGTATCATCTGTGCGTCTCTTCTTGGTACGAGGATCTGATGAAGCCTTTCACCTGTGACAGGATCAAGAGTGTTTCTAAGTAGAAGGCCTCGTTGGACAAACAGGCGCTTCCTCTGTCGCCAAAGGCTTTTTAATTCCACGTCATGAAGACCTCTCTTTACACGGGTTGGTATTCTTCCTGTAAGCAGGAAATCTGACAATTCTCCTAAAACTCTGCTCTCTTCTTGGAACGTTTTCCACAGAGATGGCTCCTGGAGGGATTCGGCAGCTGTTTTCGCCAGAGATTCTCCTTCTACAGGGACACCAATAGCAACCTGTTGGGCAAACTTGTTGTAGAATGGTGGCATCTCCACCTCTTCCCAGATGTCTTCTCGGGGTGGTTCTTCTCCCACAGGCAACCTTGAGAGTGCATCAGCGTTAGCGTTGGACTTGCCACTGCGATACTTGACAGAGAACTTGTAATTCGCGAGTCTTGAGGCCCACCGTTGTTCAAGGGCTCCCAGTCGAGCAGTGTCCAGATGCGCCAACGGATTGTTATCTGTGTACACGGTAAAGGGTGTGGCAGCCAGGTAGTCTTTAAACTTCTCTGTCACGGCCCAGACAAGCGCCAGAAGTTCGAGTTTAAAAGAACTATAGTTCTGGTCGTTCTTCTCCGCGCCTCTCAGACTCCTGCTGGCGTAGGCGATGACTCGCTCTTTGTTGTCCTGAACCTGGGACAACACTGCGCCCAAACCTTGGTGACTTGCATCTGTGTACAAGCGGAATGGCTGACTGTAGTCGGGATAGGCTAGAATTGGTGGTTGCGTCAGAAGTGCTTTAAGCGCTTGAAAGGCTCCCTCTTGACGCGCTGTCCAGTCTACCGGAAGCTTTTGGTTGTAGTTTTCTCTGGGACAACCGCGCAACAACTCGTTCAGAGGCTCGGCTACTTGGGCGAAGTGTGGTATGAAACGCCGGTAGTAACCTGCGAATCCAAGGAAGCTTCGGACTTCTTTGACGGTAGTTGGTCTTTGCCAGTTCTGGACTACAGTGATCTTTTCAGGATCAGGTTGGACGCCTTGTGCGCTCACGACATGCCCAAGGTAGTGAACTTGGGGTTTCAACAGGTAGCACTTGGAGGGCTTCAACTTTAGGCCGTGCTGTATAAGTACCTTGAATACCTCGGACAGGTGACGAAGGTGTTCTTGGTATGTCCGGGAGAATACAATAACATCGTCCAGGTACAGTAGCACACTCTGGAAATTCTCATGGCCGAGGCACCTCTCCATAAGCCGTTGGAATGTGGCTGGGGCATTACATAGCCCAAATGGCATACTATTGAATTCAAAGAGTCCCATCGGGGTCGTAAACGCAGTCTTTTCACGATCTTCAGGCGCCATAGGGACTTGCCAGTATCCACTGGTTAAGTCCAGGGTCGAGAAACAGGTAGCTGATCCCAAAGCCGTTAGAGATTCCTCAATCCGCGGCAATGGGTATGCGTCTTTGTGCGTGACGTTGTTGAGTTTACGATAGTCCACACAAAATCATAGGGTTCCGTCTTTCTTCTTGACAAGGACTAGCGGGGCTGACCAGGGGCTGTTACTCTCCCGGATGACATCAGCATCTCGCATCTCTTGGATCAACTTTTTCACCGGTTGGTACATCGCTGGTGGTATTGGACGGTGACGCTCCTTGATTGGATGGTGGTCACCAGTCAGAATGCGATGTTGTATGGTCGTGGTCTTACCAAAGTCCAATGGGTGTTTGCTGAATGCCTGTTGGTAACGCTTGGCCACATTGCGAACCCCATTGATGTGCTCTATAGGGGTATTGGCGTCTCCCACGTTCAATTCATCCCACCAGGACTTCGTGGCTCCATTCTGAATGTTCTCAGCAGCTTGGGTGGAACGCTGTGTGGCGGTAGAATCACCAGAGAGAATGTCTTCTGGTGCTAACCGGTGTAGCAGGGCCACAGAGTGGAACTTGTGGAGGTTCACGGGAGCATCGCCCAAGTTGACTAAGCGGACAGGAACACGTCCATTGGAAACTGTAACAAGGCTGCGGGCAGCCATGACAAGTGGTTGGCCATCTACCTGTATGGGTTGTAGCAAGGCCTCGTAGTCCTGATTTTCTATGCCCGGACGGGCACGGCACCACACCATAGTTTCTGTTCCAGGCTGTAGGGTTACTGGACGGGTATCTTGGATCCGGACTCGACCAATTTCACCTTGTTTGTTGGCGAACTTGTGCTGGGCATTGAGTACACGAATGGCCCGCTGAATGGTCTGCTGGTCACTGGGAGAAGCTGTAAGGAGAGAAGCATGCAAGGCATCCAACACTTCTGCAAAGCAATGGCGTAAAACATTCATGCCTAATATTACAACTGCAAACCTATCATCCTCTACATCAGTGACAATTACACCCTGTCTAGGCAGTTTCAAGTCCCCAATCTGGATAGTGGGTTCCCAATAACCCTGCTGTGGTATGGGCTGTCCATTGCTGGCACACAGATTTATCCATGTGTCAGGTGTTCTATTCAACACACCTAAGTCCCAATGTTCAAGGAACACCTGCTTGCGCAGGGTTGTTACCTGAGATCCAGTGTCCACCAACGCTGTCAGAGGGACGCCGTTCACCCGGATTGTGATGTGTGGGCAGGCTGAGACGAAGCGTGACAATGGCACTGAAGATTCACCTGGGCCCTTCTTCTTTCCTCCCGAGGGGCGGCCCGCTGCCTCAGGGGTGGCCCGTTTAACTGAAAACACTGAGGCCTGGTGTGTCCATATCTATGGCAATAGGTACAGTATGGCCTCTCACTCTGCGGAGGTTTCACTGAAGATGGACGTCTGGGTGGCGACTCAGGTGAGATGTTGAGACTTCGCAAAGGATCACTGGACGATGAAGACGGCTGGGTCAGACGATCTAGACGGACGGTGATCTGTTCCATGGCACGGGTCAGATGATCCACTCGGGCCAGAAGGTCATCTCTGGAGTCTGCTGGTGTAGTCTGCGCAGTTTGGGCAGCAGGTGAGGTACCCAGAGGTAGTGGCAGGACAACTGGAGCAATGCTTGTTGAGGGTCCAGGTGAGGGAGCACAGATGACTGGGCTCGGCTGGGGCTGCTCCTGTCCCAAGACCTGGATGGCAAGGGCCTTGAAGTCAGCAAACGTGATGCTGGGATGTTGTGCAGCAAGCATTCGCAACTGACTCTGGAGCAATGTGGTACCCGCTCCTTCTATGAAGCGGTCAAGCAAGATTTTATCAGAGTCCACATTTTCACGTGGATCCACTTGCACCACAGCTCTGAACGCCTCTTGGAGGGATAAAGCATAGTCCCGCAGGGTCTCACCAGGTAGTTGTCGTCTGGAAAAGAAGCGCATCTTTACCTCGGAGACAGATCGCACGTCAAAGTTCACCTGGAGTTTGTCCAGAATTTGCCCAGGGGTTCTTTTGTCAGAGGCAGGCCAGGATTTGACCTCCCTATCTGCAGCACCCTCAAGCTGGCCCAGCAGGATCTGTATCTGCTGTTCTGTATTCAGAGGATAGAACTGGAAGAGAGACAGCATCTTCTCACGAAAGTCCCTGAGGGTATGTGCCTCCCCTTTGTAGCGCGGCAGCCATGGTGCGCCAGGGTAAAATGGCATGGAGAATGGGAGGCTGCTCGCCATGGGCACTGCTGGATCACTAGAAACAGATGGCACAATGTCACTTTGCTCAGTCATGTTGTTTGCAGGTATGACTGAAATTAGGTCGCCGTCTCTTTAAGAAACTCAACTGCTTGCTGGCAGGGAATGGAGACTACAACTTGGAATGCTGTAGCTATTAACAGAGTCACTGTGATGCAGGCTGACGGTGTGCTCCCCCTCTTTAATGGTGGCACTCCCCACGGACACGGAAAACACTCGCTGGGGCCGAGGGAGGACTGAAGACAAGGACAGGGAGGCACAGTACTCACTGACAGCAACTGCAGCGTGGACCAGAGATCAGCGGTGCACAGCAGGGACGGTGATGCGGCACCGGAGAGTCAGAAATGGCGCTGGCACGTTCGCCTTTCACTTTCTTGTATGGGTGCGCTGGAGCATTGCGCTCAGCATTCTGGGCTCTCCTAAGATGGCGGCAGATGGGTCTCCAGGCCTCATGGGCAGTACTAAAAATCTCCCGCACTTTTGCAAGGTACAGTTAACCCTTTGTGGGCGTTCTTACACAGCGATGTGGCGCAGCAAACAAGTCCTGGGCGTTTTAACTCTTCCAGGGCTGTAACACACTGAGAGGACAGTCTTTAGGGCTTACTTCAGGGGTATAGGGCTCCCCCTCTTTGTGGCAAGCACTCTCAGGGAATAAACTTGATCTTAGCAAAGTCCACAATAAAGACCGATGCTCTGGAGACAATTTGGCGCACTTTTCGTGGCGACTTTCTCAAAATGGCACACACCCGTATCCTGTTCGTGACGCCAGTTTTTCTTGCGGTGACCAGATGGAAGGTAACGCTGCAGTTGGGATTGCGGGGTGCAAACAGCGCAGACTTGTCACGGTCTCTGGGCACGAGGGCGCAGCGCTGGTGCTGTCCCACGTTACCACCACTGGTACCGGTGATGAGGGGGCTGCACAAATGTTGGTGGTGATTGTTCCCCCGGGGCGCTTCCCCTATACTGTGCCGACTGGTGGTGTTTGGGGCGCCCTGATGTTGTCGGTGCAGAGTCAGACACAGAAACGGTTGTAAAGTTGAACTTTTACTTCCATGGGTGTGGAGGCACAAATGCTTAAACAGTTTCTTCAATACAAAACAACGGGGTACGCCTGGTGACACAGCAAAGTCCTGGGGTGCAGGGTAGACTTGATGAAAGGTGTTCCTAGCCCCTTATACTTCAGTGTTACAGCCCTGAGGTGCATCTGGGCTCCTATTTGGCACATAGGAGGATGCCCACCACCATACTAGTACATAATATTCCCCACTCACGTTATGTGGTCCTGATAGCTCAGAGTTTCGGGGTGCAATACTCAGGGTGGCAGGATATTCCACAGGTCTGGCCTTGGCCCCTGGATCCTGTGATACTTGCTATGGAGCACGTGTTCCAGAATGTTCTCTCCACAGTCTCATGCTGACAAGATAATGATGCTTGACTTCCTTCAGGGCGATGGCTAGGCAGACAGGGGACAGGATCTTCTGAATAGCTGGAGTATGTCAGCTCTCCAACCTTCCTGGGCCTGTCTAGGACTTGAGATTCCTGCACTAAACTCACTGCTTTCTTCACAGGACATCACACTTATCTCCTCACCTCCTCCTCCTAACACTCCACACTTCTAACTCCTCACACGCAGGACCTTCCTGCAGGGATGTTACCATGGGGACCCAGTGATCAGCTGACTCCTCCCCTTTTCCCAGGCGATGTCCTCCCATTGGACATTTGGTTACTATTCAATCCTATGGGAGGTGTAATGCATGTGTGAGGCTCACTAGGTGGCGCTGTGTTGTGTGAGACTCAGGACCCCCTGCTATGTCACACAGGCTATGAAGCAACAGGAAATAATACAATGCACAGAGATCACCCTCAGCCCAGCCATAGCCAGCTCTGGGATGCCACAACTGTTGTGCCCAGGATAATGTACTTAACAATGTCATATGTTGGTATAAACTGCTGTTTGGGCACAGCTGGGCTCAGAAGGGAAGGAGCGCTATTTTGGTTTTTAGAGCTTAGTTTGGTTTTTGGACATCATGCCACTTTTGCAGGGCCACTGAATTGCCAGTAAAGTGGAATCCGCAGACATGTGACCCCACTTTGTTAACTACAACCCTCAAGGGATTTATCAAATGGCATAGCAAGCATTTTTAACCCTTGAGTGTTACATTAATTTAATTTGCAGTAATTAATGTGCAGCTGAAAATGAAAGGTAAAAATTGCAATTTTTTCACAGATATGCCATTTCAGTGCCCAATATATTGTGCCCAGCTTGTGTCAGCAGGCAAGACACTCCAAAAACTGTTAAGTGGGTATCCCGGGCACAACAGGTTTTGGAGCATTCGTCTCTGATACGAGTTGAGCACAACATATTGCACACTGAAATTACGCATTCCTGGAAAAATTTAGATTTCCTCCCTTCACCAACAGCTGCATATATATTTTTGGAAAATAAATTATAGTAACACTTAGGGATTAAAAATGCTCACTGTCCCCTGGATAAATTCCTTCAGGGGTGTAATTTCCAAAATGGGTTCATGTTTCAGGGGTTTCCCCTTAACTGGCATTTCAGGAGCTCTGCAAATGTGGCATGGCGTCCAAAAACCAAACCGTCTAAATATGTGCTCCAAAAACTAAATAGCACTTCCCTTCTGTGCCTGCTGCGTGCCCAAATAGCAATTTATATCCACATATGACATTAGGTACGTTATCCTGGGTACAACAGTGTCATACAGGTACATGTGGGCATACACAGTGGGGCACAGATGTGAAGGAGCGCTATGTGGCTTTTGGTGTGCAGATTTAGATGTTTGGTATCTGGACGCCATGTCATGTTTGCAGAGCCTCTAAGGTACCAGAAAAATTTAATCCTCTAAGGAGTGACCCCATTTTGAAAACTGCACCCCTCCAAGAATTTATCAAGGGGTGTAGTGAGCATTAGTATCCCAGATGTGAATGCAGAGCGGATGGTGAATAGTGAATATGCAAGCTGAGCACATTGGGAACACCAAATTCCCTACTATTTCCCCAGTAGCTCCTATAATTGGGAGGGTCACTCTGGGGGTCACTTCTGGTGTCTTTTCTCGTAACCTCTAAATTTGGGGTGTACCCTGATACATGCTCATACAGTTTATACACTCACTTTTTTGCCAGTTTTGTTCCAATGATTTGGCTATTTTGGAGTTTTTTGTCTTCACATTGTGCTAGCTAAATTTTTTTTCATTTTTCTGATGATGTAGGCATATGAGGGCTTGTTTTTTGACGTATGAGATGCATTTTGTAATGCCACCATTTTTGTGTGCCTATAACTCATTGACTAAATTTTATTAATTGTTTCTTGGTGGATTAAAAAAAACCCATAAATTCTGGCATTACTTTGTACCTTTTAATTTTTTTTTCCGTTCAGCATACAGCATAAGTAACATGTCACCTTTATTCTGTGGGTTGGTACATTTATAGCGATACAAAATTTATAATTTTTATGCAATACATAAAAGCAATAAATTTTGCAGAACAAAAACCCATTTGGTGACATACATCAATTATTTTTGCATCCCCATCTTCTGAGAGGCATAACATTTTTATTTTTCTGTTGACAGAGTTATTTGAGGGCTTTTTTTGTAGGGCACGCTGTATTTTTATTGATACTGTTTCGGGCAACATATAACTTTTTGATCACTTTTTAGGCGAGATGGCAAAACATCAATACTTACTTGTTTTTTTCCATTTTATGAAGTTTATCTTGTAGGCTAAATAATGTTTCACTTTTATTTTATGGGTTGTTACGGACGCGGCTATACCAAATATGTATTGTTTTTATTAATTTTTATATTCATTTAATATAGGAAAGGAACATTTTTGGGGTTTTATTCATTTGTTAATTTTTTTTAACACACTTTTTTTTTTTTTACACTTGCATTTTTTTGATGTCTCACTAGGGGACCTGAACCAGCGATGCTCTGATCGCTGGTTCAGTACTATACACTGCAGTACACACAAGCCTGGGAGAGACACCTAGGACCTTTACCTAACAACCTCTCTTAGCAACATATTTTTGATAAAACCAGTCCAGCCTCACAATCTACTAATATCAAAGAAACATCATGTAAAATTTAACCAGATGGTATCTAACACCAGACCGTTTATCTAAATTTTACTCCATGCATTCACTCTTGGTTCTGGAACTGTGGAGGAGTTGGGCCCATGGCTGACATATGGTGGTCATGACCTATTGCTGCAGCGCATTGGAAACTATTAGAATAAGATAACTTAATCCTATAATAGTCCCACCATGGGGAAATTCAGTGTGTTACAGAAGCATAGATAATACAATACAAAAAATACAATATACAAATACAAAAGCATTACAGTGACAGTAGGAACAGATAACAGGTAAAGGTAAGAAAGTAGTAGAGGGGATCTCACAACTTAAAGATCTTTCAGTTCTCTGTATGGAATGATCTCCACTTAGATGCCTCATTAATTCAAAATTACACCTTGCCATTCACCTAACCCCATGGTCATCCCTGCATAATTCTGACCTATCAACCTCCCAGAAGAAATACAGAAAACTAATCTCACATATATTATCAGTGGCTAAATGGACAATAGATATAAGTTGAAGACCCCATCAATTCCTTTATCTAGGACTATCTAAAAAATTAAGGAAATCCAATAATTTTAATATATAGTAAGTATTCTAGAAAATAAATTCCACATTCCACTTACGAATCCCAATGGTCTGCATGGCACCTAACTTCCTAATTTCTGTGGCTAGGATGACTTGATTACTTCTATAACCAGATTGCCTATACTGATGTTACATGGTGAGCACCGTTCCTCCCACTTTTTGTTTTTTACCCTTGTTACTCCACTGTATGTAGCTCTCATTACAGTTACCCCTTGCATTTCTTTTGCATTCTCGTTTATAGGTCCCCAATGTAACGTATGAGTCATTTGCTGTCTGATCTATGTTTCCTTTTGTCCCTCATTTCTCACCTTCCCTACCCCCATCCCCAACCTACACCTGATGGCTCTATGTAGCCTATATTCCCCACCAAAAAAAAATTGTAGAAAGATTGCTTAATTTAACCAGTTCAAAAAGAGACAATTTTTCCCTGTTCATGACCAATTTTAAGGAACTGAATTCGCTCTGAATATTACAAATTGTTTGGTGTTTGGTTTTTAACGAAACCATACAATTTGGGATTCGTTTTGGACAAACTAAAGTTGCCGCCGCTGGTAAATTATTATACTCTTCAGAACCCAGAGTATAATAGCTGGAGGCCCAGGGTAGGTGACAAAATTCAAAACTTTTAAACCTACCTTCCCTTACCTCCTTTGAATGTCATGAGATTTGGCGTGTCCATGTCACCACTGAGGCCCAATCACAGGCATTGGTGGTGACCCCGGTCACCTGATGTCATAGAAGAGCACCAGATGCTGCGAGGAGCAAGACACAGAGTGCTGGATGCCGCAAGCAGGCCCAAAGGAGGTACCGGGAGGTGAGTATAAATGTTTTTTTTTTATTTTTGTCACCTCCCCTGGGCCCCCAGCTATTATACTATGGGGTCTGAAGAGATCCCAGAGTATAATAATTTCCCTTCCAGTCTTATCTGAACAAGTTAGGACCAAACCGAACCGGGGCTCACTTAATCTGAACATAGTACAAAACAAACCTTCTTGGGAGATATCGGGAGGTGAGTATAAATGTTTTTTTTTTTTTATTTTTGTCACCTCCCCTGAGCCCCCAGCTATTATACTCTGGGGTCTGAAGAGATCCCAGAGTATAATAATTTCCCCTCCAGTCTTATCTGAAAAAGTTAGGACCAAACCGAACCAGGGGCTCACTTCATCTGAACATAGTAAAAAACAAACCTTCTTGGGTTTGCCCATCATTAATAAAGATGAGAGAGTTCTTAGCTGCGGTGCCACCCTTCAGAGAACCAACAGCCTGAGGCTGGCCCTGCATGTTGATCATGAAGGTGAGCTGTAAGTTGTCTTTGGTTTCTCTATAATTCAAGGTGTCTTGGATGAGTTTTATTCTCATGGCTATGTTTAAGTTAAATCAAAACACAAACTCTGAGCAGAACTGGTGGAACAGCATTAGATAGCCAGGGCTACCACCATACTTGCATTAGGAATACCATATAGCATAGCAAAAATAAAACTTAACATTTAATATTATAAATAGATAAAAAATTTGTTTGACCTACAGGTCAAACAAAAGGTCAAACTACATAAACCAAAAGGGACCCAATATTAAGAAGCACCCTACAAGTCAAATTACATAAACCAACAGAGACCCAATATTAAGAAACACCCTACAAGTCAAACTACATAAACCAGCTATATAAACCAGAAATCCAAAGAATACACAAGATATACTGTATAATGAATAAATGCAGTAGGTCAGACAATATATTTATTTTTTGCATTGGCTACATCAGTTGGCTTAAATAAAGCAACAAAAATTTAGTCGTTCATTAAGACCACGTGGGGTCTCAGTTGCTAGTCTAAAAATCCATTCAGCTTCCTGCTGTAGGGTGGCCTTTTGCCAATCCCCCCTCTCGGATGTGGTTTAACCAGATCTATACCCATAAACCTAATGCAATTCATATTTCCACCATGGAGTCCATTAATGTGCCTTGCCACAGGGGTATCACGTTCATTACGAATATCCCCCAAGTGCTCACTAATCCTCCTTCTAAACTCCCTATTGGTTTTCCCAACATACTCTATTTTACATTGACAAGTAATTTTGTAAACAACCCCTTTTGAACAACAAGAGATAAAATGTCGAATATCAAAAGACTTTTTTATGACCTGGGAAAAGAAATTTCGTCCTGTAAGTAAAAAAGGACATGCTGAGCAACCACTGCATTTATAACAACCCCTAGGGGGGAAGAGCCCAGTAGATGTAACAGGTACATTCAGATGACTATGAACTAAACGATCTTTAAGTGATCTCCCCCTCCTAAACGTAATGTGGGGTCTCTCCCCAATGCAGTCTCTTAATTCGGGGTCCATGGTGAGAATTTCCCAATGACATTCCAAAATTCTATGTACCTGATGAACCCCATTATCAAATGTACTGATAAGATGAACAATTTCATCGGCACTATCCTTTTTCTCTTTCGATTTTAACAATTGAGTTCTATCACTATTTAAGGAAGCTTGATAAGCCTCCCTCAAGATATGATCAGGGTAGCCTCTCTGAGTAAAGCGTACCCTCAAATCAGCTGCCTGGTCCACAAAGTCCTCTCCCTGCGAGCAATTTCTTCTCAATCTAAGATATTGATCTCTTGAAATTCCTTTCCTTAAAGCATATGGATGATGACTCCTCCACTGTAGGAAGGAATTTGTTACAGTGGACTTTCTGAAGACCTTTGTACTTAAAGAGTCCCCACATTCCTTGGAGATCAAAATATCCAAAAAAGGAAGCACCGATCCCCCCACCTCAAAGGTCAAAGAAAGACCAATAGCATTCTGATTTAAATCCTGTACAAATTTTGAAAAGGACTCTGGACTACGCTTCCACAATACAAAGATATCATCAATATATCGCGCCCGCAGCTCAATGCTGGACACAAAAATTCAATTTTCTTCCTTAAAAACTAAATTCTCCTCCCACCAGCCCAGGAGCAAGTTGGCATGTGTAGGGGCACATGGATTCCCCATGGCTGTGCCCCTGAGCTGGTGCAAGTGTTTTCCATTATTAAAATAAAAAAAATTGTGAGTCAAAGAAAACTCTAGGAGGTTCAAAATGAATGAGCTGTGGGCACGATACTGAGTCCCCCGTGAGTGAAGAAAATGCTCCACTGCTTTAAGACCCCACTGATGTGGTATTGAGTATAATGCTTCCACGTCTATGGAACATAATATCACATCTTCCTCCAGGTTCACAACCTCCAGTCTACGCAACAAGTCAGAGGTGTCCTGGATGAAAGAGGGAAGTGCAGTCACAAAAGGACTCAAGATTTTATCCAGATAAACCCCTACATTTTGACAGAGACCATTAATTCCAGACACGATTGGTCTACCTCTCAGCGGGGACAGGCCCTTGTGGACCTTAGGCAGGCAATAAAAAGTAGCCCCTACTGGTGAAAGAGGCATCAAAAATTAATATTCCTTTTCTAAAATCAATTTATTAATCTTGGCATTCACCAATAGGGAACGTAATTCACTTCTATATTCCACTGTAGAATTTCCTTTCAAGATCTCATAATAATCCCTTTGCTGTAATAACGAGTCACACATAGTCATGTATTGTTTAACATCCATAACAACTACATTTCCCCCCTTATCTGTGGGCTTTCTTATTATCTCATTATTCTACCCCAGACCTTCTAAGGCCGCAAATTCTTTTTTTGTTAGATTAAAGGGGGCATGTATTTTTTGGATCTTACGAAGATCCGATATAACTCTATCCATAAATACATCAATACATGATAAGTCACTACTAGGTGGTAGTCTGTTGCTCTTCACATGGAGATCAGTAAATGGACCCTGCCCTGATGATCCAAGATCCTACTCCTCCAGACTTGCTAAAAGTCTAACATCTGAGAGGAGGGTGACATCAGTCCCCAGTTCAGAACTGATTTTCTTATCCTGATCCTAAAAAACTTTTTCCATCTTAATTTGCGGGTAAATAGATGCAAATCCTTAACCCAACAAAAAAGATCAAAATTTGAACTGGGGACTAAAGAGAGGCCCTTTCTCAAAACCTCCATTTCCTCACTATTTAAAATTTTAGATGAAAGATTAATTATTTGGGATTTAGTGGGGTCTGAGGGGGGATCCCGATTTCTCAGGAAGTAAGTTTGTTCTAAAAAACCTCCTGTTTGGGATTTACCACCTCTCTCCCGACCCCTACCCCTCCCTGTAGGACGAGTCCGGGTCACCCTATTCCTTTTTTCTGAATCTGACCGCACTGTATCCGTGGAGGAAATGTCAGTTTCACCTCCCCTAAAAACCAACCTATCACCTATAGTGCTATATACTTTATTATCTATGTTCCTCCAGTTCAGCTCAGAGTTTGTGTTTTGATTTAATTGATTGTGTTTGATATGGTTGGTTTATTATCTGTGGGCCTTGATAAAGAACAATGGCTCAGTGAAGCAAAAGAAGTTTTTTCTGACAAAACCTTTGTCCAAAAAACGCTATACCCCTTCTTTTAATACTGCCTTTAAGGGCTTATCTGTGGCTTTCAGGGAATAGATTGTCTCCTGGTGGGAGATTCAGAGCCTTGAAAGCTACATTAAAAATAATATAGTCCCTAGGGGCTTGACAGTCTGGTTACTCCCGGCAGCCCGTATTAGAAGCACAGGTTTACTGGCTAAATGGGAAAAAGAAGCAACTAGCTTTTCCCTTAGATTACTAGAAATCATTTTAGATGAGGAAAAGAGTCATCTTGTGGTACTGGAAAATCAACTCAAGGAACAACTTGAGATCATAAAGAAGTTTCAGGGTAAACCGGAGTTTACAACCAAGGAGATTCAATTACAGACCTCCTTGGAAAAGTTCCAATATCATCTTAAGGAACGTAAACACCAGCAATTCGCCCGTTATCTGCAAGATTTTAGAGATAATAAAGTATATACAGTGCTGGCCAAAAGTATTGGCACCTCTACAATTCTGTCAGATAATACTCAATTTCTTCCAGAAAATGATTGCAATCACAAATGCTTTGGTAATAATATCTTCATTTATTTTGCTTGCAATGAAAAAACACAAAAGAGAATGAAAAAAAAGTCAAATCATTGATCATTTTACACAAAACTCCAAAAATGGGCCGGACAAAAGTATTGACACCCTCAGCCTAATACTTGGTAGCACAACCTTTAGACAAAATAACTGCGAACAACCGCTTCCGGTAACCATCAATGAGTTTCTTACAATGCTCTGCTGGAATTTTAGACCATTCTTTTTTGGCAAATTTCTCCAGGTCCCTGAGATTTGAAGGGTGCCTTCTCCAAACTGCCATTTTGAGATCTCTCCACAGGTGTTCTATGGGATTCAGGTCTGGACTCATTGCTGGCCACTTTAGAAGTCTCCAGTGCTTTCTCTCAAACCGTTTTCTAGTGCTTTTTGAAGTGTGTTTTGGGTCATTGTCCTGCTGGAAGACCCATAACCTCTGAGGGAGACCCAGCTTTCTCACACTGGGCCCTACATTATGCTGCAAAATTTGTTGGTAGTCTTCAGACTTCATAATGCCATGCACACGGTCAAGCAGTCCAGTGCCAGAGGCAGCAAAGCAACCCCAAAACATCAGGGAACCTCCGCCATGTTTGACTGTAGGGACCGTGTTCTTTTCTTTGAAGGCCTCTTTTTTTCCTGTAAACTCTATGTTGATGCCTTTTCCCAAAAAGCTCTACTTTTGTCTCATCTGACCAAAGAACATTCTTCCAAAAAGTTTTTGGCTTTCTCAGGTAAGTTTTGGCAAACTCCAGCCTGGCATTTTATGTCTCTGGGTCAGAAGTGGGGTCTTCCTGGGAATCCTACCATAGAGTCCCTTTTCATTCAGACGCCGACGGATAGTACGGGTTGACACTGTTGTACCCTTGGACTGCAGGGCAACTAGAACTTGTTTGGATGTTAGTCGAGGTTCTTTAGCCACCATCCGCACAATCTTTCGGTGAAATCTCTCGTCAATTTTTCTTTTCCGTCCACATCTAGGGAGGTTAGCCACAGTGCCATGGGCTTTAAACTTCTTGATGACACTGCACACGGTAGACACAGGAACATTCAGGTCTTTGGAGATGGACTTGTAGCCTTGAGATTGCTCATGCTTCCTCACAATTTTGCTTCTCAAGTCCTCAGACAGTTCTTTGGTCTTCTTTCTTTTCTCCATGCTCAATGTGGTACACACAGGACAGAGGTTGAGTCAACTTTAATCCATTTCAACTGGCTGCAAGTGTGATTTAGTTATTGCCACCACCTGTTATGTGCCACAGGTAAGTAACATGTGCTGTTAATTACACAAATTAGAGAAGCATCACATGATTTTTCAAAGGGTGCCAATACTTTTGTCCACCCCCTTTTTTATGTTTGGTGTGAAATTATATCCAATTTGGCTTTTTGACAATTCTTTTTGTGGTTTTCCATTGAAGACAAATTAAATGAAGATATTATTACCAAAGCATTTGTGATTGCAATCATTTTCTGGAAGAAATTGAGTATTATCTGACAGAATTGCAGGGGTGCCAATACTTTTGGCCAGCACTGTAGCACTATAGGTGATAGGTCGGTTTTTAGGGGGAGGTGAAACTGACATTTCCTACTGGGCTCTTCCCCCCTAGGGGTTGTTATAAATGCAGTGGTTGTCTTTTGATATTCAACATTTTATCTCTTGTCGTTCAAAAGGGGTTATTTACAAAATTACTTGTCAATGTAAAGTGGAGTATGTTGGGAAAACCAATAGGGAGTTTAGAAGGAGGATTAGTGAGCACTTGGGGGATATTCGTAATGAACGTGATACCACTGTGGCAAGGCACATTAACGGACTCCATGGTAGAAATATGAATTGCATTAGGTTTATGGGTATAGATCTGGTTAAACCACATCCGAGAGGGGGGATTGTCAAAAGGCCACCCTACAGCGGGAAGCTAAATGGATTTTTAGACTAGCAACTGAGACCCCACGTGGTCTTAATGAACGACTAAATTTTTGTTGCTTTATTTAAGCCAACTGATGTAGCCAATGCAAAAAAATAGATATATTGTCTGACCTACTGCATTTATTTATTATATATCTGTGTATTCTTTGGATTACTGGTTTATATAGCTGGTTTATGTAGTTTGACTTGTAGGGTGCTTAATATTGGGTCTCTGTTGGTTTATGTAATTTGACTTGTAGGGTGCTTCTTAATATTGGGTCCCTTTTGGTTTATGTAGTTTGACCTTTAGTTTGACCTGTAGGGTGCTTCTTAACATTGGGTCTCTTTTCTCAACTTAAAGGGGAAAAAGTTAGTGTTATTAGGTCTGTAGACATTTGATTTTGAACTAGCCGTTTAATATCAATGAGCCAAGGGATTGTTTTTCCTACTGTAATGCGATCATCACAAGTGGATAATGGGTTTTGTTCCTACATCATATTATCATATTACTGGACGTGGTTTATCTGAGGAGCTATGGTAATTCATTGGTATTATCTCCCCCACATAGATGATCACTTTGTAAGCTTAGGTACAGTCAAATCGGCGGTTATTCATGCTAATCAACATCTGCAGCTTTGTCTGTATGCTAGTTGACATTTAACCGGAAGTGACGCCGTTGCCGTCACTAGAAGGCGCCCACAGGCACACGTGGGATTGTTTACACATGTCTCCCCTCTGACAGCGGCATGTATTTAAATGACCCTATGATGCACATTTGCTGGCCACTGCCATTTTATGCTTATACTAGTGAGGAATAGTCCCACCACTGTGGGTTCTCTGGTTTATTATTTTGGTACCCCGTGAAGCACTTTTTTGGATAGTGTGATAGCTAAGGTCTCCTGAGGAGTGGCGCAGGATGTGCCATGAAACGCGTAGAGACTAATAGGGACAGTTAAAGGTACAGTTTAGTACTGCCCTTGTTAGGGCGGGAGTCAATACGGGGAACTAGGGAGAGTGTATAAGGGTTTGGATAGGGACCGTTTATCCTGCCCTGCAAAAGCCATCTCCTGTGGGTGATTTCCCTGTATCCTGCAGGGTGGGTAAGATCCATCCATTTTTACCTTATAGTGGTGATTTTTGGTGCTTTGATTCTGCCTTGGTTAGAGATATTTTTTATCTATTTATAATATTAAATGTTAAGTTCTATGTTTAAGTTACTACAGTCCCATGGGCATACATGTCAAAACATTCACAATAATGGCCATGAGAAAAACAAACTCTTTAAAGATACAGTGCCTTGCGAAAGTATTCGGCCCCCTTGAACTTTTCAACCTTTTGCCACATTTCAGGCTTCAAACATAAGGATTTAACATTTTAATTTTTTGGTGAAGAATCAACAACAAGTGGGACACAATCATGAAGTGGAACGAAATTTATTGGATATTTTAAACTTTTGTAAAAAATAAAAAACTGAAAAGTGGGGGCGTGCCAAATTATTCGGCCCCCTTAAGTTAATACTTTGTAGCGCCACCTTTTGCTGGGATTACAGCTGTAAGTTCAATTTTGGTTTCATCTGACCAGAGCACCTTCCTTCACATGTTTGGTGTGTCACCCAGGTGGCTTGTGGCAAACTTTCAACGAGACTTTTTATGGATATCTTTGAGAAATGGCTTTCTTCTTGCCACTCTTCCATAAAGGCCAGATTTGTGCAGTGTACGACTGATTGTTGTCCTATGGACAGACTCTCCCACCTCGGCTGTAGATCTCTGCAGTTCATCCACAGTGATCATGGGCCTCTTGGCTGCATCTCTGATCAGTCTTCTCCTTGTTTGAGATGAAAGTTTAGAGGGACGGCCGGGTCTTGGTAGATTTGCAGTGGTCTGATACTCCTTCCATTTCAATATGATCATTTGCACAGTGCTCCTTGGGATGTTTAAAGTTTGGGAAATCTTTTTGTATCCAAATCTGGCTTTAAACTTCTCCACAACAGTATCACGGACCTGCCTGGTGTGTTCCTTGGTCTTCATGATGCTCTCTGCGTTTTCAACAGAATACTGAGACTATCACAGAGCAGGTGCATTTATATGGAGACTTGATTACACACAGGTGGATTATATTTATCATCATCAGTCATTTAGGACAACATTGGATCATTCAGAGATCCTCACTGAAGTTCTGGAGTGAGTTTGCTGCACTGAAAGTAAAGGGGCCGAATAATATTGCACACCCCACTTTTCAGTTTTTTATTTTTTACAAAAGTTTAAAATAACCAATAAATTTCATTCCACTTCACAATTGTGTCCCACTTGTTGTTGATTCTTCACCAAAAAATTTAAATTTTATATCTTTATGTTTGAAGCCTGAAATGTGGCAAAAGGTTGAAAAGTTCAAGGGGGCCGAATACTTTCGCAAGGCATTGTAGTCATGTACTCTATACATTGGCTATGTATGACTCATGTTATTTCTGACTTTTTTTTAGACCTTTTTCATGTTCATGTTTACAAAACAATGCTTAACTTTTTCTATTTAAAGGGAGTCTATCACCAGAACCCAGCAGATTAACAGATAGGTTAGGCTCACCTGAATAAAACAGTGTTTTGCCCTTGTGAATAGGTGCCCCCATTGCCGAGATATTACTGTTTTTGTCAATATACAAATGGGCTTTTTGGAGCAATGAGTACATTGTCATTAGTACGGGTTTGTTATTTTGAAGACAAATTTTTGGCTGTGTGCCTGGTTGAAAAGTGATAAAGAAGAAGTGGCTTTTAAAAAAAAAATTAAAAATTAAAAAAAAATTAAAGAAAAAAAAAAGAAAAAAAAAACACCAGAAAATATTCCTGCAAAATGCTGCATCAACATGGAGTTGGTATTGGAAGAAGCAATGTTATTTTTATGTTTGTTTTATTTTGTTGTAAAAATGCCAACAGTGTTCCAGTGGAAAGTGGCATATACAGAATTTTAAGAAAAATTGTGGTGGACTGTCAGAGTGCCTGGTTGAAAAGTGATAAAGAAGAAGTGGCTTTTTAAAACAAAATTAAAAATTTAAAAAAATTAAAGAAAAAACCCACCAAAAAATACCCCTGCAAAATGTTGCATCAACATGGAGTTGGTATTGGAAGAAGCAATGTTATTTTTATGTTTGTTTTATTTTGTTGTAAAGATGCCAACAGTTTTCCAGTGGAAAGTGGAATACAGAATTTTAAGAAAAATTGTGGTGGACTGTCAGTGTGCCTGGTTGACAAGTGAAGTAGTAGTGAAGAGGCCCTATGGACCTCAACGACTACAGACCTGTAGCACTGACATCCCACTTGATGAAGATCTTGGTTCTCACACATCTCCGCCCTCTAGTGAGCCCCGCTATGGACCCTCTCCAGTTTGCTTATCGGCCAAGCATTGGGGTAGATGATGCCATCATCCACCTTCTGCACAGGGCTCTGTCTCACCTGGAGAAACCAGGGAACATGGTGAGAATAATATTCTTTGATTTCTCCAGTGCTTTTAACACCATACAGCCCGGGTTACTGAGAGACAAGCTGGGCCTTGCTGGAGTGGACCACCACCTCTCCAACTGGATCCTAGACTACCTCACAAATTGACCTTAATACGTGAGAGCCCGAGACTGTGTGTCAGATACTGTGATATGTAATACAGGGGCACCTCAGGGTACAGTTCTTGCCCCTTTCCTCTTCACACTGTACACTGCAGGAAGGGCCACAGAAGGCTCTACCTGTTTAGGAGGCTGAGAGCCTTTGGAATCTGGGGGGCGCTACTTAGGACTTTCTTCAACTCGGTAGTGGCATCAGCCATCTTCTTCGGAGTGGCCTGCTGGGGGAGCAGTATATCAACCAGGGACAGAAAGAAACTTGACAAGCTAATTAGAAGGGCCAGCTCTGTCCTGGGGAGCCCACTGGACCCAGTGCAGGTGGTGAGTGACAGAAGGATACTGTCCATGGTGAGCTCCATGCGGGAGAAGAAGTCCCATCCCATGCATGAGTCCGTGATCGCGCTGAGCAGTACTGTCAGTGACCAACTGCTCCACCCTAAGTGTGAGAAGCAGCGCTATCGGAAGTCTTTCCTCCCCACCGCGGTTAGGCTGTACAACCAACACCGACCTAAGCGGAGATCAATACACACAGAGAACTGAAATATCTTTCTGCCTGTAAAATCCCCCCCCACTCCTCTGCTACTTCCTATCTGTCTGTCTACTATCAATGTAATGCCGCTTACCTTGGAACATTCCTGTTCATGTTGTATTTGTATTTGTATCTGCTTATCTTTGCTGCTGTAATACACTGAATTTCCCCATTGTGGGACTATTAAAGGACTATTATTATTATTATTATTATTATTATTATTATTATTAAAAAAAAAAAAAAAAAAAAACATAAGTGATCCCTTTTTGGTAGCAGATGCAGAATTGCAGAAGCAATGGATTTATGGTGTTTTTATTATGCCAACAATGTGGCAGTGGAGGTGAATAGTACAGAAATCAGAGAAAAATTTTTTATTTTGGCTGTCTGGCATTGTGCATGGTTAAAAAGGGAATTGAGTTTTTCAACAAAAACCTTTCTGGGAGCAGATACTAAACCAATATGGCATTGGAGGAGCGACAAAGTTTTAAGAAAACTTTGTGGCACACTGTCAATGTGTCTGCCATTTGAAAAAAGAAGAATTTGTTTTTCTTTTTAAAAAAGGCAAAAATTATCAATTTCTGGGAGCAGATGCCAAGGCAGCATGACATTGTTGTTGGAAGAAGCAAAAAGTTGATGCGTCTGTCGCTGAGATATCACTGTTTTTGTCAATATGCTAATGAACTCTTTTGAGGACTTGGGTCATTGCCATTTCTCCAAAGAGGTAAGTGAGAACACTTTCATTGCTCAATTGCATATTGTCAAAAACAGTAATGGAGGCACTGATTCACAATTGGAAAAACACTAGTTAATTCAGGAGACCCTATCTATCTGGATTGATATGCTGGGTTCTGTTGACACACTCCCTTTAAAATGATTGTTTAAGAGTTATTTGTTATAAGAATATAAACACAATACTATTTAAGAAAACTGCTTTAATCAAGACTTCCAGTATAAACACAATTTCCCTTACTGCACCCCACCCCCATCTGAATATTTTATATAAAATTTACTTACATCCGGCAGGTTAGTCTCTTTTCTATTTCTGATCAAACACCATACTGATCTTTATATTTCTCTTTCTCTTCCTTTGTGCTTTGCTATCAAAGTCATTAAGTTTCAGAAAAGCATCATATGGACAGCTAGACACAGTACCATCTCTTCCTGTTGAGAGGATATATACTGTATACTAAGCAATTCTAAGTATATAAGCAGGAAGGCTGAATTGTATTTTTTTTTCAGTACTGTGTGACAGGAGCTGTCTAAACAGCAGTAGCTTTGTCTCCTTTTGGAAAATGTGAGTGCCACTGTACATGCAATTTTTATAATACAAGAAGTTCTGATAACTGTATGAGTGACATATAGATCTCCATAGACCCAGTAGTGGGATTCAAATTTTTAACAACGAGTTCTGTGTGGAAGGTGTCACATAAATACTTTTGGGGAGGGAGGAGGGGCAGTATGCACAATACACAAATCCATGTTCTCTTAGTGAGTGTGAATGGGGATCGGTAAGTAAATAGGGCCGTTACCTTCTGGGATTACTCCAGCAGTTAACGGCCTATTAAAAAAAAAAGCAGCAAGGGCCACTGTGCCCCCTAAGGTTGCAAGCCCTGTAGCAGCTGCTATGGCAGTACTTGCGCCACTGCCTTTAGGGCTTGGCTCATACAGTGCAAAATGAAGAGGGATTTGAGACATACATCCATTTTCTGGTCCTTCAGCTGCCCACAGTATAAAGCGCAGCAAGATTGAGCAGGAATCCTGCTTGGATCATTGCCTCCCGTTAAAAACAATGGGAGGCAAAATCAGGGCAGACTCTGGGGGCAGGTGGAATCCACCTCAAAATCAGCGATAGATTCTGCTACAAAAACTATAATAATTCCCCTTTATGTCCCAAACAATATAATGGCCCCCATCACTGCCACCATCCAGTATAATGTCACCCATAAGTGCCCCATATAATATAATTGCTTCTATCAGTGCTCCTATACATTATAATGGCCTCCACATAATGACCCCTATACAATATAATGGCCCTCATATAGTGATGCCCTTACAACAATATGATCCTCATATACTGGCCCTTATACAGTCTAATGTCCTCCATATAGTGGTCCCTATACAGTGCCCCCAGCATAATTACAGTACCTACCTCTGCTTTCTCTCCCTCTTCTGATGTGATATCTACAAGCAACAGAACCAGCGTCAAAGATCCTCTACTCTCCAGTATTGTAATCCAGTTAACTGTAACACCTGGATAGGCAGAACTGATGAGAACTGACTGAATCACCCCCCTACAATCCCACAGTGAAATGTGGAGATAGAAGCAGCAAGAGCAAGAACAAGAACAGCTGAGGGATTGAAACATGGCAATCCTTAATAGAACACATGGAAAACTTTCAATATGGTAGGAATGTCCTTTAAAATATTGCCACAAACTATTTCTAAGGCCAGGTTGATGCAGCCATAAGGTATACGTTATAGTCACAACACTCAAACACTCCCTGGTTATACTGCTGAACAGGGGTGTAACTATCGGGGTAGCAGCGGTAGCAGCTGCCACAGGGCCTGGGACATTACGGGGCCCTGCGGGCCCCCGATGCTTTTTTTTTTTATTTATTTTTTTTAATAGGCCGTTACCCCAGCGGGTAACGGGCCCTATATACTTACCGATCCCCGGGGTCCCGCTCACGGCCGCCTGCGCTTCCGATTCTGCGGAGGCGGCTGTGAGCAGGAGCGGGGATCGGTATGTGAGACCGCGGGCCGAACCTCACAATCACTGCTATCATTATACTCCGGGGTCTGAAAATCGGAGGCCCAGGGGAGGTGAGGGAACATAAAAAACAATGTACTTACCTCTCCTGCGCCTCTCCAGGCTTCGGGCCTGTTTGGTGACGTCCCCGACGTCATTTTGCGTCGCGACGCCTTACCCGCATCATGTGACGCGGGCCTGGTCCAACATTGAAGGCGGCCGAAACAGCAGGGAGTGGACCGAAGCGAGGAACAGGTAAGCAACATTGTTTTTTTTATGTTTCTATCCTCCCCTGGGTCTCCGATCATTATACTCTGGGATCTGAAAAGACTCCAGAGTATAATAATTGTTCATGGGTGGTCCACAATGGGACATATAATAGTGTGTGTAGGGGCCACTATGGAGAAAATACTAAGTGCAGGGGCCACTATGGGGCAAAATACTCAGTGCAGGGGCCACTATGGGGCAAAATACTCAGTGCAGGGGCCACTATGGGAAATAATAGTATGTGCAGGGGCCACTATGGGGAATAATAGTGTGTGCAGGGGCCACTATGGGATAAAATACTGTGTGCAGGGGCCACTATGGGGCATAATACTGTGTGCAGGGGCCACTATGGGGCATGATACTGTGTGTAGAGGCCACTATGGGGCATGATACTGTGTGCAGGGGCCACTATGGGACATGATACTGTGTTCAGGGGCCACTATGGGATATAATACTGTGTACAGGGGCCACTATGGGGAATGATACTTTGTGTAGGGGCCAATATGGGGCATGATACTGTGTGCAGGGGCCACTATGGGACATGATACTGTGTGCAGGGGCCAATATGGGATATAATACTGTGTGCAGGGGCCACTATGGGGCATGATACTGTGTGTAGGGGCCACTATGGGGCATGATACTGTGTGCAGGGGCCACTATGGGACATGATACTGGGTGCAGGGGCCACTATGGGATATAATACTGTGTACAGGGGCCACTATGGGGAATGATACTGTGTTCATGGGCCACTATGGAGCATGATACTGCGTGCAGGGGCCACTATGGGGCATGATACTGTGTGCAGGGGCCACTATGGGGCATAGTACTGTGTGCAGGAGCCACTATGGCACATAATAGTGTGCGCAGGAATGCGTTTTTTTTTTAGGGGGTTGGAGGGGGCGGTCTGGGGGGGGGGCGATTGGGGGCAGCGGTTCGGGGGGGGGGGTCCATGTCAAATGTTTGCCTTGGGGCCCAGCCATTCCTAGTTACGCCACTGCTGCTGAACCAAGCAAGGCAGACTAGACTGCTAAATTTAATGCATACCCCAGATTTGACTGCTAAAATTAATTTGACCCCAAAGTTATTTTGGATCCAAGACCATAAAAATTATTTCAGACCCAAGACTATACCACTTCAAGAAATTCAGTCCCTACACCAGACTACTAAAATAACCAAATTTTTATGCAAGTTATATTTTTATATAATTGTATAATGTTCAAATCTTCAACCATTAAATCAAATTTTATTGGTCAAACCTCCCAAATATAAATTTTTTTTTCACAAATTAAAAAAAAACAAAATCCACAAAAAAAACTAGAGGTTACATTTACTGAAATCAAAAGCTATTTCAATGAAAAACATTTTAACAGGCCAAGTTACATGTTAACTTCGATATCACCTTCACAATTCTTGCATCCATTGAACTTGTGAGTTTTTGGATAGTTTCTGCTTGAATTTCTTTGCAGGATGTCAGAATAGCCAGAGCTGCTGTTGTGATGAGAACTGCCTCCCACAATCATAGATCTTTTGTTTGAGAATACTCCGTAGGTTTTCAATAGGTTTAAGGCCAGGGGAGGATGGTGGCCACACCATGAGTTTCTCTTCTTTTATGCCCATAGCAGACAATGATTCAGAGGTATTCTTTGCTGCATTGTCATGCCTGAAGATGATTTTGCTATGGAAGGCATGGTTCTTCTTTTTGTACCATAAAAGAAAGTGGTCAGTCAGAAACTCTATTTACTTTGCAGAGATCATTTTCACACCTTCAGGGATCCTAAAGGGGCCTACCAGCTTTCTCTCCATGATTGTGGACCAAAACATGACTCCACCACCTCCTTGCTAACGTCACTAACCCATCCATCTGGACCATTCAAAGATGCATGGCACGCTTCAGTAAATAAGACTGTTTCAAAATTAGTCTTCAAGTGTGTCTGCGCTTATTGCAACAATTTCTTTTTGCAATGAAAGTTTTTATTAAATTTTTCAAATATTTACGAGAAACAAAAAATAATATCAGTATGAGGAGTAAACATCATAAAGAGGGAGGAGGGCGGAGTGGTCAAAACAATTGATGGGGGGCAGGTAACGACAAATAAGGGAGAGGGGAGATAAGGGGGGTATAGTTCTGTCGCAGGAGAGCAACAAACATAGATACAATATAAATCTTACGGAGCATATAACAAAGAGCAGGAGTCTCCAACATATCAGCACAACAAAAACATATGCAACATTTGGTGGGGGGGGCAGATGGGCATAACGAGAGGGGGAAGAATAGGAGTTGTCAGAATTAGGGAAGGAGGACTGTAAGGTGAAGGAATAGGATAGGATTTTCTAATTAGTCTCTTGAGCCTTACAAGAGATAGAAAACTTGTGGCTTGATTGGAAAGCAGACAGCCACACATCAGGCGGAAATGTAGTGTCAAGATCCCTCTCCCAACTCGAAGTAAAAGCTGGTAGTGGATCATCTCTTGTGTCGGAGAGTAGGCCATAGTTGGTAGAGACGGAGTGTGGGGGCATAGATGAGGATTTGCATAGTCTTTTCAAATGGGAGTAGGGACATGTGGATTATGTGTGCGTTTAAGGGAGGTGTAGAAGTAGTGTAATTGTAGGTATTGCCTTTGTGAGGTGAGGTTCCTAATGTCCGAAATTACCAGCTTGGAGTAGGGGAGAATAGCCGAGGAGAATGTAAGAGGGTAAAGGCCAGAGATATGTCAGAGAAACGGCGAATGAAGCGCAGCCAGGAAGTCCGGGTTGCCTGAGATAGGCATCAGCGGGCCATTATTATTGAATAGCTGCCTAACAGATGTATATAGGCGGCAGGTCCCCAGGACTTGGTGCACCAAATGTGGGAGGTCTGGATTAGTTTTGTCCAACCAGTGGTGTTTGTGAAGCCGTGGTAATTATACGAGGGGGAGGGGGCAAAGAGACCTCTCCAGGGCAACCCAGAGTTTAATAATGGAGGAGTGATGCCATTCTAATATGCGTGTTGTAAACACAGCTAAATACTATTTGGTGCAGTCAAGGACCGCCAGGCCTCCTCTCTGTTTAGGCCTGGTCAAAATGTGTCTAGCGATTCTAGGGGATTTTGAGGTGCAAATAAATTTGGAAGACGATTTCTGAATCCTATATGGATTGTTTGGAAGAGGTAGAGTAGTCTAGGGAGGATGTTTGAAGGGATCATAGAATGGGAATAATGATATAAATAGTGAAGGGCCCCCACACAGAACAATGCACTCCACAGTGGACCCCAGACAGTACAATTCGCTCCGAAGTGGCCTCCAGACAGTATTATATGCTCCAGAGTGGCTCCAACACAGTATTATACACGCCACAGTTGCCCCCGCACAGTATTATATGCTCCACAGTGGCCCCTACACAGTATTATATGCTTCACAGTGGCCTTGTAAGCCGTGTACCGGGGTGGGCTCCCCAGGATACAGCGAAGTCACGAACAAAAGAAACGACTCCAAATCAATTTAGTAAAAAAAACAAGATTTTACTTTGTGTAGTAACACCTATTTACCAGAAAACACTCCCAACTATTTACATACACTCAGCCAGTAAGCTGAGACCCTGGTGTTGTACAGCGCGGTGCCTTCTCATGTGCAGCTGCAATCACACTCCAAGCTTTTACCTATCTACAGGCTGCATCTAACCAGCCGCTTGTTACCTTTTAATCACCCTAGTCACAGGAACAATTCAATGAGTGTGATAGAGGCACCGGCGGTATAACACAAGAGCTTACAAACTTATCAAAATACCTCTATTCCCCACAAACAAAGTATAACCGAGTAAATATAATAGTAAGTCAGCTTGCAAGCCAAAGAAATATGACAATGTTTAAAATGTCGCTTCTAGACTTCCTCAGAAGCTCCTCTCTGGGAGTTACAAGTCTATAGAACTCTCTGAGTCTTAGTCCTTACTACCGTATAGGTAGATAATTCACCAGTAGTGTGGCCTGTGAAGATGAGGATGCCTAACTAGTCTAACTACAGGCCCTTACTCAGTCCCAAGCAATTTGCGCCAAAAATGTAATGCTGTGCGTGCACGATTACTTCTATTACTGATCCAGATTTGTTGGGTACCTTTTAGCTTCTTCTCTGGAACCGCTGAAAGCAGGGCTCATCCAAACATGCAGTCTCACTGACAGAGCCACTTCTCAGCCGGTCCTTGATAGCAATCTTCAACTTAGGATGCTGTCTGAACAAACCCTGGAACAGTCTCTGCTTCAGCACACTCTTGTTATACCTTTAATCCTTTAAGAATGTTTTTCCTCTCTCTTAGCCCTTCTTCTTCTAAAAGCTCAGAAGCACACACCTAAAAATGGCTGCCACACTCACTCTGCTGCTTGTTCCTCCACTGCAGAACTCTGCTTGTTCCTCCTCTGCACAATGTCACTACTCCAGGGAATTACAGAATTACAGTCTCTTCTATTTCTGAGGTAACAGTGGCCTCTTGTGGTCAAACAAACAAATGTCAGTTTATAAAAAAAAATAAACTTATCTACAGAAACAGTTACATTAATAACATGAGGGCTGTTTCCCCATTTTACAGCCTCTGCACAGTATTATATGATTCACAGTAGGCCCCCATATGCTTCACAGTGGGCCCCCACACAGTAGTATATGCTTCACAGTGGGGTCCCACACAGTAGTATATACCTTCACAGAGGGGCCCCCACACAGTAGTTTATGCTTCACAGTAGGCCCCCACACAGTAGTATATGCTTCACAGTGGGGTCCCACACAGTAGTATATGCTTCACAGTGGGGCCCCACACAGTAGTATATGCTTCACAGTAGGCCCCCACACAGTAGTTTATGCTACTTATCTAGTCCCAAGAAGAGCTGCAGTCCCACAAAGAGCGTCCTCCTTAACTGATCGCACGCGCTGACGACTTACGTCATCACGCCTGCGTCGGGGCAGAGGTTACACTCTGCAATCACTGACGGCTCAGCTGAAAGAAGCAATCACTCACTAACAGGGAATCCTGTACCGGATTCCCTGTTAGAGAGTGATCATGGCGATGGTGCGTGTGCCAACTGAGAGGGCTCTGCGTGCCCTCTCTGGCATACATGCCATAGGTTCGCCATCACGGTTCTAGAGGATTCTACACCTTAAGATTCATGGGACTCCAGAAGCACTAGTAGCTTCAAATATCTGTATATACCTCTTCCAAGACATTGCACTATTTGACACTTTTTAGCAGCAGAGAGACCCTTTTTCTTTCCCACATTGCTTGAAATCTGTGACCTGCTTAATAATGTGGAACATCCTTCTTAAGTAGGTTTCTTTTAATTGGGCCCTATCTGGCAAATTAATCACAGGTGTTTGAGATTGATTTCAGTGATCCAAAGAGCTCTGAGACACAATACCAGTCATGAGTTTAATTAAAAAACAAAAAATTTAATGTGATTTGCATAATAATTTGGATCGCACTGTAATTCAGATCTCAGACTAATAAAATTATAGGTGTTTTCCCATGAATACTATGCAATCTCAATTAGTTATAAATATGCATATATTAACATATGTTTAACCCCTTCCCAGCATTCACTGTAATAGTATGGTAGAAGCACCATGCCTTGCGGGAGGCAAGTCATTCCCTCTATCGCCCGCAATCAGGTAAAAAAATTAATAATTGAATAAAGCCCGAAAAATCTTCTTTCCCATTTAAAATGTTTTATTATGTAAATAAATAAATAATAAAAAACATTAAGCCTGAAGCTCCATCTAACCTCGAGCTGAACCATTGCCTTCCACCTATCTCCTGTCGGTCAGAATGGGCAAGATCGGTAAGGACAGATGTCCAGACCCTCCAGGCACCCATGGAGGCAGGAACAGTCACTCTGATGTTGAGAAATTCTTTAGAAGAAAAGCAGCACAGTCCCCTATTATTGTGCGCAAGATGGCTCTGGAGGACCTCAGCATCTGTGAGGTGGTAGGCGACTCTGACCTGAATAGTTTACCTGGCACGGACAAGCCTGAACCCCTACCAGGCACCATCACAAAATCTTTTCTCCGCAAAGCCCTGTCCCAGACCATAGCCCCTGTTCTCTCTGAACTCTCCGACCTACGCCCGGATGTCCTGAATAACGGGAGGAGAGTGGATACGCTGGAAACGGCATTCTTGGAACTCTCCATGCATTCCACTGCCATAGCACAGCACCCAGCATCCCACATTCCCATTTAAACAGAGCCTACTACCTCGGCGACGACCTCAAAAACAGGAACCGTAAGTGCAACTTGCATATAAAAGGGCTACCCAAGTCACACGCTCCTGATACCCAGAGAGAAGTTGTAGGTGCCATCTTTGCCTCTCTCCTGGATGAGAAATGAGCTGCATCCATCCAGATCGAACGCATCCACTAGGCAGTTTGGCCCAAGCCCAGACCAAACAAGTCGCCCAGGGATGTCATCTGCAGTTTGCTCTGCACAGTAGACACATCTGCAATACTCCTCGCTGCTAGGGACTAGCACCCGTTCTCCTATGGGGACAGTGAACTTCACCTATACTAGGATATAAAATGGGAACCCCACTCCTGGAGACCTTACTAGAGCAGGGCCTCCAATAAATTTGGTTGTTTCCCTTTGGGTTTTCCATCCTTAAGCAGGGCTGCAATAAATATGTGGCATACCACAGAGAGAGCATTCTGGAACACGTGCTCCATAGCAAGTATCACAGGATCCAGGGGCCAAGGCCAGACCTATGGAACGTCCCGCCACCCTGACTATTGCACCCTGAAACTCTGAACTATTAGGACCACATAATGTGAATGGGGAATATTGTGTGCTAGTATCGTGGTGGGCATCCTCCTATGAGCCAAATAGGAACCCAGACACACCTTAGGGCTGTAACACTGAAGCTTAAAGGGCTAAGAACACCTTCCATTAATTCTACCCTGCACCCCAGGACTTTGCTGTGTTACCAGGCGTACCCCGTTATTGTGTATTGAAGAAACTGTTTAAACATCTGTGCCTCCACGCCCATGGAAGAGTTTTCAGTTTCAAAAGTTCAACTCTATTTCAACTTTACAACTGTTTCTGTGTCAGACTCTGCACCAACAACATCAGGGCACCCCAAACACCATCAGTTGGCACAGTATAGGGGAAGCGTCCCAGGGGAACAATCACCACCAATATTTGTGCAGCCCCCTCATCACAGGTACCAGTGGTAGTAATGTGGGGTAGTACCAGCACTGTGCCCTTGTGCCCAGAGACTGTGACAAGTCTGCGCTGTTTACACCCCGCAATCCCAACTGCAATGTTACCCCCCTCCATCTGGTCACCGCAAAAACTGGCATCACGAACAGGATATTGGTATGTGCCATTTTGAAAAAGTCGCCACAAAAAGTGCGCTAAATTGTCTCCAGAGCATCGGTCTTTATTGTGGACATTGCTAAGATCAAGTTTATTCCCTGAGAGTGTTTGCCACAAAGAGGGGGAGCCCTATATCCCTGAAGTAAGCCCTAAAGACTGTCCCCTTAGTATTGTTATAGCCCTGGAAGAGTTAAAACGACCAGGACTTGTTTGTTGAGCCACATCATTGTGTAAGAACACCCACAAAGGGTTAACTGTATCTTGCAAAAGTGTGGGAGATTTTCAGCACCGCCCATGAGGCCCAGAGACACATCTGCCGCCATCTTAGGAGAGCCCAGAACGCTGAGCGTAATGCTCCAGTGCGCCCATACAAGGAAGTGAAAGTGAAAGGAGAACCTGCCGGCGCCATTTCTGACTCTCCGATGCCGCATCACTGTCCCTGCTGTACACCGCTGACCTCCAGTCCACACTGCAGCTGCTGTCAGTGAGTACTGTGCCTCCCTGTCCTTGTCTTCAGTCCTACCACGGCCTCAGCGAGTATTTTCAGTGTACAGTGTCCGTGGGGAGTGTCACCATTAAAGAGGGGTAGCACACCGCCAGTCTGCATTGCATCTATAGTAACTTTGTTAATAGCTATAGTATTCTTAAAGGACCAGCAATCCAAGTTGCAGTCTCCATTCCCTGCCAGCAGGCAGTTGAGTTTCTTAAAGAGACGGCGACCTAATTTTAGTCATACCTGCAAACAACATGACTGAGCAAAGTGACTTTGTGCCATCTGTTTCTAGTGATCCAGCAGTGCCCATGGCATGCAGCCTACCATTCTACATGCCATTTTACCCTGGCCCACCATGTCTGCTGCACTACAAAGGGGAAGCGCATGCCCTCAGGGACTTTCATGAGAAGATGCTGTCTCTCTTCCAGTTCTAATTCAGAACAGCAGATACAGAACATACTGGGCCAGCTTGAGGGTGCTGCAGCTAGAGAGGTCAAATCCTGGCGTGCCTCTGACAAAAGAACCCCTGGGCAAATTCTGGACGAACTCCAGGCGAACTTTGACGTGCAATCTGTCTCCGAGGTAAAGACGCGCTTCTTTTCCAGATGACAGTTACCTGGTGAGACCCTGCAGGACTATGCTTTATCCCTCCAAAAGGTGTTCAGATCTGTGGTGCAAGTGGATCCACGTAAAAATGATAAAATCTTGCTTGACTACTTTATAGAAGGGGTGGGTACCACATTGCTCCAGAGTCAGTTGCGAATGCTTGCTGCACAACATCCTAGCATCACGTTTGCTGACTTCAAGGCCCTTGCCATCCAGGTCTTGGGACAGGAGCAGCCCCAGCCGAGCCCAGTCATCTGTGGTCCCTCACCTGGATCCTCTGCAAGCAACTCTCCAGTTGTCCTGCCACCATCTCCGAGTACCTCACCTGCTGCCCAAGCTGTGCAGACTACACCAGCGGACTCCAGAGACGACCTTCTGGCCCAAGTGGATCATCTGACCCGTGCCATGGAACAGATCACTGTCCATCTAGATCGTCTGACCCAGCAGTCTTCATCGTCCAGTGATCCTTTGCGAAGGCTCAACATCTCACCTGAGCGGCCAACCAGACCTCCGTCTTCAGTGAAACCTCCGCAGAGTGAGAGGCCCTACTGTACCTATTGCCATAGGTATGGACACACCAGGCCACAGTGTCTTCAGTTAAACGGGCCACCCCCGAAGCAGGGGGCCACCCCTCGGGAGGAAAGAAGAAGGGCCCAGGTGAATACTCAGTGCCATTGTCACACTTCCAAGTTGCTAGTAGTATAATGTTGTACCGTGTTAGCTATAGAAAGTAGTGGAAGAGTGAAGAAATCAGGCGATACCTTTAAGAAGCTAACTGAGTATATTTGATAGTAAGCTTTCGAGAGTGCTAGCTCTCTTGTTCAGACATGGTGTAATGCAAAAAACTGAAAACTATTTATACACACACAAGACATGGATCTTCAAAAGGATCTTGGAATAACAAAATGCAAAATACATAGTGAAGTCATTTGCAACAGGTCAGGAAATAAACAGTATGGAAAATTTGTGTTGCGTGACAGAGGGATCTGTTATCTGTTTATGATCAGGCCTTGATTTGTGACCCTCACAGTTCATACATAGTGTGACATGATACTGGCATGAATATTAAGTCCAAAGAGTTTTAAATTTTTGCATTAACTTGTATTCCCATTCCTTTCTCTCTCTCTGCATCTTAAAATGTCCCATTAAAACCACAACCTGCAAATCTTCAATAGAGTGGTCTCCGGAGAAATGTTCGGTCACTGGGAAATCTGTTCTGCTGTTATTAATGGTGGATCTGTGTGAGTTCATGTGCTGATTAAGTCTTTGGCCTGTTTCCCTCACATAGAGGCCTGTGGTGGGACATTGCACACACATTATGAGATACACCACATTGGAAGACCTGCAGGAAAATGTCCCCCTAATTCTGTGCACCTGTTGTGACTGTGGGATAGGTACACTGTTAGTGGTGTGGATGTGCTTGCAGGTCATGCACCTGTTTTGCAGGCAAGGTGAGGTGCCATTTTCAGTTGGGGCCCTCAGGGCACTCCGGACAATAATACGCCTTAGGTTTAGTGGTTGTTGAAAGGAAAGGAGAGGGGGGACTGGAAATATGTTCTTGAGTCTGTTGTCCCTATGTAGCACAGGTTGGAGCTCCTTGGCAATCCTTCGTAGGATCTTCAGCTGTGGGTTGTAGGTGGAAACTAGGGGCACTCAGGCTTCTTTCTGGGTCTCTTTATATGTGAGCAGACTGTCTCTGTTAATGGCTCCTGCTTTGTTTAATTGGTTGTCCGTCACTTTTGGTTTGTATCCCAATCGGAGAAATTTCGTCCTCAGATCCTGGAGGTGCTTTGTCGGAGCAACTACGATTGTATCGTATAGCCTGGCTGTTAATAATAGATTGTCTTGTGTGCTTGGGGTGGAAGCTGTCGTTTCTCAGGTAGGCCGTTCTGTCTTTGGGTTTGTGGTATATCGATGTGAGTAGCCGGTGGTCTTTAATGTATATTGTGGTGTCCAGAAAGTGTATTTCACTTTCTGAATAGCTAAGTTTAAGGTTGATGGTAGGGTGGAAGTCATTGAAGTCATTATGGAATTGAAGTAGGGCCTCCTCACCTGCAGTCCAGATGACAAGGATATCATCGACTCAACGCCCAGCACAAGTTCGCCAACAAACAAGGTGAAATTGATCAACTCCGTATCCAAGACACCAGTCCAGTAACCCTACAGCCTGGAACAGAAACTATGGTGTGGTGCCATGCCTGTCCGGGCATAGAAAATCAGTACTGCGAGACTTTGCTACAACCGATACAGGTAGATGGCCATCCACTTGTCATGGCTGCCCGCAGCCTTGTCACAGTTTCCAATGGACATGTTCCTGTCCGCCTAGTCACCTTGGGCGATGCTCCTGTGAACCTCCACAAGTTCCACTCTGTGGCCCTGCTACACCGGTTAGCACCTGAAGATGTTCTCTCTGGTGATTCTACCGCCAGACAGCATTCCACCCAAGCCACTGAGAACATTCAAAATGGAGCCATGAAGCCCTGGTGGCATGAATTGAACAAGGGAGATGCCAATACCCTAGAGAGAACATCAATGGAGTCTGCAATGTGGCCAAGCGTTACCAACAGGCGTTCAGCAAACACCCATTGGACTTTGGTAAGACCACGACCATACAACATCGCATTCTGACTGGCGACCACCTTCGAATCAAGGAGCGTCACCGTTCAATACCACCAGCGATGTACCAACCAGTGAAAAAGTTGATCCAAGAGATGCTGATGTCATCCAGGAGAGTAACAGCCCCTGGGCAGCCCCGCTAGTCCTTGTCAAGAAGAAAGACGGCACCCTGCGATTTTGTGTGGATTATCGTAAAACTCAACAACGTCACGCACAAAGATGCATACCCATTGCCGCGGATTGAGGAATCTCTAACGGCTTTGGGATCAGCTACCTGTTTCTCGACCCTGGACTTAACCAGTGGATACTGGCAAGTCCCTATGGGGCCGGAAGATCGTGAAAATACTGCGTTTACGACCCTGATGGGACTCTTTGAATTCAATAGTATGCCATTTGGGCTATGCAATGCCCTCGCCACATTCCAAAGGCTTATGGAGAGGTGCCTCGGCCATGAGAATTTCCAGAGTGTGCTACTGTACCTGGACAATGTTATCGTATTCTCGCAGAGATACCAAGAACACCTTTGTCACCTGTCCGAGTTATTCAAGGTACTTATACAACACGGTCTAAAGGTCAAGCCCTCCAAGTGCTACCTGTTGAAACCCCAAGTTCACTACCTTGGGCATGTCGTGAGCGCACAAAGCGTCCAACCTGATCTGGAAAAGATCACTGCAGTCCAGAACTGCTGTCAAAGAAGTCCGAAGCTTCCTGGGATTAGCAGGTTACTAGTTGCATTTCATACCACACTCAATCATCAGCCGCAGTTACACCTGGCATTGAGTGGTCTGAGTGTATCAAGGACTTGGCCTATACTTACAACAACACATCCCAAACATCTACGGAATATGCACCGTTTTATCTAATGTTTGGGAGACAAGGTCAACTTCCTTCAGACTTAACCCTTGGCGTGAAGGTCCCTGACACCATCAACCCACTACCCATAACAGACTGGGTTGTTGAACTCCGCCGGCGTATGGAGAAAGCCAAAGAGATAGTTGAAGCATGCATGGATGAGATTCATAGGAGACAACAGGAGAATTACAACCATCACACCCATGCAGCGCCCCTGAAAGTTGGTGACCATGTATGGTTAAGGAGTAACCACCGGAGTGGGAAATTGGATCCATTGTTTGAGAAAGAACCATACAGCGTCATCTCAATACCATATCCTGAATCCGACGTGTATGAGATCCCTAAACCTGGGAGACAGCCCCAAGTAGTACACCGAAACCGTCTGAAGCTGTGCCTTAAAGAAGGACTACCCACAGAGGTGCCCCCAGCTGAGACGACGAGTACAGACATCTTGTCACTGCCTGAAGCGACAGAGAGACTCCCAACGTTAACTGAGCTTATGTGGTCGCCTAAACTATTACCGTTTAGCTGCTACCAATTGTTGCTCTAGTGCAAGAGAACCCTTCAACAGAGGATTTAATCAATTTCAGTGACTCTGTTCCTGATCCAAATCTCGTTCCATTTAGGCGTTCTGAGAGTACCACAAAAGGCATACCTCCAACACGCTATAGTGATGCCATTGCTGTCCTTGGGTAAAAGAGGTTAACTGTCTTTGCTTCTGTATATATGTTATTCCTGCTCTGATGACATTAATGTTTTTCCTGTATATATAAATATATATTGCCATGTAATATAGTATTTACATTTATATGTAACAATCCAAGCTACAGTGCCTGGCTCACCGAGCCAAGAAAGTTCTGTTACCCCATTGCGGTATAGACATTCATGCTAGAGTGCCTACTCTTGTTTACAGAAAGGATTGTTTATTGTTTCTCAGACAGACTCTCACGATAATGGACACTTACGATATTTGTGCCAGAGAGCTTCTGGACCCATTTGCACTACTATTGTTTCTATATGGACTGTCTGATGATACTGCCAAAAAGTTCCATAAGTCTGCGTTTAATTATCTCTCCGTTACCCTTCAGACTTCTCATGGACATTCCAGGACTATGCCGAGAGTATTATATTTTTCTAAGCTATTAGTGACATTTGCACTTTATCCGTATTTATTAACATTATGTTACATTTCTTACCTTCACCCCTGCCCGTCACCGAGGACGGCTCAGTGAAAGAGGGGGAGAATGTGGCATACCAGAGTTGGCTGTGGCTGGGCTGAGGGTGATCTCTGTCATAATTGTATTGCATTATTTCCTGTTGCTTTACAGCTTGTGTGACATAGCAGGGGGTCCTGAGTCTCACACAACACAGCGCCACCTAGTGAGTCTCCCACATGCATTACACCTCCCATAGGATGGAATAGTAACCAAATGTCCAATGGGAGGACATCACCTGGGTAAAGGGGAGGAGTCAGCTGATCACTGGTTCCCATAGTAACACCCCTTCAGGAAGGTCCTGCGTGTGAGTAGTTAGAAGCGTGGTGTGTTAGGAGGAGGAGGTGAGGAGAGAAGTGTGATGTTCTGTGAAGAAAACAGTGAGCTTAGTGCAGGTATCTCAAGTCCTAGACAGGCCCAGGACAGTTGGAGAGTTGACATACTCCAGCTATTCAGAAGATTCTGTCCCCTGTCTGCCTATCCATGGCCCTGAAGGAAGTCAAGCATCATCATCTTGTCAGCATGAGACTGTGGAGAGAGAATTCTGGAACACGTGCTCCATAGCAAATCTCACAGAAAATAAATGGTTTCAAACGATAAAACTTAACTTTTAATATTTTAATATAAAAAATACACAAAGGATGTCCACTAATCTACTAAAAGACAGATCAATGTGGTCTGTGCCTGCCTATTCAAAGTTTATTCAGGATTTAAATGTTAGACAGTATTCACACTCTCCAACTTTCCACTGGACCTAGGGTGTAATTAGATACTTTCACCACCCTTAGACTAAGGTTATAGTATCACGGCTGCATCATACAACAGGTCAGTATTTTGTCAGTTGCTCTTAGTGCTAGGAAAACCCAAACACCTGGTCCCCACACACATAATTTGTAAAGCATGAATGACTAGACTCCTGCACAGCCATGATATACCTCCACAACCCTAGTCTGTAGTATGTACATATGCCAGTAATCTAGGTACAGCTCACAGTAACTTCATTTCCTGTCATTAAAATGTTATAACCATAAGGGAAACTATGATATTCTGACCCTTATACTCAATAAACACCTATATTGCAGCCATTACTGATATTCCCCATGTTGACTCCAGGGATATACAGCTACCATTTCCATTAGTGACTCAAATTCCACCAACTAATCTCCAGACTACTCAGACTGCCCCAGTCTCCTGTCAGTCCTTCATGCCCCCAAGTGGTATGGCTTGTGGTCAACTAACTCAAATATAGAAAATAAACTTGCTCTACGCGTTTCCCCTGTGTTATCTGTATCAGGTTCATCAGGAGCCAATGCTAATAAACTTATCAATTGGTCTAAGCTGCTATAAATATTTTTCAAAAATGCAGTTACAACTGCAGTTCCTGGAGCACTGATGGTGTGCTCCAGTGTATAGAGTAGCCGACGCCACACTGAGCCTTGCCTGCTTTATAAAGGTCATCCCATTCATTCGGTGCCACCCCCCTTTCCTCATGCTGTCTGCAGTGAGCCAATAGAAATCACTAGCTCACTCCACCAATCACGCCTCCTAGGGGGTGTGTCCACCTCAGTCCTCTACTGTGTTCATGTGACTGCCGATCATGTGACCACTGAATGTAAACAATTCCAGTGATCCAGCGCTAGACGGTGAATCTACTGATTCACATTTGATTTTCACCTAATCTACATAAGCTGCTGATCATCAGGCCGCTGCGTCTCAGCCATTCCGATGATCAAGGGCCAACTGGTAATTTTGTATACTTAACCTCCATTCCGCCATATACCAGGTCATAAAACCAGAGGGGAGATATCCAAAACAGAGTTCAATCCGGATCCATATTATCCTATCACAACCGTACTCTAAAGGAGTCGGAGGTTAGGTATAACCCCAGACCGTGACAGCGGATGGATCATAAATCTACCTATCATAGTTCACATACAGTGGGCTCTCCCTTATTGTTCCCCATCAAACTATAGATAACCTAACCATCCCACTCAGATCCATTTGCATACCTCCTAATGGTCAATCCCTACAACTCTAACTCTTTTCTATTTCTCAACCCTCTGATTGCGTACCAAAACTACCGTACATCATAGCTACGACCCATCAAACACCACAACATTATATTGTAAATCGTACCTCACCACCTAGATTCAGGCAATGCAAAAGATAGCGGAAGAGAGACCCCTAAACGTCTACCCATCTAAATACGGGGCGATAAATGACACGATACACCTCCCATATTTCTCACCCCTATTCATCTTTCTTCAATAAATGGCGCAAAGGATATCAAATCATTGAGGCCTCTAGGTTTGACACAGTCAAACCTAAATATCCATTCCGCTTCCTTCCTCAAAATTGCCCTATCCCAATCTCCTCCTCGTGGTGATTTGCGTACTAACTCAATGCCCTGAAATCTCAATGTAGATGGGTCACCTCCATGTTTGCTCCAGAAATGTAAACTCAGGGGACGTTCTTCTCTCCTGTTAATATATCCCACATGATCTAATATCCTACGACGTAATTCCCTTTTCGTTTTACCCACGTAATTCACTGGGCACGGACAGGATGCGACATACACCACACCCACAGAGCGGCAATTAATGAAATCTCTCGTATAATATTTTTTACCCGTAGCTGCCGCCGTAACTTCACGTCCCTTCAAAATAAATTCACAGGCCCTACAACCACCACACCTAAATGTGCCTGCCGGTCTTTCACTCCCCCAACAAGGTACCCCCAGACTCCTCTGGTTCCAGATAACTATGAACTAGTCTGTCTCTGAGATAACGGCCTCTTCTGTAGGTGATTGATGGATATTCAGATACCCTATCCCTTAAATCAGGGTCCTGTCGAAGGATATCCCAATATGATCTCAATATGTCAACCACCATTCTGGAACCTTGATCAAATGCCCCGATTAATCTAATGACATTTTGGGGAGGCGGTTCATCTTTTGGTATAAGTAATCTTTGTCTGTCACATTCTGTCGCAAAACGTCTAGCATCCTGGAGCATATTTTTCAGGTACCCTCTACTCCTAAATCTTTGCTCTAATAATTGAGATTGAGTATTAAATTCCTGGACCGAAGAACAGTTTCTGCGTACACGTAAAAACTGTCCCTTGGGGATCCCACTACGAAGTGGTCTCAGATGGGAGCTTTCCCACCTCAAGAGATTGTTTGTTGCTGTCTCCTTACGATACAAAGTGGTGGATATATTCCCATCACTCCCAATTGATATACTAAGGTCCAGGAAATTAATATTGTTTTGACTGATGGTCGCTGTGAATTTCAAGTTCAAATCATTAATGTTCAATTTCCTAACAAACTCCCAGAAACATTCCACTGAGCCAGTCCATATTAACAATATGTCATCAATGTATCTGAGCCATAGGAGGATGTGTCTAGTCCATTCCTCCTATGCCTCAGAAAAGACGTGACGCTCCTCCCACCACCCCAAGAACAAGTTGGCATATGTCGGGGATGCAGGGCTGCCCATGGCAGAACCCTGCAACTGGTGGAAGAAGCGTCTATTGAACGTAAATACATTCCGAGTCAGGATAAATCTCATCAGTTCCATGACCAACTGATTATGGGAATCCATGTGTATGCCCCTCATATGTAGGAAATACTCCACAGCCCCACACCCCAAATCATGGGGTATGGAGCTGTATATCGCCTCCACATCCAAGCTTGCCAATGATGAATTAGCTGTAACCTGTACTCCCTCAAGGTGCCTCAAAACGTCCATAGTGTCCCGGACATACGACGGCAAGGCCAGCACAAATGGATGCAAGATCTTATCCACGTATGCGCTGGCCCCTTCAGTTATGCCGCCGATGTCCGAGACAATTGGACGCCCCTTAAGGGGAGGATACCCCTTGTGCACCTTGGGGAGACAATAGAAGGTAGCCATACGTGGAAATTTAGGGCACATGAACTCCCATTCCATAGCAAGTATCACAGGATCCAGGGGCCAAGGCCAGACCTATGGAACGTCCCGCCACCCTGACTATTGCACCCTGAAACTCTGAACTATCGGGACCACATAACGTGAGTGGGGAATATTGTGTGCTAGTATCGTGGTGGGCATCCTCCTATGAGCCAAATAGGAACCCAGACACACCTTTGGGCTGTAACACTGAATTTTAAAGGGCTAGTAATACCTTGCATTAAGTCTACCCTGCACCCCAGGACTTTGCTGTGTCACCAGGCGTACCTCGTTATTGTGTATTGAAGAAACTGTTTAAGCATCTGTGCCTCCACGCCCATGGAAGAGTTTTCAGTAATAGTTCAACTCTGTTTCAACTTTACAACTGTTTCTGTGTCAGACTCTACACCAACAACATCAGGGCACCCCAAACACCATCAGTCGGCACAGTATAGGGGAAGCGTCCTGGGAAACAATCACCACCAACATTTGTGCAGCCCCCTCATCACCGGTACCAGTGGTGGTAACCTGGGACAGCACCAGCGCTGTGCCCTCGTGCCCAGAGAATGTGACAAGTCTGCGCTGTTTGCACCCAGCTATCCCAACTGCAGCATTACCCCCCCCCCCATCTGGTCACCGCAAATATTTACACCCTGGAGGATCTCACAGCTGCCTAGGCCATACCTCCAATGGGCTTCCTTTCTCTGAAGACGTCCATTCGCTCCCTCTTCTGCCGAAACTGGAATCCAGACATATTCACCTGTGATTCAAGTCTCCGAAGGCGAGGAAATCTGACATGAGGCAACCCACACAGGACTCTGGTTAACATTCCCCTCTGGTACCTACTAACCAATATGCTTACAGTAAGCTCTACTGCACCTATTTTAACGGTGCTTCCTTGGACACACTTTCATAGTTTTGTTCCCTGATTGTGTTCACCACATTCATCATCTGTATTTTACTATTGTGGCGAGACATTTTATATTTTTGTTTCCTGATTGTGTTCACCACATTCATCATCTGTATTTTACTATTGTGGCGAGACATTTTAGGTATTGTCTACCCCTATACCAAAGCCCGCCTCTCCACATAGCCCTACAGATCACCCCCGAGTGTAGGTGCGTGAGTTCTCACTCTTCATTCACCTTGTTGCCCCTATGTCCACTATACCAATAGGGGTGACATTACCCTATCATCTCTGCTTCCGCCTCTTTTAATTGCCATTTCCTTCCTTTATCTACTCATTCTACTGTCCGTTCTGGCGGCACTGTATTTTCCCTGGCTGGGAGGTCTGGGGATGAGCGGTCCTGCGTATAGTAAACAGCACCGTTTCTACTGATAGCTTCCATGTTTAACTCTACTCACAGTGTGCACCATTGCTTCCTATGAACCCCCCATCTCGGCCCCTACCCCCTCCCCATTACCCAATCTTTTCTCATTCCATCGATTCCTTTTCCTCACAGACTGTCCTTCTGTGTCTACAGGAGGAGCTGAAAAATATTATCAATGCCAGCACTGATGAGCATTTTCTACACTTTCAACACAAAATTTATGCTCACAGAGACAAAGGCGGTAAAATCATGTGTTCCATGCAACATAGGGTGAAATACAAATGCTTTATCACTGCCATCAAGGACAAATCCAACTGCACCTGCCAGTCCACTAATGGCATCACCTCTGCCTTCCTCTCATTCTATTCGGATCTGTACAACCTGCACTCTACCTCCTCCTCTTCTGCACCGACTCAGAAAACCAATAAGATTACTGTCTTCTTGGACTCCCTCCATCTTCCAGCTCTCTCCACTACAGATGCGTAGAAAAAGCCCCGGCCCTGATAGCTTCCCATTGCACTATTACAAGGTCTTCCACTCGGAACTTCTAGCCCACCTCTCTCTAGCATGCTTCAATGATGGGCAAGTAGCTCCCCAAGCAAGTTAAAGAGGAACACATCACTTACCCAAAGACAGAAAAGATCCACTGTCCTGCGGAAGTTACCGACCAATATCATTACTCAACAACGACCTCAAGATCTTGGCGAAGAGTATGGCCAATTTCATGAAATGCTTCTTGTCATCCTTAATCCATTCGTACCAAACCGGAGAGTTAGAGAGAGTAAAGATAACTCTATACATCTTTTACATGCCATGCCTATGCCCGCAAAACCAACCCAGACTTAGCACTTCTGGGTGTTGACGCCGAAAAGGCATTTGACAGAGTAGATTGGCAATACATGAATGTGGTACTCCACAAATTTAATTTTTCCATCTCAATTCATAGACGCTATCTTTTCTCTCTATACATCACCTCATGCTCGCCTGAAGATAAACGGCACCCTCTCTCTCCCAGTTTTGAGATACTGAACAGAACTTGACAGGGCTGCCCTCTCTCTCTCTCTCTCTCTCTCTCTCTGTCCCTCTTCATTTTGGTCCTCGAAACTGTTTTACAAGCAGTACACCTCCATCTGGACATTCAGGGACTTAAAATTGGCTCCCAGAATCTCTGCACCTCTGCATTCGCCGACAATATTTTATTCCTCGTCTGGCTTACCAGCCATTGTGGAACTGCTCTCTCACTATGGTTCCATGTTGGGTACAAGGTGAGCCTCTCTGAGTCCAAAGTCCTCAATTTCACACTATCTCCTTTAACCGATATCCTCCATACGTCCCCTCACACCCTTCCAATGGACTTTGAAATCAATTAAGTTTCTGGGCATACAGTTAACAGCAAACCCCGCTGATCTCTACACTGAGAACTTCCATTCCCTGCTTTCAGACCTTCTATCAAAGCCTGCCCTATTCCTGGTTCGGTACAAGAAACCTCTTTCAATCCTACATACTCTCCAAGTTGCTGTGCCCTCTCCACATGGTTCCTATATACCTTCCACCCCTCTTCTTCAAAACAGCTCACAGTGTCTTCTCATCCTTCCTATGGCATGGAAGAAGACCCCGTCTTCTCTCTCTCCCTCCTTATGAAGAAAAAAATCTGTAGGAGTCATACCTGATGTATTTGACTACTACAAAGTGATACAACTGAAGCAATGGATTCAACTCACCACTCTCACCAATGGCTCTCCCACTTATTGCTTAGCCACGGATCTATTCAGCCCTACCCTCTCTTCTGATCTCTGGTTTTATCACTCCACTGGCTACAGAACTCATCCACTTGACCTACATCTCAAGGGAGCATGCGAGACTTGGCATGATTTAAAAAACTACTCACTCCAACGCTATCTCCGCTGCTGCCTACTGGTCTATTACTGGACTTACTGGGTAAACCCTGCACAGTGTCAGGAGTGTCTCTTCAGCTGCTGCTTCTTAAAGAATTCCGTGACAACTTAGGGAAGCTTTTCGGTTGTATACTTCCATACCTTGATCTATCAGCAGGTGAAGAGATCTTTATAAGACCACTCCTATTTGATACAGGTGCCGACTAATTTTCATTGCTCACTAGTTTGGCTCTGACTATCTGAATATATCTGTTTGATCTCTGATTACTGGCTTGCTCCTTGGATTCCCCTTTTGCCTCTTGATTATGTTGTGAGGTTCCCAGCTGGATTTGTGACCCTTGGCTAGTTTCCCAGATATTACTTTTGTCTCCCGTCTCTGCTAACTATGTGCTCTCCTAGTTTTGACTCTGCTAGCTCGATTTCTCTGCATCCAAGTTTCTTTGTAAGTTTTCTTGACTTTGTGTTGGTTTCTGCCGCAGTGTATTTATTATTAGTACATTTATCTGTTTGGTGACAATTCAGATCCCCAGATGAAAGCATCCCCTGGTTAAATCATCTAGAAGTCTGTCTTGGCTCACAGAGGAGTGCTAGTTGTAGATAGCTGTCTCTACTGCTCAAAGTTATCATCCAATTTCTTGCTGTTGCTTTTATTGTGGCCTTACATCTAACCCTAACACACAGCTTACTCTGCTATCTGTAGCTTCCTCATATCCCTTCGTCTCATGGACCTTCTAGATACACAATCTGGCATCAACTTGTCCAAAATAAATATGTTATTCTCCTTTTCCTTTCTTCATAAGGCAAACCTATCCCGACACACAGTTGTGCTAAAAAGTTTACATACCCTGGCAGATTTTTTGCTTTTTTGGCCTTTTTTCAGAGAATATGAATGATAACACAAAAACTTTTTCTCCACTCATGTTTAGTGGTTGGTTGAAGCCATTTATTGTCAAACGTCTGTGTTTTCTCTTTTTAAATCATAATGACAACCAAAAACATCAAAATGACCCTATTCAAAAGTTCACATACCCCAGTTCTTAATATCGTGTATTGCCCCCTCTAACATCAATGACAGCTTGTAGTCTTTTGTGGTAGTTGGGCTCTTTATTTTCTCAGATGGTAAAACTGCCCATTCTTCTTGGCAAAAAGTCTCCAGTTCCTGTAAATTCCTGGGCTGTCTTGCATGTACTGCACGCTTGAGATCTTATGTCCTCTCCAGATTTATCATCCCCTGTACACTGTCTAAACCAACATTCTTGACTTCCTGGGAACTGGAGCTTAACATCACAATTTCAGATGATCAAATTAAACAGATCCTCCGCTCCTCCCATGAGTTCTCTTCCTGGGTTTGTCTCCAAGAGACACACTATAAATTGCTCACCAGATGATACCTAAAATCCATCCATTCTGGCAGGAAGTCCAGACTGTAATCAGATTGCTCTCTAAACCCAACTTTGATGGTCATCTTCTAATTGTCTTCCTCTACATATCATCCATCCAAGAACAACCTCATATCCATCATACTCCCTAATATAATTGTCATTCTCTACACTATACATTGTCATCCTGAAGACCTTTTATTTGTTAATTGCATACAATGTTCTTGTATTTTCTTGATAAAATCCAATAAATCTTGAATTCAAAATCAAGCCCTTATATGGACACATTGCCAGAAAATAATAAAAAAATAGCTTGTACAATAAAACCCCCAAAAATTCGCCAAATCATTAGGACAAAACTGTCTGCAGCAAGATGAAAATGTATAAGTTGTGTGAGCGAATATCTGGGTACACATTAGAGAGTGAAAATGAGTGAAAATACACTAGCACTGAACCCCCAGAATGACACCCCCTCTTATGTCATAGGAGCTAGTGGGAAAATAGTGTCGGATTGGGTTTTCTCAATGTACTCTGCACAGCTTACATATTCACTTCTGGGAAACTAATGCTCACTACACCCCTTGATAAATTATTTGAGTGGTGCAGTTTTCAAAATGGGGTCACTTTCTAGCTGATTTCAATCTACTGGCACCTCAGGGACTTGGCAAATATGACATGGCATCCAAAAACCAAACCATCTAAATCTGCGCTCTGAAAGCCAAGCAGCGATCCTTGTCTTATGTTCCCTGCTGTGTGCCGTGCCCAAACAGCAGTTTTTGCCCACATATGACACTGTTGTACCCGGGATACCCTACTTAGCTATCATATATGGGTCAACCTGCTGTTTGGGCCCACAGTAGGGTGCAGAAGAGAAGCAGTCCTATTTGGGTTTTGGAGACTATTGGGGTTTTGGACGCCATGCCACTTTTGCAGAGTTTCAGAAATGCCAGCAAAGCGTAATCCCCTGACATGTGACCCATTTTAGAAACTACACCCCTGAAGGAATTTATCCAGGGGTACAGTGAGCATTCTTAACCCCAAGCGTTGCATTAATTTATTTTCCAGAAATGAATGCACCCTCAGCAGCTCAGAGTTAAAATTAAATTTTTTTTTCCAGGAATACATCATTTCAGTACACAATACAGGTGCATCTCAAAAATTAGAATATTTTTGAAATGTTCATTCATTTCAGTAATTCAGTAATACAATTCATAATCAGCAGTCCTCCATGATTGTGTGTCCTACTGAACCAGACTGAGGGACCATTTAAAGGCTTAGGAAACCTTGGCAGGTGACACACTGAATTTACAATACTGAACTTTTTTACAATATTCAAATTTTGGTTTTCATTACCTGCAATCCATAATCAACATTTATAGAAATAAAACACTTGAAATAGAAACCTCTGTGTGTAAAGAATCTAGAAAATATAGGAGGTCACTTTTTTAATTTAAATACAGGAAGAAATAAACGTTTCAAAGATATTCTAATTTATTGAGATGCACATGTATGTTGTGCCCAGCTTGTGTCAGAGATGAACGCTCCAAAATATGTTGTTCCAAGGATAACTTGCTTAACAGTTTTTGGAGTGTGTGTCTCTGCTGTCACAATCTGAGCACAACATATCGGGCACTGAAATGGTGTATCTGTGGAAAAATTGCAGTTTTAACTTTTCACTGCGCATTTATTTCTGGAAATTAAAATAATGTGAAACTCGAGGGTTGAAAATGCTCACTATGCCCCTTGATACATTTCTTAAGGGTATTAGTTCCTAAAATAGAGGGTCCATTTTTTTTATTTTGCCTTATACTCTCTGCAATTCCTCGCCAATGCAGTGTAAAATACCAATATAGGACTCAAATGCACAAGGTGTTTATTTCTGAGCCCTGCCATATTTGTAGGTAATAGATTAGGGCTGCATGTAGGGTGTTTCCAAAATCAGGAAACAGAGCAAAATTACTATAGAGCTCAATTTTCTCAATGCCATGTGATGACATGACATATTGAGCTCTGAAATGGCCTATCTGGGAAAATGTCAATTTTCATTTTGCATTATTTTTTTTTGGAAAGCATCTCTCTGGTCAAAATGACCTCTATACCCTTTGAGGGGTGCAGTTTCTGAAATGAAGTCACTTCTTGGTCCTATCATGCATTTGCACCTTAAGGGCAAATGTGTCATGGCACCTATAAATGATTCTGCCCTCCAAAAGCCTAATGGCACTCCCTGCCTTCTGTGCCCTGCCGTGTGCCAAAACAGCGATTTTCCTGCACATATGGGGTATTTCCATAGTAAAGAGAAATTGCGTAACAAAGTGTAGGATACATTTTCTCCTTTAACTCCCTGTAAAAATGAAAAATTTGTGGCTTAATTAACCTTCCTCTAGTGTTAGCTTTCTGTTACTCTTTCTTATGTTAACGGGTCGGTTTTGACCCGTGTCTTAAATCACCCCTAGGATACCCTAAAAACAGTTATTTATGATCCAATTTGTTTCTTACCTCTTAGTTACCTTGTTAGGGTTTCTCATCCATGGAAGGATTGATTTTAATATTTTTGTTGTGGCCCCCTGGGCCTTTCATTTGAGAGCGTACCCTTCATTTTCAATATAAAAATATTGTCAAATGAACCTCAAGAGAATAATATAAACTTAAAAAAGTTTGTTATATTACCTGACTATTACTGAAGGGTTTTAGAACACATTTCTTAAATGTAAAAAAAATATACATATATATATTTCATATTATTAACTCTAGTAACATCTATAGTGTTACGGGTCAATTTTGACCCATATCTAACTACTTTATGAAAAAGGCAAAAAACTGATTTTTTTTTTATAGAACTTTAATACAAATAAAAGATGAAAATTATATTAACATTAATAGCAATAATAATAAAAAGTAGCTTTTCTAGGTCAAACAAACAAACAACAATCAATCAAGTAAATCAAATCAACAGAAATCAAGTACTAGTTTTTAGATGCATTAGTATTTAGATGCATGTGTGGCAAAAAGTGACACTTTTTGTGTGTTCTTTGCAGAGGTATTTTTTGCAGGCGAAGCACGATGTGTTTGTCTTTCTGTCCTTATTGCTAGGGCAGACCTGACACCTCTTTCTTTTAGAATCAGGTGGTCTCACTGGGGTTGTGGCTGTTGTGGTTGATGTTGAGGCAGGGCTGGTTGAGGAGGATGCTGGTGATGATGCTCTTTGTGTTGCTGTGGGTGTGGGCGAAGCACTTGTTGAGCTCTGGAGTTGTCGGACCAAGGCTGCAGCGGCTGGGTCTCGGGGCACCCGTTCCCTTTGGTCAATGTGCACCTTGACAAGGGATCTTCCTAGTTCCTCAAGAAACATCCTCCACTTGTTTTTTTTCTTTGAATTCCATCCTTGGTGAATGTGGGTCCACAACACAAATGCATTGTATGCTGACACATCAAGGATGTTGGAAAATACAACCATTGGCCATCTCCTAGTCATTCGCTGGCAAGTGTAGGTGGCAGTCAGCTTGTCCAGGTTGTCCACTCCTCCTTTGTTTTTGTTATAGTCCAGGATGATTTTGGGCTTTTTGTCACTTACTGATGACACAGCTGCATCTTTGTGAAGTGTGGACATCAGTACCACATTCCGTCGTTTTTTGGGGCAGTATGAAACAGCAGTGGTGGTGTCTGTAAAAACAAACTTTGAGGAAAGTGGAGCCCTGTCCTTCATCTGCAACTCAGCAGGCAGCTCAGGTTTGTTTTTTTTCACTGTGCCCACCATGGTGATTTTCCTCCTGAGAAGTTCTTGTCCAAGGTCATAGCTGGTAAAAAAAATTGTCACAAGTAATGTTGCAGTCCAGTAGTCATATTGAGGACTACACGTTTTCCTTGGTTTTTTTCAGGGATGCCGCTTGCAGACTTGCCTGTGTAAATCTGTAGATTCCATGCATAGCTAGTTTTTGCATCACAGGCTGCCCAGATTTTTATGCCATATTTGCCTGGCTTACTTGGCATGTATTGCCGGAAGGGGCATTTTCCGCGGAAAGGGAGAAAACGTTCGTCTACTGTCACCTCTGGCCCTGGGTTGAACATCAGTGGAAGGAGCTGCACCCATTTCTCCCAAACATCCCTGATGGGAGCAAGTTTGTCAGATTTTGTTCTGGTGTCTCTGTTGTCAAATCTGAGGACTCTTGATATCATTTGAAACTTTTGAAGTGACATTGTTGCCCGGAAAATATTCCTGCCTGTCGATGCGTCCCAGAGACTATCAGTGGCCTCATTGCAGGATTTGTACACTCCAGCAAGGAGAAGAACACCAATGTAGGCATCCAGGTCATCATCATGAAGGTCATTCCACATGTTGCTGTGGACTTTTTTTCCTTCAAGGTTTGTCATATCAATAATGACTTTTTTTATTGACAATGGCATAAACAGATCAAAACATGTCTTGATGTCACTTACTCTTGTCACAGCAAACCTTGTGATCCCAGGGGTCATTTTTATGACATTTGCAGCATCTGCCCTGCCATGTACATCTGGAGGTACTGAGCTCCAAATGATCTTGCCACTTTTGGATTTGAATCTTTCAGCGGGAGCAGCTTCAGCACCGGTGACCTCCTCATCAGACTGATCAGAACTGTCTGTGTCTTCCGGTTGATACTCCACATCATCTTCCTCCTCAGAAACCTGTTCATCTGTATCAGTTCGCTGCTGTGTGTCCTCTGATTCATTATCATCCAAGATATAATCCAGAATTTGGCTTGCATCTAATCTTCTCCTCATTGTTGCATGGTGTAAACTGAAGATGTATACTCTGCAAAGTACCAACTGTAAGCTGATTTGGCCATACATGCCTGGACATGTCCCTAACTCAAGTTGTTGGAGGTAGAGCTGGCTGTGGGCTGTTGGTTTATATTGTGTTTATGAGTTCAGTTTTGGGACTTGTTGTTTTTTTACTCTTATATTAGACCTGGGTCGAAATTGACCCCAACAACACAAATGTTATAATTTTAATAAGAGCATTTTACAATTTAGTAAAATAGTTTTATTTTATTGTATTTTGTTTAAAAATAAGTTCCTGAAAAAGTCAAAAAGTCTTGATGCAATAAACAAATGTATGTAGAATTTGTATGCATTTAAAACCTAAAACGGGTCGGTCACGACCCTAACACTAGAGGAAGGTAAAGCAACATTTATTGCAAAAAATATAATTTTTCATTTTCACTGCCCAATGTTAATAAAATCTATGAGGCTGCTGGTGGATCAAAATGCTCAGTGTAGCCCTTGATACATTTCTTGGGGGGTGTAGTTTACAAAATGGGGTCATGTTTTGGGTTTTCTATTGTACTGGTACTTTAGGGGCTCTGCAAATGAGACATGACACCCAAAAACTATTCCAGCAAAATTTGCCCTCTAAAAGCCAAATAGAACTCTTTCCATTCCAAGCTCTGCCATGTAACCATACAGCAGTTTATGGCCACATATGGGGTATTGCCATGTTCAGAAGACATTGTTTAACAAACTGTGGGGTGCTTTTTCTCCTTTAAACTTTTGTGAAAATTAGAAATTTGATGATATATTTTTTCATGAAAAAAAGTAATTTTTAATTTTCACATCACATTGGTAGTAAATTTGGTGAAACAACTGTGGGTTCAAAATACTGACTATACCCCTCAACAAATTCTTTGAGGGAGTTTTCAAAATGAGGTAATTTGTTGGGGCTTTCTACTGCGCTGTTACCTCAGGGGCTCTGCTAATGCAACATGACACCTGAAACCAATTCCAGCTAAATCTGCCCTCCGAAAAGCTCAATGCTCTGCTCTGTGCCAATACAGAAATTTATATCCACATGTGGGGCATTTCCATAGGAGAAATATCTTAACAAATTGTGGGGTACATTTTCTCCATAAACCCCTTGTAAAAATTAAACGTTTTGGGTTAAAGCAACATTTTATAGATAAAAATTTAATTTTCCATTTTTATGGAAAAATTCTGTGAAAGACCTGTAGGGTCAAAGTACTCACTATACCCCTTGATTAATTCCTTGAGTGGTCTGTGTTGGCTCTTCAAATGGGACATGGTACCTGAAAACTATTTCAGTAAAATCTGTCCTTCAAAAGCCAAATAGTGCTCGTATGTTTCAAGTGCTGTCATGTTCCAGTATATCAGTGTACCAGCACATATGGGGTATTGTCATGTTCAGGAGAAAAATGTTAGTTGATTATTCTCCTTTAACTCTTTGTGAAGATTAAAAATTTGGGGCAGTTAGGGACAACAAAAGAGTCCCTCAGTATGTTGTAGAGATCCAAATCAAAGGTCAAAGATCAGGCCTGGAGAAATCACACACAGCTCATTTTGTATTAAGTGAGTTCTAATTTAATGGAGGGAAAAAGGTAATTTAAGTACATTGTATAGACAAAGAACAGGTTGGACTAGTATAATTAGCATGTAGCAAGGATATTCATGGCACACAATTATCCAGAAAGAGATTCCAGGCACTCAAAGGAATATCATATGCAATTCTTTTATTAAATAGGAAATGCAATCCAAAACAGTGTGAAACGTTTTTCGGTCCTATGTTGGACCTTTATCAGACCCCGATTCCCTAGGAATACTGCAGGAAAATATGAAGCACAGCTCTGAGAGAAAGGAAAACAGAGTTTTGCATTTTCCTTATAACAGTGCCACTGTTTTCCTTACTCTCAAAGCTCTGCTTCATATTTTCCTGCAATATTCCTAGGCAATCCAGGTCTGATGAAGGTCGAACATAGGACCGAAAAATGTTTCACACTGTTTTGGATTTCACATCCTATTTAATAAAAGAATTACATATGAAAATCCTCTGAGTGTCTGGATTCTCTTTCTAGTATAATTAGCATAACATGATTGGTTCTAAAGTTGTAACATAGGTCTGGAACATGGCTATTGGATAAGACACAATAGAAGCTGCATCTAATTAGGACTTTTCAAGGGGGGATGAGCTGTCTTATGAGGACAAAGACACAAGCTGTCATCCCCTATATATATATATATATATATATATATATATATATACAGTACAGACCAAAAGTTTGGACACACCTTCTCATTCCAAGAGTTTTCTGTATTTTCATGACTATAAAAATTGTAGATTCATACTGAAGGCATCAAAACTATGAATTAACACATGTGGAATTATATACTTAACAAAAAAGTGTGAAACAACTGAAAATATGTCTTATATTCTAGGTTCTTCAAAGTAGCCACCTTTTGCTTTGATTACTGCTTTGCACACTCTTGGCATTCTCTTGATGAGCTTCAAGAGGTAGTCACCTGAAATGGTTTTCAAACTTTTGGTCTGTACTGTATGTTGGCGCTATATAAATAAAGTATATTATTATTATTATTCTGTATTGGGCGTAGTCATCATGGCTATCACACTGCGTGGGGAGATACACCACAATTTTATCATTCAACTGAAGTATATGTTGTGTTTTACTATAAATAAAAAGTGCATGACTGTTTATTGTAGAGTTTGGTGCCTATACTAACCTTTACCTATTCCCCTTAAACCCCCCCCCCCCCAAGTTATAACTCCCCTAAACTATTATCCCCCCCACTAGTAGCCAGAAACCCACCCAGAAACAACACTAAGACTTCTTTTTGGATAATTTTGGCCACAGCAGCCAGTTTATTAACAAATATACAATATAAAAACATAAAGAACACCATATATATAACTCTTGTAACACTGATGCCCTGAGACGGAGGTCCTTGAGGTCCACTATGAACTGAATGAGCCAATTTACCTTAAACACCCTCACCCAGCCTAACTTCTAATGTACTCTATGAAAAATGTATATTTGCTCAGATCGTCGGGGCTGTCATGTGCCTGCCCCAGGCACATTTTCTGATTTTCCAGTGATGTTCCATTTCCATAAACGGAACATCACTAATACTACTACTATCGGGGCAGCAGCGGTAGTGGCTGCCACAGGGCCCGGGACATTAGGGGCCCCGGAGCCCTGTGGCAGCCGCTACCGCGAACCCCACAAACCAGTAACGATACCCAGCAGGGTACGGAGCCCGCGGCCAGCTGGAGATGGCCGGGCCCCGGACAATTATGATAGCGGTCGGGGAAAGCCTGGTTCCTTGACCACTATACATACTGTTATTGGAAAGGGGCCCTGGCATATTGCAGGCCCCTTTCCAATAGATGACAGGGCATAGCAGGGGAGGTGACTGAAAATAATAAACACATATTCTCACCTCTCCTGGGCACAACGTCTTCTCTGGCGCTCCTCCGTTATGACTGAGGCCTGTGATTAGGCCCCAGCGTCTTCAGGTCCTCTTCCGACGTCGCTGCCGAGGCGTGTGATTGGGCTTCAGCGGTCACGTGGGGGCGCACTGACGTCATTACGCGGCCGCGCCCCCACGTGACTACTGAGGCCCAATCACAGGCCTCGGCAGCGACGTTGGAAGAGGGCCTGAAGACGCTGAAGACGGCAGGATGGAGCGAGGATGCCAAGGAAAGGTAAGGCAAGGTGAGTATGAATGTTTGTTATTTTTAATCACCTTCCCTGGGTCTCCGATTATTATACTCTGGGGTCTGAGGAGATCCCAGAGTATAATAATAGCACCGAAGCGGGAGGGGGGATGTTGGGAGCATATAATACTGTGTGTGGGCCACTGTAGAGCATATAATACTGGGTGGGGGCCACTGTAGAGCATATAATACTGGGTGGGGGGCACTGTAGAGCATATAATACTGGGTGGGGGGCACTGTAGAGCATATAATACTGGGTGGGGACCACTGTGGGGAGCATATAATACTGTGTGGGGGCCACTGTGGGGAGCATATAATACTGTGTGGGGGCCACTGTGGGGAGCATATAATACTGGGTGGGGCCCACTATGGGGGGCATATAATACTGGGTGGGGACCACTGTGTGGAGCATATTATACTGTGTGGAGCCACTGTAGGTAACATATTATACTGTGTGTGGGGGGAGCAATGTAGAGCATATAATGTTGTATGGGGGCCACTGTGGAGCATATAATGCTGTGTGGGGGCCACTGTTGAGCATATAATACTATCTGGGGCCACTGTTGAGCATATTTAACTGTTTGGGGACCCGTAACCGGTTTGTGGGGGGGCCCATGTCAAATGTTCGCCTTGGGGCCCAGCCATTCCTAGTTACGCCACTGATCATGGTAGTTGTAGGATAAGAAAGCAGGAAGCTACACCATGTAAACAAATGCAGAGGATACCAGGAGCTCCCAGAGAAACCCAGAAATCACTCAAAACACTGCTAAAGGTATTTAGGTGCGCTTATTAACCTATTAATTGCACTAACAGACCTTTTTTAAAAAAAAAGTTTTTTTGCCCGGAAAACCCCTTTAACACTTTTATACCAGATGCTTTACCCCCCTTCCAGACCAGACACATTTTCAAGTTTTTTGTATGTGCAGTTTTGGAGGGCTATAACATTTTTATCATTTGCGTTATTCAACTAATTTCTGTCTTTTTCAGTGACACATAGGGCTTTATTTTTATGTTGTTTTTATTTTTGCATGAGTTTTAATTTTTTTTTTTAGATCCGGGAAAATGTAAACAAAAGAGGAGGGAAAACGTGTCTGTTTTTCACTTTTCATTTTTTTTATTTAATAACACAAAGTACTACTAAAAAACTATAAAATAGTTTTTACTCTCCGTTACGGTAATTTTTATTTTGTATGGTGTCATTGGGAGTGGGGATATAACCTTTAATAAGGGCGTTTTATCGGCGTATTCTTTTATTTATTTTTTTAATTATTTTATTTACTTTTTTTTTTTTTTTTTTTTTTTTACATTGTGTCCCCATAAGGTCAAAATAGACCTTTGGGGACATCCGATCACTTATTTTTTTTGTTGGCGAGACTGATTTCCCCTGTAACAGCGGCTGGTACATTTAGCCCCAGTTGCAGGAGGAATACAACCTCCTGCACGTTACTTGAATATTGCTATAGAGCTGAAGCTCTAACAGACTCTGATCCCAGCGGATCACGTGACCGCCGGGTCAGAGGGGAGCCACAAGATGGCGGCGCCCATAGCGCTGTATACAGCACTCATTGAGCGCTGTATACACAGCGATTGGAAAAGTAATAAACCTTCTCTGTCTTCTCTCTGGGAGCTCTGGCTGAAGTTACAGCCAGTTCCCCATTTCGAGTTCTGCTTGGATGTACCGGTACGTCCTTGCAGAACTAGACAACCACCTTCTGGACATAAAAACCCAATGGGCGGTCCAGAAGTGGTTAACATAGGTGAGAAATCTATATGACCAAAAAGAAAACAAATTTCACACAGCAGATACCAACTCTGGGTTTGTTTCAGCCACAGTGATGACAGCAGTGCCAACCAATAAACCATCAAGTCATGTTTCTTGAATTACAGTCATTAAACAAGTTTTTTCTTGAATAATAAAAAAATACTTTCTCTTTCTAAACATGCTGCTTTTAAAAATGTGCAAATCTTTAAAGATTTGTTTTTGTCAGTGGTTCAGTCTCAAAATTAGTTTTGGGTTGAGTAAATTGATTACGAGTTTAAATTGTCTTAAAACGTAGTGTATGACACTGGCAGGGCTCCTAAGACTCTATCTAGCCCATTTCCAGCTCTTATATAACCAAAGTAATATGAAAGTGACAGTAACATGTATGCCCATGGAAAAATGGATGGTAGGCAGTGCATAGAAACAGCTTAACTGCTCCCGGACCACTCATTGACTTAACAGCATTTTGTGCTAAAAAAAAAAAAAAACATGAAAAAATTGCATTAGCATTGCATTATATTTAATTAGTAATCAGACCCCCTAGGGTTCAAGACTAGGAGATCTAAAAATAAAAAAGTTATACAAATACAAAAAAATGAAAAAAGAATGAAAAATTCAAATTACCCCCCTTTCCCTAGAACACATATAAAAATAAAGTGAAATAGACACACATGGTTTAAATAAAAATTACATCTGGCCCTGCAAAAAAAGACACCTTATGCATTCCCATATACGGAATTATACTCATCTCATGCTCACAATATGCTTGTCACTATGTAAACAACAAAGCATTCAGCGTGCCATGTTTGCAAGTATGTGCACAGACCCATGGCCTTAACATGGTTGGTCTACATCATCATCATTGACATTAACTTGAAACAAATAAGGGTCAGCCTCTTCCCTGGCTGTGACATATCAAAGACCCCCTCTGCATACTAAGGAAAGTGTTATTCTTCATCCTACAGTTTAGGAGTCCCAGGTCCACCACTACCATGACCCAGACCCAGTTCTTCATACTCCTCCAGATCCTCTTACCAGGGTGGTGACAGTGGCCAAGAGGTGCAACCTGTTCTTCTCCTTCAATTCCTTGTTGCATGGGTGCAAATGTTTCTTGCAAAATATATATAAAATGGATTGTATCACTGATGATGCAGTTGTCTCTTCTGACAAATTTGGGGGCTTCCTCAAAGAGCTTCAGAGGGCAACACAGCTGGATACCAGTGAAGGAGTGGAACCATCTCAAGGAGGATCCAAAGGAAATGAACAGCATGTGAGTTATATATGAGTGTCACAGCAAAAGGTCTGAATACTTATAACCATGTGATGTTTCAGTTTTTCTTTTTTAATAAATTTGCAAAAATACCTACATTTCTGTTTTTTTCTGTCAAGATGGGGTGCTGAGTGTATATTAATGAGAAAAAAAATGAACTTTTTTGCTTTTAGCAAATGGCTGCAATGAAACAAAGAGTGAAAAATTTAAAGGGGTCTGAATACTTTCCATACCCACTATATATATATATAATTGCTAAATGTGTAAATAAAGTGCAAAGTGCAACAACCCAAAAAGTGACAGTGCAGTATAAATATTAATTTATGCCAACATAGATGAAATAAACAAACATTATGAATAAATTATATGTAAAAATATAGAATAATGAATGAAAAATAACAAAAATAAGATAAAAAAAAAAGTCCACTTTCAATCTCGATTCAGCCAAATGTCCCATCCAAACAGGTCCACAGATTTTCCAGGTACCATCAAAAGACCAATTACTACAGTAATGGTACAATACTGCAAAACAATACAAAAGAAAAAAATTACAAACACATAAACAAAATAAAAACAAAAAACACATACATAAAAAAAGGTCATCTTCGATGTATCACATCCAAGACAGGACTTGACCCACCGCGACTTCCCAATCATCCAGGAAGAGGTCCTTCTCCCACAGCCCCAGGTGACAAATCTTTTAAAATCACACATTCAATCACTTGTGGAAGCCGTTTTGTAGTTTATTATGCATCTTGTCTGTGCCCCAAAGTATATATAGGGCTTACATCTCGCGAACTCAAGGTTCGTGTACATGAACATGTTAAAGATATTACAATGGCAGCGGATGCTGATGATATTGATGGATTGAAACCCATATCAAGACATTTTCTATTATGTCATTCTAGTGACGCCCCGCTCTTGAAAATGAAGGGAATTGACCTTATACCTAGTTACATACGAGGTGGAAATTTGAAAAAAACATCTGGCACAATGTGAGGTGAAGTGGATCTGGAAACTTGGTTCTTTGGCTCCTAATGATCTTAATGAATCTCTCAATTTTGTGCAATTTTTGTAGTTCTCGGTGCTGTTCTTGTCCTGTATGACCTCTTCATGGTGTTTTCCTGGAGGGTGAGGGTTTATATATATATATATATATATATATATATATATATATATATATACTTTTTTATTTATGTGTTTTTTCTTGTTTTTATTTAGTTTATGTGTTAGTAATTTCTTCTTCTGTATTTTTTTGCAGTATTGTACTATTAGTATAGTAATTGGTCTTTTGATGGTACCTGGAAAATATGTGGACCTGTTTGGAAGGGACATTTGACTGAATCAAGATTAAAAGAGGGCTCTTTATAGCATTGCTCAGCTATATCTTCACTACATACTGTATATTCTTTATCGTTTTCACTATTATTATTATTATTATTAGAAAATTCCTTAGTTTTATGCCCTTTAATATCATCTGCTGCCTTTGTCGATTTTTACAATAAGGATGGAGGTATGCATAGGTGAGCTTTCCTCTTCTATATAAGTCCCATCCCTCTGCTTATTTGTTGACCGCCGAGGTGCACATGCCTACCTGAAAGCTGGCTGAACTCTAAGCAGTGTATCTTTGGACGCATGGAGGTCATTGTGACGTCATGTGTGCTGATGTCACTCCTGGCAAGTCCAGCTGACAGGATGTGGATGGTCGGCCATTTTCCTTTGGCATGCACTGAATACTCGGCGCTATACATGGTAGGAACTCAACCAGATGCTGTTTATTAAATTAATGTTATGGTCCCTATAAAAAACACTATTCCCTCTGTTGACACCACCCCCTGATGAAGGCGCACACCGAAATGCACGTCGGGTGATGGTGTCTGGGTCTGTCCGATGTGCATCTGTTTCTATATGGGTAATGTTATGCATTGGTTCATTCACCTTTTCCAGCAATTTGTGTATAGCCTTGTACTACATAGAATTACTAGAGCTGTCTGTTTAAGATAGTGTTTATACATGGGTATATATTTGTTACTTCTCAGCTGCTGCATTGATAGTTTTCTATATTATACTTACCCTTTAGTCACAGAAGCTAAGTTACTATATATATCTGCTTAACATACATATTTTTGTGGCACTTGCTGAGCGCAACCTGACACCTTTCTTCTACACTGCTAGTCTCTGTTCATGTCCATTATGTATACTGTATTGTGACAATTTGGGGGGATTTAGCCTCAAAGGTGGCAGCCTCCTGGACTCGACAGCAGTGTTGGTAGTACTGGGTGCCGAAGAAGCAGTGTATAAGGCAGTGTAAATCCAAAGTAAACGGCTTTATTCAGCTTTACAAATGGTACAGGAACAAAATAACAAATAGCCTAGTCCACACATTGGGCATTATCTTACTGCTTGCTCCCTTACTAGCCTCTGGGGGCAAGAAGCAACCTGACTCACACTCAGCTCAAGCAAAGTCCTCTTAGGAAACCCAGTCCTCCTGGGACAGACCGCCTGTCCGTCTCCGACTGATTCCACCACACACCTGCTCCCTGCAGGTCTCCTCAGCAGCTCTCCTGCTGCATAAACTCCCTCTGGAGTTGCCCCACCTATAGGTGTGGCTGAGGACCTTTTCAAGCCTGGCTCTGGGTTGCTCACTAGTGCCCTCTGGGTTCACACTCTCACAATATGTAAATTTTTAATTAATAAATATTTGATACTTTTTGATATACAGTATACTGTGCTTGTTATTTTTGGTGTTTTTGGCGTATACCTTTTTCTTGGTATTGTAGTTGTTTATGTCGCTAAACACGCATTATATTTGGGGTACCCTAATTTATCTGATAGGGAGACTTTCTTTTTCCGCATAAGTCTTTTATTATCTTTTCTAAGTGTTATATGTTGTTTGCCCACGCTGTCATATACAAGGAGCAGTCCATATTCTCCAAGATGCTGATGTGTTTTCTTGTGAGTAAGAGAGATGTAGTTCCTACATTTGCTCCTGCATGGCCTTGACTAATTTTCTGCTGGCAGATCTTTCACAGTGCCATGGATTCGCTGTTGGGTAATGTACAAAAAAATTCCCACATGAAAGATGATCGAACATTGCTGCTGCCACCAAAACAAGCAGCGCTGTAAATGTGTCTTCCACTGCCACCATCACCACCCGATCTTGTCTTAGGTCTGCTCAAATCGTATCCTGCTGACAGCACCCTCTTCCTCTGATGTAACAAGAAGACTTGGACTATGATAAATATTCTTCTTAGCAAGTGCCACATAACTACTAGGAATCGGTGTCATTGAAGTTGAAGAAGATATGGCTGACACAACAGAAAGGCCATGTGGTAAATTAAGTGTTACAAAAGTGGAGGAGGAGGAACACACATAACTTTGACTCAACGTGACAGCATCACTGCGTCAGGTGTAATATCCGGCTGACACTGAGATGAATGAGCCAAATGATCAAAAATTTCACCTTCGTTCTTAGAAACTACAACAAATCTCCAGCCACTGGAAGTGATGCTAAGATCAGAAGCAGGGTCACTGTTGCAACCCACATTTTATTGTGGCCCATCCCTTGCCCTGTCTTTTTCAATCATTTTACTGCACTGCCTATATATTGGTAATTCTGACATTGTGTGTTTATGAAAAGCTATATTGCAAAAAATGTTTAATAAATGTTTAACAGAATGGGATTTGGCACACAGAGGGTGGCCTAACCAGTAAAACTAATGTAAGACACTCCCCTGATAGTCACAGACTACAGTGGAACACTGACACTGTATTTAAATTTTATAAAAACTCTATTGCAAAACTGATGCTTAACAAATGAGATTTGGAGCAAAAAGGGTGAACTATCCAGTGTATGTGTAACACAGCGGATATTACAGTCACAGTTTAGTCCAGCAGAGCTTCTCCCTCCACTATTATGAGTTATCTGCCTCTCTATCTGTCTAAAGTTATATAATACTAAGTAAATTATGCTCCAGAGTCCTCTTCATTGATAATTCTATCAGCAGCAATTTGCTGTTAAAACGGCAGTATGTATTTAATGAAAACATGTTAATTCTTTTCCAGAAAGTCCTTAACAAAATATCCTTCACTAACAGGGTTGTATTTTTACAGTAATGAATGAGTATAGAGTAGAAATTGCTCTATTGCATGTACTGTTAGACAATATTAGATTATTTGCCATGAAAGGGTTAACTGTGTGTAAGTAGCAGCAGCACAGATTCCAGTCACTGTCTATAAGCCTGTCCTATCTATGTATTGAATCCTAGCACTATTCTGCCTGTGTAATAATTGCTTGATTCTCTAAGTTCTCCTAGTCCTGGAATTCTTGAATTTTCTGAACTGTGCTGCCTACAGCCTATGATGCAGTGAGATGGCTCACAGATCTATTTGCATGTCCACCATTACAGCAACTGAAGGCTGATGAGTAGTGTCCAAGTTTTTATACACCATATGACATCAGCACTGTAAGGTCCACATACCACAGTCTAATGGCTGAGAGATTGTCAAATGTTGCTACCATGTCAAAGACATGTGTGAGTCACTGCACTGTTCTGTATTTCCTGGTCAAACATTTTTGTTTATCCAAATCATATTGCCATTTGTTTGATTTTGTTAAAAACCAAACTATTTGGAATATTCATGACTAATCCAGCTTCTTATGAACCGATTCGCCATCTCTACCCGACAGATATGATTGGCTGAGAAACTATCTGGCAATGATGTCAGAAGCCCACCACCTTTGTCACACTGATCCTTCTCCCCTAGACTCTTCTACCATATATTATACCTGTCATTTTATAGTTTTGCTGAGATGCGTGGCAAAAGTTTAAGTTTTGTTAAAGCAATAAAATGCTGTACAGTCGAATCACCCCAAAAAACAGTCCTATACAGTGGGGAAAAAAAAGTATTTAGTCAGCCACCAATTGTGCAAGTTCTCCCACTTAAAAAGATGAGAGAGGCCTGTAATTGACATCATAGGTAGACCTCAACTATGAGAGACAAAATGAGAAAACAAATCCAAAAAAATCACATTGTCTGATTTTCAAAGAATTTATTTGAAAATTATGGTGGAAAATAAGTATTTGGTCAATAACAAAAGTTCATCTCAATACTTTATTATATATCCTTTGTTGGCAATGACAGAAGTCAAACGTTTTCTGTAAGTCTTCACAAGGTTGGCACACACTGTTGCTGGTATGTTGGCCCATTCCTCCATGCAGATCTCCGCTAGAGCAGTGATGTTTTGGGGCTGTCGCTGGGCAACACAGACTTTCAACTCCCTCCAAAGGTTTTCTATGGGGTTGAGATCTGGAGACTGGCTAGGCCACTCCAGGACCTTGAAATGCTTCTTACGAAGCCACTCCTTCATTGCCCTGGCAGTGTGCTTGGGATCATTGTCATGCTGAAAGACCCAGCCACGTTTCATCTTCAATGCCCTTGCTGATGGAAGGAGGTTTGCACACAAAATCTCACGATACATGGCCCCTTCATTCTTTCATGTACACGGATCAGTCGTCCTGGTCCCTTTGTAGAGAAACAGCCCCAAAGCATGATGTTGCCACCCCCATGCTTCACAGTAGGTATGGTGTTCTTTGGATGCAACTCAGCATTCACTCTCCTCCAAACACGACGAGTTGTGTTTCTACCAAACAGTTCTCCTTTGGTTTCATCTGACCATATGACATATGAATACTCTTCTGGAACATCCAAATGCTCTCTTGCAAATTTCAGACGGGCCTGGATATGTACTGGCTTAAGCAGGGGGACACATCTGGCACTGTAGGATCTGAGTCCCTGGCGGCGTAGTGTGTTACTGACGGTAGCCTTTGTTACGTTAGTCCCAGCTTTCTGCAGGTCATTCACTAGTTTGTAGTGTGACTGTTTGAGGTTGTGGACAGGTGTCTTTTATACTGATAACAATTTCAAACAGGTGCCATTACTACAGGTAATGAGTGGAGGACAGAGGAGCCTCTTAAAGAAGAAGTTACAGGTCTGTGAGAGCCAGAAATCTTGCTTGTTTTTTGGTGACTAAACACTTATTTTCCACCATAATTTGCAAATAAATTCTTAAAATATCAGACAATGTGATTTTCCAGATATGTTTTCTCATTTTGTCTCTCATAGTTGAGGTCTACCTATGATGTCAATTACAGGCCTCGCTCATCTTTTTAAGTGGCAGAACTTGCACAATTGGTGGCTGACTAAATACTTTTTTTTCCTCACTGTATGTATAGTTTATGTCATTCTTTGGACTTTGACAGAATGATTTTGACTTTAATATGCATTTTTGACTTTCATATGCATTTCTCATAGCATTTTAATATTTTCACCTTATCATCTTGAAACTGAATATTTAATTTTAGCGTACTGACTGATACATTTGCAAACATAGTCATCCATTAAGATATAGGTTACTTATTCACAAATATGTAGGCCCTACACACAACAATAAAAACAGATTAGATCCTCATAGTAGAAATTGATTTGTATTTCTAGAAGTGTGTGTGTTGGCAGGTGAATAACCACACTGATCAGAAAAAGGGAATGTTCAAGGTGCTGTGGCAGCACAGGTCTACGTGTGTGATAAGATGTAGTTTTCAGCCTAGTGATGGATAGCCATTGGGAGTTATAACCTCTCTCACTTCAGTGACAAAGTGTTTCCACTTTCCTGAGAGATTAAAAAGCGTAGGAGGAGGCGGACATGAGTGGATAGGGGTGTAAATTACAGCTAGCTAGGAATATCAATCCCTAATGTCATACACCCTCTTACACGATTCTGCTTTAGACAATGCCAGTTTCTGTCATGCTGAAGCCAGGAAGATGTGGAAAAACTTAAAAAAAAAAAAAAAAACAACTTAAAACACTAAAAAAATGAAATGAGTAAGGCCAGAAATATTTAGATGCCGGTGAAGATGGGACTACAATGTGAGAGTTAAGTGATACATACATTTATAGAAAGATTGCCGGTCAGTAATAGATCTGGTTAGAGCTCATCATTTAGTTTCTATAGGGACTGTTTATTGACCCAATAAATCCTTCAATGCATTACAGTATTTTGTAAATCAAGGACAGTTTATATATAAATCAATTCAAGTGTTCAGTGTTAGCAGATCAGTGATGAGAATATTTGTTGCATTCATACCCATGTTATAGGTGTACTGTAAGACTTATTAGAGAATATAGTAATTTACATGCAGAATACATGTATGCTACAGAACCTCTAGTACATATGGTAATTAGTACATGTATTAAAATTTACAGAGAAAATCATAGGTTACATTAGCTCATGTTCTCACAATCTAATGTTTCCACACCAAACACATTCACACTAGGACAAATTTCACAGGAAACCAGTTAGTACAGTATAGCAGTAGACTACTCGTAGCTGCCCTCAGGACTCAGTGATGAAAAGCAACAATTCTAACCACTAAACAACCATGATTCCCACCAATTATTAAAGCAATATAAAATATTATGTAATTCTGCAAAACCCTCATGAATTTCCTCTTCCATGGTTGCTAGAAAAGTTATTTGATTAGAGCATAAATGCAGTTCTGGTCAGGATGGCATTCACGTGGGACAAGTTCTCTTGGTATCCAAAGCAGGGGTTTCAAAGGGTAAGGATCCTGGTTCTCAGAACTTCAGTAGGACTGCCATTGGGCTACTGTTGAAAGCTCAACATTTTTTAGATTCTTGACCTCTGCTAATAGCCTGTACAGTACAAGGCATCAATGGGGCTGTAAATACTTGAGCAACTACTGATAAGCATCTATCGTGTGGACCACCTGTAGTTTTTCAGCAAATTCTATCTGAAGATCAAGAGTTAACAGGGCTTGGAGAACAAGTACTTCTGCAAGTCTGTTTGAACCTTAGGCCCCTTGCAGACGACTCTGGGCTGGCTGCTGTTAGTCATTGAACGGCACAACCAGCGCACAGGCAGCACACAGATGTCATCCACGTGCCACCCGTACATCGGCCGTGCTTCTGCAGACCCATTCATTCAATGAATAGGAGAAGCTGAAGGACGGACGCAAAACTGTACTGAGTTTTATGGCCCTGACTGTCGGCCTGCACACTGATCTGTGTAATACATGGTCATATGCGTGGGCTGATAGAATTTAATGGGTCAGTATGCTATCCGGGGTTTTCCACACACAGTCGTCTGCAAAGGGCCTTACAAGAAGAATAGCTCTGGAATCAAAGCTGTCACCTACTGGAAGGTCTTTACTTATACCTCAGGGTCTGCAAACAGTAAAAGGACTGTGCTAACTGGCTATCTGGCATTTTAGAGGTGTTCCAGTGAAGGGCAATGTGTGCACTATTTATGTTGTGATAATTTGGGGAATTAAGCTCAAATTGGCGGCTTCTCCTGGTCCGGACAGCGGTGGTTCATGGTACTGGGCGCCGGAAAGATCGCTTTCAGACGGTCCAAGTGTAAATAAAAGTGGCTTTATTCAGCTTAACTGCAACACAGCAAAACAACAAAAAAACCTATGCCACAGTTAGGGCCTAACTCACTCCTTGAGCCCCTAACTGTCCTGACTGTTGCTCAGTTCTAGCAACAGGCCCCTATGGACGCCAGCCCTCTGGGACAGAGCCTATCTCTCTGTCCTAGCTGGTCCACTCCTGTGGACGCCAGCCCTCTGGGACAGATCCTCTCTCTCTGTCCTAGCTGGTCCACCCCTGTGGATGCCAGCCCTCTGGGACAGAGCCTCTCTCTCTGTCCTAGCTGGTCCACTACTTCCCTGCTTCCTGCAGGATGCTCCAGCCCCTCTGGAGTTACGTGCCACCACCCAAAGGCGTGGCTGAGAGCCTTTTCTGGCCTGGCCTGGGTCGCTCAACAGCGCCCTCTGGCTCACATACTTACATGCCCTCCCCCTCAGCTCACTACCCATGGGGTGAGCTACAATGGGACGAGACATCCTATGATGAAGTCCCTCTTCAACCAAATATGCCTGTCCAGTGTCTCTCCAGAAGTCCCAATCTGGCGGTCTCTTCTTCCAGATTCCGGTTACTTGACACTTCCGGTTTCTCATCACTTTAACTGCTACGCCAAGATCCTGGCCATTCTGTGCAAAGGCAAGTTTTTCTCCATCATCTTCACAATTCGCCATACAGGGGATCACATCATTTTCATCCCATTTCTCGTCATAGTCTTCAGCCATCCCATTGCATGACTTTGATTCCTTTAGTGAATAGCCGTAAGAATATTCATCTTCACCTATCATGAATTCACAGGAGCTCAGAGACCAACTAACATGTACTTCATGCACATCAATGTCTTTAGAGTATAACTGTATCACGGGAACTTTTTCCGTAACCTTCATCTCAAAGCAAACTTTGCCATCACCATCAAGGCTTAGAAGTTTAGGAGACATAGGCTGCTTGCTCTCCTCTTTGTTTGAGATACACAATCTCTGTACTGCAATATCTTCTCCTTCTGCACGAGGGCCATACCGTACACCCTCACATAATAGATCACGCTGAACTACACTTTCTGGCATGTCTTTAACAACTGTCACATCATTGGTGACATGTAACCATCTCTTACTTCCTGACTCCCCCTTCACAGACAACATGGAGTCATTATTCACCGTTTGTCCACCAGACATTTGGCTAGAGACAGGCACAGCAACACCTTTATCCACACTGGCTTCAGACACTTTAGCTGTTGGGACAACATATGCGTGGTCAGTCTTCTTACGAACACTTGTTCCACACTTTTGATGACCCTTCACCTTATTTATCATTTCACAGCCCTCTAGGCTTTGGACCTTATTGGTTTGAAGCTGGACCCACTCTGTCACAGGCAGTGTGTGACCAATCACAGTTTCTTCTTCTGTTGGACCTTCTTTGGCCTCCTCACATTTTGCAGGAAGTCTACCTTTAGCAGCATCTTCCTGGGGAACTCTACCCTCTACTTGACGTTTTACCGAACCACGTGGTTTCATCATAATCTGATCACTGGTATCACCATCAGTGGACAGGTCACTCATGTCTGTCTGACTCAATGTTTCTCCTTTCTCTGCCTCTATGCTGGCAGCTTTTTCCAATTCTAACACCTTCTGTAGCGCACAAATCTCTGATTCCAGCTCTAGAACTTTCTTCACTGCGACATTTTTCTGTGCCGCTTCCATCTCAGTCTTTACTAGTGCACCTTGCAGCTCTGATTCTTTAGAGGTTAACAGGTTCTGCAGCGAATACTTCTCAGCTTCTAGTGCTGACAGCTTTGAAGATAGGGCAGATGCCGACTGTTCAGTATTCGATAGAGACTGCTGCAATCGATCCAATTCTTCTCTTTTAGATTCCACTTCGGTTTTTAACTGTTCAATCTGAACAGTGCGCTCTTCCAACTTTATTTCTGACTCGCGCTTTACGTGATCCATCTGAAACTCCAGATGTTTCTTGATGCGTGCAATTTCTTCCTGCTGGTTCACTTGCACCTTTAGTTTAGTAACAAGCATTTTTAGATCTACAATCTCAGCAGACAAATTAGACAGGTTTCCCTCAAACTGAATCTTCATGTCTTCTATCTGGAGGTCCAATTCTCTCTTGGCCTTTTCCAGCTTGTCATAAGCATTAGCTTTGTTCTCATACAATATCTGCACAGATTCCAGGTTTTTCTCAACTTCATCCTTGGAGCTAACCAAATTCTCCATTTAAGTGCACAGTTGCTTGTTGAGCCTCTCTAACTCGGCCTTCAATTCAAGGGCCTCTGCTTCAGCACGGTCACGTTCTTCTGCATATCTAGCAGAAAGAGTCTTCTCTTCACCAAGCAGCTGATCAAACTTTTTCTGCTTCCTTTCCAAATTTGACACCATCCGACGTTGATGATCAAGGTCTACACCTACATCTTCTAGTTCCTGCTGCAGTCTAATTTTCGTCTTCTCAAGTTTGTCATAAGCAGCAACCTTCTCCTCAAACTGTTGATTTGTAGCTTCTAGCTCCTTTTGCAACCTTTCCTTTAGTTCTTCAACAGAGTCCAAGGACCCAATACTATCTTCCATTTGTTTTAGTTTTGTACTAAGGTCAAGCTTCCGACAAGTTTCTTCTTGAAAAAGTTCCTGAGTGTCCTGAAGCTGAGATTCTAGTGTAGAAAAATCTTTGGAAAGTTTGATAAACTTTCTGTCTGCTTGAGAAAGAAGCCCTGTGACATTATTCAATTCCACCTGTAGTCTATTTGCCTTGTCTAGCAGTTCTGCTTGAAATCTGTCCCCTTCTGTGACTTTTAGTTGCATCACTTGAAGTTGAGTTTCTACTTTTTTATGACTCTCCTGTAAGGCTTGCACTTTCTGAGGATGGACAGACGACATTTCCATCAAATCTTTGTCTTTATTTTGCACCAAAACAGACAACTTCTCATTATCTTCACAAGATCCTGACAGCGCCCTCTCCAGGCTACATATTCTAGCTTTGAGTTCACTTTCTCTTTGTTCCAGAACTCCAGCTTTACTTCGCCATTCGTGGATTTCACCCTTTATGCGACCCTGATGCAAGTTTTGCTCTGACTGAAATGTCTGCACCACAGATTCTAAATCACTCTCTCGGTCAGACACATACTTCCTCAGCTCTGCAATTTCATTTTCTTTGTCAATTACGGCAGCCGAAAGTTTTTCACACATCCTGACTTTGTCATCCAGACATTCTGACTGACTCTGCAAAAATTCACTTCTCTCATGTTTAGCAGTTTCAAGGCCATCTCTTAATTTTTCAATGACACTCTCTTTGGCAATGGAGTATTGAACATGCTGCTCCTTTAAATCCTGCAATTGCTTCTCAAGCACTTGCTTTTGCTCTACATTCTGTATAACTTCATTAGAAAGAGCACATTTCATTTCAGCAAACTCCTTCTTAGTGACACAGTCCATTCCAGGCAAACCCAGTACCACATTTTCACAATGACTAGGATATAACCTCTTCATAGAGTTAAGCTCTGCCTTCAACTTAAGGTTCTCTCTTTCTGATACCAAAAGTTGCCATTTCCAATCAGATATTTCATTCTCATACATGAACCTGATGGTTTTATTCTCATCTTGAAGCTGCTGCACCATAACATTTTCATCTTTGGCGCTTTGCACTCCATTATGAGACACACAGTCAGCAGGGACATATTCCATCATAGAACAGAGGTGCTTTAGAAAAACTAAGTCACTCTCATGCAACCCTTTATCTTTACTTGCATTCCACATGATCTGTTCCGGGTTTTGTGTCTCTCTGCATTCAGACTGCTGCACTAATAAACCTGTGCATGACTTCTCTGCTTTTTTACAAGCTGAAATTCTCTTTTTCTTGCCCATGGTTTACTAACAAGATTACACAATATTCCACAGCAACCTTGTGTTCAACCGGCAGCAACTTTTTGCTATCTTCTGCAGTCACCTGTATTCACACAGTTAACTTATGTGGCACTACAACATCCAGCATTTTCTTCTGTCTTCCACAGAAACCACCAACATGGCACCATAGCCTTTCACATAGACTGTTTATGTGGCACTACAACAACCAGCATTTTCTTCTGTCTTCCACAGAAAACACCAACATGGCACCATAGCCTTTCACATACACTTGTTTGCAATATCCAGCTTCTATACACATTGCTTACTTTCTTGCCATCAGCAAACATTTCACAGACTTCTGTGCCACAGTATACACAAAGTCCATTCCCTGGATTCCTCATCCAGAGTTTTTACTTTCACCAGTTTTTTTGCACACACATTGCTATGTTGCAATTCACTCACCCCTTTCTGGGCTTCTCAGTTGAAATCACCGATTTCTTCCAGCTGTAGGCCACAATGCACACTTAGCAGTACTGCAGTCACCGACCACTTGTCTTCCAGGACTTGCGTGGATCTCTTTATGTGCGCGGTCTCCACCATATGTGATAATTTGGGGAATTAAACTCAAAATGGCGGCTTCTCCTGGTCCGGACAGCAGTGGTTCATGGTACTGGGCGCCGGAAAGATCGCTTTCAGACGGTCCAAGTGTAAATAAAAGTGGCTTTATTCAGCTTAACTGCAACACAGCAAAACAACAAAAAAACCTATGCCACAGTTAGGGCCTAACTCACTCCTTGAGCCCCTAACTGTCCTGACTGTTGCTCAGCTCTAGCAACAGTCCCCTGTGGACGCCAGCCCTCTGGGACAGAGCCTATCTCTCTGTCCGAGCTGGTCCACTCCTGTGGACGCCAGCCCTCTGGGACAGATCCTCTCTCTCTGTCCTAGCTGGCCCACCCCTGTGGACGCCAGCCCTCTGGGACAGAGCCTCTCTCTCTGTCCTAGCTGGTCCACTACTTCCCTGCTTCCTGTAGGATGCTCCAGCCCCTCTGGAGTTACGTGCCACCACCCAAAGGCGTGGCTGAGAGCCTTTTCTGGCCTGGCCTGGGTCGCTCAACAGCGCCCTCTGGCTCACATACTTACAATGTGTATGTAACTCGTATATAAGAGTTAGGCACTTCCTTCCATACCCTCTACCCATATCCTTCCCTGTGTTCCCTTCACTTAGTTAGTTAGTTAGTTAACCTTTTACTATATTACCCTGTATCATTAATAAATCCCCTTTAAAGATCCAGTAGTTTATATTGTTAATGTAATATTAACTGGCACTCCAAAACTCATCCTTAGAAAACAAATTTACTTTACTCCAAATTTATGAACAGTGTAAGGATTAAGAGACAAGCCTATTTGGATACAGAGGATATATGTAAGTATTAAGTTTTAATTTATACTAGTAGAATACCCGTGGCTTCGCTCATGGAAAATATGTTAAATTGTTGGTTATGCTAGCTAAAGTAAAATTTTCAGTGTCACATTGAAATTGACATTTTCAGAGTGTTACAGTAAATCTTTTTTTTCCACTTGAAATTTTTCTTATTATTTTCGCATTTTACTTATTTGTCATAACATTGATGTGAACAACTTTTTTTTTTATTTCAACATTTTTATTGATTTTACATATTCAATACATATTATGTAGTATAAACTATTACAACTATTTTTTGAACTATTTTTTATCAAAAATTAAAATTTATGCACCATATACAAACATATAAAACACTTACACCCAATTAACAACATAGTGCAACCCTTCCCCCCTCCCTCCAGTGTAATCTATAAGTAGTTCACGGACAAAAGAGTAAAACTGGTTTACAGTTAAACAACTATCTATTGTAGTGCTTTTCGGTAAATAATGTTTCTGGTTTTACCTTCAGGTGCATATATGAAAAGATTTTTGGGGTTACCCAGTCTAGAGCAAGCAACGTACAACTGTCCATGTGAAAAACACGGGCTCTCCAAATTAATGCCGGCTACTTTAAGTGATTGACCTTGCGCTTTGTTTATAGTCATAGCAAATGCAAATCGGATTGGGAACTGCAGATGCTTAAAATTGAAGGGCATGTCGCTTGGTAGCAAAGGAATACGCGGAATGAAAACATTTGCTCCCTTACAGTTTCCCATAAGAATAGTGGCTTCAATAACATTGGGCATGAGACTTTTAATGCACAATCTTGTGCCGTTACACATTTTTGGTGGGTCAAGGTTCCGAAGCAAAATTATTGTGGCTCCTATTTTTAAAGTGAGCTTATGTGTGGCATTCCAGGAGGCTCCAAAGAATTCAGGAACTCCAATGGATACATTACGGCTTGTTCACTCTCCATGACTGAATCAATGGACATGTACAGTATGTGGTTGCTAGACCAGGCAGCCTTCCCTGAATTAGTAGATTTATGGAGCTGACACTATCATTTTTAAGCGCTAGGATTTGCACATTCACAAAGCCACTGATGGTTGTTAAAATTGTTACAAATATCAGGGAAAACTTGGTCAATAAGTTCCATTACCGAAGATGTCATTTCACAAAAATCTTCCGGAAAGGAAATGAGATCAGTAGTGGAATCAGTAGGGAACCTGTTATTTCCAAGGCATAGTAGCTGGTGTGTAAATTTGTCTGCAGTTGTATTTCCCATCAAATGAACCCGCATATTAGTAGTAAGAGTTTGCTTCTGAACATGTATCCACAGATAAGAAGATTTTAGACAGGCAATCGGCTCATCCGCTGGTGTTGCTCCCTTAAGAACAGGTAAGGTCTGGCAGAAGTCACCTGCAAAAATTACAACAATTCCCCCCCATTAAACAATTGGTTCCCCGCAGATGTTTCAAGGTGCGACCAAGGGTCAAGACTGCATTCTTGTGCGCCATGGTACATTCATCCCAAACAATTACTTTGCAAGTTTGTAAAACCTTAGGTTTCCCAGAGCCCTTAGTGATATTACAGACAGGAGTTTCTGACAGCGCTATATTAAACGACAATCCTAGTGCTGAATGAGCGGTGCGCCCTCCATCTAAAAGAGTGGCCGCAATCCCAGATGATGCAACAGCCAAGGCAATGTCATTGTTTGAGCGAATTTCTGCAAGCAGCAAATTAATTAAAAATGTTTTACCAGTACCTCCTGGTGCATCTAGGAAAAATAGTCCTCCATTTCCACTGGAAATCTGACCCATAATTGCCATATAGGCCGATCTTTGGTCATCAACCAAAAGAGGCTTATTTAATATGACAAATTCTTTACATTTTTCCAAATCATAGCTTTTTTCTTGCAGAATATCTCTGTTCATAATATCAAAGTCTGGTCGATTTGGTGCTGGTAAACCTAATTCTATTAGAATTTTACTATTGTTAGATATGCACCTTTCTTCTAACATCAAGAGGGCTTTGTTGAATATGTCAGCAGTGAAATTTAAGTCTAAGTCTGGATTAACTCTCCTTTGCACTCTAAGAATATCTTCACTAAGATATTATTTGTATTTGTCCCAAAGCACGCAGGATTGGAAGGTGCGCAGGTTGTAATTATTATAGCGAACAGGTCTCTTAGTTGAGGTGGAAAGCGAGTGACAGATGCTTCCTGCAATGTCATGTCCCAGTGTTGATCGTCTTCGATCAGACCACGCTTTTGGCATGCTTCCCTGTAATTTGACACAGCTCTCCATCAACTATTTTCAAATATGTGAAAGAAGTTGGCCCACGGACAGTGTGAAGCAGTAATCGGAGGTAGTAACACTCTGCGTTGTTTGGATGCACTGTATACACACATCCAAGGGCATCACTGGAACGTCCGTCCCATCCTGGGACCTTTGCACCTTGTTTCCTCTTGCAAAATACTTTTCTCGATTTATTCCATGTGTAATATAATATTTTGGAACATCTGAATATAATAAAGTCTTTGCAAATGGATCTGCTTGACGTAGGAGAAAGAAAGCTGTCAATGTTGTATTGGGTGGTCGAGCAGCTCTTTCCTCTGCATTCTTGGGAGTAAAATAAACTCGTCCATTTTCAAGATGGACACTGAGATGAGCTACAGTCGGATGTCTTTCATGGATGGGAAAATTTAGTAATCGCCACACGCCTTCATTACTACTTATATACCTTCACATCTGATACAGCATAATCTCATCAGATGTACATTTTGGATTCTGTAGCTGGAAAACTGCCATATCACTGCCCTTGTTAACATATTTGCAAATGTATTTAATTGACTTAACAGAGTTACAATATTCTACGTTAATGTTCGCATCAAACATTTTTGAAAGCAATGGAGAGTAAGGTACAAACCATCGATTATTATATCAAGATCTGTGTTTTGTTTAACCCGTTTTAATCTGTTGCAGTATATCCTCCCTGTTCAGGTTTCCGTCTTCTGTAAAGAGGATAACCATCATCTCCTGTTTGTGTTTCTACAATCAAGTTGCGAGGATACTTTTTAGTACATTTTCCTTCCTTCATACATGGCGATCTTAGGTTAAGTGGCCCACATGGCCCATGGATCATATTTTTAAAAATAGTTTAAAAAAGTACCGGATCCTCTTCTGGATTTGGAAGCTCAGCAGAAATAACACTGTCAATTTGATCAGGGCGTATCTTATCCTTTAGTCATATCAGTAAATGAGCATGTGGAAGACCTCTTTTTTGCCACTCAATTGAATACATCCAACACTAACTTTCACCAAAAATGTAACACTTTGTAATTACGTCCATGAGCTTGATCAGTTTTTGTTTAAAAACCCTTGCTATTAAATCATGTCGATCAGAGGGGCCCTGACCAGTCAGGAGCTCTTCCTTTATCTCTGGCCAAGTTGGATTACATGTAACTGTAATAAACAAATCAGGACGACCATATATCCGAACATATATCAAGGTGTCCTGAGCATACTCATGCATACAGTGGGGAAAAAAAAGTATTTAGTCAGCCACCAATTGCGCAAGTTCTCCCACTTAAAATCATGAGAGAGGCCTGTAATTGACATTATAGGTAGACCTCAACTATGGCTCTCACAGACCTGTAACTTCTTCTTTAAGAGGCTCCTCTGTCCTCCACTCATTACCTGTAGTAATGGCACCTGTTTGAAATTGTTATCAGTATAAAAGACACCTGTCCACAACCTCAAACTGTCACACTCCAAACTCCACTATGGTGAAGACCAAAGAGCTGTGGAAGGACACCAGAAACAAAATTGTAGACCTACACCAGGCCAGGAAGACTGAATCTGCAATAGGCAAGCAGCTTGATGTGAAGAAATCAACTGTGGGGGCAATAATTAGAAAATGGAAGACATACAAGACCACTGATAATCTGCCTCGATCAGAGGCTCCACGCAAGTTCTCACCCCGTGGGGTCAAAATGATCACAAAAACAGTGAGCAAAAATCCCAGAACTACATGGGGGGACCTAGTGAATAACCTGCAGAAAGCTGGGACTAACGTAACAAAGGCTACCGTCAGTAACACACTACGCCGCCAGAGACTCAGATCCTGCAGTGCCAGACATGTCCCCCTGCTTAAGCCAGTACATATCTGGGTCCATCTGAAGTTTGCTAGAGAGCATTTGGATGTTCCAGAAGAGTATTGGGAGAATGTCATATGGTCAGATGAAACCACAGTAGAACTGTTTGGTAGAAACACAACTCATCATGTTTGGAGGTGAGTGAATGCTGAGTTGCATCCAAAGAACACCATACGTACTGTGAAGCATGGGCGTGGCAACATCATGCTTTGGGGCTGCTTCTCTGCAAAGGGACCAGGACGACTGATCCATGTACATGAAAGAATGAATGCGGCTATGTATCGTGAGATTTTGAGTGCAAACCTTCTTCCATCAGCAAGGGCATTGAAGATGAAACGTGGCTGGGTCTTTCAGCATGACAATGATCCCAAGCACACCGCCAGGGCCACGACTGAGTGGCTTCGTAAGAAGCATTTCAAGGTCCTGGAGTGGCCTAGCCAGTCTCCAGATCTCAACCCCATAGAAAACCTTTGGAGGGAGTTGAAAGTCTGTGTTGCCCAGTGACAGCCCCAAAACATCACTGCTCTAGAGGAAATCTGCATGGAGGAATGGGCCAACATACCAGCAACAGTGTGTGCCAACCTTGTGAAGACTTACAGAGAACATTTGACCTCTGTAATTGCCAACAAAGGATATATGACAAAGTATTGAGATGAACTTTTGTTATTGACCAAATACTTATTTTCCACCATAGTTTGCAAATAAATTCTTTAAAAATCAGACAATGTGATTTTCTGGATTTGTTTTCTCATTTTGTTTCTCATAGTTGAGGTCTCATCTTTTTAAGTGGGAGAAGTTGCACAATTGGTGGCTGACTAAATACTTTTTTTTCCCCACTGTATGTCCCTTAAATGAATGTATTCATCCACTCTAAGTTTTTTTGGTTCAATCGTATGTACAAAAGATGCTCACTTTCCACCTTGGCATACATATCAACTATAAATTGATGAAAAAGTTGCCTACATTGTAAAATGTGTTTAGAAGACCCATGTCTGATCATTATTTGGTAGGCATAATAATCCATAGCTGATATTTTTTTATTGGTTGGCCCAGCAGTCTTGGGATCAGTCTGTGTTAGATTAAAGTGATAGCCATCTTGGCCATTCCAAAATATTATCGGATATTGCAGAGCATCATATGATCTATGTGTTTCTGCAATACGTTGAAGATTGTTGCCTTGTCGCTGAATAATTATATCTCGGCTTTGAAAGTCTTGTCCAACCAGTACAATAGCTACTTCGTTAACAGTGGGAGAATTAAATCGCCTTTCATGCTCACCAAACGGTGTTTTGTCTGCTCTTATTACAACTTGATATTCATCACGTGGCATTCTTTCTAAGGCTGTTTTGAAAAGGTTTACTACTACTACTACTACTACTACTGGACAGACGGAATTTTTAATTAGCATAATTTATGCATTACTATGTTACCCTATAAGAGGGCAAAGAGACCTTCCTCCCTTGTGTTTTTTTCTGTACTGTGTGGTGGGACAGGTGGAGGGAGGTCTTTTTTTCCCCCCATGTGTTGTTTTTCCCCTAAAGTTTGTTAACTTCCTTTGGGGAGTCATCTTTACACCTCTCTTCTCTTCTGTGTGTTTTTATTTAGGCAGCTTTTTTGTGCTAGCCAAGCTTTCAACCTTCACTCTGAAAGGTTGATTTCAGTAGTTCATGCAGCTGTAGTTACATGCTGCATGTTCAAAGGCCGGTATGCAGGCCACTTGTGCAGCCTTGAGGTGGAGCATTGCCATTTCACTTACCTTTTTTTGTGCCTAGCCAAGTTTGCAACCTTTGCTTTGAAGGTTGATTTTTTCAGTAGTACATGCAGCGGTGGTTGCATGCTGCATGTTTAAAGTCCTGTAGTGCAGGCCACTTGTGCGGCCTTGATGTGGGACATTATCGTTTCACTTACCTTACAAGCTCTGCGGCTGCCAGAATTTACGTCGGTCACTTTGTTCCTCTGGAACCTTTGTTTGTGTTCCGGTTTTCCGGGGACTGAATTCTCGGCCGGACTTTTTGCGGCTTGGTTTTCCCCCAACCCAGAACCTGGTTTCCCAAGGAACTCAGAAGCACCAGGATCTAAGGAGATTCAACCTGACAGCCTGGAGGTTGACCATTCCCTAGGGAGACTTAGTGGACTGTCAGAAGCCGTCTTGAAGACCCTTTCCTGCGCCAGAGCAGAGTCTACCAAGAAAAGCTACCATAGGATAGGTATCATCTTCAAGCAGTGGTGCTTCAGAAGAGATGTTGATAGTTCAAACCCTACTACGGCAGAAATTCTGGATTTTCTTCAAAGTGGCTTGGATATAGGCCTTTCTCCTGCTACTCTGAGGGTACAGGTTTCAGCCTTATCCGCCTGTTTAGGCAGACGTTTGTCCCAAGATTCCACTATTGTTGGGTTCCTTAAGGGTGCTACCAGACTTAGACCGGTGGTCTCAACTCCGGTTCCCCAGCGGGATCTCTCGACTGTTCTTTCAGGTCTTTGTGGTATTCCTTTTGAACCTTTGGAGTATGTAGATCTTAAATTTCTTGCCTTTAAAACCACCTTTTCTATTAGGCATCCCTTCAGCCAAAAGGGTGAGTATGCTCCAGGCTTTCTCTTCCAAGGAACCTTATATATCCTTTTTTTTTCAGATAGGGTCCAACTTAGGTTTCTTCCTGGATTTAACCCTAAGGTGCCTTCCCGCACCAATATTAATCAATTTACCTGTGTTTTTTCCTTCCCCTTCCTCTGAAGATGAGAAAAAACTGCACACACTAGATGTTGTGAGGTGTCTCCAGGTTTACCTCTTACGCACATGGTCCTTTAAGAGAGAGAGAATCTCCTTGTCAACATTGATGGTAGAGACAAAGGTCTCAAGGCTTCCAAGCTTACCTTGTCTAGGTGGATCAAGGAGGCAATCAAAGTCTCTTTTTTTGCTCAGGGGTTAGCTCCACCTGAATTTTGTACAGCCCATTCAACCAGGGCTGTATCAACCTCTTGGGCTGAGAACTGGGCCTTACCTTTGGATTGGATCTGTGCGGCTGCTTCTTGGTCATCTCACCTAACCTTTATAAAACATTATCATCTAGAGGTTCGGAGTTCTGTGGCGACTGCCTTTGGTCAGTCAGTCCTAAGTATTGTATAGCAGGGAAACCCTCCCTAAGGGAATTACTTGCTATATCCCCATGTTGTGCTGCTGTGGGACGTAAGGGAATCATTGATTATAATGTTAATCTGTTTTCCCTTAGTCCCAACAGCAGCACAAGCTTCCCTCCCTAAATTTGGAAATATTTTACTTTATAACTTACACAAGGGGGGGAGGTCTCTTTGCCCTCTTATAGGGTAATGTAGTAATGCATAAATTATGCAAATTAAAAGTTCTGCCTGTCCTACCAGCACACAGGGGCAGGAATACCCCATATTGTGCTGCTGTTGGAACTAAGAGAAAACAGATTAACATTATAATCAATGATTTTGTCTTAAGTATAGCTTCACAACGTCTATCAGCTTGCATTTGTTCGTCTCCCAAAAAATAAATTTGTAAAAACTTTGGATCTTCATTTGCTACAGGAAGCATTGAACCAATTTTGTGATATATTTAGCCCTGGACTTTAAAAGTTGGCATAAATCCTGCTTCCTGGAGTCCAGCTGTCATAACAAAGGATGTCATCTGGAAAGATGAATTGTATCTCCTAATATTTTGCAGAAAATGCTTTGACTCAGGAGTTGTTCCTGACATGTATGAAAAAAAATGTTCAGGAGGTAGATCTAAAGGTGGCAAACTGACTTTGCCATTTGAGCAGCACATACAAGGTGATTAAACTTCTTTGCTTGACAATGTTTGTATATTATGTCCATTTTGCAATTATGACTTTCTGATGTGACCTATAGTCTTGATTTGGGTTGTAGTGAAATGCTTCCAAACACAAATCAGCCTGCCTACATCTTTGCACACGTTGCATATGTCGTATGCGGTCATTTTCAGAATGTTCATCCTTTTTTTCAGATGTTTCCATATACAACTGCAGGCAGATTTACACACCAGCTACTATGCCTTGGAAATGATAGGTTCCTTACTGATTCCACTACTGATCTCATTTACTTTCCGAAAGATTTTTGTGAAATGACATCTTCATTAATGGAACTTATTGTCCAAGTTTTTCCTGATATTTGTAACAATTTTAACAACCATCAGTGGCTTTGTGAACGTGCAATCCTAGCGCCTAAAAATGATAGTGTCAGTTCCATAAATATACTAATTCAGGGAAGGCTGCCTGGTCTAGCGACCACATACATGTCCATTGATTCAGTCATGGAGAGTGAACAAGCCGTAATGTATCCATTGGAGTTCCTGAGTTCTTTGGAGCCTCCTGGAATGCCACCGCATAAGCTCACTTTAAAAAAGGAGCCACAATAATTTTGCTTCGGAACCTTGACCCACCAAAAATGTGTAACGGCACAAGATTGTGCATTAAAAGTCTCATGCCCAATGTTATTAAAGCCACTATTCTTATGGGAAACTCTAAGGGAGCAAATGTATTCATTCCGCGTATTCCTTTGCTACCAAGGGACATGCCCTTCAATTTTAAGCGCCTGCAGTTCCCAATCCGACTTGCATTTGCTATGACTATAAACAAAACACAAGGTCAATCACTTAAAGTAGCCGGCATTAATTTGTAGAGCCCGTGTTTTTCACATGGACAGTTGTACGTTGCTTGCTCTAGAGTGGGTAACCCCAAAAATCTTTTCATATATGCACCTGAAAGTAAAACCAGAAACATTGTTTACCGAAAAGCACTACAATAGATAGTTGTTTAACTGTAAACCAATTTTACTCTTTCGTCCGTGAACTACTTATAGATTACACTGGAGGGAGGGGGGAAGGGTTGCACTATGTTGTTAATTGGGTGTAAATGTTTTATATGTTTGTGTACGGTGCATAAATTTTAATTTTTGATAAAAATAGTTTAAAAAATAGGTGTAATAGTTTATACTGCATAATATGTATTGAATATGTAAAATCAATAAAAATGTTGAAATAAAAAAAAAGTTGTTGTTCACATCAATGTTACGACAAATAAGTAAAATGCGAAAATAATAAGAAAAATTTCAAGTGGAAAAAAAGATTTACTGTAGCATTCTGAAAATGTCAATTTCAGTGTGACACTGAAAATTTTACTTTAGCTAGCGTAACCAACAATTTGACATATTTTCCGTGAGCGAAGACGCGGGTATTCTACTAGTAGTAAATACAGAGCAGCCCTCACACAGTATTACTATGACCTGAAGGAGCTCACATCTCAGTAATGAAAACCGCTTCACAGGCAGACTTGTGTAGTTGCCCATAGCAACCAATCAGAGCTCACCTTTCACTTTACCTCAGCAGCTTCAGTGATGAAAGCTCCCTGTATAGTAAGCAATAATGTCAATCTTACTATGAAGCAGTTTTCGCCTGACCAATATTGCTGCTCATTAAGGCTGCTTGCACACTACAGTATTTTTCAAGGGTCTCCGGGCCGTGGATTCTACAGCTCCATAAACATTCTGTGGAGCCTGCAAAATTCACAGCTTTGTGCACAATAATATCCCAATAATGAACTAATAAAATTTGCAGATGATACAAAGTTAGGAGGAATGGCCAACATTAGAGAGGAGAGAGAGTGCATCCAAAAGGACTTAGACACACTGGAACAATGGGCTGAGGTGAACAAAATGGTATTCAACAGGGACAAATGCAAAGTTCTACATCTGGGTAACAGAAATGCAAGAAGCATATATAGTATGGGAGGAATAGTACTAAGTGAGAGTACAGGGGAAAAGGATCTGGGCATAATAATAGATCACAAATTCAACATGAGTCAACAGTGCGGTGCGGTGGCTAAAAAGGCTAACCAAATTCTAGGATGTATCAAGACGAGCATTGAAGCTAGATCAAGAGAGGTAATTATTCCGCTGTACTCTGCCCTGGTCAGACCCCACCTGGAATACTGTGTACAGTTCTGGGCTCCCCAGTTTAAGAAAGACATCGATTTATTGGAGCAGGTCCAGAGAAGAGCAACCAAAATGGTGGAAGGTCTACAAACCATGTCCTACGAAGAAAGGCTAAAAGAATTGGGACTGCTTAGTTTGCAGAAGAGAAGGCTAAGGGGAGACTTAATAGCGGTATTTAAATATCTGAAAAGTTGTCACAGTGCAGAGGGATCTACCCTATTCTCATTAGCAGAAGGAAGCACGAGAAGTAATGGGATGAAACTAAGGGGAAGGAGATTCAGATTAGACATTAGGAAAAACTTTCTAACAGTAAGGGTAGTGAGGGAGTGGAATAGGCTGCCACGGGAGGTGGTGAGTTCTTCATCAATTGAAATCTTCAAGCGGAATCTGGATAGGTATATAGCTGGGATGATCTAGGAATTCCTGCTTTTGCAGGGGGTTGGACTCGATGGCCCTTGAGGTCCCTTCCAACTCAAACAAACAAAACAAACAAAACAAAACAAACAAAGAAGTCCATGGAACCGCCAAATCCATGGCCTGGAGGCCCGTGAAAAATACTGTAGTGTGCAAGCAGCCAGTAAGGATACCAGAAGTGTTTTGTCAGTGCGTGCGTGTATGTGTGTATGTGTGCACGCGTGTGATCCATGTGTATGTATGCGTGTGTGCATGCACGTGTGTGGTCCGTGTATATGTATGTGTGTGTGTGCGCATGTGATCCATGTGTTTGTGCATGCGCAATGCAAGTGTCCATGCGTGTGGTAGGTGTGTGTGAGTACGCATGTGCTCTGTTCGTCCGTGTGTGTAGGGTGCATCCATCTCAGTGTGTTTGCATGTGTGTCTGGTTCTTGCATTTGTGTGTGTGTGTGTGGTGTGCATGTGGTATTTGTGGGGTGGTGTTTGTGTTGTGTGTGTCTAGCGTGGTCTGGTGTTTGTGTGGTGTTGTGCTTGTGGGTTGGTGTATGTGTGCTGTCTGTGTGATGTTTGTATGGTGTTTGTGAAATGTTTATGTGTTGTGTGTGGTGGTGCGGCTCCTTTAGCAGCGACTCTTTGGCGCCGTCACTATAATCCATCCCTGTCAGTCACAACTGTTGTTTTCCTCTCAGCAATGTCACTTTCACCTTCACATTTCCCCATTATATGTATAGGGCCTAACTTCGGGGGCCCCAATCTGATGACTGGGGGATGCTAGCGAGATTTAACGTGTGCAGTATTGTGCTCCTGTGGGTGGAGAGGGGGTGTGCCAAATTTCACCCAAATCGGGCGAGAACTGTGGATTTGTATAGAGCGGGCTACTACCGATTTCACATTTCCCCATTATATGTGTAGGGCCTAAATTCGGGGGCCCCAATCTCATAACAGGGTCATTCTAGCGAGATGTAACGTGCACAGTATTCTGCTCCTGTGGGTGGAGAGCGGGCGTGCCAAATTTCATCCAAATCGGGAGAGAACTGTGAATTTGTATAGAGATGGCTACTACAGATTTTGAGTTTTATATATATAGATTATTGTTTAGAAGTTGATTACCTATAACCATATAAGTATCTGTATGTAGCTAATTTTACTATTACACGTAAGTTGTTGTAGTTTAGTATACAGTTGATATTACGTTTTTATTTATGTTATAGTTTAGAAGTTGATTATCTGTGATCATATATTGAGTTGGGTGTAACTGATTTTACTGTTACATGTGAGTTGTTGTGTATAGTATACAGTTTATATTAAAGGGAGTCTATCATTCAGAAAACCTTTATAAAGGCTTTTCTAGTCCTACCTGTTTCTTTCTGTTTTCCAGGCAGCGGTTTGTGCATAAAATCGTTTTTTCCAAATATGCAAATGAAGGCTTTCCCCTGTGCTCTAAGCACAGCAGCATCATACCCTTCAGTGTGTTCATTCCTTCCTCCTCCGTTGTATTCACGCTCCTTCCGATGATGAGCTCCCTTGTTCTACCTCCTCTTCTGCTGTCAACTCTGCCACTTCAGGATCGGGCAGAGTCGACAGCGTATGCTCCATCGGCCAGTACGCTCGTGTGGTTCTAAGGATAACCAAGATGGCCGAAGTGGCAGAGCTGACAGTGCATGTGTGAGGGGGTGTGAATACAATGGCCAGGAGAAGGGAGTGAACACACTGAAGGGTATGATGCTGCTGTGCTTGGAGCTCGTGATCTTCATTTGCATATTTGCAAAAAATTATTTTATGCATGACTTGGGGAGGATAAATATAGTTCCACTCCATTTACTTACCATATCTGGGCCCCTTGCTTCCCCTTACTCACAGCTTACCCCTTCAATAAAGACCAGAACTCCATTTTTGGATTTAAATTGGCCTGTAAGGCCAAATTTATTAAACACAGTATAAAACATTAACATATAAATACCAAAGAAATAACCGTCATAAAACGGGCGGTATATAAATACATAACTTACAGTAAGCAGTGATGTCACAAAAACCAACCATTTTAAAGTGCAACACCAACTATAACAAGGGCGAGAGGCACCGCCCCCAGCCTACCCAGGTGCAAAACCCCACCTCGGGTAGACCTTTTCCACTTTAATGACCTAACGCCTGATCCCCCAGCGAGACCCTAACCCAACTGAGGGACTCCCCAGGCCTAAACAACCACCACCAGGATCCCCATATCACAGATAAGGTCCTACAAAATGACCGATAGGCCACTCATCCCCCACCAACCCCCGGCCACAGACTCAAGGGCATGACCCCTTATGCCCGAGAGTCCCGCCACACAGAAAAAGCACGCTTCACACCATCACACAAGCCCAGCATCCACATATCAGTCCCAATTGCATTCAAATGAACGCCGTCATGCCACAGATGGTCCAAAGACGGCACTTCCAAGTCCCGATAGTGCACCAACACACCACCATTACGGACCACAAACCGCGCCACCGACCGATTAACCTTAATGCGTGTCTTCTCCAGGCGCTCCACAGACTGCACATTCTGCCACACCAGCCATATGACAATGTCTGACCACACCATAACCAGACCAGGGAACTCAGTCAGGAGGCACAGAATATCAAACTTAATGTCCTTAGTTCCCTGGACGCACGCACACCCAGATCATTACCCCCAACATGCAGGAGCAACACATGCGGAGGGCGATCAACCCTACTGTAAAAATGAAATTTGGGAAGAACCCAACTCCTAGTCATACCATGCACCCCGATCCATCTCACTGAGGCCGCAACCCGACGGAGACCAAGCTGCGGCCCATCCGGCTGCACATCCGCCCGCAGTGCACCCCAGTACACATAGGAGTGACCCAAAATCCAAATCAAATAGGGACCTGAAATGAAACAAACAGACAAATAAATCAGCGGAACCACCAAACCCAGTCACCCCGACCCCGTCCAGCCTCACGACAACAAAGAAGGACATACATAAAGGCGGAATTGGTCAGATTCCCACCTCCCGATTCAGTGCACCACATCATTCCCTAAACCCCACTGAGCAGCCTCTGTAGCCGCTCCGATCCTGAATTAGTGAGAACCAAACTCCGATGGGGCCTCCCGCACCGCTCCCAAAGCCTTCCTAAAAACTGCCACAAACTGAATATGCGACAGAGATTCCCCACCTTCGTGACACAAAAAAGAACCTGGGAGAGAGCCATGTGCCTGCAGAGAGGCCAAAGCCCCAGCCACCGGACAACACCTAGCGCCCAATGCATGCAGCACCACCAAATGGCCCTGACCCACCTGATCCGTCTTTTTAATATACCGCAAGCGGCACTCCAACCGACCATCAAAAAACTCGACATCCGCCAAGTACAAGCCCCCCAAGGCCGACACCGGGCTACTCACCAGCTCCCCGATCCAAAATGCCCCAAAAACGCCAACAAGAAGGCAACCCCAAATCACGGCGCACCACCCCCTTACGAAAACCATGCATGGCCTGGCGCACAACAAAATCCTTCGTGACATCCTGGAGGCCATGCAACCGAAACAGAAATGCCAAAGCCACAAGACGCTGCGACACCACCATCGCCGATCTCCCCTCAGCAAAAGTCACACCAATCCATGATAACACCAACAACACCCGATTCTCATCCGAACTCACGCCACCAAGCGCCAAACACTCCCGCTCCCAATCACACCAAACCTGCTGATAACACCGCCACGTTACTGCGGACACTGAACACTGGAAGAGCCCTGCCGTAGCAGGGACCACAAGTGACCCGGACAATCTTCGCCCACGACCACCACCTCAGGCGCCAACTCCCGGAACCTGTCGAACTGGAACTGAGACAGGGAATCAGCCACCAAATTCTGAACACCCGGAACGTGACGCTCCGAGACATACACATTCAGTTCCAAACACCACAACACCAAATGCTGCAACAACGAGACCACCGGAGGGGACTTAGCCGACTGGGAATTGATTACAAACATTACAGTGCTATTATCACAATGAAAACTCACCCACCTGTCACAAAACTCCTCCCCACATAACTCAATCACCACCAAAATTGGAAAAAATTCCAACAATGCTAAATTCCTAACCAAACCAGCCACCACCCATACCTCCGGCCAAGACCTGGCACACCAATGACCCTGAAAGTATGATTCAACACCTGCAGACTCAGCCGCATCTGTATGCAAGTCCAGAGCCACACTAGAAACCACAGAAGCAAGCCATAAGGAATGCCCATTAAACCGAACCAAAAAAGAATCCCACACTGCCAAGTCCGCCCTCACCTCTGCAGACGCACGAAGTGATGAGGCGACTGCACATCGGCCGTTAGCGCGGCCAGACGATGACAGAAAACCATCCCCATCGGCATAATGTGACAGGCAAAGTTCAGCTTACCAAACAAGGACTGAACCTCCCGCAGCCACACCTTACGCCCACCTGAAACGCACGCACTGTAAACCACAAATCCTCCAACTTGTCCCCGGGCAAACGCGATTCCATGAGAACAGAATCGAGTTTGATACCAAGGAATTTCATCACAGATGCCGGACCCTCCGTTTTGTCCGGGACCAACGGGACCCCAAACAAACCGGCGACGCGGTCCACAATACGCAGCAACAACAAACACTCTGCGGAACCCCCCGGATCAACACAGAGAAAGTCATCCAGTTAATGGATGACAGATGGCAAACCAGACAAATCCCGAACCAACCACTCCAAAAAGGAGCTGAAAGCAAGTAAGTGCAAGAGATGAAGCACCCCATAGGCAGACAAATGAAAGCTCTCCAGATGTACAGGCAGCCACCAAAACGCCCACACGCTGGACCAACTCCGCCGCCCGATCAAACGAAGCATACGAAAGAGATGATAAAGAGGGATCAATGCCATCATTGACCGACTCCGCCGGGAAAGAAAGGTGGTGAATAAGGTGGAACTTGTTGGGCTCACACTTGGGGATCACCCCCAGTGGAGACACTCGCAGGTGAAGCCATGGAGGGACTGAAAACTGCCCCACCATCCTCCCAAGTTCCACCTCATTCAACAACTTAGCATATACCACCTCCGGGTGCTCCCTGGCTGACCTCAATTTACCCGGCTGGGTTACCGGGGCAGACACATCAAACGGAATACGAAACCCTTCCCCAAGACCATAAGCCAACAACCGCAACATGGCCCTATCGATATATCTATTGAGGAAAAGTCGCATTGCTGCGACCCTCACCGGCGTCTTCCCACTTCTCAACAACATCTCCCCACTTTCCTTTTACTCTCTTGAAACACTTATGGAGTCCATGACTTCCCCCACAGCCTGAGCACACGTACTTAAAGCGGCAGGTAGTTCCAAACTTACACTGCCCTTCGTTGTACTGCCAGCAATACCCCTTCTGCTGTGATGCCGAGGATCCAGCTGCTGAGAACGAACCCCCGGCACCCCCATGAAAGGACGGGGCAACCGGCGCTGCCATGAGCCGCATTCACAAGGAAATATCCTTGTGATTCCACCTCAGGCCCGGCTTTACCGCCTTCCTCTGCCTAAACTGTTCATCATAGCAGAGCCAAGCAACCCCTCCGTAAATCCTGTAGGCCTCCCCCACTGCGTCCATATAACCAAAAAGCGCTGAACAATGTTCAGCTCCTTTTCCCCGATGACACTCGCCAAAATAGCAAACGCCACAATTGGTGAATGTGCTCGGGATCAAGTGATACCAACGCTTCTCTTCGTCCTCCTTCTTACTGTCGCTAGGCTTCTCCTTATCTGAGTTAAATTTATCAAGGGGGAGCAGGGAGAAAATATCCATATACTCCCCCTTCCAAATTTTCTTCTGCACCTCATGCTTTAAATGAGCCCCCAGGGGGCCCTCAGAACATGCATATACCTCTCCCTTCACCTGATCATCCAACCGCACAATATCCTCAGCTTTCTCTTTCTCCTTAGCCTTACCCCCAGCCCCTGCCACACCCGGCGAGACAGCACCACCATCCGGAAGGGGCTCCACAGCCCCCGCCGTGCTCCCACCCTGCAAACCACATGTTAAGAACCAAACGCAGTGCTGGACAGAGTTAGTCTTAGGAAATCCAGACCCACCCCTGTAGGCTAAGATAAAACAGTGCCGAGCATCCAGCGCCCCTGAACCGAAGCGGAACCAGCTTCCATAGGTCTTCGCCAGAGCTCCTGATGGTGGAGTTGGACGCTACCTTCGGCCAGAACCACAACAGTCCTAAGGGCGCAGAGCGCACCACAAGTCACAGAAGGGCCCCAGAATCCAAAAACCACTCACCTGAGCAAGTTTGGAGGCAGATGAATACTGAAAGCTGGAGAAGATGCAGTAATAGGTTTTCTCCAGAAGGTGGCAGCAGCACAGTAGAATTTTTAATTAGTCTGCGTCGGCAGCAGGAGAATCTTGTAGTACCAGAGGAAGAGATGTACAGTAAGAAGAGTCAAAACAAGCGGGGTCGATTTCAGGAGGTCACAAGATACAGAATCAGCATTCAAGGAGAGATGGTCTGGAAGACAAGCCATGGTCACAACTGGAGGGAGCAATAAACACAGAGGCAGCAGGATAGGATCGAAGGTCAGGAATGAGGAGCTGGAGGTAAGGAAGGCAAACGGGACGGAACACGAGGAGGAGCTGACACCCAGGGGGGAATAAACAACCAGCGAGAGCAGAGCGCTGGAAGGGAGGCTAAATAGACAGGTGAGTGCTGGAACGTTAACCCCTAAAAAGCGAGCGTGCTGGAGTGTGTGAGGACTGGAGCAGCATCTCACAGCACTACTGCAGAGGTGCCGGCTCTGGTCCTAACACCACACTTCACAACCGCAGCTCCCACTGCCCCACCAGACCCGGAAGACACGCCACCATCCGTGCCTACCCAAGCAGCCGCAGGCCTAGGTGCCCCAGAGCGTCCACCCACAAGCTGCTGCAGCAGCCCAACTAACTAACCCCACACAGACCCCCCCCCAGACCGGGCCCAGTCACACCGCAAATGCCACCCAGCCCCATGGTACCCCCTAAGCCACCCGCAGAGCCCACCCCAGAAGAAAAGGAAACAGACTCCGACTCCTCACCTGGCTGCATCAGGGGGGAACCTGTACCAGCCGCCGCAGCTCCAGCTGTACACGAGTCCACCTCTGCTTCTTCCTGGGTGCACTCACCCTCTTCAGTGCTGGATCCCCCAGCACGCTCCACGAGGGTCCCAGCAAGCAGCCCCCCGTGAGCAGCGTGACCGCCGCCCCCAGCATCAACTTCAGTCGCCTCTTCCAGCCCAGGCCCGAAGTCCCGCCTCCTGACATCCCAGCCGCGTCACTTCCTGCACCAATGGAGGCCGCGCCAATGATAGGGCTGGGGAGTGCACCCAGGAGGCGGTCCCCGCCCACAGATCTCATGCGCTGAAGCATGGGACACTGCTGCACTGGCTGAAAAGAAGGGAGGGGGCGGAGCAACATAGCCTCCCTCCGGACCACCGCGGCTCCAGCGAGGATTCCTCCTGGCATCTGGGCGAGACCCAGAGGGGCTGTCCTGAGCACCCGGAGCTGGAGGGTCCTGTCTGGGGCTCTTGGAACGCCGCCTTGTCGCCCGCTCTGGAGAAAAGCGCTCTGGCGGCCAAGACCGCTGAGCGCGAGGGGAATGAACCAGGGGAGAGGGTCCCTGGCCTGGGACCTCCCGCACAGCAGCCAGGAACCTCTCCTCCAACACCTGGCCATCGTGCACCACCACAGCAACCTGCACCAGGGCCATCAGCGCCTCCAAATCAGCCATAGAAGACTGCTGGGTAAGTCAGCTGCCACTTCACTCTGCATCAACTGTCAGACTGACCCCCGACTCATTCCTGCACTCCCCTTATCACCTCTGACTTGACCCCCCTTTTTCCCGCTCTCACCATATTCTATTAACCCCTCCGTTGACTAATCCTCCCCCATGTCATGCAGGCCCTATCCCCTAGTGCAGGGATCAGCAACCTTCGGCACTCCAGCTACTGTGAAACTACAACTCCCAATATGCTCCATTCACTTCCATGGGAGTTCCAAGAACAGCAAAGCAAGTATGCATGCTGGGAGTTGTAGTTTTACAATAGCTGGAGTGCCGAAGGTTGCCTATCCCTGCCCTAGTGTCTAGGGCCTTCCCTAAAACCGCTGCCTGGAAAACAGAAAGAAAGGTAGGACTAGAATAGCCTTTATAAAGGCTATTCCAATGTGGGGTTAGTGAAAAATGTGTTTTCTATATGATAGAAAGAGTATAATCCAGGCACTCAACAATGTACATATATGCTACTGTATATTTATTCAGTGAAAATGCAATCCATAAATAAAGTAGATAAACGTTTTCGGTCGTGCAAGACTTTCATCAGATCTATAGAAAAAGTTACACAATAACAATAGGTAAATTATCACATAATACAGAGAGAAATATTAAGTGAGAAATAGGATTGTACATTACAGAAAAAAAGGGAGGGGGGAAAATTCTCAAACTGCTAAAAGACGTAATAGTAGAGACATATGATTATGGAACATAGCAAATAGATAGCAACGGCGACAATTATATCTATCAACTGCTTAATAAGGCGAGTAAAGCAAATGTCAAGAGGCAGGCATAAGGCAAAGTTTACTTTTTTAAATAGCAGAGAGACCCAGAATTCTAATACAGAAATGGCATGGAGGCTAGCTGTGCTAAGCAATCAGCCAGAGACCAGCTTATTTAGGTCAAATAGCTTCACAGAGTGTTAGGCTGGTCCATATGTGCAGATTAATCAATGATACAGTGCCTTGCGAAAGTATTCGGCCCCCTTGAACTTTTCAACCTTTTGCCACATTTCAGGCTTTAAACATAAGGATATAAAATTTTAATTTTTTGGCGAAGAATCAACAACAAGTGGGTCGCAATCGTGAAGTGGAACTAAATTTATTGGATATTTTAAACTTTTGTAAAAAATAAAAAACTGAAAAGTGGGGCGTGCCAAATTATTCGGCCCCTTTAAGATAATACTTTGTAGCGCCACCTTTTGCTGCGATTACAGCTGCAAGTCGCTTGGGGTATGTCTCTATCAGTTTTGCACATCGAGAGACTGAAATTCTTGCCCATTCTTCCTTGGAAAACAGCTGGAGCTCAATGAGGATGGATGGAGAGCGTTTGTGAACAGCAGTTTTCAGCTCTTTCCACAGATTCTCGATTGGATTTAGGTCTGGACTTTGACTTGGCCATTCTAACACTTGGATACGTTTATTTGTGAACCATTCCATTGTAGATTTTGCTTTATGTTTGAGATCATTGTCTTGTTGGAAGATAAATCTCCATCCCAGTCTCAGGTCTTTTGCAGACTCCAACAGGTTTTCTTCCAGAATGGTCCTGTATTTGGCTCCATCCATCTTCCCATCAATTTTAACCATCTTCCCTGTCCCTGCTGAAGAAAAGCAGGCCCAAACCATGATGCTGCCACCACACCATGTCTGACAGTGGGGATGGTGTGTTCAGGGTGATGAGCTGTGTTGCTTTAATGCCAAACATATCGTTTTGCATTGTGGCCAAAAAGTTCGATTTTGGTTTCATCTGACCAGAGCACCTTCTTCCACATGTTTGGTGTGTCTCCCAGGTGGCAAACTTTAAACAAGACTTTTTATGGATATCTTTGAAAAATGGCTTTCTTCTTGCCACTCTTCCATAAAGGCCAGATTTGTGCAGTGTACGACTGATTGTTGTCCTATGGACAGACTCTCCCACCTCAGCTGTAGATCTCTGCAGTTCATCCAGAGTGATAATGGGCCTCTTGGCTGCATCTCTGATCAGTCTTCTCCTTGTTTGAGATGAAAGTTTACAAGGACGGCCGGGTCTTGGTAGATTTGCAGTAGTCTGATACTCCTTCCATTTCAATATGATCGCTTGCACAGTGCTCCTTGGGATGTTTAAAGTTTGGGAAATCTTTTTGTATCCAAATCTGGCTTTAAACTTCTCCACAACAGTATCACGGACCTGCCTGGTGTGTTCCTTGGTCTTCATGATGCTCTCTGCGCTTTAAACAGAACCCTGAGACTATCACAGAGCAGGTGCATTTATTTGGAGACTTGATTACACACAGGTGGATTATATATCATCATCAGTCATTTAGGACAACATTGGATCATTTAGAGATCCTCACTGATCTTCTGGAGTGAGTTTGCTGCACTGAAAGTAAAGGGGAAGAATAATATTGCACGCCCCACTTTTCAGTTTTTTATTTTTTACAAAAGTTTAAAATAACCAATAAATTTCGTTCCACTTCACGATTGTGTCCCACTTGTTGTTGATTCTTCACCAAAAAATTTAAATTTTATATCTTTAGGTTTGAAGCCTGAAATGTGGCAAAAGGTTGAAAAGTTCAAGGGGGCCGAATACTTTCGCAAGGCACTGTACACAACACAATAAGAGAGCTCAAATAGATATTACTAATTACTTCACATCACATAACCAAAGTATACAGCCACAGTGGAACAACCATAATAAATCCCTATATACTGCATGGCAAAAGGCATATTTAGCAGTAAAAGAGGAATATAGGACCCTAATTGGACATCACATAGGAAGATTATATACCGAGGAGGGAGGTAATGCATATATATATATATATATATATATATATATATATATATTAGCAGAAGGACCTGGCTTCGCACGGGTACATTTCATTTTTTGTTTGTGTAGTGGCTCCATAAGAATTGGCCAGTTTTGCACTTGACATCCAGTATGGCAGTCCAGTATAGGTATAGTCTATTTATGGCTGTGTTGCTATGGAAACCTGGTAAATGAAATGTGAACTCAAAGACCTGCGAACTGCTATTGACTCATACAGGTCATAAATAGCTTGGTTGCTATGGAAACCTCGTATAAAGCTGTATGTACAGTGGGTACGGAAAGTATTCAGACCCCTTTAAATTTTTCACTCTTTGTTTCATTGCAGCCATTTGCTAAAAGCAAAACAGTTCATTTTATTTCTCATTAATGTACACTCAGCAGCCCATCTTGACAGGAAAAAAACAGAAAGGTAGATATTTTTGCATATTTATTAAAAAAAAAAAAACTGAAATACCACATGATCATAAGTATTCAGACCCTTTGCTCAGTATTGAGTAGAAGCACCCTTTTGAGCTAGTACAGCCATGAGTCTTCTTGGGAATGATGCAACAAGTTTTTCACATCTGGATTTGGGGATCCTCTGCCATTCTTCCTTGCAGATCCTCTCCAGTTCCGTCAGGTTGGATGGCGAACATTTGTGGACAGCCATTTTCAGGGTCTCACCAGAGATGCTCAATTGGGTTGAGGTCAGGGCTCTGGCTGGGCCAGTCAAGAATGGTCACAGAGTTGTTCCGAAGCCACTTTGGCCCAGTCTGAGGTCCAGAGCACTCTGGAAGAGGTTTTCTTCCAGGATATCTCTGTACTTGGCCGCATTCATCTTTCCTTCAATTGCAACCAGTCGTCCTGGCCCTGCAGCTGAAAAACACCCCCAGAAGCATGATGCTGCCACCACCATGTTTCACTGTTGGAATTGTATTGGGCAGGTGATGAGCAGTGCCTGGTTTTCTCCACACATACCACTTAGAATTAACGCCAAACCTCTCCTTTCATGTCTGTTCAAGATTTAATCCTATCAGAATCAAAGTTTATAGAATCGGCCCCCATAGTGCCGAAGCATGTCGGGCAGCTACCTTACGACTCTATGCTGATTGATGGGGCCTTCTCTTCTTATTCTGAGTTCACTCAACACCCCCTCTCATTCCATACTAATTTCCTAACATATCAGTTGATTAAAACACTGTACCTGAGAGCGCTGAAGCAGGAGTCTGACAATCGCACTATTTCATGGCTAGAACAGCTTCTACTCCGGAAGCAAAATACGCCAAGACCTTTATCTACTCTCTACTCCAACCTTCTGAGCGAACTAGGCACAGAGCTCCCCTCCTATGTGAGAAAATGGGAGGCAGACCTTCAAATGTCCCTCACCCCTGGAGAAATATCATCTGTCCTCAAGCGTTCCATAGGTCCTTCCAGATGTGTGCACTTGCAGGAGTCAAGCTACAAATTGGTCACCAGATGGTATAGAACGCCCAATGCAGTCCATAAGTACTTTCCGGATGTATCCACTTTGTGTTGGTGCTGCCATAAGTCCTCAGGTTCCTACCTGCATATTTGGTGGGAATGCGAAAAAATAACCCCTTACTGGTCACTCGTTCAGCAGGTTCTGAACCAGGTTTGTGGACTCACCGAGCCTCTGACCCCTGTAGGCATATTCTTGAATCTGTGGCCCACCTTCCCGCCTAGGTCCCACAAGCGACTCTGGCTTCAACTTGTGACTATAGCCAAATCTATGATTCCTCTATACTGGGCATCCGAATCCCCCCCCTCCAGTATCCCACTTTCTACGGAAAGTCTCTCAAGTAGCCCGGATGGAAGAACTTTTCCACTTAGAACTTCGCACCCACCAGAAGTTTAGCTCTATGTGGGCGCCATGGTATAATTTTTCTAATGATCCTACCTGGGCGCACCTGTGGGAACCCCCTGTTTAATTAAAATACCCTCTGAGACCCTTGGCCTTTCACCCTGAGAACTCATCGTCTCTTCCCCCCTCCCACGTTCCATTTCTTATCGTGTTTTTAGTTATTTGTTGTATGTAATACACCAGCTCTTCTGACCGTTTGGTTAATGATTGTTTTGTCATGCTCATTGTTTTCAACAATGTATATTCATTGGTGTTATTTGAAAATCCAATAAAATGTTAATATAAAAAAAAAAAAAAAAAAAAAAGAATTAATGCCAAAAAGTTCAATCTTCGTCTCATCAGACCAGAGAATCTTATTTCTCATAGTCTGGGAGTCCTTCATGTGTTTTTTGGCAAACTCTATGCGGGCTTTCATATGTCTTGCACTGAGGAGAGGCTTCCTTCAGGCCACTCTGCCATAAAGCTCCGACTGGTGGAGGGCTGCAGTGATAGTTGACTTTGTGGAACTTTCTCCCATCTCCCTACTGCATCTCTGGAGCTCAGCCACAGTGATCTTTGGGTTTTTCTTTACCTCTCTCATCAAAGCTCTTCTCCCACGATTGCTCAGTTTGGCTGGATGGCCAGGTCTAGGAAGAGTTCTGGTTGTCCCAAACATCTTCCACTTAAGGATTATGGAGGCCACTGTGCTCTTAGGAACCTTGAGTGCTGCAGAAATTCTTTTGTAACCTTGGCCAGATCTGTGCCTTGCCACAATTCTGTCTCTGAGCTTCTTGGGCAGTTCCTTTCACCTCATGATTCTCATTTGCTCTGACATGCACTGTGAGCTGTGAGGTCTTATATAGACAGGTGTGTGCCTTTCCTAATCAAGTCCAATAAGTTTAATTAAACACAGCTGTACTCCAATGAAGGAGTAGAGCCATCTCAAGGAGGATCAGAAGGAAATGGACAGCATGTGAGTTAAATATGAGTGTCACAGTAAAGGGTCTGAATACTTATGACCATGTGATATTTAAGTTTTTCTTTTTTTAATAAATTTGCAAAAATATCTACATTTCTGTTTTTTTTCTGTCAAGATGGGGTGCTGAGTGTACATTAATGATAAATAAAATTAACTTTTTTGCTTTTAGCAAATGGCTGCAATGAAACAAAGAGTGAAAAATTTAAAGTGGTCTGAATACTTTCCGTACCCACTGTATGTCAAGACTGAAGAACCTGCGATTTTCCATTGGTCCATAAGTGTCATGTGATCATGTGTATCTCAGTTTGGATATCAGTGAAAGACCTGCGATCGGTTGTTATGGAAAACCTGGATTAAAGCTGTGTGTACGTGACCTTGTGTAACAGTGTCATCCACAGCGCCCTGCCCCTTTAAAGCTGACCTACAGCAGTGAATAAAAATGGCTGGGTTGTTATGGAAACATGGAGTGCAGCTGTGTGCATGTGGCTAACAATGCCTTGTCAGATTGGAGATGGGCTTGGGTCTGCTGGGTTGTTTCAGCAGCTCGCTGTTGTCTGTGACATACCTTTTCAGATTGGAGATGGGCTTGGGTCTGCTGAGAGTTTTCATTAGCTCGAGCAGCAGCCATGCATTTTGCTGCAGGGGGCATGAGTAGTTTAAAAACGTTTCAATTTATAAGAATGCTGAAATCCAGTATGGCAGTCCAGTCAATGGCGTAAATACTGGGGTAGCAATGGTAGCGGCTCAAAAGGGCCGGGGATATTAGGGGTCCCGGCAGGCCCCTTTTTTTTTTTTTTTTTTTTTTTAATAGGCCATTACCTGCTGGTGTAACACCAGCAGGTAATGGGCCCTATTTACTTACCGATCCCTGCTCCTGCGCATGGCCGCCTGCGCTTCCCCTTCTGGATGATCGGAGGCCCGAGGAGTTGAGGAAACATAAAAAACACTGTTACTTACCTCTCCTGTGCTCCAGCCGGCTTCAGGCCTCCTTGGTGATGTCCCAGATGTCAGTGGGCCAGTCCAACTTCATTATGCGTCGCGATGCATGCCTGGCTCACATGACATCTGGTCCAACATTGAAGAGGTAGCGGGAAGTGCGCATAATACTATATGATGGGGCCACAATGGGGCATAATACTGCGTGCAGGGGCCACTATGGGGCAGAATACTGTGTGCAAGGGCCACTATGAGGCATAATAGTGTGTGCAGGGGCCACTATGGGGCATAATATTGTGTGTAGGAATGCAGTTTGTGCAGGGGGGGGGTGGTTGCGGGGGGGGTCTCATGTCAAATGTTCGCCTTGGGGCCCAGCCATTCCTAGTTAGGCCACTGAGTCCAGTATAGGTACAGTCTATTTATGGCTATGTTGTTATGGAAACCTGGTAAATTAAATGTGAACTTATATTGGATGATACACGTCATATGACTGAATTTTTAAGGACCTGTGAACTGCTATTGACTAATACAGGTCATAAATAGCTTGGTTGCTATGGAAACCTGTGTGCCTGAGGAGAGTAAGAGCCTGCGAGCTTCTATTGGCTAATAAGAGACATGTGACTGTATGTATGGCAGTTGGAATATGAGTGATAGACTTGCAGGCTTGTATTAGCTAATGCTGGTAATTTTTTGGGAATACTATATCTCAGGAACGGTATATCCTTTAGAGCTGAGACCCAGTCTAAAATATTCCCAGACACCTGATGTACATGTGTGCCAAATTTGGTGAGGATTGGTCCAGTCGTTTGTTTGTGCATAAAGAACAGACAGACAGACAGAAACTCATTTTTATATATATAAGATATAATATATATATATATAGGTGTAATATTTAGAGGAACAATGTAAAGCCCAAAAAAATAAATAAACAAATAAAAATATTATAAAGAGGGGAAAGAATGGAACATGCAAATGTTGCCAAAAGTGGCTCAACCCCCAACTAGCCGCCTCTGCGTAGCACCAATACGGAAGGAATGTGGATGATACAAGGAGCCATCGAAGCCCAACAAATTTAAACAACCCCTAAACACTACGGTGAACTGATACCGTGACAGAAAAGAACCATCATTGTGATGCAAAATCACAGAGTGTGTATGTCCATTCCCCTACAGGCATATATGTCACAGAATTGGAGTGGAATTCAAAAAAAATTATATAATAAAACTTAACATTTATTATAATCTAATAAAAGTGAACAAGCCACTATTTATGTGAGTGTCTAAAAATATATATGGTACTGTGATGAAGATCACTGGAAACTCATAAATAGAACAAATCTGATTCCAGCCCAATACTTGCATCCCATATAGATTACCCAAAGCTATAATTAACACATCAGCTGAATATCTGGTGTCAGAGCAGTATGTGCAACTCCAAGATCACCTAGGCTGGTATACACACAGCAGTGCTGAGAGTCATTTATCCCAGCACCACTAAATAAGCTAATGCCTGGTGTAAGAGCAGTAATGCAGCTCCAAAATCACCTCTAATAAAAGTGGACAAGTCACTATTTATGTGAGTGTCTAAAAAATATATGGTATTGTGATGACGATCACTGGAAACTCATAAACAGAACAAATCTGATTCCAGCCCACTACTCGCATCCCATATAGATTACCCAAAGCTATAATTAATACATCAACTGAATGTCTGGTGTCAGAGCAGTATGTGCAACTCCAAGATCACCTAGGCTGGTATACCAGCTTGTCCACATAGAGGTGATTGGAGCTGCAACTGCCTACACCAGGCAAGCTATAAGTGGTGCTGGGAAAATGACCTCAGCACTGCTGTGTGAACCAGCCTAGGTGACTGGAGTTGCACAATTGCTCTGACACCAGACATCAGCTGATGTGAATATAGCTGGGTAACAATGGGATGCAAGATTGGGCTGGAATCAGATTTGCTCTATTTATGAGTTCCAGGACCCACGGTACCATATATATATTTAGACACCACATAAATAGTGGCTTGTCCACATTAGATTATAATAAATGTTAAGTTTTATTATATTATTTGAATTCCACTCCAACTGTGACATATATCATTGTGATGCAGCAGCGGCCCGCCGTCCACCGCCGGGACAAATCCAGAAAAGCTGACCAACAGTGAACCGAACACATGCCACTCCGCCCCGCACCCAGCCATATGACTTGCCCACACCCATGATCCGTCTTAGACCTACAAACCAATAACTAATGCCCCCCATGAACCACACGCCCCACCAAGCCCGCCAGGCCGTTAACAATGGGAACACCAACTCCCACCCGAAAAGCTCAAAAACGCCAATGAAAACGCCAGATGAAACAAAGCACCCCAAATGGGAACCGCAACAACACCACCAACCCCCAAACACCAAGAAGCTGGAATGTGACTGGGCAACGAGTACTAATCTCGACCCCGTGTAAACCTCAGGGCTCCCATACTCGCATGCTGGAATACATCCCAGGTGCCGGGGCCAATGATGCCCGTATGAACAACCCCGCGCCACAGACCAATCCCATAACTGGATGACAAGGGACCCTCCGCCCTGCCCCTGGAGCAGAGTTTGTGGGCCAAAACCCCCCACGCCAATGCTGGCATCCGCTGAATGCTGGGAACGGCCTGCCGGCAGCGCAGCACACTGACATCCTGAAAGTGGTAGACCGCACCCGCGGGGAACACGCTGCGACTGGATGCACCCCAACCAGGAGGCCAACCACCAACGCTGCTCGTAACACCAACGCACACAAGGACTCAGTCCCCCCCCCGCCAGAGCACACAGGATGGGACCGTGGCACCTGGCTGTAATCTGCTGACAGGGTGTGGAGGCCCCACCCTGGCCAGTGCTGGGGACCCGCACAACCACAGGACCTAGATTCCTCCCAGGTCGGGACCGTGCCCCTGGGCAAGAGTATGGTGCCCGGAGGGCCAGAGGGACTCCTGTGCCCATAGCCCATGGTGCCAAACAAGGAGCGGACAAGCTGCGAGCCCACCGACCTGTGGCTGGTGGGGGAGGGGGGGAGGGGGCCGCTGACTGGAGCAAGCCTCCAACTGTCCTGTAGTCAGGCCCCCCCACGCTGGCAGCAGCCGAGCTGCCCAGGATCTACCATGGAGGCCATTAGGGGACATAACTGGGGACCTGCAGGAGCAGTGAACGCATGGTGCACCACCTGCCTGTGCTGTGCAGCCCTGAATGAGCGCTCCCGTGCGCACAGCAAACTGAAACAGAGGCACTAGGCCCCGCCCCCCTGATTCCCACGCGCAACCCGACTGGTCCCCCACATAACAATAACGAGGGAAAGGGAAAGGAAAATTGTCATCACAGTTCACCAAAATAACAAGCTATTGAATTCCAACCCAGCCAATGAAAAAACAACCCTGTGGGACAGGTACACTGTCAGCGGTGTTGATGTGCCTGCAGGCATGCACCGTTGCAGGCAAGGTGAGGTGCCATCAGTTGGGGCGTCAGGACACGGGACAATAAATGCCCAGTTTTGGGGTGCAAAAGGAAGGAGAGGGGGACGGAAGTATGCGAGTCGTTGCCCAGTAGCACAGTGGAGCCCGGCAGCCCGAAGACCCAGCTGTGGGTTGTAGGGACACGGGCACCGGGCTCTTCTGGGCCTATATGTGAGCAGACTGCCGTTAATGGCTGCCGCTTTGTTTAATTGGTTGTCTGTCACTTTTTGTTGTATCCCAACACAACAGTGCACAGATTAGGGGCATTTTCTGCAGGTCTCCAGTGTTGTGTATCTCTAATGTGTGTGCAATGTCCCACCACAGGCGTCTATGTAGGGGAACAGGGCAGAGACTTAGTCAGCGCATGAACTCACTCAGATTCACCATTAATAACAGCAGAACAGATCTCCCAGTGGCTGCACATTTCTCCGGAGAAGACCACTCTGTTGAAGATTTGCGGGTTGTGGTTTTAATGGGACATTTTAAGACACAGAGTGAGAGAAAGGAATGGGAATATAAGCTAATGCAAAAATTTAAAACTCTGCAATTTGGACTTAATATTCATGCCAGTTTCATGTCACACTATGTATGAACTGTGAGGGTCACAAATCACCACCTGATTGCAAACAGATAACAGCAAGAATTACTGATCCCTCCATCACTCCCCACACGTTTCCAGATTGTTTATTTCTTGAGCTGTTGTAAATAACTTCTCTACTTATATTGCATTTTGATTTTCTTTAAAGATTGTAAGATCCTTTGAAGATCAGGTCTTGTGTGTATAAAGAGTGTGTGAATTTTCAGTTTCTTGTATGTCTGAAGAGAGAGCTAGACTCTCGAAAGCTTACTATCAAATATACTCAGTTAGCCTCTAAAAGGTATTGCCTGATTTCTTCACTGTTCCACTACTTTCTATGGCTAACACGGTACATTATAGTTAGGTCATCCATACAACAACTCCATTCTAGCTGTCTAACTACAGAACTGACTAGAATGGAGTTGTGGCAGGTAGGTTAATGATCTCGGTGTATTTTGTAGTTACTATAGATAGGTCCTCCATACAACAACTCCATTCTAGCTGTCTCACTACTCTACTGACTAGAATGGAGTTGCTGCAAGTAGGTTCATGGTCTCGGTGTATTTTGTAGTTTCTATAGGTAGGTCCTTCTTACAGCACCTGCATTCTAGCTGTCTCAATACAGAACTGACTAGAATGGAGTTGCTGCAGGTAGGTTCATGGTGTCTGTGTATTCTGTCATTACTATAGGTAGGTCCTCCATACAACAACTCCATTCTAGCTGTCGCACTGCAGACCTGACTAGAATGGAGTTGCTGTAGGTAGGTTCATGGTCTTGGTGTACTCTGTAGTTACTATAGGTAGGTTCATGGTCTCAGTGCTTTCTGTGAAAGTCAGCATAGGGTCTATGTCTAACAATAAGCCCCACACAGCAAATAGGCAGCAGCCCCCCATTGTCCAGATCACAACAGCATAAATGCAGCAGTTCCCCAGGGACTGGAGCCCCCCGCCCACCCCCACATCACACAGGGGGCATCACCCCTCCTCCCAATGCATAAGTTGCAAGACCCAAGGGGCCCGACCCCTCCAATACACAGGCAGCACCCCCAGGGACCACCGCAAGCAACCCCCGCGCACACACAAGCAGCACCACAAGAGCCCCCCACTTACATGAAGGTAGTACCCCAGTGACCTGCACACCACACGGCAGCACCCCTCGGACCTTCACACAGATGGAAGTACCCAAGGGACCACCACCAGCACCTCCTTACACACACAGATAGCACCCCAGGGACCCCCAAACATGAACACAGGTGACAGCGCCCTGGGACCATCTCCAGAACCCCCTCTTACACAAGCAATACCCAAGGAACCCCACACACAAAATCAATACCCCAGGGATCCCACACAGACCCTGCCCCCATTACATGCCAGCAGCACCCCAGGGACCCCTGCTTCCCCTTTAGATACCAGCAGCACCCCACGGATTCCTGCCCCCCCCCACTTAGATGCCAGAAGCTCCCCAAGGACCCCTCTGATCCCTGCTCTCTGTTAAATGCCAGTAGCACCCCAAAGACCCCTGCCCCCCTTAGATATCAGCAGCACCCCAAAGACCCATGCCCCTCCCTAAATGCCAGCAGCACCCCAGGGACCCCTGCTTCCCCTTTAGATGCCAGCAGCACCCCATGGATCCCTGCCCCCCATTTAGATGCCAGCAGCACCCCCATGGACCCCTGCCCCTCCATAGATGCCAGTACAAAGTAGATGGGCGGGAGGTGTTTAGTTTAATGTTAAAATTTTGTATTATCCCGGACAGCCCCTTTAAGATGAAATTACTAAAGAATTTATTAGGCAATCATATGATCACTTTTATCAACTGTGTCTGGTCCCATTAATAGGACTTCTGCCTATTAATACACGGGCTTTAAAACCGCTTTAAAAACGCAATCTTATGCCCAATATCTTACGGGCTTTAAAACTGCTTAAAACGCCATCTTTTTATTAACTACCTCTGTGCTGTGACCTATGTTTAATATCTGGAACCTAGGTCTCAATGTTACTTTTTAACAACTGCCTTTGTGCTGTGACTTATGTTCAATATCTGGAACCCAGGTTTTCCAATTAATGAGCAATAAGACTGCCTAAAGGCTATCCCCTACTATAATGCTGGGATTTACGTTTTATAAGTATTATTTGGGCTAATAGGTTATGTTGCTATGCTATCTACCTATAGCTCTTTAAACAATATCCTCTATCCATTGCATACTGGGATTTATGCGTAAATGGTTCACTTCTTTTCGGCTGTTTTAATATTATCCATTATTTTTTTTGCTATGAGAGTGATGTCTGGAATATTTCAGATACCCCTCTTTAATCACAGCTGAATATCGTGCTCATTGAAACGCTTCTAAATTGCTCACAATTCACACATAGCACTTTAGATGGTGGTAGCGTTTTTTTTTTTTTGTATTTTCCTAATCTTTAAAGCGGTGAATAATTAGATGAGCCGGCTGTAAAGGGAAGTGCTTACCACAAACATTAATATATATATATATATATATATATATATATATATATATATATATTTATATATATTTATCTAGTTGTATCAATCATTCCATTCAGAACTTCTGAGAGAGCTATATACTTCAGATATCTCATAAGTGTCTGCAGGCTACAAAACCTACTTTCAAAGAGCTGTAATCTAACAGACATCAAGCATTGGCCAGGAAGGCTTTTGTTTAAAAGGGTGGAGATGGAATGTGCTAATGAGACCTTCATGGTGATGATAATCAGCTTCCTTTGTTCAAAGAGAGTTACCCAGAGATAAGCCACTGAACAAGGGACATTAGAAGTCAGATGGGGGAGATAGGTCATTACCCCTGGGCCAAGGATCGATTTTAAGTGTTAGAGCGCCATCCCAAGACTCATAAGAAGTATTGCATCTAAACTTATGATATTACAATACCAAGAGCCTGATTGGAGTGACAACATCTAGGTGGGCGGAGTTGTGGGCCATAAATATGATGGGCCAAAAGCCCCCCTCTCTCTCTCTTCACCAGCCCCCCTTGGGATATGGACTGACCAGCCTCACCTAGACAAGCTCCATATACCACCAGAGCATAATAAGGCTTAAGTATAACTTTCTCTATCTCTCTATCCATCCATCCACCCATCTATTATTTATCTATCTATCTATCTATCTATCTATCTATCTATCTATCTATCTATCTATCCATTTATCTATCAGTCACCCTCTATTAATCTGTATTACTACTGCTGTGTTCCTTACAGAAAGGGTCAGTTAGTAACTTGTCTAGGGGTTGTGTGTGTGTATGTAGCGATATCTGCAGGTTTTATATTCACCTGGGTAATTGGGTTCTGTACTTATTGTATTGCACTGTGTTAATACTGTTTTGTATTATTCTATAACCTAGTTCCATCATATTACAAGTGCATTAATAATAAACGTATTTTATTATTAATATTGTGGGGTAAATTATCGTACATGCAAACCAGTCAAGGAAACAGATAAGTAGATATACCTAAGGAGAAAGGAGGGAAACTGGGATTGGTGAAGCAAGTCAGGAGTGATGAATATTAATTATTAGAAATACCCAGCTCTTTAACACCTGCCTTATATACAATCAACAACAAAGACTTTTTAATTCACTTTAGGGTGTGTGTTCAGTCAAATTTTATTTCTTATATTGTTAAAAGTTATGTTTTATTTATAAAATGTTATGAAAAGAGACCCTCTTAAACAACGATCAAGGCACCTCTTTTCATAAGGGTAATTTTCTTGAAGAGTTTTTTCATAAACGAGTGTTGTTTTGTATTTGGGGTGTATAGGTTGACCACTGTTTATTCTATATTATTAATGGTGCAGATCATGATAATATATATACTTTGAGAGTCTATGAATGAACTATGAATAGATACCGCAAGGGTAGAGCTAACAGCAATTAAGACTCCTCTAGCCTTTTTCTGAAATGAAGACTGCACTATCACTGGGAAGTCAGGATGGGAGATTTTAGGTGGGTTTATATCACAAATATGGGCCCCTGAATCAATAAGATATCAGCCTTAAGTGCCTTAAACTCCTTGCACACGAGAGAGTGTTTGAATGTGAAGGGGCTTAAAAGTCCCTTCAAAAACATGAGTTTAATCTCCATAGTCAGAGGGCAAGGAGGGGCTATCTCCATTGTCTATTATTTATTTATTTATTTATTTATTTATTATGCTTACTTGTATAGCGCCATCATATTCCGCAGCGCTTTACAGACATTGACAGTCACTGTCCCATATAGGGCTCACAATCTACATTTCCTATCAGTATGTCTTTGGAGTTCTATCCTTCCCATGCATACCCTTGGAGCGGATTAATAGACATGTAGTACACAGTGTAGACCTACAAAAAAAACACATATTAAATATCTGCCGTAAAAAAGAATATATGCATGCACAATAAAATTACTCAACAATGGGAAGAACATATATAAACTCATACAGGTGTTGGTACATAGCCGTTGAGGCTTCTCAAAGTGGAAACATGAAACAAGCAAAAAAAGTCTACAGGTCAACATCAATCTTAGGTATTGAGGAGAATTGTTGAAGTTCATGTACCCTTAGCGGCACGCCATTACTGGTCCATACGTAATGGAGGAGGTTTAGTTTTAGGAATTTGGAGGTAATATTGTGGAAATATCCCAGGAATTAAAGGGGTTTTCCGGGCAAAAAATGTTTTTATTAAAAAGGTCTGTTAGTGCTATTAATGGGTTAATAAATGTACCCATATATCTTTAACAGTGTTTTGAGTGATTTCTGGGTGTCTCATAGCTTCCTGCTATGTAACTTCCACACTAACTACCTCTCACCTCACTCCTCCCCTCCTCGCTCCCTCCATCCTCTCTCCCTGGGAGGTAAGTATGATGGAGTTGATGTGGGGCGTAGTAGTGATGTTCCGTTTCCGGAAACGGGGAAACGGATCGTCACCGGTTGTGAAAGATCCTCAGTGTGCCAACACCGTTTTGGCCACACCCTGAGTCCTCTTTCATATAAAAAACCACACTCACCGCCAGTGAATGTCGGGTTCACCAGATAAATACAAGACAAGCCTTCTAAATTTTATATATTTATTAACCCCTAAATGGGTCGGTATTAAAATCTAACATATACAGTTCAGAACAGATATGCAGATATATACAAGCATTAACAGTTACTAGTTACAAGATACAGTACAAATAAAATAAAAGGGATAAAGGTGAAATGATTACTTTACCACACATGTCCTTGATGTGGTTCTATAGTCCAACACTCACACATGGCATGTGTGAGTCACCAGTGGAGGCTGTTTAGCATGTGGCATCAACAACAGTAATCCAGCCTGCATGCTCTTTACACAGTCTCTCAGCATTAGTCCAATAGTCTCTCTCAGTCTCTTGTAGGCTCATCATCGTCAGCAGCAGCATTCCAACCTGCCTGCTCATAGTAGCATCTCAGTCAAAGTCTGTAATATCCTGTAGCATAATCTCAGCACAGTCTCCATAGCATGATCTCCATAGCATCAACTCTATAGCATCAACTCCATAGCATCAACTCTATAGCATAATCTCCTCCCACTGACTCTTACCTCATCTTTTATACCCTTTATGCCACCTCCCAGAATGAGGTCACCGGTGACAGTATGTCTGATGAGTTAATTCAATCAAGTCCAGATCTTTTGTATATAGCTGAGACAAAGTGAATTGATACACTGTTATCAGCCATATCTGATCAACAGCCCAGGCTTGAACAATGCACTATTGTTTGATCACTCAGGGCTGTATAGGAATACAATGGAGCCCTATTGTTCCAGCCTGGCCACTACTGCCAATATGCACCTAGGCTTATAGCTGCACACAGTATGAATAAATGGAACTAGAGAGAAATACGCTACCCAGAGACCAAAATACATCTCTGAGTTATGGCCATATTTAGGCAGAATCATCACACCTCCCCCTTTAGATGGGGCTTGCAGGAAGTAGGGGCCTACGCCCCTCTTCTGAAAGCACCTCCGCCTCCAGCTTCTCAGGCTCTGGCCCCAAGGCTTCCTCACCTCCCCCCGGGGTCCCAGCAGACTCGGGCCTTGTCAGACTCTAAGGGTGGTTGGGCGGCACGCGCCTTCAATATGTCCAGACTAGGGTCAGCTTGGACATCCTCTCTGAACTCTTGGCTGGAGTGAGACAAAAAGAGAGGTGCCTGTCACATAGCTGCCGGCCCCTTCTGTCTCTCTAGTCTGACTAGGGACACTTCTAAGGCCCAGGCTCTGAGCCACGTACACTTGGCTACCTCCTGCCTGTTCTGGGTCCGCTTTCTGAGTGCGGGCATCCCGTAGCTTTACACTCATGACCTCAGGCCCTTGGGAAACCATTCCAGAGACCCCATCCTGGCAATCTCTGCTCTCCTGGCTACCCTTGGCCTGCTCTCTCAGGGTCTTCCCCACACTAGCCGCTAGTTGGGAGAGTTCTAGGGGGTTCTGCACCTCCCCCTTTGCTTCCAAACCTAGGGGCACCTCTGGTTCTGGCCCAGGTATGTTTGGACCCTGTCCTCCCTGTACTTCGGTGGGTGATGGTGATACTTTGGGCAAATGACTGAGATCAGGCTTCCCCAAAACATCCCCCCACAATACATTGACAGGTAATACACTGATATTAGTATAATGTTGTACCGTGTTAGCCATTGAAAGTAGTGGAAGAGTGAAGAAATCAGGCGATACCTTTTAGAGGCTAACTGAGTATATTTATAAGTAAGCTTTCAGGAGTACTCGCTCCCTTCATCAGACATGGTGCGATACAAGAACTGAAAATTAACAGATTTTTATACACATGGTTTTCAAAGCATTTTAGAGTCCTTAAAAAAAATTGCAATCTAAGTAGAGAAGTTATTTACAACAGGTCAAAAAAACAGTCTGGAAACTTGTGGTGCGTGACGGAGGGATCAGTAATTCTTGCTGTTATCTGTTTGCTATCAGGAGGTGATTTGTGACCCTCACAGGTCACACATAGTGTGATTTGAAGCTGGCATGAATATTGAGTTCAGTTCATGGTTCAAACATAGTGTGACATGAAGCTGGCATGAATATTAAGTCCAAATTGCAGAGTTTGAAATTTTTGCATAAATTTGTACTCCATTTCTTTTCTTTTCTCCTGTGTCTTAAAATGTCCCATTAAAACCACAACCCGCAAATCTTCAATAGAGTGGTTTTCTCCGGAGAAATGTGCGGCCACTAGGAGATCGATTCTGCTGTTATTAATGGTGGATCTGTGTGAGTTCATTCGCTGACTGAGTCTCTGCCCTGTTTCCCCCACATAGAGGCCTGTGGTGGGACATTGCACACACATTATGAGGTACACCACATTGGAAGACCTGCAGGAAAATGTCCCCCTAATTCTGTGCACCTGTTGTGACTGTGGGATAGGTACACTGTCAGCGGTGTGGATGTGCTTGCAGGTCATGCACCTTTTATGTAGGCAAGGTGAGGTGCCATTTTCAGTTGGGGCCTTCAGGGCACTCCGGACGATAATGCGCCTCAGGTTTGGTGGTTGTCGAAAGGAGAGGAGAGGGGGGACTGGAAATATGTCCTTGAGTCTGTTGTCCCTATGTAGTACAGGTTGGAGCTCCTTGGCAATCCTTCGTAGGATCTCCAGCTGTGGGTTGTAGGTAACAACTAGGGGCACTCGGGCTTCTTTCTGGGTCTCTCTATATGTGAGCAGACTGTCTCTGTTAATGGCTGCTGCTTTGTTTAATTGGTTGTCTGTCACTTTTGGTTTGTATCCCAATCTGAGAAATTTCATCCTCAGATCCAGGAGGTGCTTGTCCAGGTCTGTTTTGTCGGAGCAAATACGATTGTATCGTATAGCCTGGCTGTAGATTATAGATTGTCTTGTGTGCTTGGGGTGGAAGCTGTCGTTTCTCAGGTAGGTCGTTCTGTCTGTGGGTTTGTGGTATATTGATGTGAGTAGCCGGTGGTCTTTAATGTATATTGTGGTATCCAGAAAGTGAATTTCACTCCCTGAATAGCTAAGTTTAAGGTTGATGGTCGGGTGAAAGTCATTGAAGTCATTATGGAATTGAAGTAGGGCCTCCTCACCTGCAGTCCAGATGACAAGGATATCATCGATATAACGAAGGTAAATCATAGGTTTGGTGGTGCATGTTGATAAATATGTTCCTTCCATTTCTGCCATAAAGAGATTTGCATATTGGGGTGCACATCTGGTCCCCATTGAAGTTCCCATTCGCTGTAGATATAGATCCTCTCCAAAGGTAAAATGGTTGTGGCTAAGGATGAATTGTATGAGCTGCGTTACTGGTTCTGTTGGGAGGTTTTGTTTTGCCAGGTGTACCCGACATGCTGCAACTCCATCCTTGTGGGGAATGTTAGTATACAGGGATTCCACATCCATGGTGGCCAAAATGGTACCCTCAGGTAGAGGGCCCAGGGCATTCAGTTTGTTAAGAAGGTCAGTGGTGTCCTGGATATAGCTTGGAGTATCCCTGACAAGGGGTTTTAGGAGATTTTCCACCCAACCTGAGATGTTTTCTGTCAGTGTCCCAATGCCAGAAATGATAGGCCTCCCAGGGTTGCCATCTTTGTGTATCTTTGGGAGCATATAGAAGCAGCCCGGCCTGGGATCTTGGGGGATAAGTCCTTTTACCTGATTCTGGATCTGGACTGGAAACTCCTTGATCATGCTCTTTAGTTCTTTCATATAGGCCTCTGTGGGATCACTTCCAAGTTTGGAGTAATGGATGGGATTTGACAGTTGCCTGTTTGTTTCCTGGATATAGTCTGAGGTGTTCATTATGACTATTGCGCCCCCTTTGTCAGCTGGTTTTATTATTATATCCTGATTTTCTTTCAGTGATGTAATAGCCTTCTGTTCCTGCAGGGTTAGGTTATGCACCTATTTCTTTTGTTTCTCTAGGATTTCTGATTTTACTTTGCTTCTGAAACAGTCAATATATTTATCCAGTGCTGCATTAGCTCCAGGGCGTGGGGTCCAGGTAGATTTTTTGGTAGGATTCCTTATGGGCTGTTCCATCTCAGAGTCGCTGCTGTATGGAGGGTCTTTGTCATAAAAATATTCCCTTAATCTCATTTTTCTGAAAAACTCCTCCATATCATTGCAGAGTTGGATATGGTCAGTGTGTGCCGAGGGGCAGAAGGAGAGACCTTTGGAGAGAACTGACATTTCGTGTTTGTTTGGCTCATAAGAGGAAAGATTCACAACACAGCTTTGCTGAGCTGGGCTAGTACTTGCGGTTGTAGTAATGAGTCCTTTTTGTCTCAGTCTGTGGAGCTTTTTCTTTTTGTTGTTAATAAGCATATCCTGAAGTTTCCAGTAGTATGTGTGGAGTCTGGCCTTCATTTCCTCTGTGTCATTAGCCAATGATGATTTCAGGGCCTGTATCTCATCCTGTGTTCTTTTTTTGTTGTTATAGGAAATTTTTATCATATTGTTCCGCAGCCTTTCAGATGTCCGAATACATAGTTGTTCTGCATATCGGCTGTTGTAGGTGTGCCGGGTTGGGTTACGTAAATTGAAGCCTTTTGGGATGAGTCTCTCCTTTTTTGCATTTTGTTAAGAAGAAGATGTCGCTGTTGAGTTTCTTAAGCCGGTTTTTCAGTTCCATTCTTTTGCGGTACATTGTGGTATCTTTCAAGTTGATAGTAGTATAATGTTGTACCGTGTTAGCCATTGAAAGTAGTGGAAGAGTGAAGAAATCAGGCGATACCTTTTAGAGGCTAACTGAGTATATTTATAAGTAAGCTTTCAGGAGTGCTCGCTCCCTTCATCAGACATGGTGTGATACAAGAACTGAAAATTAACAGATTTTTATACACATGGTTTTCAAAGCATTTTAGAATCCTTAAAAAAAAATTGCAATCTAAGTAGAGAAGTTATTTACAACAGGTCAAAAAAACAGTCTGGATACACTGGACATACCCTCTTCTTGGATCACATCTCCAGTACCCCATGCCATCTGCACTTGGGCCATGGGCACTCCTGGAATAGAACTGGACCGAAGAGACGTGTATGTCTCACACCGGCCGGACTCCTCCGGCTTCAAGGGAGTGAGGCTAGTCATGGCGGTCTCAGCACCGACTCCAGGTGGTGTAGACAACGGTTCAAGGGTCGGCTCGCCCTCCACCCTTGTAGAACTCTGGCTGCGGGCTAACACCGCACTACCAGCAGTCCGTCCCTCACCTGGATCGGCCATGAGATCCCCATAGCCTATCTTACCACCTGGCACATGGTCAGCAGTTGGGTGCTCATCAGATACACTGGGCGAAATAGTAGAAGTCACTTCCAGTGACTCAGAAGAGCTACCCTGTACACTTTCACAACAAGCATTGGCAATTACATTGACAGTACCTTCATTAGCAATTGTTAATTCACACCGGGCCTCAATGAGATCTATGGTAGACAGATTAACAAGCTGGGAGGGTGACGTCCCCGCAGATGTAGGTGTGTCTACAGACAAAGTCTCATTGGCTCCTAGCACGGGGGTGAACCAAGCATCAATAACATTTTTACTGAGCTGGGTTGCAGGAAGTTCATTGGCATCTTCCCTGCTCTCAGCTGAAGGCAACTCATTAGCATTTACATTGACTGCCATGGGAAGTATCTCAGAGAGGGGGTTACGGGCCCTCTCTGCAGATATGACAGACACATTATCAACATTAGTCATAGACAGTTTATCACATTAAATTGGGTTGTTCCCCACCCCATATTGGGACATCATAGGTCCTAAATCAGTTCCCAACAGTACATTAGCAGGCAAATCAGTCAATAGTCCCACAGTCCGCATTCCTTTTCCTGCACCCCCATCCAGACACACAGATGGGCCACCTGCTGTGGCTTGAGAAGCAGGGAAGTTCTCAGGGTAGTTGGGGCACTCCTTCTTGAAATGTCCTGTCGGGTTACAGGCATGGCCCCAACGCACCTCCCCTTGGGGTTTGGGGAAGGTCACTAGTGCACCCAGAGTTCTTGGGACAGGGGAGGGACCACCCGGGGCATAATTTGTCTCACCCGACCTGACGAAAGATGGCTGTGGTGAACTCCGGCCTGGCTTCTCCTTCCAACTTGAGGGTCTCTGCAGGGTTGTTGGAGTTTGCGCTTGCTGGGAGATTTCCCGCCTTTTCAGCTCAAGCTGATACTCCCTCTCGGCCTGTCGCTCAGCAAACTGTCGTTCCCATTCTGCAGCTTTCCTCTCTCTCTCTGCCTGTCGCTCAGCAGCCTTCCTCTCTCTCTCTGCCTGTCGCTCAGCAGCCTCACGATCAGCCTGCCGTTCTCGTTCTACAGCTTCCTGAAACCAGTGCAATGCCTGCTGGTATATGTTAGGGTCCCTGGTGCTTAAGTGCTGCAGAGCCATTTGCCAGACTGAAGCCATTCCCCCAGCAAGGCTGGGGCTACTGGTCCCTCCTGGTGAAGTAATCCTTGGGACCGGACTGCTTGCCGCACTTCCTGGCAGAGCCCCCAAAATCAGGACTCTGCATAGCTGTGGCTGCCTCCATTTCAGCCATACGCTTAGGATCTCCAAAAGCCTGGTTCAGCAGTTCTGGAGATCTGCTTCTGAGCCCACTAGCCATCCACTAGTATTTGCCAAATAAAAGATAGGATAGAATAAAAAGAGTAAGGGAGGGAACAGCACTGTATCAAACTTTCACTGTATCTTAATGCTTGCTTTAATACCGAGCTTGTCTTATAGGATTACCATAATCCTCAGCATGTGAGTGATATAGGTCACCAACACACGCCGTTTATCCTAAGATCCCACCACGCTGCCACCAATGTGAAAGATCCTCAGTGCGCCAACACCGTTTTGGCCACACCCTGAGTCCTCTTTCATATAAAAAACCACACTCACTGCCAGTGAATGTCGGGTTCACCAGATAAATACAAGACAAGCCTTCTAAATTTTATATATTTATTAACCCCTAAATGGGTCGGTATTAAAATCTAACATATACAGTTCAGAACAGATATGCAGATATATACAAGCATTAACAGTTACTAGTTACAAGATACAGTACAAATAAAATAAAAGGGATAAAGGTGAAATGATTACTTTACCACACATGTCCTTGATGTGGTTCTATAGTCCAACACTCACACATGGCATGTGTGAGTCACCAGTGGAGGCTGTTTAGCATGTGGCATCAACAACAGTAATCCAGCCTGCATGCTCTTTACACAGTCTCTCAGCATTAGTCCAATAGTCTCTCTCAGTCTCTTGTAGGCTCATCATCGTCAGCAGCAGCATTCCAACCTGCCTGCTCATAGTAGCATCTCAGTCAAAGTCTGTAATATCCTGTAGCATAATCTCAGCACAGTCTCCATAGCATGATCTCCATAGCATCAACTCTATAGCATCAACTCCATAGCATCAACTCTATAGCATAATCTCCTCCCACTGACTCTTACCTCATCTTTTATACCCTTTATGCCACCTCCCAGAATGAGGTCACCGGTGACAGTACGTCTGATGAGTTAATTCAATCAAGTCCAGATCTTTTGTATATAGCTGAGACAAAGTGAATTGATACACTGTTATCAGCCATATCTGATCAACAGCCCAGGCTTGAACAATGCACTATTGTTTGATCACTCAGGGCTGTATAGGAATACAATGGAGCCCTATTGTTCCAGCCTGGCCACTACTGCCAATATGCACCTAGGCTTATAGCTGCACACAGTATGAATAAATGGAACTAGAGAGAAATACGCTACCCAGAGACCAAAATACATCTCTGAGTTATGGCCATATTTAGGCAGAATCATCACACCGGTTAATCAGCAAATGTCCCTGAGTCAGTCATATGACCCAGGGATATGGGTAAATATACATTTTTGATTAATTATGTAATCTAGAAAGTATGAGGGAAGAGGGAGTTTAGATTAGTGTAGGGATTTCCATTTATCCCGGACAACCCCTTTAAGCAAGTCCAGGCTCTTTTGTATAGTTTTCACTGGGATGATAGCACCATTCCTTGTAATCAGAATTTTTATGGGCAAACCCCATTGGTATGGGATATTATGATGGCATAGCAACTGAGTGAGGGCTGAGTTCCCTTTGCACTTGTAAAGTTGCTGCAGAAAGGTCAACAAACAGTTTCACTGAGGTGTAAGAGTCAGGAAGGAGGAGTTGTTTTCTTTCTTGGAATAGGAGCTGTTTTTTAACTTGGTAGAAAGTGTACTTGTGCTAAAACATTTTGTGGTATATTGTGTAAATTTCTAGGTTTGGGGACTCTGTCGGTACAATCAATGCTGAGTTCGGCAGAAGTGTCTTGGACCGGTCTAGAATGTATTTTTTAAGTTGTGGGCCTGGTACTGTTTCTGGGACCCCTCTAAGTTTAATGTTGTTGCATTTGTCTTACTCCTTGGAGTCAATAATTTTGGTTTGCAGGTAGGACAGCTTGTTCTCAGTATCACTGATTGCGTCAACCAGTCCATTGCAGAGGTGAAACCCACCATTTTAGATTCAACATGAGACACTTGTGCAAGGAATATATCAGAGCAGTGAATATGCCTTTCAGGGTATTCTCTAAGACATCTTTAGCAGACGTTTGGAATTCAGTAAATATATCTGAAGACCCAGAAGCTCTGTCGAGTACCTCGGGTGCCTCACTCATCCCATCCAGACCATTGGAATCTTGGCACGGTTGCCTTTGTTTCACTGGGCTCACTGATGAAATTGCCGGATCATCAGGGAAAGAACAGGTTGAGGAAGCAATGTCATCAGAGCTCCTGGTTATAGAAAGAGGTGCGTCGGCAGCATGGGTGAATATGGAGGTCTGCACCATTTTGGCTGTGGCTGAGGAGGGAGACATAGACCAAAAGGACCGGATTTCAAAGAAAGGGGTTACCTTAATGACCTTCCTAAACACCAGGGTGGAGAAGGAAGTCTTCAATGGATGTGACTGATTTAGAGCAGAGCCTGAAGAAGTAGGTGAGTCGATCATAATGGCCAGACAGCTATTGGCGGTATTCTTGTTCTTGTCCTCATCCATGGCAAAAAAGTAGCAAATAGGCCTCTGTACCGCTTCTCTACCTGTTCTTTACCTGCCCATTGATAACATAGAGTTGCTGGGCATGAGAGAGGCTGAGTAAAGAGTCGCTGGCAGGAGATAAATGCTGCTAAGGGAGTGATGGAGACTGAGCTCTCCCTTCATGCAGCCATTAACTTTAGTGGCCAAGCCACGCCGCTTAAGCATGTTTTTGGTTACAGTCTAATCTAAAAAAAAAAATAATAATCTGTTAATGGCTTTTTTTTTTTTTGCTCAGACAAGACATAATGTGACATAGCCTGCTATATCTGAAAAAATCTGTTTGATAAGATTTTTTTGTGGATACCCAGTACAAATAAAAAAAACTGCTGCTATTTTTAACAGCAAAAAATATAAGCTGACTGATGCAGTTGTAGTCTAATAGTCACTGACCAGGTCACCCATTTTTGTGCTGTGCTGTTTTTCTTGAAATAAAAAAAACAACAAAAAAATACACACAGTGTCAGGAATGTTGCCAATCACAATAGCAATTAAGCAGTGCGCAGTAAAACAACTGGAAAAAAACAATGCAGCGGACAAGCAAAAGGAGAGGGAGGAGAAAACACTTGTGCAAGTGGTAACAATAAGAAAATGGATGGCAACAGCAAAACTACTTCTGGTCTTGATAGCCCCACCAGTAGCCACATTTTTGTTTTACTTCCTGAGAATAAAGATGTTTTTGAAAGTAGTGATTCACAAATGTTGAGTCAGGGTTCTGTGTGTTCCTTCTCCTCACCTATTGTAATTAATTTACCATGTTGTCTTCCTGTACTGTCAACCATCTCTTCTTCACTGACACAGTCCCAATTCACTAGTAGTTATGTGGTATCTGCTGAGAGAGATATTTAACATAGCCCAATACTTCCCTTTCTTCCTCTTTCTGATGAGTTGGATGAGGATTGTTATTGTTTTTTGATGTAGAGGTGGTAGAGGTAGAAGACATGAGTGTAGGTGGAGGTAGTAGGGGCAGCAGGGTCAGACTGGCCCACCGGGGGACCAGTGAATCCCCCGGTGGGACCCGTGCCTTTAGTGAGCCCTATCGTACACCACTGCTTTTTTATAATAGGCAATGGAGGTCTGGTAACTATTGTGGTCGCAAGGGGTGCGACCGCGACCAGAGTGCTATGGGGAACACTGGAGATGGCCGAGGCCACGCAGCACCGTGATAGTTATTGCGGAAAGCCTGGTTCCCCGATCGCTATACATATTGTTAATGGAAAGGAGCTGGCATTATGTATGGACCCTTTCCAGTACTGCTATTATTATACACTAGGGTCACCTCAGACCCCAGATTATAATAATAAGAGGCTATGGGGAGGTGATTAAATATAACAAATACTGATACTTACAGTGCTGGCCAAAAGTATTGGCACCCCTGCAATTCTGTCAGATAATACTCAATTTCTTCCAGAAAATGATTGCAATCACAAATGCTTTGGTAATAATATCTTCATTTAATTTGTCTTCAATGGAAAACCACAAAAAGAATTGTCAAAAAGCCAAATTGGATATAATTCCACACCAAACATAAAAAAGGGGGTGGACAAAAGCATTGCCACCCTTTGAAAAATCAGGTGATGCTTCTCTAATTTGTGTAATTAACAGCACCTGTTACTTACCTGTGGCACATAAAAGGTGGTGGCAATAACTAAATCACACTTGCAGCCAGTTGAAATGGATTAAAGTTGACTCAACCTCTGTCCTGTGTCCTTGTATGTACCACATTGAGCATGGAGAAAAGAAAGAACACAAAAGAACTGTCTGAGGACTTGAGAAGCAAAATTGTGAGGAAGCATGAGCAATCTCAAGGCTACAAGTCCATCTCCAAAGACCTGAATGTTCCTGTGTCTACCGTGCGCAGTGTCATCGAGAAGTTTAAAGCCCATGGCACTGTGGCTAACCTCCCTAGATGTGGACGGAAAAGAAAAATTGACGAGAGATTTCAACTAAAGATTGTGCGGATGGTGGCTAAAGAACCTCGACTAACATCCAAACAAGTTCTAGCTGCCCTGCAGTCCGAGGGTACAACAGTGTCAACCCGTACTATCCGTCGGCGTCTGAATGAAAAGGAACTCTATTGTAGGATACCCAGGAAGACAGCACTTCTGACCCAGAGACATAAAAAAGCCAGGCTGGAGTTTGCCAAAACTTACCTGAGAAAGCCAAAAACTTTTTGGAAGAATGTTCTCTGGTCAGATGAGACAAAAGTAGAGCTTTTTGGGAAAAGGCATCAACATAGAGTTTACAGGAAAAAAAGAGGCCTTCAAAGAAAAGAACACGGTCCCTACAGTCAAACATGGCGGAGGTTCCCTGATGTTTTGGGATTGCTTTGCTGCCTCTGGCACTGGACTGCTTGACCGTGTGCTTGGCATTATGAAGTCTGAAGACTACCAACAAATTTTGCAGCATAATGTAGGGCCCAGTGTGAGAAAGCTGGGTCTCCCTCAGAGGTCATGGGTCTTCCAGCAGGACAATGACCCAAAACACACTTCAAAAAGCACTAGAAAATGGTTTGAGAGAAAGCACTGGAGACTTCTAAAGTGGCCAGCAATGAGTCCAGACCTGAATCCCATAGAACACCTGTGGAGAGATCTCAAAATGGCAGTTTGGAGAAGGCACCCTTCAAATCTCAGGGACCTGGAGAAATTTGCCAAAGAAGAATGGTCTAAAATTCCAGCAGAGCATTGTAAGAAACTCATTGATGGTTACCGGAAGCGGTTGTTCGCAGTTATTTTGTCTAAAGGTTGTGCTACCAAGTATTAGGCTGAGGGTGCCAATACTTTTGTCCGGCCCATTTTTGGAGTTTTGTGTAAAATGATCAATGATTTGACTTTTTTTTTCATTCTCTTTTGCGTTTTTTCATTGCAAGCAAAATAAATGAAGATATTATTACCAAAGCATTTGTGATTGCAATCATTTTCTGGAAGAAATTGAGTATTATCTGACAGAATTGCAGGGGTGCCAATACTTTTGGCCAGCACTGTACCTCTTCTGGGACTCTGACTCTCATCATCTTTTTTGGTGCTCTTCCAGGGTGTGAATGAGGTCATGCGCCCCAGACGTCACTGCTGGGGCCTATGATTGGGCCCCAGCAGTCATGTGGAGTGCGCTGGCATAATGAAGTCAGCACATCCCACGTGACCACTGAGGCCCAATCAGGCCCCAGCAGTGATGTCAGAGGGGATTGACTTCAGTCGCACACAGAAGAAGACTGAAGAGGATGCAGGAGACAGCCGGAAGAAGCGAGGATGCCCAGGAGAGGTGAGGTAACGTGAGTATAAGTGTTTGTTATTTTCTATCACCTCCTCTGGGCCTCCGATTATTATACTCTTGGGTCTAAGGAGACCCCATTGTATAATAATAGCACTAAACTTATCTGAGTGACGAACCTCACAAATATTCGGCGAATTTCGTGGGGTTCACCTGAAGCGGCTTAAGGGGGGACTCCTGGAAGCATTTTATACTGTGTGGGGGCCACTGTAAAGCACATATTATACTATGTGGGGTCCACTGTTGAGCACATTATACCGTGTGGGGGCAAATGTGGAGCACATTATACCATGTGGGGACCACTGTGGAGCATGTTGTTCTGTGTGGGGAGCACTGTGTATTATATTGTACTGTGTGGGGGCCACTGTGGAGTGTATTATACTGTGTGAGGGGTCACTGTGGAGCATATTATACTGTGTGGGGACCACTGTGGAGCATATTACACTGTGTGTGGGCTACAGTGAAGCATATTACACTGTGTGGGGCCCCTTCATTATTTACATCACACCCCATCTATTTTATAGCAGACATTTGGTACTATCACAGAATATAATTACAGTGCCGGGTCACTATAAAACAGAGCTGTGCAATGTAAATAGCAAAGGGGTGAGGGCACTCGCAAAAGCACCACAGTTCCTTCAAACAGTTGATCCGCAGGGGCCCTGGGTGTTAGACCCCCACTGATCTCTTAGACTGTTAGGACGCTGCAGATCAGATGTTTACCAGAACACACAGCTCCCAGTATTGTTTCCATGTCAGGCACTACGCTGCTCACTTACCCAGTGGTGAACCTAGCCTCTTTGCTGCCTGAAGCAGACTATCGAAAGACGCCCCCCCCCCCAAAAAAAAAATATAAAATTGAGTTTACATGCTGTTAGCGTCACACAATGTTAAACATACACAAACTTATGAAACAGTTTTTAAGAATTCTTCTTCCTGTATTACTTCAGGATCAGATCAACAACACGGCATTAACAATGAAAGTAGTGTAGGGAACTGCCATTTCTACTAGTATATAATGTATCTGGCTTCTTTGCCCCTGCAGTTTGGCTTCAGAGACCCCAGGCATTTAGTGCAAGTTTTGTTTTGTAAATACAGTGAGTCAGACACATGTGAGGCAGAGCTGCTGGGGGGAGAGATGTGAGCAGAGCTGCTGAGACAGACATGTTATGTCTGGGGGAGTCTAAGAGCCACTTGTTCCTCTTTACTTCACAGTATATAGTTAGGTATGTGTTACCCCCTATATACTCACAGGACCTAGCTAGTAACCGTAGTTAGGGATCCATATATATATACAGTTCAGGGCAGTGATAGGTTAGGCTTCCGAAGGCCAACTAGCTAGTTAGAGGCCCGGTGGCACTAGTAGTTTAGCTGGCAGGTTAAGGACTCAGTGTTAGGGTAGTCAGGCCTGCATCTACTGCCGTCACCGTCGCCCTGTTTGCTGCCTGTGAAGAATCTCACCATCATCATCATCATCTCCTGATCGGCTGTCTGTCATCTGCTGGAAGAATCCGAGGATCCACAGTCATCCACAGGGGCCCCTGCATCTCTCCTGTTGCCTGGAATCAGCGACTGACACAGAAGTTGTCTCAATTATCGGAAGTGTTCTCCATGGATGATATGGATGTAGGTTGTGCTAAAAGTGCTCAACACACTTTCCGATTGACCGATTCTACCCCCCCCCGGGGGGGGCCCGGGGGGGGGGGCCCAAAGGGGGGGGGGGGGTGAAGAGAGACTCTACAGCAAAGGAGGGGGGGGGGGGGTTTTGGGGGGACAGTAAGAGCCCCTATGCCTCACCTATTGTGGTGGTAAGAAAAAAATCTGGAGCAATTCGCCTATGTGTGGATTACAGAACTCTGAACCGGAGAACCTTACCTGATCAGTATACACTGCCGAGAATTGAAGAAGCTCTGGAAGCTCTGAATGGAAACTGTTGGTTCACAGTGCTGGACCTAAGATCGGGATACTATCAAGTCCCAATGGCACCTGAGGATCAGGAAAAGACAGCCTTCATATGCCCCTTGGGTTTCTTTCAGTTCACTCGTATGCCGCAAGGTACAAAAGGTGCGCCAGCAACGTTCCAAAGGTTGATGGAAAGAGTGTTAGGTGATTTAGTGCCCCGGGAATGCCTTGTATATCTTGATGACATTATTGTGTTTGGAAAGACGCTGGAAGAACATGAAGAACGACTCATGAGAGTACTCCATCGCTTAAAAGAAGAGGGGCTGAAGTTGTCGGCTGACAAATGCAAATTTTGTAGATCTTCGGTCACTTATGTAGGTCATATTGTTTCTGCTGAAGGAGTTGCTACCGATCCTGGTAAGATTGAAGCTGTGGTGAATTGGCCCCGACCGCAAAATATTACGGAGTTGCAATCTTTCTTGGGGTTTTGTGGATTCTATCGACGATTTGTGGAAGGATATTCAAAAATTGCTCGAGCCCTCCTCGACCTGTTGAAGAGTGATGCAGGAGATCCGGGAAAGAAGAAAGGTTCTTCCAAAAGCCTTTTTGGCGATAGGTGGACTGCGGATTGTGAAGAAGCATTTAAGTTGTTGAAGAAGAAATTGACAGAAGCTCCCGTTCTGGCTTATGCTGATGCACAGAAGCCATATGTGCTACATGTAGATGCCAGCTTTGAAGGATTAGGTGGCGTGCTGCACCAAGAATACCCGGCCGGGTTACGGCCCATAGCTTTCATAAGTCGAAGTCTTTCTCCCAGCGAGAAAAATTATCCAGTACATAAATTGGAGTTTTTGGCGCTCAAGTGGGCCATTGTTGATAAATTACATGACTATTTATACGGAGCCACGTTTGAAGTAAGAACAGACAACAATCCACTGACATACGTTTTGTCAACCGCTAAGCTCGATGCTACAGGACATCGCTGGTTGGCAGCTTTATCCAACTACCAATTCACACTCAAGTATAAATCGGGGCCTAAGAACATTGGGGCAGATGCTCTATCAAGACGGCCTGGATTACCTAGTCCGGAAGTAGTGGATGAATGGGAAGAAGTGCCAAGTCCTGGAGTAGGAGCTTTGTGTGCCATGGCTGCTGTAGTTGAAGACCGAGTAGCCTTTTCTGAAACTCGGCTTATTGACTCTATTGGGGGAGGTCCCGAAGCTGTACCAGACATGTTTGCCTACCCTGCCGCTTTAGGATCCTTTGAGAGTTGTTCTATATCTTCAAAGCGAATGATCTGGAGTCAAAAGACTGATCCTTTAATTGGACCTCTTTATCAAGCAGTGAGTTCTCAAGACAGAGAAATGTTAAAGACATCCCTACCCTCTGAATGCAGTCAACTTCTACGAGATTGGGAGAAGTTTGAAATAGACAATGGCCTACTTTATCGTGTGGTGCTGTATCATGATCACCCTGGAAGGCGCCAACTAGTTATTCCAAGCTGCTTTCAGAAGATGATTTTCCGAAGTCTGCATGATTATCATGGTCATTTGGGACCTGAGAAGACTTATGGCCTAATACAAGACCGATTCTACTGGCCCAAAATGAGAGATACCGTGACTCGTCTGTGTAGGTGATGTCGCAGATGTTTGCAGAGGAAGACTGTCCCGGTTCGAGCGGCCTTCATGGGACACTTGAAGAGTTCGGGCCCCATGGATCTTGTCTGCATAGACTTCCTTTGTATTGACAACGACTCCAGAGGATTTGGAAATGTATTGGTGGTGACTGATCACTTCACACGATATGCTCAAGCCTTTCCGACTAAGGATCAAAAAGCAGTCACTGTTGCAAGAGTGCTTTGGGAAAAGTATTTTATCCATTATGGCTTACCACACCGGTTGCATTCTGATCAAGGCCGGGATTTTGAGAGTAACCTGATCAAAGAGTTACTTCAGTTGTTGAACATCCGCAAAAGTCGGACGACACCTTACCATCCAGAGGGAGATGCCCTTCCTGAAAGATTTAACAGGACTTTACTTGATATGCTTGGTACCTTACGAATTGAGGATAAGCGATCCTGGAGTCGAAAAGTGGAGGCTATGGTGCATGCCTATAATAGTACAAGGCACGAGAGCACAGGATATTCACCATACTTTCTGATGTTTGGAAGAGAGCCTAGGCTACCTATTGACATCTTGTTGGGAGTCTCTACCGATGGTATCAGTCATCGAGATCATTACCGATACGTGGCACGTTTGAAAGAAACGCTTAAGAGTGCTTATCAGCTGGCTGAGGAAAATGCGGCCAAAGTGAATGAAGGAAATAAAAGGAGATTTGATCTTCGAGTAAGATACCGAGAATTGAACCCTGGGGACCATGTTCTGCTACGGAATTTGGGAGCATCTGCAAAACATAAGCTGGCTGATCGATGGCGGAGTGAACTCTTTACAGTGGTAGATCGGTTGCCTGGAATACCAGTCTACAAGATAAAAGGACGGGACGGGAGGATCAGGACTTGGCATAGAAATCATTTGTTGCCTGTACCTCAGATTGATGGTATGGATATCTCCAATGATGGCTTGGCCTGCGATTCTCCACAGTCCTTAGCCGATATTCCACCTGACCTTCCTGAAACTCCTGAGAGTGATTGGACTGTGGCTCCTGAAGTTCCTAGATCACCAGTATCTTCTCCTTCAGGGAGACCTATGAACCCTCAAACTCCAGAATTCGTACCTAGATCTGTGTCTACAGATGAGCAGGGATCTAGCTCTCCTACGCCACCAGCACCATCCCCTCCCATGGCAGACAACCCTAGTTTAGGGCCTGGACATGCTAGTTTACCTCAGAGAGAGGTACGGAGAGGAGAGAGAATTAGACACCCTCCACCTATGCTGACATATGATAGTTTGGGGGACCCCAGATTTACTACTCAGCCTCATTTATACCATGCTTGGGTGGGTGCAGTGTCCACTTTGGTCAATATGTTACCAATTTTCGCTCCTGCTGGCATGTATACCTATTAACCTGTTGTGACTCTGTAAATGCAAAAGCAACCATATTGATATTGTCATTGGTAATGTTGACTGTATACTATGACTTTGTATGTCTTTGACGTGACGTAAAGATTTCACCAGAGGGAGAGTGTAGGGAACTGCCATTTCTACTAGTATATAATGTATCTGGCTTCTTTGCCCCTGCAGTTTGGCTTCAGAGACCCCAGGCATTTAGTGCAAGTTTTGTTTTGTAAATACAGTGAGTCAGACACATGTGAGGCAGAGCTGCTGGGGGGAGAGATGTGAGCAGAGCTGCTGAGACAGACATGTTATGTCTGGGGGAGTCTAAGAGCCACTTGTTCCTCTTTACTTCACAGTATATAGTTAGGTATGTGTTACCCCCTATATACTCACAGGACCTAGCTAGTAACCGTAGTTAGGGATCCATATATATATACAGTTCAGGGCAGTGATAGGTTAGGCTTCCGAAGGCCAACTAGCTAGTTAGAGGCCCGGTGGCACTAGTAGTTTAGCTGGCAGGTTAAGGACTCAGTGTTAGGGTAGTCAGGCCTGCATCTACTGCCGTCACCGTCGCCCTGTTTGCTGCCTGTGAAGAATCTCACCATCATCATCATCATCATCATCTCCTGATCGGCTGTCTGTCATCTGCTGGAAGAATCCGAGGATCCACAGTCATCCACAGGGGCCCCTGCATCTCTTCTGTTGCCTGGAGGTATTGTGCACTGGACTCTTGCTATATATCTATATATATACCCGGGTATATAACCTAAGACGGTTGAGGACTTGCTGGTTGTTGTAGTACTGCTGTGTTCTGAGTATATTTTATGTATGTATTATTACCCTGTTGATTCTTATAAAGCTACTGTTATAACCTTATGTGGTATATGTATGTATTCTTCAGACTGTGAGATTAGTACAGTGATCCTTGTTAAGGCTACTAACTGTACCTCATGGGTAAGTCCCAGGAAGAGATCCTCCCTGTAATACAGAGGCTCTATCCTGGGTGGAGGCACTGATATATTTCATATATGTTCCCACTCTTCCCTTCAGCGAAGGCTTCAGGTTCCATTATACACACAGGTCAGCGCCAGAGTCTGTTGCGGGAGGGATAATACTCATACCCCCCCCCAAATAGGGCTACAGTAGCTTCACACATCTTCTGCTTGGTGGATGGACGAGCCTACGTGGCCCCCATTCTCTATAATAGGAGCGCCGCAGTGAAGCAGGTTCGTCCATCCACCAAGTGACACTCTTATATTATACCCAGTGGGGGGAAAAAAAAACCAATTCTAAGGCTCAGTGGGGGTCTCAGCAGACAGACCCCCATCAATCAGGTATTTATCCTCTATCATTTAGGTGAATACAGGGCAGTAACATTTTGTGACTTACAGGTGACGTCTCTGACTAATCGGTCACATTTCCCTTCTCTTCCCTTTGCACCGCCATGACCACTTCTTCCAGCTGTGACTTGTCTCTGTAAAGTTTGCAACACAGACATCTTTGGCTCCTCACCTTTCCAGACACCTGTGAACCGAGAGCAAGGCAGGTGGTTTGGACTCCGCAACCAGAAATGAACGCACACGCGGTAGTTCAAGAAAAAAAAAAATATTTACTATAAGTTAATAAAGGCTAGTTAAAGGTAAAATGACATGGATAAAGACAAGCAAAATATACAATATAGCATGAACAATTTCAAGGCAAATTCTGCAATGGTTTCTACTTTTACTCTGTCCACTTCTGCAGTATGGACACTGAATGAACAATATACTCAAAACTATCCCTAACTGACCCTGACTTCACATTTGGGTGCACCCCCTTTTCCCCAGTGGTCCAGGTGGACCGCTTACAGTCCATAGAAGCGCGCGGTGGGGCCCAAAGTCGGTCCTTTCTTTTACAGTGAAGCGTCCTCTCCTCACGGTTATCAGGATCTTGGGAGAAATGAAGTCCTCTTTAAAAGGGAAACCAAATGAATGCAATGTAATCCAACAGCAGATTCCACTCAGCACACTGACAGTCCTGCCGAATCCATACACTGAGCTGGGATGTGAGCCGGGATTTAGCAGTTACTGTCCAGTACGTCAACAGCACTGCGAGTCTCTATCTGTGGTATCCATATACACAGTCACAATGTCAGTCTCACTGATCAGCCACTGAGCACAGTTCCTTTCACGTGGACTCACTAGTCCTGTTGTCTCTTTACACTCTGTTTGTCTCTGGACCAAGATACAGCTTAGCTGTACAGAAAAATCTCCACACCAGGTCAACACAACACAGACACCTGTCTTCTCTCTTGCCAAGATGTCTGCAGCTCTCTGTCTCGTCACTTCCTGCTTCTCTGCTCACACTCTGTCTGCAGAACAGGCAGGCTGACATAAAAGGGGGGGGGTCTCACTCCAGCATCATGTCACAATTACAATGGCTGCTGTCTTAAAGGAACAGAATCACAGAAATACATTCAACATTAACAATTTATACAGACAAATGAAGCTTAGGACAACATTGTCTGTCTCTTACACACCTGACCCACATTGTCCTCACCTGCACACCCATCCTGCTGCTACCCCAATTATAAAATATATGATATAACCCCCCATAATGAATAATACCCCCAAGTGTATCTTTATATTAATAATGTCGTGTTTACCCTGTATAAATAGTGCCCCTTATTAATAATGCCCCAGGTGTTAACTAATTAAAAGGTTTTCCAGGTCATTAATAAACTAATCAGTGGGGCTCAAAAACCCAGGACCCCCACTGATCAGCTGTTTGAATGAACCATGGTACCTGTGTAAGCGCTGTGACTGCTTCTCTGTTTACATAGTGTCATTCATCTCATAGTGGCCATGTACTGTAACTACAGCCTTGTCCTATACATGTCTATGTGACAAGGCTGTAATTACATCACATGGTCACTATAAACATACAGCGTATGATATTAAACAGGCGCCATAGCCCCCCATACAGCTGATCAGAGGAGGGGTCCACTGATCTCTTATTGATAATCTGTCCTAAGGATAGAACATCAATAAAAATGAGCTGGAAAGACCCTTTAATACAGCCCAAGTGCCACCTTAAAGGGGTTGTCCAGGATAACCACTTTTTTAATATGAGGCAGGGGAAGGTGCTCCGGTGTCTTCCAGAGCGTTCCAGTCCTGCTGCTCCGGTGTTTTCTTCTGCACAACGCTGTGATGTCCCGTGTCAGCGAACCTCAGCGGTCATGTGTGGCGGGGACTTCCGCCAGAAGAAAACACCAGAGCAGCAGAACCAGACTGCAGTGGGAGACATCGGAGCACAAGGGACAAGTAGGTGTTTTTTTTAAATACAGTATTACACAGTATTATGCCCCGCAGCGGCCCCTGCACACGGTATTATGCCCCGCAGCAGCCCCTGCACACGGTATTATGCTCCATAGTGGCCCCTGCACACGGTATTATGCCCCACAGCGACCCCTGCACACGGTATTATGCCCCGCAGCAGCCCCTGCACACGGTATTATGACCCGCAGCAGCCCCTGCACATGGTATTATGCCCCGCAGTGGCCCCTGCACACAGTATTATGCTCCATAGTGGCCCCTGCACTCAGTATTATGCCCCATAGTGGCCCCTGCACACAGTATTCTGCTCCATATTAACCCACCCATGTACTATTATTATACTCTGGGGTCTAAAAGACCCTAGAGTATAATGATCAGAGACCCAGGTGGTAACAAACATAAAAACCACTGTTACTTACCTGTGCTCCGATGCACTCCCTGCTTTCGGCCCTCTTCAATGTCGCACAGACCGGCGTCGCAACATAATGACGTCGGCCTGACTCACGTGACGCCTGGGACGTCACCAAAGAAGGCCAAAGCCTGCTGGGAGTAAAATCGGATCTCCGGAGAGGTGAGTAACAATGGTTTTTATGTTTCTCACCTCCCCTGGGTCTACGATTATTATACTCCGGGGACTGAAAAGATCCTGGAGTATAATAATAGTAGCATTTGGCCTCACTTACCGATGCCCGCGGCCGCTCACAGCCGCTTCTGATTCCCCCCTTCTGTGTCCGATAGCAGAAGGGGAAGCGGAGGCGGCCACAGCAGGCGCGGGGATCGATAAGTAAATAGGCCGTTACCTGCCGGGGATACTCTCGCAGGTTACGGCCTATTTATATATATTTAAAAAAAAAGTTCTCCGCACCTACCTGTGATCCCTTGATGCAGCTGCCGCCTCCTCTTCTTCACCCGCGTCCGCGTCTCAGCGTAGGAGGCGCGATGACGTCACTGTATCGCCGCCTGCGCTGAGATGCGGAGATCTCGTAAGCCAGCCCAGGACAGGTATCGCGCAGCTTTGTTTTTTTTTTTTTTTTTAAGCGGCCTGTCCTGGGCTGCTTTACGGTAAATATAATGTAAAAAATGCCGCCCCCCAGACAGTGATGGTCAGTGCCGCCTGAGGCGGCTGCCTCACTTCGCCTCATTAGCGGTGCGCCCCTGCACTTACCATATTCTTGATAACCACAGTTGTAGATACTATAGTTGTATGGTTGTATGGGCCATGTTAATGTTAACAATTCCAGGAGCCTTGTTGCTCTCTTGCCAAACATAGTGTAGAGATGGGTTTAGGTAGTGCAGTGGTGCACATCATATGGCGGGGTGAGCAGCATGGAATTGTTATTACCTGTAGCTGCGCTATTTCAGTACAGCTGATCTGCAGGGGTCCTGGCGGTGGGCCCCTAGAAACAATTCCACTGGTGGGCCCTAGGCATCTCAGTTCGACACTGAGGGCCAGGATGTGTGCTGCATGTAGTCATGCTGGTAGGGGCACACGGGGGAAATCTGTGAGGGCATAGAGAAATCCCATTGCCATGAGTGACAAAAAGAGTAGGGAAGATGATGAAATTACTGAATCCAATGATGAGGTTTTGTGGCAGCTGCAATAGTAAGAATGTGCAGTCTCAATATCCAAAAGACCTGCCTGGGGTAGATATAAGGCAAGCTCAGGTGGAGTTGGCACTGGCAGACACATTTCCACTGCTGTTGTCTTTGGTAGTAGCAGCTATGTGCAGTCATCTTCCATATAGGAATTTTTTGTACATTACCAAACAGCAAATCAATGGCAAAGTGCAAGATCTGCAGGCAGATACAGTGCCTTGCGAAAGTATTCGGCCCCCTTGAACTTTTCAACCTTTTGCCACATTTCAGGCTTCAAACATAAAGATTTAAAATTTAAATTTTTTGGTGAAGAATCAACAACAAGTGGGACACAATTGTGAAGTGGAACTAAATTTATTGGTTATTTTAAACTTTTGTAAAAAAAAAAAAAACTGAAAAGTGGGGCGTGCAATATTATTCGGCCCCTTTACTTTCAGTGCAGCAAACTCACTCCAGAAGTTCAGTGAGGATCTCTGAATGATCCAATGTTTTCCTAAATGACTGATGATGATAAATATAATCCACCTGTGTATAATCAAGTCTCCGTATAAATGCACCTGCTCTGTGATGGTCTCAGGGTTCTGTTTAAAGCGCAGAGAGCATCATGAAGACCAAGGAACACACCAGGCAGGTCCGTGATACTGTTGTGGAGAAGTTTAAAGCCGGATTTGGATACAAAAAGATTTCCCAAACTTTAAACATCCCAAGGAGCACTGTGCAAGCGATCATATTGAAATGGAAGGAGTATCAGACCACTGCAAATCTACCAAGACCCGGCCATCCCTGTAAACTTTCATCTCAAACAAGGAGAAGACTGATCAGAGATGCAGCCAAGAGGCCCATGATCACTCTGGATGAACTGCAGAGATCTACAGCTGAGGTGGGAGAGTCTGTCCATAGGACAACAATCCGTCGTACACTGCACAAATCTGGCCTTTATGGAGGAGTGGCAAGAAGAATGCCATTTCTCAAAGATATCCATAAAAAGTCTCGTTTAAAGTTTGCCACAAGCCACCTGGGAGACACACCAAACATGTGGAAGATGGTGCTCTGGTCAGATGAAACCAAAATCGAACTTTTTGGCCACAATGCAAAACGATATGTTTGGCGTAAAAGCAACACAGCTCATCACCCTGAACACACCATCCCCACTGTCAGACATGGTGTGGTGGCAGCATCATGGTTTGGGCCTGCTTTTCTTCAGCAGGGACAGGGAAGATGGTTAAAATTGATGGGAAGATGGATGGAGCCAAATACAGGACCATTCTGGAAGAAAACCTGTTGGAGTCTGCAAAAGACCTGAGACTGGGACGGAGATTTATCTTCCAACAAGACAATGATCCCAAACATAAAGCAAAATCTACAATGGAATGGTTCACAAATAAACGTATCCAGGTGTTAGAATGGCCAAGTCAAAGTCCAGACCTGAATCCAATCGAGAATCTGTGGAAAGAGCTGAAAACTGCTGTTCACAAACGCTCTCCATCCATCCTCACTGAGCTCGAGCTGTTTTCCAAGGAAGAATGGGCAAGAATTTCAGTCTCTCGATGTGCAAAACTGATAGAGACATACCCCAAGCGACTTGCAGCTGTAATTGCAGCAAAAGGTGGCGCTACAAAGTATTAACTTAAGGGGGCCGAATAATATTGCATGCCTCACTTTTCAGTTTTTTTATATTTTACAAAAGTTTAAAATATCCAATAAATTTCGTTCAACTTCACTATTGTGTCCCACTTGTTGTTGATTCTTCACCAAAAAATTTAAATTTTATATTCTTATGTTTGAAGCATGAAATGTGGCAAAAGGTTGAAAAGTTCAAGGGGGCTGAATACTTTCGCAAGACACTGTAATTAGCCATGGATGTGCAGGCACATGTGTAGAACTACGTCTCTCCATACTCACATGAAATGGCGTCACCAGCTCATTTGGCAAAATGGAATTGTACAGTGACACCAAATGAGCAAGGCTATTCTATTCCTTCTTGCCGCAACCCAGATGGAGGGAACCAAAGGATGGGAGTAGTAGTGTCGGATGATGTGCTACCAGCTAGGCTGAGCACACTCAACCACTCTCCACAGCTCTGCTCCTAGGCCGGACACCAATGATGGGGGTCCTACAGTACTACCTGATGGTGGTGGTAGTAGTTTCCCCCGGGGTGCTTCCAGTTCGAGAGGGGACCTCTCTACTCTGAGCCAGTGTGGTGGTGTTCGGTAGGGCCCTGAAGGTAAGGCAGGAAAGACTCAGGAAGGCAGTTGAAAAAGTGTGAAACTTTATTCAGCAACTGAACAGCAAAAAAAAAATCAGCTTCCAAATGGGGATTGTAGTCTCCCAGTATTCAACATCCCTAGCCTCCTTCGGTCTTAGGAGGATGCCCAGTGATGTTAAGGCTCTAGTTCCGTACTCCACTCCAACTCTACCTCTACTCCTCCAGAAACAGATAGTGGGGCTGTACTCCAGGGTACTCCTGACAGGGGTCTGGTTACCTTGTAGATGGTGTTGGGATAACACCTCCTGTCAATGGACTCCACTAGCTGGGAGATTTCTGAAGGACTGCTCATCTTCCCCTTAGCTTCCTCATAATGGGACACCTTTTGTTCTGGCACAGGCTTAAACTTTCTCCTGTCACCCTGTCCTCCCTCCCAGACACACTGTCCTCAAAGGCTAATGCCCATTACCTCATGTCGGTTTGCATTTTTTGCAGCTAGTTATGTTTTCTACCAAAGACGAGCATCACTACTGGTTGGGCAGATGCGATCACCGCTCCTGTCTCTAGGCAAGCAGACCTTACATGGCCCTCTTTGTTACACCTAAAACATTTATGCAAGTCCTCCTGAAATGGGGTTCCCCTTATAGGAATCTTCTCATCCAGCTTGGATACAGGAGGCTGTGTTGATTTCCTGACTTATTTCTCCTTTCAACTTGGGAACCTCTTTAGTGATGTTCCACCCTTGGCTCCTGGCATTCAGCATAGGAGTTTACAATCAGCGCAGCTTGATCCGCTGTTTTAGGCTTCTGGTCACACACAAACTGTCGTACATACAGAGGACAAATGGAGTAACTGGTCTTTGATCATAAGATCCTCAAGGCCCTTAAAGGTGATAATAGAAAGGCCATCTGATTAATTGTCGGATGGTAGTCCGCAAGTTGCCTACAACATCTGTATAGCTGCCTGCTGGGTCCCACTGTAGATTTTGGAACTTTTTGTGGTACACCTCTGGGGTGAGGTTATACTTTTTAATTAGGGCCTCCTTAATAGCGTTATAGTCCCCATCTAGCTCAGGCAACAGATCAGCAAATACTTTCAAGGCTTTGCCTTTTAACCTTGGAGTTAAATACTGTGCCCACTTTTCACGGGGTAGGTGATATTGCTAGCAGTTTTTTTCAAACCCCCACATAAAAATGTCCAAGTTTCCATCTTTTTCCATAACCAGAAATTTCTGCAGAGAGGCCTCTGTGGATTGCAGTCAGGCCATCTAAAACTGGAACTCTCACTCAGCCTGACGTGCTGCAGCCTCTCTTTTAGCCTCACTAATTGGGGTAAGTAACTCCTGGTTTTCCCCGTTCCTCTTTATGTCACTGTAAGTCACTGACTCACTATGTCTTTATCCTATTACTGTTGTGCTCTACTCACTTCATCACTGTCTGCTAGGTTTGCTTATTTCTGTTCCTGTCACTGATTTGCTATCTTTTTGTCAGTGCAGCATGTATCTTCTTCTCTGCCTTTTGCTTGCTTGTGTGAACCGAGAGCAAGGCAGGTGGTTTGGACTCCGCAACCAGAAATGAACGCACACGCGGTAGTTCAAGAAAAAAATATATATTTACTATAAGTTAATAAAGGCTAGTTAAAGGTAAAATGACAGGGATAAAGACAAGCAAAATATACAATATAGCATGAACAATTTCAAGGCAAATTCTGCAATGGTTTCTACTTTTACTCTGTCCACTTTTGCAGTATGGACACTGAATGAACAATATACTCAAAACTATCCCTAACTGACCCTGACTTCACATTTGGGTGCACCCCCTTTTCCCCAGTGGTCCAGGTGGACCGCTTACAGTCTGTAGAAGCGCGCGGTGGGGCCCAAAGTCGGTCCTTTCTTTTATAGTGAAGCGTCCTCTCCTCACTGTTATCAGGATCTTGGGAGAAATGAAGTCCTCTTTAACAGGGAAACCCAATGAATGCAATGTAATGCAACAGCAGATTCCACTCAGCACACTGACAGTCCTGCCGAATCCATACACTGAGCTGGGATGTAAGCCGGAATTTAGCAGTTACTGTCCAGTACGTCAACAGCACTGCGAGTCTCTATCTGTGGTATCCATATACACAGTCACAATGTCAGTCTCACTGATCAGCCACTGAGCACAGTTCCTTTCACGTGGACTCACTAGTCCTGTTGTCTCTTTACACTCTGTTTGTCTCTGGACCAAGATACAGCTTAGCTGTACAGAAAAATCTCCACACCAGTTCAATACAACATAGACACCTGTCTTCTCTCTTGCCAAGATGGCTGCTGCTCTCTGTCTCGTCACTTCCTGCTTCTCTGCTCACACTTTGTCTGCAGAACAGGCAGGCTGACATAAAAGGGGGGGGGGTCTCACTCCAGCATCATGTCACAATTACAATGGCTGCTGTCTTAAAGGAACAGAATCACAGAAATACATTCAACATTAACAGTTTATACAGACAAATGAAGCTTAGGACAACATTGGCTGTCTCTTACACTTGCTTTCGGGATTTCGGTCACTGCCACATCCTGTCACTGTGTTTTATGTGAGTGTGTGTACTTTCACTGAAATTTTATTTATGTGTGCAAATTGCCTTGTTAATTCATTCTCAGTAATAACATGAGCTTCCAGATTCTTTGTAAACTAAATTTCTTGTTTTAAAAGATATTTTGGAAGTATATATATATATATATATATATATATATATATATATATATATTGTACAAAGCCTTTTTGGTAGAATAGTAGACCTCAACAATTATACACATATACATTTTTTTTAACATTCATTTATTTGAAGTTTCCAGAAATACAGAAAGAGAAAGCTGACCGCATGCACAAGTAGTCTTGTTGCAGCAAGACTGTCAGCATAGTGAGATAAAATAGGCTACACGTCTATAGACATAGAGATACAGAAGTTACCAGTGTGATGGGTCCAAACAAACACTAAATCTAACATATAGGGGGGGTGGGAACAAATAGTCAAGTACAGGAATTATACTTATTTTTGTAAAGGCAATATCTGTTCTATCTGTTTTATAGTATGTGGAATTTTATTCATTTGTAGTCTAATAGATTATTTTCTAATAGGACATCCTCCTGAATATTCTTTAATAGCCGTTGTTCAAATCCATACATACAGGCAGGGCCAGCTCCAGGTTTGTGTGGGCCCTTGGGAGACAGAGCCCCAGTGGGCCCCTTTTGGAGTAACTCATGCACAATGCAGAAAAAAAAACAATTGAAATTGGGTGTTTTTTGCTGAGTTAGACCTACTGGAGTGGACTGTAATACAGTCCATTCCATACAAGTAGATACAACCTCTTCAGACATCAGAAAATAAAGAGGAATCTGAGGCAGACATCTGCCTCGGATTCTTCTTTATATTTTGCCCCCAGCTCACGGTGCAGAACATCAGAATGCCCTTGCGCCTTTCCAACTGCTGATTAGGCCCAAATGAATGAGTCTAACCAGTGCGGAGTCTCAAGCCGCGGCCTCCGAATCAGCTGCAGAATCTGCGGCAAGGTCCAGCAGGACACTTTTTTTTCCAGCTGCCTGCTCCAATTAGTTTCAGTAGGAGGCAGAATGAGGGAGGAATCTGCTGCAAAATCAGTGCCAGATTCCACTGTGTGAACAGGGCCTAATACTGTTAATAGTGCTACTCCACAGTGGCCCCCACACAGTATCATATGCTTCACAGTAGCCCCCATACAGTATCATATGCTCCACAGTGACCCCCACACAGTATTATATGATCAACAGTGGCCCCCACGCAGTATTATATACTCCACAGTGGCCCCCACACAGTATAATATGCTCCACAGTGGCCCCCACACAGTATTATATGCTCCACAATGGCCCACACACAGTAATATGCGATTCACAGTGGCCCCCTCACAGTATTATATGCTCCACAGTGGCTCCCACACAGTATTATATGCCCAGCAGTGGCCCCCACACAGTACTATATACTGCACAGTGGCTCCCATACTGTATTATATGCCCAGCAGTGTTCCCCACACAGTATTATATGCTCCCAACAGCCCCCCCCCCCCCACTCCGGTGCTATTATACTCTGGGGTCCCATTTCCAATAACAGTATGTATAGCGGTCGGGGAACCAGGCTTTCTCCGACTGATATCACAGTGGTCCGGGAACCGACCATCTCCAGCTGGCCGCGGGCCCTGTACCCCGATCATTACTCCGTAACAGCCCCTGGCAGCTGCGTGGGCCCCTTCAGGAGCATGAGGTCTCAGCACTTGCCCGGGTATGCCGGGTGCTGACGCCGGCCATGCATACAGGCACAGAACCTCTGTGAAAGCCCAATTACAGCTCTGTAGGAAAGAGATGGAACCATAATGTGTCTGTGTGCAGGAGCCCTTATGGTTTTTATGCATTTTACTGTAATTCATCATTTTGAACATATGTTTACCAAGATGGAGTGCAGAATGAGCCCTGGCTTATAACTCCACATTAACTACTATCTATTGCTCAGCTACATACATTAATTTCTTTGTATGTGGCCCATGCATACAGTTAAATGTATGCTTGTGAAGTAAAACATTCTTTTTTTTACAGTACCTGAGAGCTTGGATAAGGGACTGAACCTGTAATTTAAAACATTGCAAACTTACTTTTAGTGAAATTCTGATTTGTAAAGTGCTGCGGAATATGTTGGTGCTATATAAATGAATCAGGGGCGTAAATATCGGGGTAGCAGCGGTAGCGGCTGCCACAGGGCCCGGGACAAAAGGGGGCCCTGGAGCCCTGTGGCAGCCGCTACCGCAAACCCCACAAACCAGTAACGATCACGGTCGCAGAGGGTGCGACCGCGAACAGACCCGGCAGGGTACGGAGCCCGCGGCCAGCTGGAGATGGCCGGGGCCCCAGACCATTATGATAGCGGTCAGGGAAAGCCTGGTTCCCCGACCGCTATACATACTGTTATTGGAAAGGGGCCCTGGCATATTGCAGGCTCCTTTCCAATAGATGGCAGCCCAGGGGAGGTGACTGAAAATAATAAACACATATTCTCACCTCTCCTGGACGCAGCGTTCTCTCCGACGCTCCTCCGTCATCACTGGCCTCGGCAGCGACGTCGGAAGAGGGCCTGAAGACACTGAAGGCGGCAGGATGGAGCGAGGATGCCAAGGAAAGGTAAGTATGAATGTTTGTTGTTTTTAATCACCTTCCCTGGTTCTATTATACCCTGGAGTCTGAGGAGACCCCAAAGTATAATAATAGCACCGAAGCGGAGGGAGCTGTTGGTAGCTTATAATACTGTGTTGGGGCCACTGTAGAGCATATAATACTGGGTGGGGGCCACTGTAGAGCATATAATACTGGGTGAGGGCCACTGTAGAGCATATAATACTGGGTGGGGGGTCACTGTAGAGCATATAATACTGGGTGGGGGCCACTGTAGAGCATATACTACTGGGTGGGGGCCACTGTAGAGCATATACTACTGGGTGGGGGCCACTGTGGGGGGCATATAATACTGTGTGGGGGCCACTGTAGGGAGCATATAATACTGGGTGGGGCCCACTATGGGGGACATATAATACTGGGTGGGTACCACTGTGGGAAGCATATAATACTGGGTGGGTACCACTGTGGGAAGCATATAATACTGGGTGGGGACCACTGTGCGGAGCATATTATACTGTGTGGGGCCACTGTGGGTAGCATATTATACTGTGTGTGGGGGGAGCAATGTAGGGCATATAATGCTGTATGGGGCAACTGTGGAGCATATAATGCTGTGTGGGGGCCACTGTTGAGCATATAATACTATCTGGGGCCACTGTTGAGCATATTTTACTGTTTGGGGACTCATAACCGGTTCGGGGGGGGCCCCATGTCAAATGTTCGCCTTGGGGCCCAGCCATTCTTAGTTACGCCACTGAAATGAATGTATTATTATTATTATTATTCTGGAGTTAGTAAATAGGTAATTGAAGTCTATAAAGAGGACAGGAAAGAGGAGGAGGAGGATGAGTAGATGAGGGGCCACATCTTGTGCAGCATCCCAGAGTGCTACTGCTTTTGTGTGTTTGTCATTGTGCCTCTGGGTTTCATGTTTGTATGTTCTGTTCCATGTTAAGTGTCACTGTTGTGCAGCGTATTTTCCCCCTGCAGTCTTCAAAACCTTGCCTTGGTTCACCCCTGGCCTATCACAGGCCACTGGGCAGGGTTGTAGGGAAATATTATCTCCCCGGCGTCGGTTGGTCAGGCAGTTCAGTGCATGCTGTGAACTAGACTAGGTGTGCAGAGCTGACTTGCCACCAGCCTCTGGACTGAAGGCCAATCGCTGCTTTACTCCAGGAGGGATACCATCAGCCCCAGGCTCATCTGAGGATAGCCCAGAGCAAGGGAGTAAAGCTATCCAAGCTGCTGGACTCATTTGGTGCTGTGCCAGGAGGAGCAGGAGATGACCCTGACAGGAGAGACGCATTCGGGCCTAGCATACAGGTGACCAGATCCCTGTCAGGGCTCCCTGTAACTACATCCCCAGTGTATCTGGCTGGGAGAGGCAGAGAGGAGGAGTAGAGGAAAGCCATCCTGTGGAGCCTATATCACCCTGGGCACCCTCCTAGAACCAAGGCTGAGGGTTGGACACTGTAGTGTGGTAACCAGTGGCAACGGGTAGTGTAGTGTCACTTGGCTCGAGGGGTAGTCCCGGTGTAGTCCCTGATTCTCCACTCCCTTTCGTTCATCTGTGTTACCCAGGTGCAGTGTGCAGGAACATCGACCACACAGAGTTAGGATAACCAGGTAAAGTCTTTACTTAGTGCAAAAGTCAGTTTACAACAATACAGTTCTTCAGCAGCTGGTCAAGTAGTACAAAATCTTATGCAGTTCAAGGCACGTTCAAGTATGTGATTCACCAATGCACCAAGTCTATAATTCCCCTTAAGGCAAATGTTGGGGGCAGTAGTTGGACAGTTGCCAATAGCAACGACAGAGTTGAGAGTCTATTAGGAGGTTGAAAACAGAAGAAAAACAGAGTTCCAGCGTGAGGCTTCGTGGTTTGGCTCGCCACGGGAAAATGGACTTACGGTTTTGCACAGAGTCCTTGGGGTGCGGTAGCTGAGTGACTCATTAAAGGCTACCAGCTTGCAGGGAGGCCCAGAAGAAGTAGTGTAATCCTCTCTGTCTGCGGAAGGAAACCTTTGGAAGGCAGGTAGAAGGTTTTGGGAGAGATAATCCTCAGCTTGCGGGGCTAGAGTAGATACTTGCCTGGACAGACCCTTGGTGGAGTGCAGGCACTTCAGTACGGTTGCCCTGGCGGGATAAAGCTTCCTGGCCCAAGGTACAACTGGAAACCAGACCTCAACTGAGGCCTGGAAGGGACCTGCAGCTTGTGGATTGAAGAAGAACGCTCAGAAAGGATGATGAGAGCAGTAGTAGTAGTTTTGGGGCCTGTACAGGCCTGAGAGCAGAGTACAGGATGTGTCCTCCTTGGACTCTAGGTCCACACACTGAACAACAGGGGGAGACTAGCTCCTCCCTAGGGGTGGAGATAGACTGGTGATTGGTGGAACCAACTTAAGGTAGCAATGTACAATATCACATGTGAAATTCTTAAGGAGGAAGTGCAGTATTAACCATTTAGTACATGTAATACACAATATACTTCAGAACCCAGAAAATGACAGAGAAACATAGGGGAAGTGCTGTTGGCAGCGCCCAGGTGGAAGTCCATGGCCACAGGAGCAGGAGGGCCCTAGATTAACCCTCAGTGGCCGCTCTGGGTCACTGCAGTAGGACTACTACCCCCATCTGGAAGCTGCTGTTGATTTACTGTTCCAGTTGCCTAATAAACGGCTGTTTGGTTTACCTGCACCGCTGAATCCTGAGTCGTGCCTGCATTACCATCAGGGCCCTTCTGACCAACACCACACCGACTCAGGTAGGAGAGGTCCCCCTCTTCAACTGGAAGTGCCTCAGGGGAAAGAACTACTACCACCACCATCCGGTAGTGCTGCAGGACCCCCCTCGACTTTGTCCGGCCTAGGAGTTGGACTGCAGCGGCTGGGGAGCGTGCTCGGCCTGCTAGGTGGCACAGCATCCACCACTACTACTCCCATCCTCCGGTCTCCTCCATCTGGGTTGCCGCACTTGCACCATCTAGGGAATATTTTACCTGCTTTTTGGTAAGATAAAAATGTTACTTTAAACTACACTCATGACTTCTTATCTGTCTGCTCGTTCTCCTCCCCCTCAAATAAACTTCACTGGGCTAAGCTGTAAGCTGTGTGTTACATACAGACCATCCTAGCACGTGACATGGGTGCGACTGTCAGGGGTTAATTCACTATATTCACTAAAAGAGGTTGTGCAGGCAAAAAAAAAATATTTTAAAAATATGGCAGGGAAGGTAAAAAAAAAAAAAAAGATACTTGTCCCTGGTGCTCTGGTGTCCTCCCAGCGCGGTTTGATCCTTCTGCTGGGCTGTTTTCTCGAAGCGAAACTTCTCGGCGGCTGTGACGCCCCAGATACCTTCCTCTGAAGCTGCTGAGGCCAGTCGGCGGCATCAGGAAGAGACCCCGGGACATCACAGTTAGTGAAGTCATGTGCCCTTCACTGAGGCCGCTGATTGGCCTGAGTAGTCACGGCAGGGAATTCCACCAGAAGATAACGATGGATTGGCGGGAAACCAGATTGTGCTGGGAGGCACCGGAGCACCGAGGAAAGGTGAGTATGATTTGTTTTCGTTTTTTTCACCCTCCCCAGCCTATTTAAAATGTAAATTTTTTGCCTGGACAATCCCTTTAATCTTGCATTCACCCTTTACTCAGGCTGAAAATTGAGCAAAAATCAAACTCCAACACAGTCCTCATACCCAGGATACATGCTGCCACCACTACTGAATTTGATGAGTTTAGTAGGAACCCCACTCACATTGCACACGTCAGACTCAAACACACTTTAAGGTGGGGGCCCCACGTTGCGAAAAAACATCTGCATTTTACATTACCTGCAGAAAAAAAAATCCAGAGCGGATATGTTACGATTTCAAAAACACTTGTGTTTTTGTAACTAACAGCATGTCAATTATACCTACAAAAATGCTGGCGTTTTCCCTATAGATATTATACAGGCAGAAAGTCCGCATAAGAAAACTCTGGGGACTTTCTGTGAAAAATGCTCCGGAAAAAATGCATGCGTTTCCGCCACAGTCTTTTCCGCAGCATTTTTTGGCTGTGGATCGCTACGTGGGTCCTTAGCCTAAAAGGGTCATGTACTCATAGAGCATACACAGATCACCATTAAATTGAATGATTTAATAACAAAGGGTTCAGTGCTTGTATATTTAAAAGACAAACAAAGGTGACAAAATGAACAAAACAGTTTGTAGAATAAAAGGGAGAAAAACATAAAATACTTGTAAATTATAGTCCTTTCGTTTCCATGGAGTTTGGAGGATCTCAGATGGGATGGCCAACACCCAGACAACCCCCCTCCCCACAACCCTCTCTGATGTCCAGAAAGAGATTTCTGTGTTTGGAAATTTACAACCCTTTCTTATGCCTGACTTTCTGGTATCAACCATCTGTTAAAGCCATAAACCTTACTTGGGTTGTAAGTTTTCAACTTCAAAAGGAAAGCAATACTCACAGACTTAAGGTCAGACGTGTCAAAAGCAGATAACCATATGCTCAGGAATAAAACATCATTACAAATGTACACACATAAACAATATAATTTGCTAATAATATATACTGTACACATGTAAGGTTTTTTCATTATACCTCTCCTTTTTAGTTAGCCTAAATTGAAAATGGCAAACGCCATTTTTAAATGTTTGTAAACTTATAATCATTATCAAATGAAAAAGCCGGAGGTCAGTATTAGAGATGAGCGAATTGAAGCTGACGAAGTGGAATTCGATCCGAACTTCAGGAAATCTTCGATTCACATTGATTCCAGATTTCCTCACGCTTTGATGTATCGAATCACACATTTCCGATCGGGGGTTTTAACCCCTTGGATGCCGCAGTCAAACATGACCGTGGCATCCAAGGGGTTCCGCCATGCTACCTGTCCCCCTTGGCACCCCACATGGTGACTAAAAATAAAAAAATGCTGATACTCACCTGTCCTGGGCTCAGCAGTAACTCCGGAGCTCTTCCTACCCAGGCCTTACTGCTGGGGCCTGTGATTGGGTGTAATGACATCGGCGCCGGCGTAATGACGTCATCACGTCCCCATGAGACCGTTGAGGCCCAATCACAGGCCCCAGCAGTGATGTCCGGGGAGCAGGACTTCATTCGGAAGGAAGAAGAGGAGCGAGGAGGACGGACAGACAGCCGGGTTCCCAGGAGAGGTGAGGTATAAGGTGAGTATAAGTGTTTGTTATTTTTAATCACTTCCCCTGGGCCTCTGATTATTATGCTCTGGGGTCTGAGGAGACCCCAGCTCTAGTGGGGGGATTGAAGCAGCGATATCTGATCGCTGCTTCAATGGGGGGAAAATGGATTGAAGCAGCGATTTCTGATCGCTGCTTCAATAGGTATATGCTGCAATACACATGTGTTACAGTGTATAGGAGACTGTCAGCCCATGCATACGCATAGGCTGACAGTCTCCATTTAAGGCAGGATCAACGAGGTAAGCGGAGGAACAGCGATGTGGCAGACCGAGGGTCACTGGTCAGACCCCAGGCTGCCAGGCTGCCGAATAGGAGCAGCGGCACCACCCAAAAATGTCACGGGGGGGGCCGATCGGTACCCCAATATATAATAAGACCTCTGAGATGCCGCAGTCAAACTCAGCTCTGACCGCGGGTGTTAGAGGACAGTGTCACCATTACATATGGCTGACACCCGCAAAGCAGGGTGCGCACGCAGTTTCTCTGTGCGCACCATGCTTCCGCCGTGGTTTGCCTTACTATTAGGGCGGATGTCGGGAAGGGGTTAACGCGATTCACCGCAAATTATTTTGAATCGAATCAAATTTTTTTTGGAAACTTTGGAGAATCGGGCAAATTGAATTTTTGCAAAATTCGCTCATCTCTAGTCAGTACCGTAAACCCAGTCACTATATAGCAACTTTACACCTCAGTCCACCGCTCTTTGATCTCTAAGATCATTGCTGTACCAAGGGAGGAGGCCTCCTACTGAGTTTATGGATTTTTACTGCAGATAGACTGGAAGTGTCCTGTCCCCACTCAAGAGAAGATGTGAGCTGGTTACCCATTTCGTTGCTGCGTACCTCAGCGGTTGCATTTAGGGTAGGACTACTGTAAACACTACATATGCGCATGTCTTTCTAAGGGAAAGTTCACACGTGGAAAAATGTAGCGGAATTTGACACAGAATATGCATCCCATTTGCAGTCACTTTAATGGGAGCCAGTAGCGGATATTTTCTACTAGGTGATTTTTCCATGTCCAGGTTCACGGGGGGACGCCTCAAAAAGGGACTCCAATGTGCGCAAGTCATCTAGGCCAGTCTGTTCCAGCCCCATCTGCCTGCATCTATCTCTATCAGACCTCTTATGAAACTTCAATTTTCGGGAAAATAAATTTACATCTTTTACCCAGGTAAACATATCATATCTAACTGTAGGTACAGTGGGGAAAAAAGTATTTAGTCAGCCACCAATTGTGCAAGTTCTCCCACTTAAAAAGATCTGAGGCGCCTGTAATTGACATCATAGATAGACCTCAACTATAAGAGACAAAATGAGAAAACATATCTAGAAAATCACATTGTCTGATTTTTTAAGACTTTATTTGCAAATTATGGTGGAAAATAAGTATTTGGTCACCTACAAACAAGCAAGATTTCTGGCTCTCACAGACCTGTAACTTCTTTTTTAAGAGGCTCCTCTGTCCTCCACTCATTACCTGTAGTAATGGCATCTGTTTGACATTGTTATCAGTATAAAAGACACCTGTCCACAACCTCAAACAGTCACACTCCAAACTCCTCTATGGTGAAGACCAGAGCTGTGGAAGGACACGAGAAACAAAATAGTAGACCTGCACCAGGCTGGGAAGACTGAATCTGCAATAGGGAAGCAGCTTGGTGTGAAGAAATCAACTGTGGGAGCAATAATTAGAAAATGGAAGACATACAAGACCACTGATAAACACCCTCGATCAGGGGCTCCATGCAAGATCTCACCCCGTGGGGTGAAAATGATCACAAGAACGGTGAGCAAAAATCCCAGAACCACACAGGGGGACCTAGTGAATGACCTGCAGAAAGCTGGGACTAACGTAACAGAGGCTACCGTCAGTAACACACTACGCCACCAGGGACTCGGATCCTGCAGTGCCAGACGTGTCCCCCTGCTTAAGCCAGTACATATCCGGGCCTGTCCAAAGTTTGCCAGAGAGCATTTGGATGTTCCAGAAGAGTATTGGGAGAATGTCATATGGTCAGATGAAACCAAAGGAGAACTGTTTGGTAGAAACACAACTCGTCGTGTTTGGAGGAGAGTGAATGCTGAGCTGCATCCAAAGAACACCATACCTACTGTGAAGCATGGGGGTGGCAACATCATGCTTTGGGGCTGATTTTCTGCAAAGGGACCAGGACGAATGATCCGTGTACATGAAAGAATCAATGCGGCCATGTATCGTGAGATTTGGAGTGCAAACCTCCTTCCATCAGCAAGGGCATTGAAGATGAAACGTGGCTGGGTCTTTCAGCATGACAATGATCCCAAGCACACCACCAGGGCAAAGAAGGAGTGGCTTCGTAAGAAGCATTTCAAGGTCCTGGAGTGGCCTAGCCACTCTCCAGGTCTCAACCCCATAGAAAACCTTTTGAAGGAGTTGAAAGTCCGTGTTGTGCAGCGACAGCCCCAAAACATCACTGCTCTAGAGGAGATCTGCATGGAGGAATGGGCCAACATACCAGCAACAGTGTGTGCCAACCTCGTGAAGACTTACAGAAAAGGTTTGACCTCTGTCATTGCCAACAAAGGATATATAATAAAGTATTGAGATGAACTTTTGTTATTGACCAAATACTTATTTTCCACCATAATTTGCAAATAAATTCTTTAAAAATTAGACAATGTGATTTTCTTTATTTGTTTTCTCATTTTGTCTCTCATAGTTGAGGTCTACCTATGATAACAATTACAGGCTAGCCTCATCTTTTTAAGTGGGAGAACTTGCACAATTGGTGGCTGACTAAATACTTTTTTTTCCCCACTGTACCTATGGTAACCCTTTCCTGAGCAAAGAAATTGCGATGTCCCTGAGCTGATAACTAGATAAGTTTATAGCTTGTAACTCATCACCACTGGTCAATTGTCCCTCTGTCCTCGTAATAGACTAGAGAATTCTGCCTTAAAAAAATCACTTTTTGGGCCTGGTTGTTCCCGTCCTCTTCTAGTTCTAGTGGCGTTTCTATTCCTAAATTTGTTACCAAAGTTATCCTCCTGACCAATACTAAATTGTTCACAATCCATGGTATCACCTTCAGATGACGACAGCTATTAACCACGTGTATTATATTTTATATAACTTTTTTCTCTAAATTCGGATTACTCTCTCAAAAATTGGTGATGTTTACGTTTTTTAATCAGTATATAAAATTTTTCTATCACCTGTCGTAAATGTTTATCCTTTCCTTCAAATCCTGGGGCATCAGATGAGTTTTAGCCTTGTCTCTTCCTTATCCCTTATCTCTTTTCTAATTTAACACCCAAAGATTCAAAGTAAATTTTGTCTTCCTCCAACAACAGATTCATGAGACGTAAAGAGCTATTGGTGATTTCAACCTCCCACTTCTCTCTTAATGTCTTACTTTAAAGACGTTGCGCCGGTGTTAATGGTATCCTAATACCATGTGGTACTATATTGTGTTTCACTTGTAAGCCTTCTAATGTTCAAAATAAATTAAAGGACGATTAAAAGATGATGTCAATATATAGCAGAGATATGGTAGATAATATTTATTCATTTATCTGGGTGGTATGACTATCTGTATGTGACCTACATATATAAAATTTTTTGCCTTTCCGCTGATGCTGCGGGGTGTCAGACTAATGGATATCCTCATCCCAGAACGTCACTGGAAAGTACCCGCCCCCCACCTCCATTATATTCACCATTTCTCTTGTGGATATCCAGACCCCAGGAAGTCATCACTGGAAAGCCTCCTCTTCATTGCATGTGCCGGCTGCCCATGCATTCACAATACAGTGGGCAGCCAGCACACGTAACAAAGAGGAGGTGCCGGCTGGTACAAAAAGGAGATATCGGCGGGGAATCCTGCCGGCATGTAGTGCTGAATAGTATGGACTGCACATGCACATTATACTGTGCAGGAGCCACTGTGGAGCATTATACCATGCAGGGGCCACTGTGAAGCATAATATACCATGTAGGGGCCATTGTGGAGCATTATACTGTGCAGGGGCCACTGTGGAGCATAATACTGTGCAGGCACCACTGTGGAGCATATTATACTGTGCAGTGGCCACCGTGGAGCATTATACTGTGCGGGGGTCACCATGGAGCATATTATATTGTGAGGGGGCCACTGTGGAGGATTATATACCATGTGAAGCATTATACTGTGGGGGGACTCAAAATTCCTGCTGGCAGCCCTGTGTGCTATGTCTGCACACAGGACTGGTAAGCCCTAGGCCCTTCATTCCGACACTAAATATATATAAGAAAGAGAGACATACATTTCTAAAAATCATAAAGATATATACACAATTCCTTGCAAAGTATTCATAACCCTTGAACTTTTTCACATTTTGTCACCTTGTATTTTATTGAGATTTTAGGTGATAGACCAACAAAAATAGCAGATAATTGTGAAGTGGAATGAAAATGATGATACATGGTTTTCAAAATTTTAATCAAACAAAAATCTGAAAAGTGTGACATGCAAAAGTATTCAGCCCCCCTATATCAATACTTAGTAGAGCCACCTTTCGCTGCAATTACAGCTGGTATTTTGGGGTATGTCTCTACCAGCTTTGCGCATCTAGAGATTTTTGCCCATTCTTCTTTGCAAAATAGCTCAAGCTCAGCCAGATTGGATGGAGAGAGTCTGTGAACAGCAATTTTCATGTCTTGCCACAGATGCTCAATGGGATTTAGATCTGTACTTTGACTGGAGCTTTCGAACATATGAATATTATTTGATCTAAGCCATTCCATTGTAGCTCTGGCTGTATGTTTAGGGTCATTGTCTTGCTGGAAGTTGAATCTCCTTCCCAGTCTCAAGTCTTTTGCAGCCTCCAACATGATTGCCATGTATTTAGCTCCATCCATCTTCCCATCAACTCTGACCAGCTTCCCTGTCCCTGCTGAAGAAAAGCATCTCCACAGCATGATGCTGCCACCACCATGTTTCACAGTGGGGATGGTGTGTTCAGGGTGATGAGCAGTGTTACATTTCTGCCACACATAACACTTTGCATTTAGGCCAAAAAGTTCAACTTTGGTCTCATATGACCAGAGCACCTTCTTCCACATGTTTGCTATGTCTCCTATATGGCTTATGGCAAACTGCAAACGGCACTACTTATGTCTTTCTTTCAACAATGGTTTTCTTCTTGCCACTCTTCCATAAAGGCCAGATTTGTGGCATGCACAACTTATAATTGTCCTGTGGACAGATTCTCCCACCTGAGCTGTGAATTTCTGCAGCTTCTCCAGAGTGACCATGGGCCTCTTGGCTGCTTCTCTGACCAGTGCTCTCCTTGCTTGATCTGTCAGTTTAAGTGGACAGTCATGTCTTGGTAGGCTTGGAGTTGTAGAATACTTTTTCCATTTTTGAATGATGGGTTGAACAGTGCTCCTTGGGATGCTCAAAGCTTGGGATATGTTTTTATAACCTAAACCTGCTTTAAACTTCTCTTTTTTTTTTTTTTTTCCCCAAGATGGCGCCGCTGGAGTGGCAGCCTGTTAGAGCAGCTCTGAGACTCTCTCTCTTATTTTTCTTTCTTTGTCTTGTTTTTTTATCTCTCTACTTAATGGGACTTTGCACTATGAAGAAACACACAAAGACTTGGAATTGGACCTTTGTGATACTTTTTTGTTTTTATCTGTCTTTTTGTTCTGCTTGAAATGGGAACTTTTGTGTCTGCAGTCAATTCCTTTGTCTACACAAGAGAGAAACTTTTGCAGCTTAGAGACACAGCAGGGCTGCATACCATCTGCCCACACATCCCCCAAGAGCTTTGGAGAAAGAAAAAGCGGGGGAGGGGCTGCAGAGCTGGAACTCTTCAGAAGATTAAAAAGAGGCGTTACCGACCAGCTCTTCCCTCCATCATTATGGGCAATGTGAGATCTCTTGCAAACAAGATGGATGAACTAACAGCGCTCACCAGGCATCATCAGGAGTTTCGGGTGTGTAGCATGATGCTACTTACAGAGACTTGGCTCACTGAATTTACTCCTGACCCCCTGGTGTCCTTGGATGGTTTTAAACTCCTTCGGGCAGACAGGACAAGGGAGAGCGGTAAGAGGAAAGGTGGAGGGCTGGCAATGTTTGTGAATAATAGATGGTACAATCCTAGGCACATTGTGATTAAGGAGCAAACTTGCTGTAAGGACATTGAACTATTAGCTGTGAGCATGAGACCTTTCTACCTACCAAGGGAACTATCGCATGTCATCTTGATAGCTGCATATGTCCCCCCCTCTGCGAAAACTGACACTGCCTGCGAGGTCCTACAAGCCACGGTGAGCCAGCTGCAGTTACGACACCCCCAGGCCCTCCTTCTTGTGTTGGGTGATTTCAACCATGCCTCCCCATCATCCACACTGCCCAGCTTCACACAGTATGTAACCTGCCACACAAGAGACAACAAAACACTGGACTTGTTCTTTGCCAACGCGAGAGAGGCATATAACTCATCAGCCCTACCACCCCTTGGAAGATCGGATCACAATCTAGTGCATCTCCGACCTGTGTACAAGCCACTTGTACGTAGAGAACCAGCTGTCACCCACACAGTGAGGATATGGTCCGAGGAGAGTGATGAGGCTCTGAGGGATTGTTTTGACACAACCGCATGGGAAGTTCTGCAGGATTCTTATGGAGAAGATATAGAAGGACTCACACACTGCATAACGGACTACATTAATTTTTGTGTGGACAACACAGTACCCACAAAAGTGGGGAGGTGCTTCTCCAACAACAAACCATGGATTAACTCTGATATAAAAACACTACTTAAGGAGAAAAAGATGGCATTTAGGACAAGAGATAAGGAGGGGTTGAGGGAAGTACAAAAGGAGCTGATGCATCAAATCAGGCAGGGAAAAGCCAGTTATAAGGAAAAAATGGAAAAGCAAATAGAAAGAAAAAGACATAAGGGGGGGGTCTGGGAGGGGCTTAAATCAATTTCGGGTCATAAACAGTCTGTCTGCTAGATTGAGGCAGATGTTAATTGGCTTAATGAACTAAACCTATTCTTCAACAGATTTGATCACACACCAGCTCCTCCCACCCCAGGATGTCCTTCAGCTCCCCCTACCACAATATGTCCCACCCCAGTATGTCCTTCAGCTCCCCCCACCACAATGACTTCACCCCATGCGGCTACTTCCCAACTGACCAGTAAATACAGAAATCCGTCTTTATCTGACCACAGTCTGACCTTCACACGGGCCCAGGTGAGGAAGGAGATGAAAAAGATCAAGGCGAGGAAAGCCGCAGGGCCAGTGCAAGGCTAAATAAGACTTGTGGGGACCAGCTGTGTGGTATAATTACATATATGTATAATACGAGCCTGAGGCAGGAAATAGTCCCTAAATTATGGAAATCTTCTTGTGATGTACCAGTTCCAAAGAAACCTCACCCTATGGACCTCAACGACTACAGACCTGTAGCACTGACATCCCACCTGATGAAGATCTTAGAGAGATTGGTTCTCACACATCTCCGCCCTCTAGCTGACCCCCTCCAGTTTGCTTATCAGCCGGGCATTGGGGTAGATGATGCCATAATCCATCTTCTGCACAGGGCTCTGTCTCACCTGGAGAAACCAGGGAATACAGTGAGAATAATGTTCTTTGATTTCTCCAGTGCTTTTAACACCATACAGCCCAGGTTACTGAGGGACAAGCTGGGCCTTGCTGGAGTGGACCACCACCTCTCCAACTGGATCCTAGACTACCTCACAAATCGACCTCAATACGTGAGAGCCCAAGACTGTGTGTCAGGTACCGTGATCTGTAATACGGGGGCACCTCAGGGTACGGTTCTTGCCCCTATCCTCTTCACACTGTACACTGCAGATTTTAGGTGCAACTCATCTAGCTGCTACCTACAGAAGTATTCTGATGACTCTGCAATAGTAGGCCTCATCACAGACGATGATGACAGGGAGTACAAAGAACTGAACCGGGTTTTTGTGGACTGGTGCCACCGGAACCACCTGAAGATTAACGCGGGGAAGACCAAGGAGATGGTGGTGGACTTCCATAAAGGCAGGTGCCCTCCTAAACCAGTGGACATCCTGGGGACGGGCATCGAGATTGTGAGCACCTATAAGTACCTGGGTTTACTCCTTAATAATAAGCTGGACTGGGCAGATCATATGGAGGCCCTGTACAGGAAGGGCCACAGCAGGCTCTACCTGCTTAGGAAGCTGAGAGCCTTTGGAATCCGGGGGGCACTTCTTAGGACTTTCTTCAACTCGGTAGTGGCATCAGCCATCTTCTTTGGAGTGGCCTGCTGGGGGAGCAGTATATCAACCAGGGACAGAAATAAACTTGACAAGCTGATTAGAAGGGCCAGCTCTGTCCTGGGGAGCCCACTGGACCCAGTGCAGGTGGTGGGTGACAAAAGGATACTGTCCGTGGTGAGCTCCATGCAGAAGAAGAAGTCCCATCCCATGCATGAGACTGTGATCGCGCTGGGCAGTACTGTCAGTGACCGACTGCTCCACCCTAGGTGTGAGAAGGAGCGCTATCGGAAGTCTTTCCTCCCCACCGCGGTTAGGCTGTATACAGAGAACTGAAATATCTCTCTGCCTGTTAAATCCCCCCCCCCCCCTCCTCTGCTACTTCCTATCTGTCTGTCGGCTGTCAATGTAATGCCTCTTACCTTGGAACATTCCTGTACATGTTGTATTTGTATTTGTATCTGCTTATCTTTGTTGCTGTAACACACTGAATTTCCCCATTGTGGGACTATTAAAGGACTATTATTATTATTAACTTTATCTCTGACCTGTCTGGTGAGTTCCTTGGTCTTCATGATGCTGTTTGTTCACTAGTGTTCTCTAGCAAGCCACTGAGGCCTTTACAGAACAGGTGTATTTATACTGAGACTACACACAGCTGGACTCTATTAACTAATTAAGTTACTTCTGTAGGCAATTGGTTGCACTGGATTTTATTTAGTGATATCAAAGTACAGAGGGCTGAATACTTTTGCATGTCACACTTTTCAGATTTTTATTTGATTAAAATTTTGTAAACCATGTATCATTTTCATATTACTTCACAATTATGTGCTACTTTGTGTTGGTCTATCACTTAAAATCTCAATAAAATACATTTAAGTTTGTGGTTGTAAGGTGACAAAATGTGCAAAAGTTCAAGGGGTATGAATATTTTTGCAAGCCACTGTAAATAGAGAGACATATGTAGTTGTCAAAATATTCATGTTTACGTATATATGCATGAATGTATGTGTGTGTATAAATATATATATTATACATACAGTGGCATGCAAAAGTTTGGACACCCCTGGTCAAAATGACTGTTATTGTGAACAGTTAAGCAAGTTGAAGATAAAATTATCTTCAAAAGGAATAACATTAAAGATGACCACATTCCCAATGCATTTTTTGGGAAAAAAAAAAATCATATTTTACATTTTCAAAATAACAAAAAATGTAAATGAAAATGACCTAATGCAAAAGTTTGGGCACCCTGTATGTTATTACCTAGCAGCACCCCCTTTGGCAAGTATCGCAGCTTGCAAATGCTTTTTGTAGCCAGCTAAGAGTCTTTCAATTCTTGTTTGAGGGATTTTCATCCATTCTTCCTTGGAAAAGTCTTCCAGTCCTGTGAGATTCCTGGGTCGTCTTGCATTCACTGCTCTTTTGAGGTCTATCCACAGATTTTCAATGATGTATAGATCAGGGGTCTGTGAGGGCCATGGTAAAACTTTCAGCTTGTGCCTTTTTAGGTAGTCTATGGTATATCTTGACATGTGTTTAGGATCATTATCCATTTGTAGAAGCCATCCTCTTTTCAATTTCAGCTTTTCTACAGATGGTGTTATGTTTGCTTCAAGAATTTGCTGAAATGTCATTGAATCCATTCTTTCCGCCACCCGTGAAATGTTCCCCGTGCCATTGGCTGCAACACAACCCCAAAGCATGATTGATACACCCCCATGTTTAATGGTTGGAGAGATGTTCTTTTCCTGAAATTCTGTGCCCTTTTTTCGCCAAACGTGCCTTTGATAATTGTGGCCAAAGAGTTCTATTTTAACCTCATTGGTCCACATGAGTTGTTTCCAAAATGCATTTGGCTTGTTTAGATGTTCTTTTGCAAACTTCTGATGGTGAATTTTATGGTGAGGACACAGGAGAGGTTTTCTTCTGATGACTCTTCCATGAAGGCCATATCACTGAACAGTAGAACAATGTACCACAACTCCAGAGTCTGCTAAATCTTCCTGAAGGTCTTTTGCAGTCAAGCGGGGATCTGATTTGCCACCCTGGCATTCCTATGAGCAGCTGTCTCTGAAATTTTTCTTGGTCTTCCAGACCTTAACTTGACCTCCATGATTCCTGGTAACTGCCATTTCTTAATTATATTTGGAACTGAGGAAAGGGCAACTTGAAAACGCTTTGCTATCTTCTTCTAGCCTTCTCCTGCTTTGTGGGCCTCCACTATTTTCATTTTCAGAGTGCTAGGCAGCTGCTTAGAAGAACCCATGGCTGCTGTTTTTTGGCACAAGGTTAGAGGAGGCTGGGTATTTATAAAGCTGCAAAATTTGCATCACTTGGCCTTTCCTAACAATGAATGTGAACAAGCCATAACCCTAACTGGCTAATTAAAGTCTGAGACCTTGATCAAGTTATCTGAGCACACAAATCTACAAGGGTTCCCAAACTTTTGCAAGGTATTCCTTTCCCTTTTTCACTTTAAAATTGTACTCAAACATAATAATACACTGATATTACTTAAAATTATAGACAAGTGTGTTTAATCTTTAACTTTATGCCTTTTAAAGATTCTTACATCTTCTACTTGCTTAACTGTTCACAATAACAGTCATTTTGACCAGGGGTGTCCAAACTTTTGCATGCCACTGTTATATATATATATATATATATATATATATATTTACCAAATGCCAAAAAAGCATCAATAATTCATTGTTGTCCTTAAACTTTCTCAGTGTGTCTGTAATCATGATATACAGAAGAGAAAAAGAGATTACCATATTACACCTAAAGGAGAAAGTTATTGAGTGAGTTAGAACTAGGAGTCTAAAGATGGCTGCTGAGGGTGTAGAGGGTGGGCTAGCAAGGAAGAGGGAGCAGTTAGCTCTGAGTGCACATGAACACGGCAATACCCCATCTGTGGTTGTAATCTGCTGTATGGGTACATGGGGGGATTGGAATGGAAAGAGCGCTATTTGGCTTTTAGAGGGCAGATTTTGCTTGAATAGTTTTCGGGTGCCATGTCACATTTGCAGAGCCCCTAAAATACCAGTACAATGGAAACCCCCCCAAAAAAGACCCCATTTAGGAAACTACACTACCTCACAGAACAACAGGGTATGGTGAGCATTTTGACACCACAGCTGTTTCACAGATTTTATTAACATTTGACGGGAAAATGAAAAATTTAATTTTTTCCAATAAACTGTCAATATAGCCCCAAATTTTTCACAAGAGGATAAAGGACAAAATGCTCCCCAAAGCTGGTCATAAACTGCTGTATGAGTACATTGTGGGGCTCAGATTGGAAAGAGCGCTATTTGGCTTCTGGAGAGCAGATTTTGCTGGAATAGTTTTCAGGTGCCATGTCATATTTGCAGAGCCCCTAAAGTACCAGTACAGTGGAAAACCCTAAAAACTGACCCCATTTTGGAAACTACACCCCTCAAGGAATTTCTCAAGGGATATTAATATTTTGAGTCCAAGAGTGCTTCCCAAAAATGAATGTACAAAGTGAAATGAAAATTACTTTTTTTTTCAAATAAACTGTCGATTTACCCCCAAATTTTTCATTTTACAAGAGGTTAAAGAATAAAAAACACACCACAGTTTGTTACACAATTTCTTCTGAACACAGAAATACCCCATAGGTGGTCATAAACTGCTGTATGGTTACATGGTGGGGCTCAGAATGGAAAAAAGCTATTTGGCTTTCAGAAGCAGATTTTGATGGAATAGTTTTCAAGTGCCATGTCACATTTGCAGAGCCCCTAAAATGCCAGTACAATGGAAACCCCCCAAAAGTGACCCCATTTTAGAAACTACACCCCTCAAGGAATATTAATATTTTGAGTCCAACAGTGCTTCCCAAAAATTAATGTACAAAGTAAAAATTGAAATTTTTAAAGAAATATGCCATTTCAATGCCCAACATGTTGTGCTCACTTTGTGTCATCAGAGACACGCACTCTTAAAACTTTTAGGGCTAAGGCCTCACGTTGCGGAAACGCAGCTTTTTTTGTTGCAGATATTGTTGCGGAGTTTTCAGCCAAAGCCAAGAATGGATAATAAAGGAATGGGAAATATATAGGAAGCTCTTATACTTCTATTTTCTGCTCAATCCACTCCTGGCTTTGGCTCAAAAACCGCAACAAAATCTGCAACAAAAAAAAGCTGTGTTTCCTCAATGTGGGGCCTTAGCCTAAGTCGGTTATCCCAGGTACAGAAAAGTTGTATATGTGGGTGTAAACTGCTGTTTGGGCATACAGCAGGACTCAGAAGGGAAGGAGCAGTGCGTTTTTTAGCTTTTGAGTATAGATTTAGACGGACTTTCTGGACGCCATGTTGTTTTTGCAGAGCCCTAAAGGTGCCAGTAAATTTCCCAAGAAGTGACATTTTGTAGGGGGAAATTTTAGGGTCTCTGCAAATGAGACATGGCATCTAAAAATCAACAATCTAAATCTGCGCTCCAAAAGCACATAGCGCTCCTTCACATCTGTGCTCTGCTGTGAGCCCACATGTATGACCCTTTTGAACCCAAGATAACGTACTTAACAATGCTGCATATGGGTATAAACTGCTGTTTTGGCACAGCCGGGCACAGAAGGGAAGGAGTGTTATTTTGTTTTTTGGAGCACAATATGGTTTTGGGCTTCATGCCACTTTTGCAGCGCTACTGTACTTTACTGTCAGTAAAGTGGAATCTGCAAACATGTGACCCCACTTTGGAATCTACACCCCTCAAGGGATTTATCAAGTGGTGTAGCTAGCATTTTTAATCCTTGAGTGTTGCATTAATTTAATATCCAGAAATGATTGTGCAGCTGATAATGAATAGTGAAAATTGAAATTTTTTTCAAAGATATGCCATTTTAGAGCCCAATAGTTTGCGCCCAGCTTGTGTCAGAAGAGACACACACTCCACAAATTGTTAAGTGGATATCCCAGGCACAACAGTTTTTGGAGCGTTCGTCTCTGAGCACAACATATTGTGCACCAGAATTATGTATTCCAGGAAAAATACCCATTTTCTCTTTTCACCATCAACTGCGTATTCATTTCTGGAAAATAAATTATAGCAACACTTGGGGTTAAAAATGCTCACTGTACCCCTGGATAAATTCTTTCAGTGGTGTAGTTTCCAAAATGGGGTAAAGTATCAGGAGACTCCACTTAACTGGCATTTCAGGAGCTCTGCAAAAGTGGCATGGTGTCCAAAAACCAAATCGTCCTTCCCTTCTGTGCCTGGTTGTGCCCAAATATCAGTTTATACCCACATATAACATTATGTATGTTATCGTGGGTACAACAGTGTCATACATGTGGGCATAAATTTCAGTTTGGGTACACAGCAGGGCGTAGATTTGAAAGAGCGCTATGTGACTTTTGGAGTGCAAATTTAGATCTGGAAGCCATGTCATGTTTGCAGAGCCTCTAATGACACCTTTTTTTGGTGCCTATAAGTTTTTGACAAAATTTTATCAACTCTTTCTTAGTGGATTTAAAAAAAAAAAAAAAAAAAACAAAAAAACATAAATTTTTACCGTTTTAAAGTTTTTTTTTTTCCGTGCAGCATAAGTAACATGTTACCTTTATTTGGTGGGTCACAATGAATACAGCAACTCCTAATCTGTATTGTTTTTTCATACGTTACTAATTTTGCAGAACAAAAACCCATTTGGGGACATAAATCAATTATTTTTGCATCGCCATATTCGTTTTTTTTTTTTTAGCTTGTATTTTATTAAAGATTTCCAAAGTGTACAAAAAGCAATACAAACGTGATATAAATCACGGTATATCAAATTATAATGAGAATGAGGAAGGAGAGGGGGGAGGGAACAATGAATAAGGATGTGATGGGCTGATAGAGGAGGGGGGAGGGGTGGAGAAATTGGGGAGGGAAAAAAAAAGTGGGGGTAGGTCAGGAAGGAAGATGGAGTCGGGGTGGAGGGACATAGGAAATAGAATGTGATACAAACTCAACGATCAATCAAAAACAACAAACAGTGATCCAGCAGACAGTAAAAGCACAACTGAAAAACAAGGCAGGTGAGATTCCATTGAATATTATCAGACTGGCAATTAACAATGAACAATGTGGTACCAGAATAGATAGCAAGTACTAATGCAAAATCAACACTCATAGCCTGACCATGTAACCCATTTACCCAATAAACTCTTAAAGGCCTGGGTGTTACCCAATCAACATGATAAGAAATGGTCCATAGTGCAATTAAATGTGACTGCTCTAGTGATTTCAGGTATACATTGAAGGTCCGAGCTTTTCCATAATTGAGCAATCCTAGATCTAGTGACAGTCAGTACGTGGAATAGACTTTAGCTGAGGGAACAGTATACAGTGCTATAATAGCAACCCAAATAGAGGTGGGTAAGCCAAACTTTTGCAACACTGCTTGCAAATAACCCCAATAGACACGGTCGAATGCCTTCTCCGCATCCAAATCTAGGAGCAGAGAAGGCGTCCGACGGCTGTGGGCCAAGGTCACAAGATCAATAAAGCAACTTGTACCATCTAAAGTTTACCTACCCTTTATGAAGCCTACTTGATCCTTATGGATAATGGTAGGTAGGATATCCATAATTCTCCTGGCGAGGACCTTGGCATATAATTTCAAGTCCGTGTTTAAGAGGGAAATGGGTCGGAAGTTAGGTGGGATATCGGGGGCTTTACATGGTTTAGGAAGCGTAACACCAATGCTTCCAACATTTCTTGTGGAGGGGACCCTGAGACGGCGATATAATTAAACGAGTAAGATAAGGAGTCAAAAGAAGCTGGTTACTCTTATAATACTCGTTAGTCAATCCATCAGGTCCAGGGGACTTATGCATTTTCAGCTATTTTATCGCCTGTAGTACCTCATCTTGAAAGAAGGGGGAGAGAAGGGAGGTTTTTTGGGTGTCCGAAATAGAAGGAAGGGAGATGGAGTCCAGGTAAGAGGCAATATCAGTTGGAGTAGGCTGAGGGGTAGAGGAGTGAGATTGTAAATTATATAGTTTCGAGTAATACTGTGCTAAGACATCCACTATGCCTTTAGGGTCCACCACTTTTCGTCCTGGCTCGTTAAAAATAAAGGGAATGCGGCTTTTGGTCATATGAGACTGCGCTAGGTTTATGACCCTGCCAATAATACGTTTATTTGAATTTGCATAGAGCAAGGTCTTATTTATATACATTGAGGTCGTGCAACTGAGCATGCAGGATAAAAATTTGTTTAGACCTATCAGGGCACGGTGAGACTTTATTAAGTTTATGCAAGGATTCCAATTGGCTAATTATGGCCTGTTCCTGTTGAAGCTTCTGCTTTTTAGCATTGGAGGTTTGTTGAATGAAGTGGCCTCTCATGGAAACCTTGTGGGCACACCATAAGGTAGTATAAACAAGAAAGATTTGAATCTTCAGCTCACCATGTCCACATGCAGATGAATTCCATAAAAAACGTCATAGAATGCAAGGAACGCTCTCCGGACTTTTTCAGAGCAAAATATATTGGAAATGGAAAATAAAAACGGTTCCAGCATCCAGAAGTTTAAATAAAATGTAACTTTTAATTCATAATGGATTGAAAAAGTAGTAACAGCAGTTACAGGGAAAACGATCCACAAAAATCCTACGTGTTTCAGGGCGTATAGTCCCTTATTCATGGGTACGTGAGGATCAAAACACAACTGAATTTAAAAACACAAATGGATCAGGGATCTCCACCCACTAACAGATTTAACTATTAACATACCTAACAATATAAATAACAATATAAATGTATATCTGATATATAAAAGAAAATTTTATAGCCTCCATTATATATAAAATACATACATATAAATATATCCCAAATATACAAAGGTAATAAATGTAAACATATATTATATTACATATAGTGTTTCATTAGGACAATGTATATAACGTTCCCTCCATAAAATTCAAAATACAAAAGGAGAGATCACATGATCGAATCCCATGTGACTATTGCATATTCAAAAAAGATGAGCGGCAAATTGCAGTCAACTAGTTAAAACAATAAACATGACATATAACGGCATTCTCACAAACTCCCTCTATAAAATTCAAAAAAAGGGGAGGAAGGTCACATGAACATAATACAAAGAAGAGCATGTGATATTCCACATGACTAAATTCAAAGAATGAGCGGCAAGAAATCTTTTTTGCCGTCATCTAATACAAAAGCCGTATATACTATAAACGGCAAATTCCCTCCATAAAGTTCAAAAGGGAAAAAATCATGTGAAGGAATAACACGTGATCAAAAGAATAAATCACATGGTACATCCCGTGAATAAATTCAAAAAGACGAGCGGCAAATAATGCTGTCGTCCAATACAATAGCGATAACACATTGAATTATTAAGCGGGAAAATCGCAGATTAAAACACTCGATGCATCACATGAATAAATTAAAAAAAGAAAGCGGGAAAAATGCCGTTGACCAATGAAATAAATACATCATATGTCAAAAATTTAAATTGTGAAGCGGGAATTTCGTTAGACATGAAACACCAATGAATGAAATATGGATAATTGCATTACCATTATATAAAGATTATATGTGTGTATATATATGATTGAAATATAACTACAACATAACTAATTAATAAATATAAGACAGATCTGACCTAATATTAAGGCCATATGGATATCTAGTATTTAATTTTAAAATCCAAAAAGCTTCTCTTTTTAGTACCAATTTTCTCCAATTATCCCCACTATTAGGCTTGTGAACATGTTCTATGGCATAAAATTGAAAAGATGAAACATTACCACCATGTACTGATGAAAATTGTCGAGAAGCATTGGACATATTTTCTCCTGTTTTTATGCAATCAGAAAGGTGTTCAGCTATCCTTATTTTTTCTAACAGAACATCCTACATATAACAAATTGCAACTTGTACAATCAATAATATAAACAATGTGATGACTGTTGCAATTAAAAAAACTCTTAATTTTGTAGGTTTTATTACCACCAACATGAAAGTTTGTGGTTTTTTTCACATATTTCCAAACATTGCATCTAGTTAATCCACATTTAAAAAAACCTTTCAAGTCTAACCAAGTTGATGACGTCGGTTTAACAGTAGTAAACATGCTAGGTGATAATAAATTACCAATTGTACGTCTCCGTTTAGCAATATATTGTTTCCCCTCTGCTAATATTATATTAGTAAAAGAATCTTGTTGTAAAATAGGTAAATTTAAAAAAAAAATATTAACTATACTTTGATATTGTGCGCTGAAGGGGGTTGAAAAAACAATTTTATTATGATTATTGGAATTTCTATTATGATTATTGGAATTTCTATTTAAATGATTATTGGATAGGAAGGAAGAACGAGATCTCTGATCTACTAAATTTTTATTTATATTGTTAGGTATGTTAATAGTTAAATCTGTTAGTGGGTGCAGAGCCCTGATCCATTTGTGTTTTAAATTCAGTTGTGTTTTGATCCTTACGTAACCATAAGGTAGTGTCGCTCACCTGGTTGTTGTCATTAAATTTGAAGTACTCTCACAGAGCTGAGGAAGTGGCTGGGGCATATTTAGGGTGCTGTAAGATGTAATTGTTAAGTCTCCAGACTGAATCCGGGCGAGAAGAATATTGTTCCTGTACCACAATGGAAATCAGTGTATGGTCAGACAATGTCGGGATACCAATAGTGGACGAGCTAACCCTCTGAAGAATGGACCTGTCCACCAGAGCATAATCAATCCTGGTATATACCTGGTATATACCTGGTGTGGGTTTGAGTAAAAAGCATAATCTAATTCAGAGGAACATTGATGTCTCCACACATCAAAGGGCTGGTGGGACTGTAGAATGTTGACTATATGGGTAGGTTCCGACAGGAGGAGCAGTGGAATCCATTGAGGGCCAGAGTACATTATTAAAATCTTCCAATATCATTACATGACCCTTGGTCACCTATTCCATCTTCGACAGAACTATACGGAGAAATCGCAATTGCCTCTTGTTAGGGGCATACACTGAGACTAACGTATATTGGACATTGTTAATATGACACACCAGGATGACATATCTCCCCTCATCATCAGTAATCTCTTGGTCAATAGAAAAGGCCAAGGTGTCTCTAACAAGTATTGCTACTCCACATTTCTTATGCACCGCACGGGAAAAAACCTGAGCTGAATAATGCTTGTGGTGGAGTCGAGGAGCATACTCCTGATTCAAATGTGTCTCCTGGAGATGATGTCAGAGTTAGATGTTCTCGCCTCCCTCCACAGCACCGCTCTTTTATATGGAGAGTTTAGGCCCTTAACATTTAAAGATAATACCTTAAATCCCATAATTACCAATCCAGTTGGCTGTGAGGGCTGGGGTGTCATCAGGAAATGCAGAGTGCAATACCGAATATCACCTAAAACAATGAAGCCATCTTGCATTATTAGTAGTCGGACAGTAATCTACTGGATAAGCATAAAGCAAACAATCTATGAGCTCTTTCAATAAGTCCTGAGAGGTCTCAGCAGGTAGAAGTAGAGCAAAATAGTCGGTCAGAAAAGACACAATCTCCTCAGTTTTCATCAATTCCGGGATTCCTCTGAACTACACATTATCGCGGCAGGACCTGTCTTCCATGTCAGCCATTTTTAATTTCATGGCCTCCACTTCCTCCTCCATGTCATTTGTAACATCAACCAAGTTGTTATGCGCTGCAGTTAGCTCCGCCATCTTGTTCTCCAAGTGTGAGGTACTGTCCCCCAAAGAATGTATTTCAGATTGTAAAGTCCCAACTAGGAGTTTTTCAGATTGAATGGCCAACTTAAAATCAGCAAACAGAGCCTTCATAGCTGCCTCTGAAATAGGCCCGGGGAGCAGTGAGGAGGGATGCTAAAGAAGCAAGGAGTAGCAGGCAGGGATGGAGCCCTCACCGGTGTTAATACAGGAGAGGCTAGTAGGGCTGGACATAGAGGGGAGTCTGCTGAGGCCGGAGAAGCTGGGCTACTAGCTGAGGATGGCAGCAGAGTAAGTGCATCATAGTTGTCCAGTAAATTACTTACTGAGGCCTGTTCCATAATGGCCGGCAGGGCCCTCTGTACTGTGGAGGAGGAAATGCGGGCGCCATTTTGGAGAGACTCAGACATAACCGCAGGAAAGAATCTTGTCAGCTTTAGTGGACTTTTCTTCCTCCTGCCACGAACCATCTCGGACAAGATGACACCAGGAGGATCCGTGGTTAGAATCAGCCAGACAGGGTGAGTGTAGGCCGGTATGTGCCGCTTAGAAGACTGTTGGACTGCGGAGCTCCGGAGTTATGCTTCCAACTCCATGCGCCATGCCCCTCTACTGCATCACCATATTCTGAGAGGCGTAACATTTTTATTTTTCGGTTGACAGAGGACTTTTAAGGGCTTATTTTTTGCGGGGCAAGATGTACTTTTTATTAATTCTGTTTTGGGAACATATGACTTTTTAATAACTTTTTATAGCATATTTTGTGAGGTGAGATGGCAAAACATCATTACGTCCTGTTTTTTTTTTCACTGTGTAGGTTAAATAATGTTTAATTTTTTTACGGGTTGTTATGGACACGACAATACCAAATACATATTGTTCTGATCACTGGTTCAGTACTGTACATATCACCCCCCGATCTCGCCGTGGGGGGGGGGGCAATGTGGGGCATTAATGTATCTGAACCCCTTAAATGCGTAAGGGATTACAAACCCCGGTCAAAGCTCATGGTGCTGGAGCAGGGTTTTAGCTGGAACTTACAGCTAACACCTGCTCCAGCAGCTGCCCACTCAGACACTTAGACTTTGAGTGGGTGGGAGGTTACCACCATGATGGTACAGTGGTTTGCCTTTAGACCCAGGTGGCCGTGCCATACTATTACAATGTGTGTCGCCTAACAGTTAATGTGAGACCTATCCATCAAGATATACATAATTCAGCAAGTATAACCTTATTTACTTATTTCTTTCTACCTGAAAAGCTGGTTGAAACATGTCTTCCTGAATTTGGCAAACAGTATGAAACCCTGGATCAACTTGTCTTAACCAAAAGCCTAAAACCCATAACGTAATATTTTTCCTTTCAAGAAAGGTATCTAGGTCCTTCTTGAATTTGCAGAGTGAATTTACCATCACTACATCCCGTGGCAGTGAGTTCCATAGCCTCACTGCCCTTACAGTATAGAATCCCCATCTGATGTTTGTGAAATGTTCTTTCCTCTAGGTGTAGAGGATGCCCCCTTGTTACTGTCTCAGGCCTAGGAGTAAAAAGATCATTAGAAAGTTTTTTGTATTGTCTCTTCATGTATTTGTACATTATGCTTAGATTTCCACATAGCCATTGTTCTTCTAAACTGAATAGCCCCAAATTTCTTAATTTGTTTCTGTACTCCAATCCACTCATGCCCCTAATTATCTTTGTCGCCGGTCTCTACTCTCTTTCTAGGTTATCTATGTTCTTCTTGTACACAGGGGCCCTAAATTGTGCACGATAGTCTGTGTAGCTGCACTAATGATTTGTATAGATGCATAGTTATGTTCTTGTCAGGAGCATGTATGCCTCTTCTGAGGCATCCCCTATTTTTATGTGCCTTGGCAGCAGCTGCCTGGTGCTGATCGCTAAAGGTAAGCTTACTGTTCACCACAATCCCAAAGTCTTTTTTTCATTGGCAGTCTTACCCAGTAATTAACTAAGTACATAATCATACATTTTATTTCTTTGATCAAAATGCATAACCTTACATTTGTCTACATTAAACTTCATTTGTCAAGTCCCCGCTCATACTTCATTTTGTCTAAATCCTCCTGTAATATTATACTATCCTCCTCAGTTTTTACTTTACAGAGTTTAGTGTCATCTGTAAATATGGAAACTCTGTAAACCCTCTACCAGGTCAGTAATAAACACATTAAAAAGAAGAGGACCCTTTACTGACCCCTGTGGCATCCCACTGGTTACTGTGACCCAGTATGAGTACTTCTTATTAACCAACACCCTCTGTTTCCTAGTCAGTTGTGAACCCAAATGCATATACAGTATTTTCCCCAGTCCCAACATTCTGTATACTGACCTTTCATGTGGTACAGTATTGAATGCCTTTGAAAAGTCTAGATAAACTACAAGTACAGAATTAATAAGGTACAGGCTAGAACTGACCTCTTCATAGAAACTGATCAGATTAGTCGGACAGGACCCATTTCTATGTGCTGATTGGGTGTTAAAAAGTTATTTTCATTGAGATACTCCAGGATAGCATTTCTTAGAATATCTTCAAATAATTTACAGTGGCTTGCAATAGTATTCATACCCCATAAAACTTTTTCACATTTGTCACCATTCAACCACAAACTTAAATGTATTTTATTGAAATTTTAAGTGATAGACCAACACAATTTAGCACATAATTGTGAAGTGGAACCAAAATGATACATGGTTTTCAAAATTTTAATCAAAAATCTGAAAAGTGTGACATGCAAAAGTATTCAGCCCTCTGTACTCTGATACCCCTATATAAAATCCAGTGCAATCAATTTCCTTCAGAAGTCACTTAATTAGTTAATAGAACCAGCTGTGTGTAATTTAGTCTCAGTATAAATACACCTGTTCTGTGAAGGCCTCAGTGGTTTGTTAGAGAACACTAGTGAACAAATAGCATCATAAAGTTGAAGGAACTCACCAGACAGGTTATGGAAAAGTTTAAAGCAGGGTTAGATTGTTTAAACATACCCCAAGCTTTGAGTATCCCAAGGAGCACTGGAAAAATGGAAAAAGTATTCTACAACCTACCATGACATGGCCATCCACCTAAACTAACAGATTGAGCAAGGAGAGCACTGGACAGAGAAGCAGCCAAGAGGCCCATGGTCACTCTGGAGGAGCTGCCAAAATCCACAGGTGGGAGAATCTGTCCACAGGACAACTATAAGTTGTGCACTCCACAAATCTGGCCTTTATGGAAGAGTGGCAAGAAGAAAACCATTGTTGAAAGAAAGACATAAGAAGTGCCATTTGCAGTTTGCTACAAGCCATATAGGAGACATAGCAAACATGTGGAAGAAGGTGCTCTGGTCAGATGAGACCAAAGTTGAACTTTTTGGCCTAAATACAAAGCGCTATGTGTGACAGAAACGTAACACTGCTCATATCCCTGAACACACTATCCCCACTGTGAAACATGGTGGTGGCAGCATCATGCTGTGGGGAGGCTTTTCTTCAACAGGGACAGGGAAGCTGGTCAGAGAAGATGGGAAGATGGATGGAGCTAAATACAGAGCAATCCTGGAAGAAAACCTTTTGGAGGCTGCAAAAGACTTGAGACTGGGAAGGAGATTCACCTTCCAGCAAGACAATGACCCTAAACATACAGCCAGAGCTTCAGTGGAATGGTTTAGATCAAAAAATATTCATGTGTTAGAAAGGCCCAATCAAAGTCCAGACCTACACACATGGACAAAATTGTTGGTACCCCTCGTTTAATGAAAGAAAAACCCACAATGTTCACAGAAATAACTTGAATCTGACAAAAGTAATAATATATAAAAATTCTATGAAAATGAACAAATGAAAGTCAGACATTGCTTTTCAAACATACTTCAACAGAATTTTAAAAAAAAGAAAACTCATGAAACAGGCCTGGACAGAAATGATGGCACCCTTAATATTTTGTTGCACAACCTTTTGAGGCAATCACTGCAATCAAACGATTCCTGTAACTGTCAATGAGACTTCTGCACCTCTCAACAGGTATTTTTGCCCACTCCTCATGAGCAAACTGCTCCAGTTGTCTCGGGTTTGAAGGGTGCCTTTTCCAGACGGCATGTTTCAGCTCCTTCCAAAGATGCTCAATAGGATTTAGGTCAGGGCTCATAGAAGGCCACTTCAGAATAGTCCAATGTTTTCCTTTAAGCCATTCTTGGGTGTTTTAGCTGTATGTTTTGGGTCATTATCCTGTTGCAAGACCCATGACCTGCGACTGAGACCAAACTTTCTGACACTGGGCAGCACATTTCTCTCTAGAATCCCTTGATAGTTTTGAGAATTCATTGTACCCTGCACAGATTCAAGACACCGTGCGCCAGATACAGCAAAGGAGCCCCAGAACATAACAGAGCCCCCTCCATGTTTCACAGTAGGGACAGTGTTCTTTTCAAGATATGCTTCATTTTTCCGTCTGTGAAGATAGAGCTGATGTGCCTTGCCAAAAATTTCAATTTTTGTCTCATTTGTCCATAGGACATTCTCCCAGAAGCCTTGTGGCTTGTCAACATGTAGTTATATATTATTACTTTTGTCAGATTCAAGTTATTTATGTGACCATTGTGGGTTTTTCTTTCATTAAACGAGGGGTACCAACAATTTTGTTCACGTGTGTAAAACCCATTGAGCATCTGTGGCAAGATATGAAAATTGCTGTTCACAGATGTTCTCCATCCAATCTGGCTTGCGCTATTTTGCAAGAAAGAATGAGCAAAAATCTCAGTCTCTAGATGCGCAAAGCTGGTAGAGACATACCCCAAAAGACTTGTAGCTGTAATTGCAGCAAAGGATATCACTACAAAGTATTAATATGGGGGGCTAAAATACTTTTGTACGTCGCATTTTCAAGATTTTTATTTGATTAAAATTTTGAAAACCATGTATCATTTTCGTTCCACTTCACAATTATGTGCTACATTGTGTTGGTCTATCACTTAAAATCTAAATAAAATACATTTAAGTTTATGTTTGTATGGTGACAAAATGTGAAAAAGTTCAAGGAGTATGAATACTTTTGCAAGGTACTGTACATACCACTAAGGTTAAACCTACTGACCTATTCCAGAAACACTTTTATACCCGTTTTTATATATGGGCAGAAGATATTGGGGTCTCTCTATTACTAGGTTTAATTCCTTCGGAACCTGGGAGTGAATGGCATCAGAATCCAGTGACTTGTCTATTTTAGTGTTTTTAAGACGCCTTTACACTTCCTCCTGGGGTAAGAAGAAAATTTATATCTAGTCATTAGTGATGAGCGAATCAAAGCTGCAGAAGTGGAATTCAATCTGAATTTCAGGAAATGTTCGATTCGCCTCGATTCTGGATTTCCTCACGCTTCGATGCATCGAATCACATTTTTTAATAAAATGGCTGCTCCACATGTTAGGACAAGGGGCAAGGGACTCTGGGAACGCAGGATCACCCACAATGACATGCATGCAGCTAATCAGCAGCCAGCTGGCCCTGTGATGTCACAGTGCTATAAAAACCCTCGGCCATTTTAGGTTCATTCATTTCACATCGCTTTTACTGCAGGGACAGACATCAGCAGGAGCTAGGGAAAAACTTAGAGAACAGATAGAAGTTCAGGGAAAGAGGATTACAAGTGTAGGGGAAGCATAGGGAGGAATTGAAAGAAGAATTTGGGGTGGTTACAGCATCATTAACAGCAAGAATTTTAATACACATTGCAGCACTCACTGCCGTTATACTGCTGCTTATTACTCATATCTCTATCTTCAAGGTGGAACACAACAAGCCTTTTGCAGTGCAGTACAGCAAAAAACAGTGAATTATCATCCACTAATATCTGCAGTTATCTGTTATAACGCCTTTTTCAATGCATTTATTATAAGGGGCTTATTCACTGTTCTTTCCAAGTATAACTTTACAGGCCATTTGTCAGTACTACTGTGCCAAAGAAAACTGAATTCTTATCCAGTTATCTCTGCAGTCATCTGTTCTAGCACCTTTTTCAAGACGTTTATTAGTGGGAAAACAAATAAGGAGCATATTTGCCGTTCTGTTCCAAGTATAAAATTACAGGCCATTTTGCAGTACATTACTGCTAAAAAAAATCATAATTCTTATCCAATAATCTCTGCCTTTATCACGCTTTTTTTTAAAGGTGTTCATTAGTGGGGAAACAAATAAGGGCCATATTCGCCATTTTGTTCCAAGTATAAAATTAAAAACCCATAGAAAGTGTCACTTCCCAGAAAGAATACTTCTAAAATGTAATCTTTATTAATATAGTCTAAAAAGACAACCATAAAAAGGCAAAAGCTCAAGAGCAAAATAGTTTAAATATGATAACAGGGTCAGCAACAAAAGTGCCTAGAAGTTGCCCCCCATTGTTAGTATCATATAGTAACCATTGCAATCAGAGTGAGAGGTTCAGTAACATTAATTGGTTAATAACACCAGGAGAGGCAATAGGAGCCAGTACAAAGACAAAAGGCTGCTCAGCCAGTATCAACCTCCTAGTGAATGCCTAAACCTCAAATAGTTTAATAGAGAGGGGACTCAGATATCTCTATCCATGTGTTACTAAAGACCATCCCCCATCATATATTCAGTAAAAGACCATTGGGTCAAATTTCTGATGGATGTCTGTACATGTCTGAGTCCCACTAGGTCTCTATAGTATTTCAAAACACCTCCCTAGTGGTCAAAAGAGTACACCTGACGCTTTTCTAGGACAGTATTAGCCACTGTCCTGTCATCAGAGGCATACATTTACTATATAGATCGACTCTCAGAGAGCTATAGTATCCCCCCAGCTCCCCATCAGCTCTGATACATACTCTTTCTGGGAAGTGACACTTTCTATGGGTTTTTAATTTTATACTGGGAACAAAATGGCGAGTTATTTTGAATTTAGAATCTTTAGTTGATTTATTATTTTGGGCTTACCAGTATAAAATTACAGGCCATTTCTCAATACAGTAGTGGTAAAAATCAATAATTCTTAGCCACTGATCTCTGTAGTTAGCTGTTATTCTAACACTTATTTAAAGGTGTTCATTAGTGGGGAAACAAATAAGGGCCATATTCGCCATTTTGTTTTCAGTAAAAAAATTACAGAACATTTCTAAATACAGAAGTGGCAAAAATCAAAAATTCTTAGCCACTGATCTCTGCAGTTAGCTGTTATTCTAACACTTATTTAAAGGTGTTTATTAATGGGGAAACAAATAAGGGGCATATTCCCCATTATGTTCCAATTATAAAATTACAGACCACTTTGCAGTACAGTACTGCCAAAAAAATCATAATCCTTATCCAATAATCTCTGCCTTTATCACGATTTTTTAAAGGTGTTCATTAGAGATGAGCAAATCGAACCTGCAGAACTGGAATTCGATCCGAATTTCAGGAAATCTTCGATTTGCCATGATTCCAGATTTCCTCACACTTCGATGCATTGAATCGCATTTTTTTATAAAATGGATGCCGCACATGTTAGGACAAGGGCCAGGGAACTCTGGGAGCGCAGGATCACCCACAATGCCAAGCATGCAGCTAATCAGCAGCTAGTCGGACCTGTGATGTCACAGACCTATAAAAACCCTTGGCCATTTTAGGTACAGTGATTCCACAGACGTTGGCAGGAGCGTGGGAAAGACTTAGAAAACAGATAGAAGTTCAGGGAAAGAGGATTACAAGTGTAGGGGAAGGATAGGGAGGAATTAACCCTTTCCCAACATCTGCCGTAATAGTACACCTGGCGCTAATGCCCGTGATCAGTGCCCGCAATGATCGCGGGCATTAACCCCTCTGGCACCTCGGTCAAAGCTGACCGAGGTGCAATTTACCGGCGGCGCGCGGGCGCTGCCATTTTGCCGGAGTCCCATTACTATGACAGCCGGGAGCCTTATGAAGACTCCCAGGCCTGTCTTTCATTAGTTTCTATTGCAGGCTACTCTATATAGCCTGCAAAAGAAATGTCGTTTTTTTACAATGCATTGCAATGCATTAGCATTGTAATGCATTGCATTAGTGATCAGACCCCCTGGGATTCAAGACCCCTAGGGGGTCTAATAAATGCAAAAAATAAAAAAAAGTAAAAAAATATATAAAATCAAAAATATTAAAAGTTCAAATATCACCCACCTTTCCCTAGAACACATATAAAAGTAGTTAAATACTGTGAAACACATACACATTAGGTATCGCTGTGTCTGAAAATGCCCGGACAACAAATCTATAAAAATATTTTTTACCGTATGGTAAACACCATTGCGGGAAAAAAAAATCAAAAGTGCCAAACCGCCGTTTTTTCACTGTCTTGCCTCTGATAAAAATTTGAATAAAAAGTGATCGAAGCAATAGTAATTCCCCAAAATGGTATAACTAAAAAGTACACCTGGTCCTGCAAAAAAAGACGCTCTATGCATCCCCGTACAGAGAAGTATAAAAAAGTTACAGGTGTCAGAATATGGCGACTTTTAAAAAAATATATATTTTTGCACAGTTTTGGAAGAAATTCACCCCCAGTGGAAACTGTCATAGCACTCATTCAAAGAGATATTAATAAACTTCGTAAGGACATTGAGAATAATTTTTTCTCTTGCTCCTCTAACCTGACAAACGTAGACCGACAATCGCTTAAAACCCTATCACAGGATAACTCCTTTATTTTAAAACCAGCTGACAAGGGAGGAGCACTTGTCATAATGAACAAAATGGATTACGTATTAGAAATACATAGCCAACTAATGGACACTGAGCTTTATGGTGTATTACAGCAGAATCCGGTCTATTCAATTTCTCGTAGAATACAATCTACTTTACAGAAACATCTACAACTTGACACCATAGACAACGACACTGTGAATTTTCTTACAAAACAACACCCAATAACACCGGTATTCTACAACCTACCAAAAATACATAAACGCCTGGATAAACCACCAGGGCGACCAATTGTAGCATCCACGGAATCCATCTTATCACCACTTTCAATTTTTGTTGAGAAATTGCTTACTCCTATAGTCAAAACTACTAGATCTTTCCTTCTGGACACTACTACGTTCTTGAATATGATTCATGAACTGGGCATAATTCCACCTGATTCCATATTAGTCACCTTAGACGTGGTTAGTCTTTACACATCTATACAGCATGAAAAGGGGATCCTGGCAGTCAAAACAATGCTGGAATCCTCACAGTACGAAACAAGTGTTATAACATTATGTATTGACTTGCTGACAATAGTGTTGGAGGAAAATTATTTTTTATTTGAAGACACTTACTATGTCCAGAAACAGGGGACCGCTATGGGGTCCAATATGGCCCCCTCCCTATGCTAACTGCTATATGACATATTTTGAAGAACAATATGTATATAACAATAATCTCTTTCAGACACATGGGGTGACATGGAAAAGATACATAGATGACGTGTTCTGTATATGGAATGGTAGCCCAGAAACGTTAATTGAGTTCACGGTATATCTTAACAACATTTGGCCTGAACTGAAGTTTACGTTACATCAAGATCAACACCAAATTAATTTTCTTGACACCTTGATCACTAGAAACAATGAGGGACGACTACATTCTGACCTGTACAAAAAGGACACAGATAAAAACGGTCTTTTACACTATAACAGTTTCCATCCTCCAGCCACTAAAAACTCACTTCCGACATCCCAATTTATGTGAGTTTCCCGCATAGTAGATGACCCAGACAAAAGGGATCAACGATTCCATGAAATACATTCAAGATTTAAGGAGAGGGGTACCCGGACCAGGTTCTGGATAGGGCACTAACAAAAACCATTCAACATTCTAACCAGTCTGGGGGGCAAAAGAAACATATACCATTTGTCCATTCATTTCACCCCTTCGCATATAAAGTTCATCACATTATACGTAAGCATTGGACCATTCTCCAGACAGCATTTCCAACAATACAGGAATTTCAAGAAAAATTCCTACCATGCTATAGGCGTCCCAGGAATCTGCGTGACCAGCTAGTCAGAGCGGACATAGGATCTAACATTAGGCTACCTAGGCAACCTTTCCTGAATACTCTCAAACAAGGAACATTTCCCTGTCTATCGTGTCTACAATGTTCCAGTGTACTTAGGGGCGACAATGTTTATCACCCCCAGACAGGACAAGTCTACAAGATCAAGGAATATTTTACATGTGAGTCAAGCTTTGTGGTGTACCTTATTAAGTGTCCATGCGGTCTCGCATACGTTGGTGAAACTACTCAACGTGTGCGGGACCGCATAAAACAACATAAATCCAACATACGATGCCGTAACCAGTTGCTACCCATTCCCTTCCATTTTATTCGCCACAACCATGTAATAACACAGTTGAGGTATCAGGTACTTGAACACGTACAGGCACCACGCCGTGGAGGGAACAGAATCCAGATGCTTAAACGTAGAGAAGCATTTTGGATCCATAGATTACAAACGATGGAACCCCTTGGGCTCAATAGGGAGTATGAGATATCTTCCTTCATTTAAATATTTTACAACCCAGTAACAACATGTTGGCAACCTTTAATTTGATTACAATTATGATGATGGATGTAATTATTTGAATCATTGTACTACTCTATTGACTGCTTTTAACACTGCTGATGTATAATAATATAGGTACATCTGAGATTTTTTGTTGTACTAATATATCATTCCTTGTTTACCAGATACAGTAAAAGACGTGACCTTTTTTGATGACTGACTCCTCACCTAATCCAGTATCCTTTGATCTCTGGGTCGTCTAGGTCTGTGGATCTTTTATATCCAGTATATCACTTGTATATACAATAAGATAGGATTTCCTTAAATGTGAGCAACTACGCTCTCCCTCATGTAAGCAACTACGCTATCCTTATTATCTTCCTGACGCTTTTCCTTCTATTTTCCCTTCACCGCTTACATACATCTACATTGCTATTTAACTATTATGCGACGAGGAGGCAGGGTTATTAAACAAGGATGGGCACACTCTCCTCCCATCTATCCGCTCCTACCTTCGCTTTATACCCCACCCCATCATCGCATGATAACGGAACCAAAAGTATAGTAGATGCATTCCCTATAGCGCATGCTCGAAGTCGTTCCCGCGGGAAGGCCGAAATCTCGCTTTGCATTGCGTATGCGCGGTCCTAGCGGCATCTGTTGACGCAGGAGGGACTCAAGGGGTATTTAAAGATGGCGCTGGAACGCTAAACCAGCTCCATCCGACGGTAACGAGCATACACAGCGCCAGGACTACATAATCTGAGGGGTAAGCACTGCTATTTTCATTACCAGGAGGACAACAGCTACTATCTTGAGTACAATAACTACATCATACATCTATTATATCCGCAGCAAATCCGTATGATCCCATACATCTACTCACTCTACTAACTCATGAGCCAAGCCATACGGCATGGGTATGTACTAAACATATGTCCTATCTGATTTTTGAACATCATTTAATAAGGTTGATTCAACTTAAAAGGGTGGGTTCAGAAGTATACACCTTTCCATATAATAAAAACAGTACAAGGATCACTAGAGGTGTTACTATACCTGCATCACAAATACTTCAATTCTGCTTATCTCTGCTTTATGCTATCTTATGTCTTCTTTGCCTTACAGTTTGTCCATAAAACTCTCTCGTACTTTGAGACTCCATTACGTGTAAATTCACCTTTTAAGACTGGTAGGTATCCTTTTGTCGTTTTGATCTTTTATACTGGACACAATATTTTGATGTATGACATGACTTGGATATTCTCTGGGTTAAACATGACATTAGTGCATACCACAATGGTGATAGAACTTTCTTTCACCCAAAAATTTTTTTTCTATTTTATATTTTTTTCGTTTTTTCCTTTACTTTACGTCTTTAGACATCACTATATGGGACGTTGACTACTGGACCTAGGATAATCTGAGAATCTGTACCACATTATGAATGTCCATATGGTCAGTTGTGTTAGAAATGTGATATTTGAAACTGGAATCAGTTATATCTTTTGTAGTATGCTATGGTTGTATAGATTCATTTTTTGGTTAGGGGCACTTTAAGAGTATGTACATTTTATTTACAATGTATTTGGGACAGTATATCTCATGAAGACGGTTACTTGATGATGGAAAAATGTTCTTTACACTTTTTAACTATCTAAAATGGTTACTAGTAATCTATAATATGTATATGTATATTTATTCACCTCCTGGTGAATATGTGTTATATGTGAATATTGTTATATGTCATACTCACAATGTTTAATATGATATATTTTGTAGAGTCTGATGAAGGCCGGTGGGCCGAAACATTACTCATCACTCTGCATGAAAAATTTGTTACGTATGAACAATAAAATTCAATACTTCTTTGGAAATACATTAAACGAAGTGGAAATCCTTTATATATATATATTTGATGGAGTAGGATCCAACTTCCACTTGTCAATCTGAGAGTGCAATCTACACCTGAATATAAAAAGTACACCTCGTCCTGCAAAAAAAGACGCTCTATGCATCCCCGTACAGAGAAGTATAAAAAAGTGTCAGAATATGGCGACTTTAAAAAAAATATATATTTTTGCACAGTTTTGGATTTTTCTTAAGGGGTTAAAATGTAAATAAAACCATATAAATTTTGTATCTCCAAAATTGTACCGAAACATAGAATACAGATGACATGTCATTTTGTCTGTAGAGCGAACGCTGTAAAAATGAAGCCCGTAAGAAAGTTGCACAAATGCACTTTTTCTTCAAATCCACCCCATTCTGAATTTTTTTTCCAGTTTCCAAGTACAGAATAATAAATAGTAGCATCATGAAAAAAAATTTGTCCCGCAAACATTAAGACCTCATATGGCTCTGAGAACGCAAAAATAAAAAAGTTATTGGGTTTGGAGGGGGGGGGGGAGTCAAAAACGAAAATGTCACTGGAATGGGTTAAGAGAAAAATTTGGGGCAGTTGCAAGGTCATTTCCATCAAGAATTTGCAGCATAATTCACATTGCAGCACTCACTGCTGTTATACTGCTGCTTATTACTCATATCTCTATCTTCAAGGTGGAATACAACAAGCCTTTTGCAGTGCAGTCCAGCAAAAAGCAGTGAATTATCATACACTAATATCTGCACGTATCTGTAAAAAACGCCTTTATAAAGGCGTTTATTATAAGGGGCTTATTCACTGTTCTTCCAAGGCATAACATTAGTCAGTACTATTGTGCCAAAGAAAACTGAATTATCATCCAATAATATCTGCACGTATCTGTAATAAATGCCTTTAACGTGGGGAAAGACATGATGATCATATTCACCATTTTGTTACCAGTATAAAGTTGCAGGCCATTTATCAAAACAGTATTGTCAATAATAATTCAATAATTCTTAGTGGTTATCACTTATTTAAAGGTGTTTATTAGTGTCTAAACCCATAAAAAGGACCATATTCACCATTTTGTTACCAGTATAAAGTTGCAGGCCATTTTTAAAAACAGTATTGTCAATAATAACTCAATAATTCAATAATTCTTAGCAGATATCAATTATTTAAAGGTGTTTTATTAGTGTGAAAACCCATAAGAAGGACCATATTCACCATTTTTTTTACCAGTACAAAGTTGCAGGACATTTATCAAAACAGTATTGTCAATAATAATTCAATAATTCTTAGCGGTTATCACTTATTTAAATGTGTTTTATTAGTGTGTAAACCCATAAGGAAGACCATATTCGCCATTTTGTTACCAGTATAAAGTTGCTGGCCATTTATAAATACAGTATTGTCAATAAATCAATAATTCTGAGCCACAAATCTCTGCCTTTATCACGCTTTTTTTTATTGGTGTTCATTAGTGGGGGATGAAATCAGCGGCATATTTGCCGTTCTCTTCAAAGTAGAAAATAACAGGCCTTTTTACCCTTTGCAATTACGTTTTCTCATCGAACAGTATGTCGGACAGAGAAGCGAGAGACCATGCACAGGGGAGGGCCGTAGGCCTAAATGTTTCTGGCGCAGGCAAAGGTCACAGCAGAGTAAGGGGGTGTGGCAGCAGGGGTCAGTTACAGAGGCTTGAGCTCCCAGTGTCAAGTAGCGGTCGTATCTTGACCAGCAACCCAACGGTTGTAGACTGGTTGACTCGGTCATCCACTTCATCCCAAGTTACATCAGACACCCCCAGCCAAGAGTCGGTGGGTTCGTCAGACACAACCCTTAGTTGGCATGGCCCCGCAGCAGGCCCTGTGCCCCCACCTGTCCTCAACCTGCCTCTGTCCTTTTCTGTTCCCTCAGCTAGAGAAGTACTCTATGCTGTAGGCTCAGATCCACTGTACAGTGAGGAGGAGATACTAGAGGACAGTCAGAAGCTACTGCTCAGCCAAGGTCTGGAGGATAAATCCGCCGCTTCCTGCGGTAGGTGGGCAAGTAGTGATGAGTAGATTGGCGTGTGAGCTGGTGTTGAGGAGGACATCAGTGACCTGCAGACAGTAGTTGATGACGATGTAGCTGATCGTAATTGGGAGCCGGGTGAAGAAGAGGCCTCATTGTCATCAGGAGAAGAGGGTTGCAGCTTGCGCATGAGGCAGTGGGGGAGTGAGCAGGGTGGCAGCAGTGTGAGGTCGGGAGCTAAACGTGCCCGGGGTACACCACCCACTTTGCAGCAGCCTACTTGCCCGGAAACCAGTGGTGTAGGGGTTCATGGAGGAAGTGGCGGTAGCAGTCAGTTATTCCGGAGTGTTGGGGCTAAAATCACCTACTCGGCGGTGTCTCAGTTTTTTGTAAATCTGCCGGGGGAGGTGAACATGGCTATATGTTCAATCTGTGGGCAGAAGGTGAAGCGTGGCCAGGGTGCCAATGTTGGCACCACAGCCCTGCACCAACATATACAGTGTCACCATAAAGTGGCCTGGGAGAGCTGTGGCTCCAATGTGGTGGTCCAGTCTGCCGCAGCAATGGCTGCAGCACCCAGTGGCATGCACCCCATTTCAGGCAGTCAAGGCTCCAGCAAATCAGCTGAAGAAAGCTGTGTGTCCTTCCCATCATCTGCTGGTCATGATGCTCCTGCTCCTCCTTCTCCTAGTCAGTTATTGCGTCAGCAATTGATCACAGAATCTATATCTAAGAGACAACAGTATGCGTGCACTCATCCAACAGTGCAGAAGCTGAACGTCCTCCTGTCCAAGTTGCTGGTGCTGCAGTCACTCCCTTTCCACTTGGTGGACTCTGCACCTTTCAGAGAACTGATGGCTTGCACTGAGCCGAGGTGAAGAGTCCCAAGCTGTCATTTCTTTGTCAAGAAGGCAGTACCAGCCCTTCACAAATATGTAGAAGAGAAGGTGGGCCAGTCCTTGAGCCTGTCAGTGTCTGCCAAAGTGCACGGCAGCACCGACATGTGGAGCTGTAACTACGGTCAAGGACAATATATGTCATTTACGGCCCACTGGGTTAATGTGGTGCCTGCCCAGACACACCAGCAACTTGGACAGGTGACACAGCTTCTGCCTCCACTTCTCACGCCATTGGTCCTGCAACAGTGTCCACCTCATCCTCCACTGTGTCCTCAGCCTCCACTGCAGGGACAATTCCCTGTGCTCCTCCAGAATACCACATGTGCAGGGCACAGCGGTGTCATGCTGTTCTACACCTCGAATGCCTGGTCGTAAGAAGTCACACAGGGGAGGAATTGCTCTGTGTCCTCAATCAAGAAATCGAATTCTGGCTTTCTCCAAGAGAACTTAAAATCGGAACAATGATGACCGACAACGGGAAGAACATGGTGTCGGCGCTGTGTCAAGGAGGGCCGAGCCATGAGCCCTGCATGGTGCAAATGTTCAATCTGGTTGTCAAGCGTTTCCTTAAGTGTTCCACCCATCTGCAAGACATACTAAAAATGTCAAGGAAACTTTGCATGCTCTTCAGCCACTCATACACCGCCAAGCACACCCTCCTTGAGCTGCAGTGGCAGAACCACCTCCTCCAACATAGGCTGATATGTGATGTTTCCACCCATTTGAATTCAACCCTCCATATGTTGGATCGACTATATGAACAGAGAAAAGCCATAAACGATTTCTTGACAATCCAAGCAGACAGAGGTACTCCCCTGTGTAACTGTAACTTTAGCCAGTCGCAGCCCATGCGTGACACCTGCCGTTTGCTAGTTCCCTTTGAGGAGGCCACTTTGTTAGTCAGTCGCCAGGACTATGGGATGAACAACGTCATTTCACTGATTCACATCCTGGAAAAGATGCTTTTCAATCTGGCTGGTCAGGGGACTGGAGATTTGACACCTACATCTCAAGGCCACTTGAGCCCTGTGGGGGCTGAACTGGAGGAAGAGGAGGATGAGAAGGACATTGGAGCACAAGCAATTTGTAGCCAAATGGGTCGAGAGCAGGAGCAACCAGAACAGCCAGAGGGAGATGATGAGGATGAGGCAGATGACCCAGACACACTGTGGCAGTATGCAGTGGAGATGGATCCAGTGAGTCCCTCGGAGTCACGCAAATGGCCTGATGCATGCTCACTTCCTTTCGCAGTGACAGCTGAATTGTCACCATTCGGCAGAGGGATGACTACTGGCTCTCCACCATGCTAGACCCTCGCTACTGGGGAAAAATGTGGGCTTTTTTTTTACACCCACTGAGAGGGAGGACAACTGAACTACTATAGAGACATGCTATGTAGCAAGTTGGCCGCTGCCTATCTGCGCCATAGTCCATCCTCTCGCATGTCTGACCGGGGGGGCCCTGAGCGCTCAACTTGCACTGGCATGGCAGCTGTGGGAGGGGGTGGAGGTGGCAGGAGCAATATCAGCTCCATCAGCAGCCTGAGCCTAGAGTCGCTGATGAGCAACTTTCTTCAGCCGCATAGTGAAGAAGATTCTCATCAGCAGCTAGACACAGAGCAGAACTTGAATCAGCAGGTGGTGGCATACTTAGAGTGTACCCTGCCACCCATCATCGAAGATCCGCTCGACTACTGGTCAGCCAAACTGGATTTGTGGCCGCAACTGGCCAAGTTTGCCCTGGAAAAGCTGTCCTGACCGGCCAGTAGTTTGGCATCAGAGCGGGTGTTTAGTGTGGTGGGGGCCATAGTTACCCCAAGGAGAACTCGCCTGTCCACCAAAAATTTGGAGAGACTGACCTTTGTGAAGATAAATCAGGCGTGGATCAGCCAGGATTTCCTCCTACCAATGCCTGATGCAGCAGATTAAATAATCCATGATGCCTCACATCACTCTGTCACCGGGTCACTATATGGCCTCCTAAGGCTGCTGCTACCTCCACATTATATCACTTTGCGATTATGTGGCCTACTGATACTGCTGTCACCTTCATACCCTGCCACGGGGTGACTGTATGGCCTCCTCACGCTGCTGCCACCTCCTCACTCTGCCACTGGGTCCCTGTATGGCCTCCTAAGACTATTACTACCTCTCCGTTATATCACCTTGCCACTATGTGGCCTACTCACGCTGCTGCCACCTCCACACTCTGCCACTGGGTGAGTGTATGGTCTCCTCACGCTGCTGCCACCTCCTCACTCTGCCACTGAGTCACTGTATGGCCTCCTAAGGTTGCTTCTACCTCCACACTCTGCCACTGGGTGAGTGTATGGCCTCCTCACGCTGCTGCCACCTCCTCACTCTGCCACTGGGTCACTGTAGGGCTTCCTAAGGCTGCTGCCACTGGGTCACTCTATGTCCTCCTCATACTGCTGCCACCAGGTCACTGTATGCCCTCCTCATGCTGCTGCCACTGGGCCACTGTATAGCCTCCTCATACTGCTGCCACTGGGTCACTGTATGCCCTCCTCATGCCGCTGCTACTGGGCCACTGTATAGCCTCCTCATACTGCTGCCACTGGGTCACTGTATGCCCTCCTCATGCCGTTGCCACTGGGTCATTGTATGCCCTCCTCATGTCGCTGCCAACTCCACATTATGCTGCCTTGCCACTCTGTGGCCTACTCATTCTGCTGCCATTGGGTCACTCAGTATCCTCCTCATGCTGCTGCCACCGGATCACTGTATGGCTACCTCATGCTGCTGCCACTGCTGGGTCACTTTATGGCCTCCTCTTGCTGCTGCCACTGGGTCACTCTATGCCCTTTTCATGTTGCTGCCACTGCTGGGTCACTCTATGGCCTCCTCATACCGCTGCCACCAGGTCACTGTATGTCCTCCTCATGCCTCTGCCCTTGGCTCACTATGTCCTCCTAATGCCACTGCCACTGGGTCACTGTATGCCCTCCTCATGCTGCTGCCAATGCTGGGTCACTGTATGGCCTCCTCATGCTACTTCCACTGGGTCAATCTGTGTCCTCCTCATGCTGCTGCCACTCGCTCATCGCTCATTTTCACTCAAATTCGCTCATCTCTACTAGTCATGCTGCTGTCACTGGGTCACTGTATGCCCTCCTCATGCCGCTGCCAACTCCACATTATGTCACCTTGTCACTCTGTATCCTCCTCATGCTGTTGCTACTGCTGGGTCACTCTATGGCCTCCTCATGTCACTGCCATTGGGTCACTGTATGCCCTCCTCATGCTGTTGCCACTGCTGGGTCACTCTATGGCCTCCTCATGCCTTTGCCACCAGGTCACTGTATGCCCTCCTCTTGCTCATCTCTCATTTTCGCTCAAATTCGCTCATCTCTACTAGTTATGCTGCTGCCACTGGGTCACTGTATGCGCTCCTCATGCCACTGCCAACTCCACATTATGTCACCTTGTCACTCTGTATCCTCCTCATGCTGCTGCCATCGGATCACTGTATGGCCTCTTCATGTCTTTGCCACTGCTGGGTACTCTATGGCCTCCTCATGCCGCTGCCACTGGGTCGCTGTATGCCCTCCTCATGTCTTTGCCACTGCTGGGTCAATGTATGCCCTCCTCATGCCTCTGCCCTTGGTTCACTATGTCCTCCTCATGCCACTGCCAGTGGGTCACTGTATGCCCTCCTCATGCTGCTGCCACTACTGGGTCACTGTATGCCATCCTCATGCCGCTGCCACTGGGTCACTGTATGCCCTCCTCATGCCGCTGCCACTGGGTCACTATATGCCCTCCTCATGCCGCTGCCAATGGGTCACTGTATGCCCACCTCATGCCGCTGCCCTTGGTTCAATCTGTCCTCCTCATGCCGCTGCCACTGGGTCACTGTATTTCCTCCTCATGCCGCTGCCACTGGGTCACTGTATGGCCTCCTCATGCTGCTGCCACTGGGTCACTGTATAGCATCCTCATGCCGCTTCCACTGCGTCAATCTGTGTCCTCCTCATGCTGCTGCCACCAGGTCACTGTCTGTCCTCCTCCAGCTGCTACAACTGGGTCGCTGTATGCCCTCCTCAAGCCACTGCCACTGGGTCACTGTATGCCCTCCTCAAGCCGCTACCACTGGGTCACTGTATGCCCTCCTCAAGCCACTGCCCTTGATTCACTCTGTCCTCCTAATGCCGCTGCCACTGGGTCACTGTATGCCCTCCTCATGCTGCTGCCACTACTGGGTCACTGTATGGCCTCCTCATGCCGCTGCCACTGGGTCATCGTATGCCCTCCTCATGCCACTGCCCTTGGTTCACTCTGTCCTCCTTATGCCGCTGCCACCAGGTCACTGTATGTCCTCCTCATGCTGCTGCCACTGCTGGGTCACTGTATGTCCTCTTCAGGCCACTGCCCTTGGTTCACTCTGTCCTCCTTATGCTACTGCCACTGGGTCACTGTATTCCCTCCTCATGCTGCTGCCACTGGGTCACTGTATGTCCTCCTCATGCCGCTGCCAATGGGTCACTGTATGGCCTCCTCATGCTGCTGCCACTGCTGGGTCACTGTATGGCCTGCTCATGCCGCTGCCACTGGGTCACTGTATGGCCTCCTCATGTTGCTGCCATCTCATTATATTGCCTTGCCACTCTGTAGACATCTCTCACGCTACAGTAGGATGTTGGGTCTCTGCACGGTTCTTTATACCTGGCACTAACATGGACCTGTAAGGCTGAGTTCCCACTTGAGTTAGTTGGTCAGTTTTGGCCCTGTAACTGGCCAAATAAGTGAAGTGTGCAGTGGTTCTAAGATTGATGCCTGTCATGTGCGTGTCATACTGACTCAGTATTGTTTCACTATCACAGTAGGCTCCCTATGCATGTTACTGCAAGGCACAGTATTCTACACCGATGCCAGAAAATAGGTGTTTTTTAATGTGATTCGCCGCAAATTAATTTGGACCGAAGCAAATTTTTTGGGAAATTCGCTCATCTCTACTAGTCATGTCATCCTATGTTACATTTTCCTGTGCAGTAGAGAACAAGGCATTTAATAGATTAGCCTTTTCCTCATCCTCCTCCACAATTACTCCTAGATTATTTTTGAGAGGGTCCTATTTCTCAGTTTTAAGTTCTTTATTTAGTTATTTTTACTTGCCCTGGAAATGAATCTCTCTGTCTTAATCTTTGCCTTCTTTATTTGTTTTTTTTACACATCTTGTTTTTATCCTTGTAATTATTTAATGTTTATTGTTTTTGCACATTCTCCACTAAACATCTTATTAAAGCATGCTTGAAAATTTATTTTAGTCACTATTAACTAGGTGATCCCCCAACCTTTACTTTTGATATTCCTTCAGGTCTATTGCTTAATATTACGTCTAGAAGTGCCCCCTCTTGTGTTGGGTCCTGCACTAGTTGGGAAAGGTAATTGTCTTTAATTATTGCCAAAAACTTATTACCTTTGTTGGACCTGCAGGTTTCTGAGAGCAGGAAGAAAGTATAGAAGGAGTATACATTTCTCCCAGGTCCTGTATTACACATTCTAAAAGCAGCTAGGAAAGCTTGTAGCAAGAGAAGCTCTGTTCCTTGATGGACAATTTTACCTAAAAACATACAGTGCAGACCAAAAGTTTGGACACACCTTCTCATTCCAAGAGTTTTCTGTATTTTCATGACTATAAAAATTGTAGATTCACACTGAAGGCATCAAAACTATGAATTAACACATGTGGATTTATATACTTAACAAAAAAGTGTGAAACAACTGAAAATATGTCTTAATTTCTAGGTTCTTCAAAGTAGCCACCTTTTGCTTTGATTACTGCTTTGCACACTGTACTGTACTTCCCAACTTTCAAAGGACAGAATGTGCGGTGCGTGCAGCGGCAAATTTAGCTCCACCCACTTCTACTTTTCCTCCACCCATTCCCATTCCATCCTAAAGTCACTCTAATATTATATGCCCTCATTATAATGTTCCCCTCCAATTGCCCCCCACAGTATAGTCCCTCTCCTGGTGTACACACAGTTTAATGTCACCCTCCAGCTGCCCCTGAATCAATGTCCTCCTTTAGTTGCCCCCAGTTTAATGTCCCCTCAGTACCCCTTGGTTTAATGTCACCCTCTAGTTGCCCCTAGTTTAATGTCCCCCTGCAGCTACCCCCAGAGTTTAATGTCTCCTCCAGTTACGTCCACGGTTTAATGCCCCCCTCCAGCTGCCCCAGCGGTTTAATGTCCCCCCTCCAGCTGCCCCCACAGTTTAATTTACCCTCCAGTTGCCTCCTGTTTAATGTCCCCGTACAGTGCCCCCCACAGTGGGACAGAATGTGCCGTGCGTGCAGCTGCAAATTTAGCTCCACCCACTTCTACTTTGCCTCTGCCCATTCCATCTATTTCCCTTTGTTGCCCAACACAGTATAATGCCCCTAAAGTCACCCTAACATTATATGCCCCACCTTATAATGTTCCCCTCTAATTGCCCCCACAGAATAATGTCCCTCTCCTGGTGCACCCACGGTTTAATGTTCCCCTCCAGCTGCCCCCACAGTTTAATTTCCCCTCTAGTTGCCTCCTGTTTAATGTCTCCGTCCAGCACCCCCCATAGTTTAACAGAAAGAATGCTGATACTCACTTCTCCTCACTCCCCTGCTTCTCTGTCTGAAGTCTCTGCTCCCGGAGGCTTCAGGGAGCTGCAGGAGTGATTGAGTGATGGCTCCTGATTCACCGTTGTATTCAACTTATCTGCATCTTCTGGACACAGAGGAGTTCAAGCCAGGACATAACTCCTGCCTACCGGGACAGTGGGACAGGACCTGGAATTCGTGACTTTTTGAACCTGTGAAGGTTGGGTGGTATGCTAAATCCTGGTTAAAAAAGTCTGGCTACTGGAGTAGGGAGAACAATCTGTGTTTCTACTCTTTTCAGCCACTTCAGGTTTTTGGGATGATTGGAATTAATTCCTTGCAATCCTGAAGTGTATTTAACCCCTTGATGACATGAGACGTCTCAACCACCAATGCAACTGGATGTACTATCACTGCCAACTAGCACCCTGCTCCAGCACCAACGGCCAGAGCTGAGCTCCATGGGTTTTAACCCCTTAGATGCTGTGGTCCATTTTGGGAGTGCTGATATCTATTTTCGTCAGCCCAGGGTGTGATCAGTGACCCCGGGTCTGCCAGAATCACATACCTGGTTGATCCTGCCAAGACTAGAGGAAGTCAACCTCTGCATCTGCATAGGCTGACTTTGTGTATACACTGCAATACACATGCATTGCAGTGTATACTACTGAACCAGCAATCAGAAGATCGCTGGTTCAAGTCCTCCCTAGTCAGACATAAAAATTTTTTTAAAAAATGTAAATGAATAAAGCCCTAAAAATGCCCCTTTCCTATAAAAAATAATAATTATGTAAAAAAAAAAAAAACCTAAAAAATGAATAAACAATACATATCGCCTTCATAACAACCCGTACAATAAAAGTGAAACATTCTTTAACTTGTACAAGGAACGTTGTTAAAAAAAAAAAGCTGAAAAAAAGCTTGAAGTAAAGATTTTTCACCATCTCGCCTCACAAAATATGGTATAAGATATTGCTGTAATCGTACAGACCCATAAAATAATGGTAACATGTTACTTATACTGTACACTGCATGGTAAAACACTTGAAAGGTAAAAAGCAATGTCAGAATCATGTTTATTTATTTTTAATCCACCAAGAGTTAATAAAATTTAGTCAGGTCACCACTGAGGCCCAATTTTTTTCACCTCCCTTGGGCCTGCCCCTATCTATTATACTCTGACCCCAAAGTATAATGAAGCAGCCATTTTATTTGGTCCGAGACGAATCTCCATTTTGTAAAAAAAAAAAAAAAAACAATTTGGAATATTCAGGTTGAACCCAGGTCTGTACGAAGCGATTCGCCTATCTCTAGTATTAATGACCATACACTGACATCTCATTCATTTTCAGGAAAAATGGATGTCACTATTAATAGATAAAACAGCTGTTATTATAAATGATGTCTTCACATAGTGCAACTCATGCATGCCTGATCACAATTTTAGCTGATGGCAGGAAACTAAATAAAGAACACTTTGAGGCTGAGTTCTCAGAGGGCTTTTGGTTTACCCATTACTGGCATTTTGTAAACAGAGGTGAAAAATGCATCTGAGAAAAACGCAGGCATTTTTTAATTAAAAAAAAAGGCCATTTTAAAACTTATGAATATCTGAGAGTCTACTCACATTGGTCTATGTCCATCAAAATAAGGATAGAGCATGTCAATTTTTTTTGACGGCTGTGATAAACTATTCATCAAAAAAACAAAAACTACTTCACGATGACCCAACAACATCTTTAGGTCCTTTGGGGCTTAATGATAGAATAGCGATGAATGTGTTCCTATAATGATGGAGACATTTTTATACCTTTAAGTAGATATTTGTTAAATACATTAGAATCTTGTCATATATATTAATCGCTATAGTTTGTTGGTATAGGGTGTGTGACAGGACCAGGGGCAAAGTGGTAGAAGAAGTATAGTAATACCTCGTACACTCGTGTTTCCGAATTTGCGAATTCACAGATTCGCGATATTTTTTTGGCAACTAACATATATAGATTTTGCTCTTTTTTTTCAGATCTGTGAAATTTAATTAAAAAAAACACCTTCGCTATTGGGTAGTAGCGTCCTGTTCGTTACGTACCCGGTAATTAGTTTCATTTTACTGTGAGTGTATAAGAAAAATGAATGAATGTATTAATATACAGTACTGTACAGTATACTTTAGTATACTGTACAGTACTGTAGGGTAAAGTTTATTGATATTTAGGGGTTAAACATTAGAAATCAGCATTGTAAGCGCTTCTAAGCGCTTGTACCAAACATTCGCGATTCCTCGCGATCCGCGACCCACTCTGTAACCTAACCTCGCGAATGTACGAGGTATTACTGTATACATTTCTCCCAGGTTCTTGTCATATTCCTTCTAAAAGCACCTGGGGAAGGTGTGTTCCTTGCTGGAGGGTTTTATCTAAACCCTGGTAAAAGGTCTGGCTGCTGGAGTAAGCAGAGTTGGGTGTGGCTCTACTCTATTTAGCCACTTCAGGTTTTGGGATGACTGGGGGTTAATTCCTTGGTTCCTGAAGTGTGCGTATATAAGGGCAGACATCACACGTGTTTGGCTCTCTCTGCTCCTGGGAATCCACTGTGATTTAAATTGCTGTCTTTTGTGGTTAGGGAGCTGTGCAGTAGGCCCAGCTCTCTCTAGTTAGATACCTGTATTGTAGGTAGTGGCTGGATGGCTAGGATTTTATTTTGTATTTTATTGTTTAGTTTTCCTTAAACCACTAATAAAACTGGTTGCGGCCAGTTGTACCATACTTGACTGGACTGGATTCTAATTGCTGTGCCAAAAAGTGCTTGTCTATCTGAAGAGCCGATGATCCCTGAGGTAATCCCGTTACAGGTGTAAAAAACACTCCTCATACAGGTGCATCTGAATAAATATCTGGATATCTTTTAAATGTTTATTTCTTTCAGTAATTAAATTAAAAAAGTGACCACCTATATTTTCTAGATTCTTTACACACAGAGTGTTCTATTTCAAGTGTTTTATTTCTGTAAATGTTGATTATGGATTACATGTAATGAAAACCAAAATCTAAGGAAATTAGAATATTGTAAATTCAGTGTGTCACCTGCCAAGGTTTCCTAAGCCTTTAAATGGTCCCTCAGTCAGGTTCAGTAGGAAACACAATCATGGAAGACGCTGATTATGAATTGAATGAAGGTTTCAAAGATATTCTAATTTATTCAGATGCACCTGTAAGTTGTGGCAATGATTTATATGCCCCTTGAATTATTGTGTTACATGTATATTCTCCCTCTGTACTATTACTATTGGGGGGGCAATTTCTGTTATAATTCCAAGTATATTGCCACTTACAGTACATCTTGATCAATATCAAACCAACCATAACACCAAAAAGCAGTGGTTAATCCCAAAGGTCACAAAGGCCTATAAGCAGTGACCACCAGTGGAATTGTTTCTAGGGGCCCACTGCCAGGACCACTGCAGATCAGCTGTACCAAGACAGGGAGGCTACTGGTAATAACAATGCCATGCACACCACTGCATTACCTAAACCTACTGTTATAACCTGTACGGCAAGCAAGCAGCATGGCTTCTGGAATTGTTAACATGACCTGTAGCTGCACTGTCCTGGAAAAACTGATCTGCATGGATTCCTGACTGTTGCACCCCTGCAGATGTAATATTGATGGCCTATCCTAAGGACAGGACATCAATATTAGAAAGATGGATAAACCCTTTAAAGAGATTGTCCAGGAATTGGAGCAACCCATGTGACAGGCAGGAGGTGTGAAAAAAAAAAAAAAAGTAAATACTCTCCTGTCCTTGGGTCTCTGTTGTCTGCTGCAAGTGTCCATTCTATCTTGTTCCGGTACCTCATGTGACCGCTGAGACCAAACAAGGACAGGAGGTACAGGATTTCCAGAAATGAGACGCAGCCATGAGACCGAACAGACACTAGCATGGGACAACTTTTTTTTTTTTTTTTTTTTTTTACCTCCACGTTCTAAATACATTTTTATTTTATTTTTTTAGCCTGGACAACCTGTTTAAGGCTAGGTTCACACCTGCGCCCGGTCTCCACTCATGGTTTCCGTCCCAGAATTCACTTAAAAAATGTGGAGAGTGAAGACCTGCAACCAGGACTTTTCTCTTTGCATTTTTCCGCCTTTTTGGGCAGAAACCCAGCAGACCCCATTATAGTCTATGGGGTCTGCAGGTTTTTTAAACTGATTAGATTTACGTTCGTGGGGTCTTCAAGCGCACCCGAAGAATGGAAAGCCAAATACAGATGTGAACCTAGTGTTAGACTGATGACTGTCTTTTATTAGCAACATATTGACAAACTTTTATTGCTTTGGGTACTGGTTAAATCTGCCATATAAATAAGCCATGTTAAAAAGGATCTTTCATGTCTCCAGGCATATGTGGATTTATATACCGCTAGAAAGCCAACAGTGCACTCAATTCAGCGCACTGTCGGCTCTCGCAGTATGTGCCCCTGATCTGGAGATATCGGTGCCGTTAATTTCGGCACCGATATCTCCCCACTGTCAGAAGGGCGTTTCTGACAGTCTAGCATCATCACTGGGTGGTAAGGAACGCTCCCTCTAACAGTACAAGGCTGTGTTAGGGTACTGTCAGGAGGGGCGTTCCTCACAGCCCAGCAATGATGCTGAGCTATGAGGAGCATCCTTCTGACAGTGGGGAGATATTGGTGCTGAAAATAATATATCTCCAGCCCCACAGTGGCCCCCACCCAGTATTATATGCTCCACAGTGGCCCCCACCCAGTATTATATGCTCCACAGTGGCCCCCATCCAGTATTATATGCTCCACAGTGGCCCCCACCCAGTATTATATGCTCCACAGTGGCCCCCACCCAGTATTATATGCTCCACAGTGGCCCCCACCCAGTATTATATGCTCCCAACAGTCCCCTTCAGCTCCGGTGCTATTATACTCTGGAGTCTCCTCAGACTCCAGAGTATAATAATCGGAGGCCCAGGAAAGGTGAATAAAAATAACAAACACTGATACTCACCTTGCCTCACTTTTCCGGGGCATCCTGGCTCGGTCCGGCCGTCTTCAGACGTTCCTGCTGAGGCCTGTGATTGGTCCTCAGTGGTCACATGACGTCATTACGCCACCGCGCCCCATGTGACCACTGGGGCCTAATAACAGGCCTCAGTCGCATGACCGAACGGCCACGGAAAGGATGCAGAGCCCAGGAGAGGTGAGTATAACTATTATTTTAAGTCACCTCCGTTGGACTGACATCTACTGGAAAAGGGCCTGGCGACATGCCCAGGCCCCTTTTCATTTACAATATGTATAGCGGTCGAGGATCCATGCTTTCCCTGACCGCTATCATAGTGGTCCAGAGCCCCGGCCATCTCCAGCTGGCCGCAGGCCCTGTACCCTGCCGCAGGGGGTGCTTGGGCCCACTGGGGGATTCACCGGTTTACCGGAGGGCCAGTCCGAGCCTGCCTGTAAGGGATACTTATACTTAGCCACAGTATAAATATTGCCTAACACATATGATATAAATCATAATCATATCATTTCATATTATAAAGCCATAATAGTATTAGAAGTTTATATATGGTATTTAAAACCTACCTAGTATTTTAACACAAAATCTGTTTACAAGTAATCGACACACATGTAATCATCAAATTATGTATAAACCATACATGAGACTAAAGAAATAGGCTTTAAATACCATATGTAAACTTATAATAATATTATGGATATATACAGTGATTTGCAAAAGTATTCATACCCGTAGAACTTTTTCATATTTTGCCACCTTACAGCCACAAATTTAAATGTATTTTATTGAGATTTTAAGGAACGAAAAGGATACATGGTCTTCAAAATTTTAATCAAATAAAAATCTGAAAAGTGTGACGTGCAAAAGTATTCAGCCCCCCTATATCAATACTTTGTAGAGTCACCTCTCGCTACAATTTCAGCTGCAAGTCTTTTGGGAAATGTCTCTACCAGCTTTGCACATCTAGAGACTGAGATTTTTGGAGAGTGTCTGTGAACAGCAATTTTCATGTCTTTCCACAGATGCTCAATGGGATTTAGGTCTGGACTTTGCCTTGGTCCAGTGGTGTAACTAGGAATGGCTGGGCCCCAAGGCAAACATTTGACATTCCTCCCCCACCATAGTGGCCCCTACAAACACTACTATTCCCAATAGTGGCCCCTGCATACACTACTATGCCCCATAGTGACCCTGCACACACTATTATGCCCCATTGTGGACCACCCATGAACAATTATTATACTCTGGGGTCTTTTCAGACCCCAGAGTATAATGATCGGACACCTAGGGGAGGATATAAACATAAAAACAATGTTACTTACCTCTCCCGGGCTCCGGTGCACTCCGAACTACTTTCAGCTCTCTTCAATGTTGGATCAGACGTCTCGTGAGCCAGGCCGGTGTCGTAACGCATAATGATGCCAGCCTGGCCCACATGACATCAGAGACGTCACCAAAGAGGGCCGAAGACCGCAGGAGTGCATGAGAGGTAAGTAACATTGTTTTTTATGTTCCCTCACCTCCCCTGGGCCTCTGATCATTATATGCCAGGGTCTGAAAAGACCCCAGTTTATAATGATAGCAGTGTTTATGGGGTTGGCGGGCCCATGGTGTTACTTACCAATCCCCGCTCCTGCTCACAGCCGCCTCCCCGGTATTTACACCACTGACTGGGCCATTCTAGCACATGAGTATTCTTTGATCTAAAACATTCCACTGTAGCTCTGGCTGTATGTTTAGGGTCATTGTCTTGCTGGAAGGTGAATCTCCTTCCCAGTCTCAAGTCTTTTGCAGTCTCCAAAAGGTTTTCTTGCAGGATTGCCCTGTATTTAGCTCTATCCATCTTCCCATCAACTCTGACCAGCTTCCCTGTCCTTGCTGAAGAAAAGCCTCCCCACAGCATGATGCTGCCACCACCATATTTCACAGTGGGGATGGTTTGTTCAGGGTGATGAGCAGTGTTACTTTTCCAGCACACATAGTGCTTTGCATTTAAGCCAAAAAATTCAACTTTGGACTCATCTGACCAGAGCACCTTCTTCGACATGTTTGTTGTGTCCCCCATATGGCTTGTGGCAAACTGCAAATGGCAGTGTCTTTCTTTCAACAATGGCTTTCTTCTTGCCACTCTTCAATAAAGGCCAGTTTTGTGGAGTACACGACTTATAGCTGTCCTATGGACAGATTCTCCCACCTGAGCTGTGGATTTCTGCAGCTCCTCCAGAGTGACCACGGGCCTCTTGGTTGCTTTTCTGAACAGTGCTCTCATTGCTCAATCTGTTAGTTTAGGTGCACGGCCATGTCTTGGTAGGGTTGCAGTTGTAGAATTCTTTTTCCATTTTTGGATGATGGATTGAACAGTGCTCCTTGGGATGCTCAAAGCTTGGGATATGTTTTAACCTAACCTGCATTAAACTTCTACACAACTTTGTCTGACCTGTTTGGTGAGTTCCTTGGTCTTTATGGTGCTGTTTGTTCACTAGTATTCTCTAACAAACCACTGAGGCCTTCACGGAACAGGTGTATTTATACTGAGACTAAATTACACACACCTGGATTCTATTAATTAAGTGACTTCTGAAGGTAATTGCACTTTATTTTATTTAGGGGCATCAGAGTACAGGGGGCTGAATATTTTTGCATGTCACACTTTTCAGATTTTTATTTGATTAAAATTTTGAAAATCATCTATCATTTCCATTCCACTTTACAATTATGTGCTAATTTGTGTTGGTTTATCACTTAAAATCTCAATAAAATACATTTAAGTTTGTGGTTGTGTGGAGGATGACTCAGCTATTGTATCCTCCATTTTAGATTTCAGGGCCATGTGGACCATGCCTGTAGCCATGTTACATTCCTCTTTGTCCTGAGAGCTCATCCCCCCTACCACATGGCTTAAGGGGATGAGCCTCTCTTTTGTTTCTTATCCAATAGCCATGTGCCAGAACTATTTTACAACTTTGCCACCAATCATGTTATGCTAATTACAGTAACCCAACCTGTTCTTTGTCTACACTATATATATATATATATATATATATATATATATATATATATATATATATATATATTTTTTCCTTCCCTCCATTAAAGGAGAACCCACTATATACACAATAGCTGTGCATATGTGTCTGTCTCTCTGAGTTAACTCATACATCAACTTTATGAATTTGGACTTCAATACGGCGATACTTAGAGCGGATTGCGCTCACAGAAATTGCCATCCCCGGGTGGGCCAGAGGTAAATTGCTACACATCCGGACAAAACAGAAGGAAAGGACAACAAGGCAAGGAGACATTGGAAACTGGTTGAAAAGCAGCTGCAAGGTAAGAAGCTTTATTCTTACAATTTCCATTTTCCACTTCTCCTTGTCTTATATGCCCTCTCTGGTCTTTTTAAGAACCCTGTTTATGAAGTATCCGTATTTGAAGAATAACTAATGTAGAAATTTTCTGCTGTGTTTTTGGTATACACCCCATTTGGTTTGTTTATGTGTTGTACCCTGTGGAAAGTTAAGGAAAGATTAGCCAGGAAAGATTAGCCCATTGCCCTTTCTCCTCAAGTTAAGGTAGAGGAGAAAGTAGTAGCCTTGGGTTACTGTATGAGTTTCTTATACGTAGTTAACACTTTTTTTAGTGCCGAGAGAAATCCTTTGAGGTTTTGAGGCAAGATGTTGCCTTAATTAAGTGCTGGGCACCCGAGAGATATCTCTTTTGTAGGTTTGCGCATAAGAAGGTGTCGTTAGGCGCTGGGCGCCCGAGAGGTACCGGTACCGTTGTTTGTACCCTTTGAGGTTCGACACAGAAGATTAGGCAAATCATGGGGAATTTTCCTGGGAGGTGTGAGGCTGATCCTAAGAATAGAGGAATTCCAGCTATAGAGATTGTGAGGGCAAGAGAGGGTGCTAATGCAGTGAAGGGGTGCCAGAAAATGTTCAAAAAGGCTGGTATGCCAAAGACAGGATGTTTAGATGTTGAAATGTGGCAGAAACTTTCAAAAGAACAGCGCGGATGGTTGAAAGATAATAAGCTAGTTGAACAATGCAAAATATGGATGAAAGTAGCAGAGGAAGTGAAGAAAAAAAAAAAAAAGGATAGAGAGACAACTATTGGAGATAAGGTGTTATATGAGTGTTTTACAGAAAAGACTCCAAGCCCATGTGAGGGGGAGGTGCTAAACCCCTCAAAAGAGGAGAACACACAAAAAGCAGATGATCTGAGAGTTTCCTCCCCTCTGTGTGTGCCCCCACTCCTCAGTCCACATAACCCATTTATTCAAACATCACCATACTATGCAGCCCCAATGATGGTATATGGGAGGCCACCTCCGTATGATCCAGCTGGTTGGATATGTGGGGTATGTGGACAACAAAACCCCTCCTGGGGAGAAAACTGCTCAAACTGTGGAGCCCCTAAACCCAAACCTAACTATGGCAATTCAGAAAAACCAAAAAAGGCTAATTTGTATCCTATGATAAAGGACCCTAAGGGTGAGGGAACTATCCCCAAAATCACTATCCCTAGGTTAGACTTAAATTCTATTGAAGAGAGACCCATGCCCATACTACAAAAGGAGGTTGATTTCCATGGTGGGGGAGAGGAAGATGACTCAGGGGAGGAGGGGCAGGAAGGGATAGTCTTAGAGGAAAGGCGGGAAACTAAATAAAGAGGGCAGACAAAGAATTTAAGTAAAGTGATACTGCTGGAGGCCACACCCGCAGAGAGTGAGGGGACAAAAACTTTAGAGAAGGTGGTGCAACGCCTAGCTGATGTGATACAGTCCTCATCCACCCCTAGACAAAACCCAGGAGGAGTGGCTCCTAACTTAGTGTACAGACCCTGGAGCCCATCTGATCAGTTGGCAATATTGAAACAATTGCTCGACCCAGAAGAGAAGCCCATGGCTTTTGGGAAAAATGTTGAAAAGTGGAGTAAGTGAGTGAGATTGAGAAAAGTGGAGTGACTCTCAGAAAACAAAGTGTTTCAGCAAGTTAGTAACTGAAGGTTTCAGAGGAAGTTGAGCTTGGTGCAATAAAGTGTGTTTGGATATTGTTTAAAGATTCCTCAGACTGGTGAGGTAGCAACTGTTGCTTTTGTAGTCCATCCCCCTTAAACAATAGAAGGCCTAATCTAGAGTACTGTGTACATGTTTGTAGAAGAAAATCCATTGTTTCAGTGAGTTAGGAGTAACATATCTGTTTTGTAATGTCTTTTTGTTTATAATGCACATTTGAAGGAATTTATGTGTGTGACGGAATGAATGCTATGATTTGCAAGAGTGTATGATAGAGTCATGTATATGGTCTAGAAATCCTGTATCTGCTTAGGATTTGAGTAGATGTCTGACTAGTTGAACAGATGTTGTTTGGTAAGATGGATTGGGAGACCGTGGCCACGATATAAATTGACTTTGAAATCATATTATAAGCTCTCCCATTTCTTCTGCCTGCTTCACTGATTGAGGATATTTTGTGTATTTATTAAAGTCATTCAATTGTTTGTAATTGTGGAGTGTGTAGGAGCTCAAGACTAGTTTTACTTGTTCTGGATAGTCTGAATGAGCTGACAAAGATGGAAGGAGTATAATGTTGTACCGTGTTAGCCATTGAAAGTAGTGGAAGAGTGAAGAAATCAGGCGATACCTTTTAGAGGCTAACTGAGTATATTTATAAGTAAGCTTTCAGGAGTGCTCGCTCCCTTCATCAGACATGGTGTGATACAAGAACTGAAAATTAACAGATTTTTATACACATGGGTTTCAAAGCATTTTAGAGTCCTTAAAAAAAAATTGCAATCTAAGTAGAGAAGTTATTTACAACAGGTCAAAAAAACAGTCTGGAAACTTTTGGTGCGTGACGGAGGGATCAGTAATTCTTGCTGTTATCTGTTTGCTATCAGGAGGTGATTTGTGACCCTCACAGGTCACACATAGTGTGATTTGAAGCTGGCATGAATATTGAGTTCAGTTCATGGTTCAAACATAGTGTGACATGAAGCTGGCATGAATATTAAGTCCAAATTGCAGAGTTTGAAATTTTTGCATAAATTTATACTCCATTTCTTTTCTTTTCTCTTGTGTCTTAAAATGTCCCATTAAAACCACAACCCGCAAATCTTCAATAGAGTGGTTTTCTCCGGAGAAATGTGCGGCCACTGGGAGATCGGTTCTGCTGTTATTAATGGTGGATCTGTGTGAGTTCATTCGTTGACTGAGTCTCTGCCCTGTTTCCCCCACATAGAGGCCTGTGGTGGGACATTGCACACACATTATGAGGTACACCACATTGGAAGACCTGCAGGAAAATGTCCCCCTAATTCTGTGCACCTGTTGTGACTGTGGGATAGGTACACTGTCAGCGGTGTGGATGTGCTTGCAGGTCATGCACCTTTTATGTAGGCAAGGTGAGGTGCCATTTTCAGTTGGGGCCTTCAGGGCACTCCGGACGATAATGCGCCTCAGGTTTGGTGGTTGTCGAAAGGAGAGGAGAGGGGGGACTGGAAATATGTCCTTGAGTCTGTTGTCCCTATGTAGTACAGGTTGGAGCTCCTTGGCAATCCTTCGTAGGATCTCCAGCTGTGGGTTGTAGGTGACAACTAGGGGCACTCGGGCTTCTTTCTGGGTCTCTCTATATGTGAGCAGACTGTCTCTGTTAATGGCTGCTGCTTTGTTTAATTGGTTGTCTGTCACTTTTGGTTTGTATCCCAATCTGAGAAATTTCATCCTCAGATCCAGGAGGTGCTTGTCCAGGTCTGTTTTGTCGGAGCAAATACGATTGTATCGTATAGCCTGGCTGTAGATTATAGATTGTCTTGTGTGCTTGGGGTGGAAGCTGTCGTTTCTCAGGTAGGCCGTTCTGTCTGTGGGTTTGTGGTATATTGATGTGAGTAGCCGGTGGTCTTTAATGTATATTGTGGTATCCAGAAAGTGAATTTCACTCCCTGAATAGCTAAGTTTAAGGTTGATGGTCGGGTGAAAGTCATTGAAGTCATTATGGAATTGAAGTAGGGCCTCCTCACCTGCAGTCCAGATGACAAGGATATCATCGATATAACGAAGGTAAATCATAGGTTTGGTGGTGCATGTTGATAAATATGTTCCTTCCATTTCTGCCATAAAGAGATTTGCATATTGGGGTGCACATCTGGTCCCCATTGAAGTTCCCATTCGCTGTAGATATAGATCCTCTCCAAAGGTAAAATGGTTGTGGCTAAGGATGAATTGTATGAGCTGCGTTACTGGTTCTGTTGGGAGGTTTTGTTTTGCCAGGTGTACCCGACATGCTGCAACTCCATCCTTGTGGGGAATGTTAGTATACAGGGATTCCACATCCATGGTGGCCAAAATGGTACCCTCAGGTAGAGGGCCCAGGGCATTCAGTTTAAGAAGGTCAGTGGTGTCCTGGATATAGCTTGGAGTATCCCTGACAAGGGGTTTTAGGAGATTTTCCACCCAACCTGAGATGTTTTCTGTCAGTGTCCCAATGCCAGAAATGATAGGCCTCCCAGGGTTGCCATCTTTGTGTATCTTTGGGACCATATAGAAGCAGCCCGGCCTGGGATCTTGGGGGATAAGTCCTTTTACCTGATTCTGGATGTGGACTGGAAACTCCTTGATCATACTCTTTAGTTCTTTCATATAGGCCTCTGTGGGATCACTTCCAAGTTTGGAGTAATGGATGGGATTTGACAGTTGCCTGTTTGCTTCCTGGATATAGTCTGAGGTGTTCATTATGACTATTGCGCCCCCTTTGTCAGCTGGTTTTATTATTATATCCTGATTTTCTTTCAGTGATGTAATAGCCTTCTGTTCCTGCAGGGTTAGGTTATGCACCTGTTTCTTTTGTTTCTCTAGGATTTCTGATTTTACTTTGCTTCTGAAACAGTCAATATATTTATCCAGTGCTGCATTAGCTCCAGGGCGTGGGGTCCAGGTAGATTTTTTGGTAGGATTCCTTATGGGCTGTTCCATCTCAGAGTCGCTGCTGTATGGAGGGTCTTTGTCATAAAAATATTCCCTTAATCTCATTTTTCTGAAAAACTCCTCCATATCATTGCAGAGTTGGATATGGTCAGTGTGTGCCGAGGGGCAGAAGGAGAGACCTTTGGAGAGAACTGACATTTCGTGTTTGTTTGGCTCATAAGAGGAAAGATTCACAACACAGCTCTGCTGAGCTGGGCTAGTACTTGCGGTTGTAGTAATGAGGCCTTTTTGTCTCAGTCTGTGGAGCTTTTTCTTTTTGTTGTTAATAAGCATATCCTGAAGTTTCCAGTAGTATGTGTGGAGTCTGGCCTTCATTTCCTCTGTGTCATTAGCCAATGATGATTTCAGGGCCTGTATCTCATCCTGTGTTCTTTTTTTGTTGTTATAGGAAATTTTTATCATATTGTTCTGCAGCCTTTCAGATGTCCGAATACATAGTTGTTCTGCATATCGGCTGTTGTAGGTGTTCCAGGTTGGGTTACGTAAATTGAAGCCTTTTGGGATGAGTCTCTCCTTTTTGCATTTTGTTAAGAAGAAGATGGAGAGATCAAATCCAACTATGTGTATGCTAATGAGGTGGGGGTTGAACTTATTAGACACAGGAAAGGAATGTCATTGTCTTTGAAGATGTCTGAATGTTTATTGCCTATAGCATGTGCTTAAATGTTGGAATGTGTTGAATCCAGACATTTTGCCTGGAACTGTAAAGTTCCAAGATGAGAGACCCAAAGACAGACAGGAAGATTCTGACAATAACCATCAATAGGAAATAGGTACTCCAGTAAGCGTGCATTTAATATCAGTACCTGATAAACTGAGGCCAGCCCCTATGATCTCCCTGCAATTACCTAAGGGGAGAACTTGTGAATTGTTAATGCAACCTCTCTATGACTGCATTACTAAACCAGAACAGGCAGTGGAGAACTTCCACTCCATTAAGTTGGCACTTATTTACACAAGTTTTAGGACTTCCTAATTATGACGAGACTGTTTCTCTTTACTGTACAGAAATGTCGGGACACGCAACAGCAGTGCTTACTCAGACTCATGGACACCACCAAAGAGCAGTAGCTTACTATTCTGCTAGATTAGACCCAGTGTCCAGAGGAGCATCTTCTTGTGATAGGACAGTAGCTGCAGTCCATTTGTCCCTGGAGAAAGGTGCAGAAATCATATTGGATTTCCCTATCACAGTACTTACTCCTCATGATGTACATGACATATTGGCCCAGCCTAAGCACATTTCAATGGCTAGGCAACTCAGATTATAGTGTGCCTTACTTATGCCTCCTAACGTCACCCTTGCACGCTGCACGACACTCCATCCCTATACCCTGTTAGCAATAGATTCAAGGGGGGAAAAGGAAGGACAACAGTGAAACAACCTGTACACACATGTATTTTCTGATGAACTGTATATAACTGATGCAGCAAGAAACTGTAGGATTTGGTCATGTAAATGATGAATCTATTGCTAACTCTTATTTTGAGTTCTTTTGTAGATGGCTCTCGATTTGGGAAGGATGGCAAATTCTATACCAGATATGCCAGTGAACATGAGGTAAACAAGCAGAACCATTACCCCCACAGGTCTCAGCTCAAGAAACTGAACTGAAAGCACTCACTGAAACTGTGTAAAATAGCTGAGGGTAAGCCCGCTATGCCTTTGATATAGAATAAGACTATGGTCTGATGTGGAGAGTAAGAGCTTACCTTAGTTCTAATGGTATGCTTATAAAGGATTTCCAGGCTATTCAGGAGCTGATGGAGATCATGCTGCCACCAAGGCTGATATAAAAGAGAGTAGAGATAATGCAAAGGCGGATGCTGCCACCAAACTAGCTGCAGAAAAGCCTAGGGAACATGCCTCAGCACTGGTGGTCACCATACCAGAGCAAGCTTCTCAGCTCTCATTTCAGGTTCTAAAAACATTGCAGGACCAAGCCGATCCAGAAGAAAAGAAGACTTGGGAGCAGCAAATTGCAAAAGAAGATGAACAAGGCCTGATGGTCAGTGGTAAGAGAGTATGTTTACCTAGAGCATTGTTCCCAATGATGGCGCAAGCAGCTCATTCTCAAGTGCACCACTCAAAAACAGCCATGTGTGACCTGGTGAGCAATGATGGGTAGCTCCAGGTTTTAGCACAACTGCAGCCAGATACGTGCTAGGCATAATGTGGGCCAAAAAGTAAAGGTTCCTCAGAAACACACCCCAAAGCCCTTGTACCCGTTTCAGAGATTGCAGGTTGACTATATACAGTTACCAAAGGTGGGAAGGTATGAGTACGTGCTTGTGTGTGTTGATCTCTTTTCAGGATGGCCTGAGGCATTTCCGGTACAGAAAGCCACCGCAAAAGCAACTGTAGATAAACTACTTAAAGAAGTCGTGTGCAGATATGGGATCCTCGAGACCATCGAAAGTGATAATGGCACTCGCTTCCCTGGACAGTTCTCTTCTAGATCCAAACCATGTATTGGGAACACATTCCTTAAAGCCAGGAGACTGGGTGGTGGTAAAGAGACACGTGAGAGCCTTGATCCACGGTTTGATGGTCCTTCTGACAACATCCTCTTCAGTCAAGTTAAAAGAAAAGTCGACGTGGATCCACGCTAGTCACTGTAAAAAGGTGACCTGCCCGGAAGAGGACTGAAAGGATGTGGTACCTACTTTTCATCCTAGCACTGACTGGCAATATAACCAGTGAGCTTGATACATGATGTTCTAAAAGAAGAATGGGACAACAAACTGATTAAACACCATCAGGTGTTGATTGATAACATGGATGAACAGGAAAAACATAGGGACTGTTGGATTTGTACTCACAGCCCTGTTTCAGCAAAGACCATGCCTTATCTAGCCCTCCCTCTTGATCCAGATGAGGTCTTTAATGACTCCTGTTTTCATAATGTTTCTTGGAGTTCAGTCACTTATAAGGGAATGAACATCACTAATAATCACGCTGTTCCAATTCCCATAGCAGGTTGGGTGACCCTCCCATGGTTACAGCTAAACCTGACAGGGAGACCAAGCAAGTGGTATGATTGGAACCTGGTAAAGGGAACATTTCAACATAAATCCAAAGTCCCATTTCATGCTGGTACCATTCCCACAGAAGAGCTTAATATTAGCCTTAGTCTGCCAAGCACCTCTAGTGTAAGGTCAGGTAAAGTGGAGTTCATTTTTAAGAAAAAGATTCATGCCCCCTTACAAGATAGTGACAGATGGTTCATAGAGGGAATAAAGGGTTGTCCAGAGCACAATTCCTCAATAGAACGGGGACTAGTTAAGGATAGTCAGGGGTGTCTGATACAGAGCACCGGACCCCAAAGAGACATAAAGACGGGGGATAAGTGGTGTGCAAAATCCCCCATGCAGCGATTCTTTAGCTACCTCTCTTGCCTAGTTCAGCTTCAGAGAGCATGCACATTGCCCAAGGATGTATATCCAGTATGTGGTCATCAGGCATACAAGTGGCTACTCCCAGAGGGAGATGGGACTTGTACTCTAGCTAGACTGACACCAGCCACCTTCATAATTACCCATGAACATGTGAAACCTGAGATGATACCCGTCATACTTTGTACAAGTGTGCAGCAGACAATCACCCTAGGAAAGATGGGCGACCCCATGTGGTTTCAATGGGCATAAGCAACAGAATCATCAGCACGATACTCTTGGATCCCATGGTTATGCAAACTTGGGACAAGTTAGTAGAATCCACCGATTATCTAGATGAGCATTCTAGGCCTGTTGAATGCCACTAATATGATACAAGGACAGCTCATAATAGTCAGTAATCAACACACCATAGTCCTTGACTATCTCACAGCAGCACAGGGGTAATGTGTCAGATTATCTGACCTTCCTGTTGCCACTATATCAACTCTGAAGGGAATCTTCAAGTGTGGGCAGGGATTGATAAGGTCAGAGAACTTAGAGAGAAATGGATCAAAGAACATCAGAAGACACATGACAGTTGGTGGTCAGATACCTTTTTATTCTTAAATCCTGCCAATTGGTTTAAGAGATTAGGTGGATGATTTATGGGAATATTGCAGGGAATATTTCAAATATTATTGCTGTGTTTTTGCATCTATTTGACTATAAAGTTTATATTCTGGCTTGTAAAGAAACTTGCTAGAAAGAGGTGCAAACTCAAGATAGTGGGTTTGCAGGTTATAAGGCTGGTTGGACACACTGATAAACATGACGGTGAAGGCATCCCTCTGAGTGTATTAGACCGATAGGTATGTAAATGGTATAACATATCCATGGGGAATGAGGTGAATTCTACATAAAAGTCCTCAGGATCTGATTAGCAGATCCTAATGTACCCTGGGTATGGTTTATATCATTTACAAAAGGAGGGAAATGTGGAGGATGACTCAGCTATTGTATCCTCCATTTTAGATTTCAGGGCCATGTGGACCATGCCTGTAGCCATGTTACATTCCTCTTTGTCCTGAGAGCTCATCCCCCCCTACCACATGGCTTAAGGGGATGAGCCTCTCTTTTGTTTCTTATCCAATAGCCATGTGCCAGAACTATTTTACAACTTTGCCACCAATCATGTTATGCTAATTACAGTAACCCAACCTGTTCTTTGTCTACACTATATATCTATATATATATATAATATATATACCTTTTTCCCTCCATTAAAGGAGAACCCACTATATACACAATAGCTGTGCATATGTGTCTGTCTCTCTGAGTTAACTCATACATCAACTTTATGAATTTGGACTTCAATACGGCGATACTTAGAGCGGATTGCGCTCACAGTTGTAAGGTGACAAAATGTGAAAAAGTTCAATGTAAGTCATTGTAAGGTATTGTTTAGTGGATATGATATTACCTACCACATTAGGTACAGGGGTCTGACACTCGTTTTTCCTGAACTGTTTAATTTGTCCTAATGATTTGTAGATGTAACTTTATCATGTTCATAAAATATATTCCTTTTTTTAGATATGTGTCTGTGGTAATAGTTCGGCTCTCTTGTAATGCATTTTTCGGTTTCTATATCCTGATCAATATGTATACTAAGAACCTCGCGTTCATTTTTGTAGATTTTGCTGAGAAGCTTTAGATCAATGTATAATATTGGGAAGTGCAATCCATTCAGTCTTTTTTTTTTTTTTTTCTCCGCTCTGAAATGAGAAATGTGGTAGTGGATACTCATGTTAAGTGGTGTTAAGGTACTGTGTGGTTGAAGTTTGTGACCATTTTGTACAGAGCCTCCATTTTGTATTCAGCAAACAATATTTTTATATACTGTGTACTGTTTATACTTTGAGTAATCAAAATGTATTGTCCCTGTCCAGAAATTCTGTGATTTCTTCTGTGGAATATGTCCTCACAAATGTTGATAAGCTTTGTCAGAGATTGGCTACACTTTGGCCATCCACTCTTTTGTAATTAGAACTTCTTGAGTTTGCTTTTAATAAAGCATAAGAGTGTCTTAATACAGAATCTCATAGATTTGTGTTCTTTTTAGCATTCTCTCCAGTATACCGTATAAACTAATTTGGACCCACAGATGAGCTAAGAGACTGCTTGAGTCTCAGCTAAAGAGTATGAAAATATGCCCAAACAGATCTTGGTCTTTTGAGCCGGAAACTATATAGAAGTTCTTTGTACCCAACTGGAGACCTCTGCCTGGGATGGACAGAGTTAAAAAAGCGCACCAGGTAAGAATCATTATTTCTTAACAAAAGCCTTCTCCATCTCTGGTTGGTAGGTTAGACGGGTGGTAGGAGATTTAACGCTAACTTACGTTTATGTTCATCTCTGCCTTATTACTGTTTCTGATGTACATAGTGTTACTCTGTTGGAAGATAGTGTCAGGTGCTGGAAATACTTCAGTCCAAGTGTATTCTTGCGAGCATACAAAGAATACTAAAGTTTTTTTTGTGAGCGTAAAAACTGGAAAAACTGCACTATAAGTTTACTTTTGCAAAAGCAATAGGGAATGTGTATTTTTGAAAGCATAGAGATGCTGGGAATACTTATTTGACTTTTTGCAAGTGTCCAAGGAACCTGGAAAGTCACTGTTACAAGAAGGAACAAAAAGAACATCAAGAGTACAAATGGGAAACCTATGTATACAGGCCTGGAAATAGTCAAAAACAGAGCAGGAGGACACAAAGGATGGTTATCAGACAAAGGTTTGACAGACAAAGCAATGTGTTAGTTGAAAGTTTGAGGAAGTGCACAAGGGTGGATTTAAGTTATGTGAAAATACATGAAGGATTTGTTATCAGTGTTTCAACTATGGTATGAAAGAGGAAGGTGGTAGCATTAGCACCTTAGTGCTATCTATAATCTCAATACCCCACCATATCCAGGCTGGACCTGCCTTAGATGTAGACAGCAAAATCCACCATCTATTGCATATTGGGTTCTTTTGTCAGGAACCATGCCCCAATAAAACAAGGCTGTTCCCTATTGTAAGAAAAACTCTACAGGGAGACTGAGATGAAAAATGTTCCCCTGTCCCAAATCTGAACAATGTGTACATTGTAGTAATCAGAAGGAGACCTAGTTCAGACTCTTATGTAACAATGCTCACAAAAAGAAGAGAAACGCCGAGCGGCACATCGTGTGATAGTCTCATGCAAGGGAAAAATTTTACTAACGGCCCAAAAGACGGATTCTCACCTTAGTGTTGTGAGATAGATAGTGGAAGCGCTTCGGTAGATGTTGATATACTGTCTTTGTATGTTCAAGAGTGAAGAAATCAGGTGATACCTTTTAGAGGTTAACTGAGTATATTTGATAAGTAAGCTTTCAAGAGTCTAGCTCTCTTCTTCAGACATGGTGTTCTACAAGAACTGAAAATTCACAGATTTTTTTATACACATGGTCTTCAAAGGATTTTAGAGTCCTTAAAAACAAAAAAAACAAAATGCAATCTAAGTAGAGAAGTTATTTACAACCGGTCAAAAAACAATCTGGAAAGTTGTGGTGTGTGACAGAGGGATCTGTTATGTTTGCTATCAGGAGGTGATTTGTGACCCTCACAGTTCATACATAGTGTGACCTGAAGCTGACATGAATATTAAGTCCAAATTGCAGAGTTTGAAATTTTTGCATAAACTTGTACTCCCATTGTTTCCTCTCCTCCTGCGTCTTAAACTGTCCCATTAAAACCACAACCCGCAAATCTTCAATAGAGTGGTTTTCTCCAGAGAAATGTGCAGCCACTGGGAGATCGGTCCTGCTGTTATTAATGTTGAATCTGTGTGAGTTCCTCCGCTGACTAAGTCTCTGCCCTGTTTCCCTCACATAGAGGCCTGGGGTGGGACATTGCACACAGAATAGTAGTTAGAATGAATCATAAAAATAGATAGATAAATAAATCTAAGTACATGCCCAAAAGGTATAAAGTGATAGAATATAAATATATAAAAATGTGTGTTTAAAAAAAAAAAAAAAAAAAAAAATAAAAAATTCCTGTTTTATAGTCTTAATTTAATATAGGCTGAACAAAACCTATATCTATATAACTTATCGTGCCAGTGTTTTTCACACCTTTAGACTTGTGTTGGTATGTGTGTAGTACCGCTTGGTAAGTGTGACATACTTTTGGCATCAAAATAAGCATAATAAAAGTAATAATAATGACCTAATAACCATAGTGATAGTCATAAGCAAATATTTATAATGATAATGATAAAAATGTATTGTAGGGAACTGCCATTTCTACTAGTATATAATGTATCTGGCTTCTTTGCCCCTGCAGTTTGGCTTCAGAGACCCCAGGCATTTAGTGCAAGTTTTGTTTTGTAAATACAGTGAGTCAGACACATGTGACTGAGCTGCTGAGACAGACATGTTATGTCTGGGGGAGTCTAAGAGCCACTTGTTCCTCTTTACTTCACAGTATATAGTTAGGTATGTGTTACCCCCTATATACTCACAGGACCTAGCTAGTAACCGTAGTTAGGGATCCATATATATATACAGTTCAGGGCAGTGATAGGTTAGGCTTCCGAAGGCCAACTAGTTAGTTAGAGGCCCGGTGGCACTAGTAGTTTAGCTGGCAGGTTAAGGACTCAGTGTTAGGGTAGTCAGGCCTGCATCTACTGCCGTCACCGTCGCCCTGTTTGCTGCCTGTGAAGAATCTCACCATCATCATCATCTCCTGATCGGCTGTCTGTCATCTCCTGGAAGAATCCGAGGATCCACAGTCATCCACAGGGGCCCCTGCATCTCTTCTGTTGCCTGGAGGTATTGTGCACTGGACTCTTGCTATATATCTATATATATATACCCGGGTATATAACCTAAGACGGTTGAGGACTTGCTGGTTGTTGTAGTATTGCTGTGTTCTGAGTATATTGTATGTATGTATTATTACCCTGTTGATTCTTATAAAGCTACTGTTATAACCTTATGTGGTATCTGTATGTATTCTTCAGACTGTGAGATTAGTACAGTGATCCTTGTTAAGGCTACTAACTGTACTTCATGGGTAAGTCCCAGGACGAGATCCTCCCTGTAATACAGAGGCTCTATCCTGGGTGGAGGCACTGATATATTTCATATATGTTCCCACTCTTCCCTTCAGCGAAGGCTTCAGGTCCCATTATACACACAGGTCAGCGCCAGAGTCTGTTGCGGGAGGGATAATACTCATACCCCCCCCCAAATAGGGCTACAGTATAATACAGTGATAATCACACATGATGTTAAAAAGGTTTCAGTTAGATTTCAAAACTAAACTGCTTTCTATATATCTATGAATTATTTCAGTGAACAGTATTAAAACTTGGTGACATCTTCAAGTGTCTCATTAAGCCCAGAAGGGCTTAATGTGTCCATTTTATAGATCCAATACATTTCTTTTTTTTTTTTATTTAAAATGCTGATCCGATTGGGTGTGTTATCTGGAACATGATCTACAGAAGTTACTGTAAAACCCTCAAAAGTGCAATTGTGGTAGCATGAGCTGTATCTAGAGACACTATGCTTCATATATCCATTCATTACATTGGAACGATGCTTATTAAGGCGTTCTCTTAGAGCTATAGTTGTTCTCCCAATATATTGGAGTCTACAAGGACATTCTAGTAGATAAATTACATGGGAAGTGGAACAGTTCAGAAAAAATTTTATTGCAAACATTTCTCCTGTGGAGTTACTCCTGAAAGTGTTTATACGGTGATTGATGGACAGACAGCATTTACATTTTCAATGATTGCATTTAAAACTGCCTTTGGAGTCTATAGTTGGAAGTATTGTTTGTGTTTTTTTTTTTTTTTTTTTTTTTTTGTCAAATCTTTAATGTATAAGTGGCAAACATTAGAAATAAAACAGCTTATTAATCGAAGCATAGGTATGACACGACACCGAACCAATTGTGGCCCTGTGAGTTAAAGCAACACATACGTAAGTTTTAATTAAAAGGGGGGGGGGGGGGTAGTAAAGGAAGTGTGGGTGAGGGGTAGGGGCGATGAGGGGGAGGGTGGAAAGAGGGACAGGTGGGACAGGTGGGACAATCAATGTCAGTAACTCAAAGTAAAGCAGCAAGCAATTAGCCATAAACAGTACAGTAACCAGTACAGTGAACAGTCTTATTCATCTCATAGTCCGAAGTTGCCGGGATAACAGCACAATGCAGACAGGAGACAGGAGCAATCGCAATCCCAAGGCCGAGGGCAGGAGGAAACATATAAGCATAAAATAGATTTAACAGAAGTGTAAGATATTTCGACAAAGGGTTCTGGAACGAGAGATCACCGAGGGGTATCCAGGACTCGATAAGAAGGAAGAACCTATGCTTGACCGGTAAACCTGAGCCAGGGGGACCATGTCTTGAGAAATTTACTACGGGAGTTGGTGGCTCAACTAGAGAGCGCCTTAAACCTGCAGATTTTATTTACCCGGGCTAGCCACTCCGCGTGAGTTGGTGGCGTAGCTTGCAACCACTTCCGGGGAATCAAAAATTTAGCAACTGCAAGCAGGTGTGTGGTTAAGTCTTGCCTGGAGGGTGTAAAAGCACCATCAGGTAAAGCCAATACAATCTGGGTGGGCGATATCTGAAAGTTAGAGGAGAAAATTGTCTGTATCGTGGATTCAACTGACTTCCAATATAAGGCCAGGGCCAGGCATGTCCACCATAAATGAGAAAGAGAGCCAGTGGACTGGTTGCAGCGCCAGCACCAGTCAGTATCCGACAGGTTGTAAGCATGTAACCACTCTGGTGTTTTATACCACCTACTTAATAACTTGTAATGGTTCTCCTGAATTCTGACAGTTAGAAAAACCATGCGAGTTGGACAGAACTGTCTTAAGCTGGTCATTTGTTAGAGAGATACCAAGCTCTTTCTCCCAAGAGTGTAGGAAAACCAGTCTCGTGAGCTCTCGTTTTACAACATAGGTATGGTAAACATGAGATGCTTTTCTGAGTTTTGGAATGGGGGCCAAAAGCAATTTTTCAAAATCCGTGGACTCCACCCTAATCTGATGTTTTGTCTTAAAGAGTAAATATAGGCCAGTTAAATGTCTAGAGAGGAGTAAGGTGAGTTTTGGAAGTCCCGTGAGATCCCTACACTGTTGATCCGTCAATGGTTGGTCGTGCTGTGCCAAAGATGAGTCTTATTATCTAACATGGCCCAGAGATCCCTCGGGCCAGGCCTCGAGAGGACCTCTGGGGTCAAAGACACCGGCATGGCTCGAAATGGGAAGGGGGCTAAAGCAGTTTGAAATCGTGCCCAAACATGGGCCGGGCCCATCAGCATAGGATGTACCCCTCTGCCACGTCTGGATAGGTGTCCACAAAGCCACAAATCTTGGAGGAAACTTGGGCCAAAGGAGGCTTTCACAAAGAGGGAGACCGCTACATTTCTAGTTGGATTGGCTAGCTCCAGCCAACGGTTTAGATGGATAGCATTGTAGAAAGCCTGGACATCCTTCGTGTCTTCTCCTCACCAAAAGAGAGTGAGCTAGTCTTGGCCTTTTACGTTTCCAAACATATCTACAGAAGAAGGAGCGGACCTCCTTGAAGAAGTTGGCAGCAGTAGAAGGGGACCATATTTATAGTGTAAAAGAGTTTAGGAATAATATACATCTTGAGCAAGTTGATGCGACCCATCCAGGAAAGGAGAGGAATGTCATAGTCCTCTAGTAACTTTTTAATTGACTCGAGGAGGGGGGAGTATTTAGTAAGATACAGATACGATAGCTTGGACGGTACAAGATACTTCAGTGGTCCCATAGTCCATGTAAAGGGGGTGAGGGGTTTCAATCTAGAAACAGACTGTGGTAGAATAATATTTAATATCTCTGATTTCCCAAAATTAACTTTAAAATTGCTAAGGGAGTCAAAATATTCTAATCTACATGTAAGGGCTGGGAGACTCAATTCAGGATTCATAACAAGGAACAAGAGGTCATCTGGATCAACACTGTAGGGGACTGTAGGGTTATAGGTTGGACTTGATTGACTGATGTCTTCATCCAACCTCATCTACTATGTAACTATATCTGCGAACACCTCGAGGTGTTCCGTGCCTATCTGGAGGCCTTGTATCCGCTCGTCCTGTCTAATACTTTGTAGTAATGTTTCAATCACTAGGATGAAAAGGGTTGGGGATAGGGGACATTCACCTTCAGTTTGACAGAAGGCTGGGAGTACGTGGTAAAAATCGCGTCAATAAACCCATGAGGTATACTGAAGTGAGCGTTCTTCGCATGAAACTCCAACAGACCCTATCAAAATACCAAAAACCAGCGGATTCTTACCGGAGGTTGCGAAGTGGATAGCCTGTAAAATCCTATGAGAGTTGTCCCTCCCTTCCCTCCCTGGGACAAAACCAGACTGTTCATGTGTATCAGTTGTGGGAAGACTCACTGAAGTATCTTCGCCAGGAGCTTAGCCCAAATCTTAAGATCAATATTTAAAAGGGAAATAGGTCTGTAGCTGTCACAACTAAGAGGGTCATTCCCTTCTTTTGGAATAAAGGAGATATGAGCCTCTTGGGACTGTTTGGGCCATTGCTGACCTGTTAAGAGAGAGTTATAGGCATCCGTCAGGAAAGGAAGCAGAGTGACTAGAAACTTCCTATAATATGGGAGGGACAAGCCATCAGAGCCCGGGCTGTTCCAGGGAGGGAAACTAAATATGGCCACCCTAATTTCGTCTGATGTAAATGGAGACATCAAATCCAAGGCTGTTTGAGGGTCCACAGATGGTAAAGCTAGGGATTCCAGGAAGTCCTGGATGGCCCTTTGCTTAGAGGCACAGGGTGTAGGTTGATGACTGGACTCAAGGTTATAAAGATCCAAGTAAAAATCTCTTAAGGCCCGTGCTATGTCGGGGGTAGCAGTGACCAGGACGTTATCATGACTAGTCTTAATCTAGTGTATATGGGATCTATCCTTGCCTTTTTTAATGAGTGTGGACATAAGTCTGTCACCCTTGTTACCATGGGCGTAGATCCTATGCTGGTACAACAAGTGTGATTTGGCAGATTTAAGAGTAAGAGAGTGCAATTTCTCTGAGAGCTGTTAGATCGACCAATCCTGCAGCTACCTTGGACAGTTTATGAGCCTGCTCCAAGGAAGAGATCTGAGCCCAGAGATCGTCTATGTCCTTCTCTGTCTTTTTCTTAAACCGGGAGCCTAACGAGATGAAGATCCCGTGCATATAGGACTTGTGGGCCTCCCAAACCACTGGGGGAGGCGGAGAGGAGTCAGGGATAGCATTAGTAGCAAAAAAGAGGTCGAGATGTGATTGGAGTATCTCTCTACCTTCTTGCCATTCAAGCAGGGTCTCGTTTAGGTGCCACTGCCAGTTCTCTAGGGGTCAGGCTCGGTAAGGTAAAGAGCAATAAGCAGGGGGCATGATCACAGATCGTAATATTCCCTATGGAGGCCTGTCTAGTGAGCTAAAAGAGGGGCAGAAATTAACTAGTAGTCTAATCTCTGGTAGGTGTTATGTGGGGTATAATAGAAGGAGTAGTCTCTGTCTCTAGGGTATAAGTGTCTCCAGCTGTCGACAATGTTTAAATCTTGCAGTTTCATATGGAACTTCCTCAGTGCCGACTGTGAGATTGTCGATTTCTGAGAGGAGGAGTCCAACAAGGGATTAAGCACTAAATTAAAATCTCTGCCCAATAGGACGTGGCCCTCAGCAAAAAGCCTCAACACCTCTAGGCGTTCCAGTAGCCAACTAACCTGGCCAGTATTGGGGGCATACAGGTTCCAAATGTGAACTTAGAAGAGGCCAGGTCACCCTTGATAAATAGGACCCTACCCTCAGCATCTCGAAATTCAGCTTTAAGTTTGAATGGAAGGGCATGGTGGAGAGCAATAGTAACCCCTCTAGAAGATGAGTTTGTACTACAGCTATGGAACCATTGTGAAAAATAGTGAGTTTGCAATTTAGGGACCCTGTCTATTTTGAAATGAGTCTCCTGCAGAAATAGGATATCCGTTTTGTTTTTTCAATAGCAAAAGAACATGGTGATGTTTATTTGGTGAATTGAATCCCTTAATGTTGAAAGTCGTTGCGGTTATATCCGACATCACTGACACTTGCGGGGACGGGGGTGACTACTGCAAGGAGCTACAGAGCAAGTACTGCAATGGGAAAGGGGGAAAAGCAATAGATGTTGGGGGATAGTCAGGATATGTAACAATTGTGTGGCAAGTTTCAAATGAACCTAACAAGCAATCAATACACACATAGATAAGAAGAACACAACAACATGTAATAGGTAGTACTGGAAGGCGCAACCAACCAGCCCACGGTACTAAGTCACACAGCAAGAAGGAAATGGTGGGCAGGTGCATCATACAGTAGAGGTAACTGTAAAGAATTAAAATATAACTAGTACCCAGTGGCGCCCACCAGGAGCAAGCAGAAGAGAAAAACACAATTAGTGCCGAGAAGTGGAACGATGGGCCATTGACCCAGAATCAACACCAGGCCCACCGCACCATCAGTCAAGGGTCCGTGGACTGGCTGCCAGGTCTCGTAGTACCTAAGTGCAAGAAACCAGATGAAATATAGGCCAGCAGCCGGTGCACGAAGACAAGTAAGGCAACAAAAGAGAGGCAATAAAAAGGAAGAAATGGAACCTGATAGTTCAAATTTGCAGTCCAGAGATCTCTAGGAAGACTCAAGTCCACGGCATCATGGAGGCAGCTTTTCCATCACAGAAGAGATTGAAGTAGAAGCGCTCTGTTGGGGTTTCTTTGACCCTGCAGGTCTGGAGGTGGATGGGCCCGGCCTCATGGTGTCAAACTCCAAGGCACGCTGCGGAGGATGGAGCAAAGATGTCTCTGCAGGAAGCCAAGAGGGAACCGCGATAGGGTGTATATCCAACATGAGCCAGAGCTTCTCCAGATCAGCAGGTGAAGAAATGACCAGGCGACAACCGCCATGAGATGGAAAGAGCCAAGAGTACAAAATATTCTTAGCTCTCAAGGACTGGTTTCAAGATCCTTCATTTCACAAGGGTGGATGGTGCTATATTTTTATAGAGATGTATTTCCACATCGTTGTGAAGCAGATGACCATGGTCTCTGGCCCCCTTTAAGATTACGGAGGTCTAAATAGGACAGACCACAAATGATGTCCTGAGGCGGATTGGATGGCTTGGGTCAGGGTCTCAGGGCTCTTTGGATTCTTTCAATAGTGATTTGTGCAGCCCTGTCTGCACCCAGCAGAGTCTCGAAGAGTGACATAGCAATATGAGGTAGAGTCTCCAGAGCCTCTGATTACGGGATACCTTTAAATCGTATATTCTTATGCCTGCTACGGTTCTCCTGGTCTTCAATGAGGGAGAAGGCTCTCTTAAGGTGTTCTGTATGTTGCAAGATCTGAGCGGTCATAGCCTCAGAGGTAGAAGTAAGATTGCTACAAGTAGCTTCCAAGGTATCCATTCACTTCCCAAACTGCTGTACCTCAGCATGCAGGTATAGGCTGATTCAGTAGGCCTCAGGGATACAGAGGAGGCCGTAGCTATACAGCAGCATTGGTGTCTTCCACGCTGTACCACCTTCTGCTGCCGGCTGATGGAAGGTGTTGAAGGGATGGAGGCGCCAGAGGAGTAGGGTGTAAGATGGAGCAGTGAGGAAGATGGTGGAACTCCGCGGAGAGAGCTGCCCAGCTGGTATTCCGGCAGCTAGGTGGGAGACAACGCTCGGGACCCGTCAGTGATGTAGGATCCAGGGCGGAGAGCCAGAGGAAGAGGTTGCGGAGCAGAGGACGGGCAGAGTATTGTTTGTCTTTTAGCAGGTATTAGTCTGCTTGGGGTTAAGATGTTCTTGAGTCTTAGCTCTCCTGTACGTAATGTTTGGTCTAACTTTTTTCAAGAAGGGGTCATTTAGAATAATTGGTCAATGTTTTTGTAGAGTTTCTTTGATATAGTTATGAGATGAACTATATGCAGTGATGAAATTGTAGTGGTGATTATCATCTGAATTTTTTGAACCTGGTTGTAAACATTCATTTTGTGATAGTCGACCGGCTTTATATCTCGCAGCTTTGATAAGATTTTTAGGATACTTTCTTTCTTGAAACCTTTATACTAAAGTTTTGCTTTGTTCATTGTTGTGATGATTCCACTTAAATATGGCTATAACTCAAAGCTGTATTTTGATCTCTGGGTAGCGTACCTCTCTCTTACTTCTCTTTACTCATAATGTGCACAGCCTACTCATAGTTATATTGCCAATAGTGGCCGGACTGGAACAATAGGGCTTTGTATCCATCCCAGAAGGGCTCAATTGAATTCATACACAGCCCTGAGTGATCAAAGAAACATGCATTGATCAGTCTGCACTGGTAGATCAGACATGGTTGATAACATTGTATCATTTCACTTGGTCTCAGCTCTTTACAAAGAATCTGGACTTGAGTGCATTGATCCATCAGACTTGCTGTTGTTGATGACCTCATTCTGGGTGGTGTCAAGGGTATAAAAGATGAGGTAAGAGGCCAGTGGGAGAGTTATTACAGACCATCACAGACTACAGGAGATTACAGACAGACCATTGTGAAGAGCATGCAGGCTGGATAGTTGTATTTATGCCACATGCTAAGAAGCCTCCACTGGTTATTCACACATGACAGAGCATGTGTGAGTGTTGGATTATAGAGCCACATCAAGGAGATGCGTGGTAAAGTAACTATTTCACTTTTATGCCCTTTTATTTCATTGCACTGTATCTTGTAACTAGTATCTGTTAATGCTTGTATACAGCTGCATATCTGTTCTGAACTGCATGTGTTAGATGTTAATACCGACCCATTTAGGGGTTAATAAATATATAAAATTTAGAAAGCTTGTCTTGTATTTATCTTGTGGACCCACTACTCACTGGCGGTGAGTGTGTTTTTTTTATGAAAGAAGACTCAGGTGTGGGCCAACGCGGTGTTGGCGCACTGAGGATCTTTCACAATTGTAATCGCCATCACGTGTGCAGTTCCTTCTGATTCTGCGGAACTGTCTGTATGGCACATTAGATTTCCTTTTTGTATAAGCTGTTAAAGTCCAAAAGACTATTACAGTCTACCAGTTTGAAATGTTTTTTTTGTGTGGATCTGACCCTTTTCTGCAATTAGGAGTAGATCAAGATGCTCTATGATTTCAGGGGTGGATTTTCCTGTAAATTCTATTCCTAATTCGTTAAGATATTTGTTGAAAGATAAAGGATTCGTCATTTCTGTCCCAGATGAAGAGTAAATAGTCTACGTACCGTTTAAAATAGACTATGTTGGTGTTCCATGCATGATTATTGTAAATGTAAGATTGTTCGAAATTACCTATAAAAAGGTTTGCATAACTTGGTGCAAACCTCGTTCCCATGGCTGTGCCCTGTGTCTGAATATATGTTCTTGCTCCAAATTGAAAAACGTTATGTTCGAGTATAAATTTTATTCCTTCATGTAGGAACTCTTTCTGTTATGTAGGTAACATGGAGTCATTATTCAATACTAAGCTAATGGCTGAGAGGCCATGCTCATGTCAAATGTTACTGTAGCCCATCTATAGGTATGTTTCCATTTTATGGGTAATACATTTTTAATTCAGCTGAATCTCTTATATATGAGGGGAGGGACAATACGTATTTCTGTAGAAGTGTATCAATATAATGAGATAATCTTCTTGTAAGAGTGGATTCCTGATATGATTGGTCTTCCTGGGGGGGTTTAAACTGTCTTTATGTATTTTGGGTAAATGATAAAACAAAGCTATAGAAAAATTGGGAATGGTTAGAAAAGCTTTCTTTTTTAAGGATACCCTTATGAAAGTCATTTTGTATGAGGTTCTCATTCTATCTGGTGAGTTTTGGAAGGATCATGATGTAGTATGACATAGTAATTTGTGTCAGATAAAATGCGTTCACCTTCACTGATGTAGGAAGTTCTATCTTGCATGGCATTACCTCCCCCTTTGTCAGCATTTCTAATGACTATATTTCTATTTTTTATAAGTGTTTTCATAGCCTAGAATTCAGCCTTACTTAGGTTATTCTTTTTTATGTCAAGAGGACAATTGGTGTGGATCTGTCTAAGATCCAATGCTACCGGAGAGTAGAAGGTTTCTAAAGGACTTCCCCCGATTGGGAAGTGCTATGGTTGGTTGTGAAGGACATATTATCAAGTATTGTGAAATGTCTTTTGAGTGTCCTTTCCTAATATAAAAGTTTAGGTCAATAAATAAATCTACTTCGTTTGGTTTCTGGGACGGACAGAAGGATAAACCCTTAGATAAAAGGCTGATTTCAGCTGTACTTAGTTCATATTTGGACAGGTGAAAGATGTTTGAGTGTTACCCTTGTTTTTTCCTTTCTGAACTGTCTTTTCATTGGGCTTGGACTTCCTTTTTCCCCCTGGAGCCTCTCGAGTTTCTTCTGTTAGAAGTTTCTCTAATCTCCAGAAAAGGACAATAAGATCCTCCCTTGAGATTGTTGATAAAGGTGTTTTGGTGTCAGATGTTACAGTACCTTTTGGATTGTTGGAGGGGCAAGGTGGCTTAAGTTTGGTATATTGTATTACCAAATCTTCCCTCTTGTCGTTTCAAAGTTTATTGAAATCCATAGACATTCTGAGGTCTATAGACAAACTTGAAACAGAAGAAACTCGTCACTTTTTGGACCACAAATTCCTTGGTATTTATCTCCAAGAAGATCTAGTACCAAGAGGACTAAGACTGAGACAACCTTCACCATTTCCCAATGATTCTTCCTTCACAGAAGAATGTGAAACTTATCTACACCAATGTAGCATTGGGCTATTAGAGAGATTATCTCACAAACGTCAAACCCTTATGTCTTCTTTTGATGATCAAGTTACAAGCTTGACTAAAGACATTGAAACGCATAATATCCATCCTGATTATATCAGAATGAACAGAGTCCTATGCACCAGAACACTAAATATTGAGAGAGATTTTAGAATATAAGACCAGGAAACTCAATAGAGAGAACCGATTTCAGCAATAACAATTTGAAGTTTTGGATTAAACCTAGTAATTATAAAACCAAAAATACAGACATCTTAAATGATGAATAACCCAAACAAAAGGAGAACCTCCGGGGGTATCCATAAATCCTCTCCGGTTCCTCCTCCAGGAAAATACATTAACAATAACCCTAGGTATAAGAAACTTGGCCCCAAAATGGTACATTATCAGAAATCTGAACGAAAGCATACCAAACCCCAACCACTCTTCAATCTAAACAAACATAATATTCCATCAAATCCAGTTTCCAATACCACTACCCATATCATCCACAACTCAGCCAAATGTTTCATGTCTACCTCAGATCACCTCAGTTTTAAACTCAAACAACAATTTCCTGGAGCAAAAGAAACCACTTCGTTATCCCTACCAGCTACCAGTTTTACTAATATAAGTTCCACTAATTCTCTCTCACACCATGACTCAACCGCACTCCCAAATATAACACCATCTATGATTTAGAAGACTATAGTATACAACACCCCACTGTCCCTTACGCAAATTGAAAAAGCTCTAACCATAGATACCAACAATACCACAATAATCAATACATCCGTTTCTTTTTTAGGCCTAGCCACAGCCATCACACCACTAACCACACAAAAGAAACTCCTCTTTTCACCAAAATATCAGATTAATACACCCCAATAGGCCAGAACAGAAAATTGGTGGGCAGGTCCAATACCTCACCAACACCCCCAGACAAAAACGCACCAAGGGGAAAAGGAAGTGCAAGCCCAATGAAAACAGCCCAGAAAGGAAAAAGAACAAGGGCGACACTCAAACATCTTTAACCTGTCCAAATATAATAATAATAATAATAATAATAATAATAAGTCCCACAATGGGGAAATTCAGTGTGTTACAGCAGCAAAGATAAGATAAGCAGATACAAATACAAAATGTACAGGAATGTTCCAAGGTAAGAGGCATTACATTGATAGCAGACAGATAGGAAGTAGCAGGGGGGGGAAATTTAACAGGCAGAAAGATATTTCAGTTCTCTGTGTGTAATGATCTCCGCTTAGGTCAGTGTTGGTTGTACAGCCTAACCGCGGTGGGGAGGAAAGACTTCTGATAGCGCTCCTTCTCACACCTAGGGTGGAGCAGTCGGTCACTGACAGTACTGCCCAGTGCGATCACAGTCTCATGCATGGGATGGGACTTCTTCTGCATGGAGCTCACCACGGACAGTATCCTTTTGTCACCCACCACCTGCACTGGGTCCAGTGGGCTCCCCAGGACAGAGCTGGCCCTTCTAATCAGCTTGTCAAGTTTATTTCTGTCCCTGGTTGATATACTGCTCCCCCAGCAGGCCACTCCGAAGAAGATGGCTGATACCACTACCAAGTTGAAGAAAGTCCTAAGAAGTGCCTCCCGGATTCCAAAGGCTCTCAGCTTCCTAAGCAGGTAGAGCCTGCTGTGGCCCTTCCTGTACAGGGCCTCCATATGATTTGCCCAGTCCAGCTTATTATTAAGGAGCAAACCCAGGTACTTATAGGTGTTCACAATCTCGATGCCCGTCCCCATGATGTCCACTGGTTTAGGAGGGCATCTGCCTTTACGGAAGTCCACCACCATCTCCTTGGTCTTCCCCGCGTTAATCTTCAGGTGGTTCCGGTGGCACCAGTCCACAAAATCCCGGTTCAGTTCTCTGTCCTCCCTTTCATCATCGTCTGTGATGAGGCCTACTATTGCAGAGTCATCAGAATACTTCTGTAGGTAGCAGCTAGATGAGTTGCACCTAAAATCTGCAGTGTACAGTGTGAAGAGGAAAGGGGCGAGAACCGTACCCTGAGGTGCCCCCGTATTACAGATCACAGTATCTGACACAGTCTTGGGCTCTCACGTATTGAAGTCGATTTGTGAGGTAGTCTAGGATCCAGTTGGAGAGGTGGTGGTCCACTCCAGCAAGGCCCAGCTTGTCCCTCAGTAACCTGGGCTGTATGGTGTTAAAAGCACTGGAGAAATCAAAGAACATTATTCTCACCGTTCTCCCTGGTTTCTCTAGGTGAGACAGAGCCCTGTGCAGAAGGTGGATGATGGCATCATCTACCCCAATGCCCGGCCGATAAGCAAACTAGAGAGGCTCCTTAGCGGGGCTCACTAGAGGGCGGAAATGTGTGAGAACCAATCTCTAAGATCTTCATCAAGTGGGATGTCAGTGCTACAGGTCTGTAGTCCTTGAGGTCCATAGGGTGAGGTTTCTTTGGAACTGGTACCACACAAGAAGATTTCCATAATTCAGGGACTATTTCCTGCCTCAGGAAATATTATACATAAATGTAATTATACCACACAGCTGGTCCCCACAAGTCTTAATTAGCCTTGCACTGATGTCATCTGGCCCTGCGGCTTTCCTCGCCTTGATCTTTTTCATCTCCTTCCTCACCTGGGCCCATGTGAAGGTCAGACTGTATGGATGGATTTCTGGATTTACTGGTCTGTTGGGAAGTAGCCGCATGGGGTGAAGTCATTGTGGTGGGGGGAGCTGAAGGACATGCTGGGGTGGGAGGAGCTGGTGTGTGATCAAATCTGTTGAAGAATAGGTTTAGTTCATTAAGCCAAGTAACATCTGCTTCAATCTGGCAGACAGACTGTTTATTACCCGAAATTGACTTAAGCCCCTCCCAGACCCCCCTTATGTCTTTTCTTTCCATTTGCTTTTCCATTTTTTCCTTATAACTGGCTTTTCCCTGCCTGATTTGATGCCTCAGCTCCTTTTGTACTTCCCTCAACCCCTCCTTATCTCTTGTCCCGAATGCCATCTTTTTCTCCTTAAGTAGTGTTTTTATATCAGAGTTAATCCATGGTTTGTTGTTGGAGAAGCACCTCACCACTTTTATGGGTACTGTGTTGTCCACACAAAAATTAATGTAGTCCGTTATGCAGTGTGTGAGTCCTTCTATATCGTCTCCATAAGAATCCTGCAGAACTTCCCATGCGGTTGTGTCAAAACAATCCCTCAGAGCCTCATCACTCTCCTCGGACCATATCCTCACTGTGCGGTTGACAGCTGGTTCTCTACCTACAAGTGGCGGTAGGGCTGATGCGTTATATGCCTCCCTCGCGTTGGCAAAGAACAAGTCCAGTGTTTTGTTGTCTCTTGTGTGGCAGGTTACATACTGTGTGAAACTGGGCAGTGTGGCTGATGGAGAGGCATGGTTGAAGGCATGAACTATGAAATATGAACTAAGTACAGCTGAAATCAGCCTTTTATCTAAGGGTTTATCCTTCTGTCCGTCCCAGAAACCAAACGAAGTAGATTTATTTATTGACCTAAACTTTTATATTAGGAAATTGACACTCAAAAGACATTTCACAATACTTGATAATATGTCCTTCACTACCAACCATAACACTTCCCAAAATGAAAATGAGGAACGTATCCCATGTTCCCAGACGGATATCAATTCAGACCCACCACCTATAACAACAAACCTTAAACCTAAGTCCAACTTCTACCCCATACAGTGGGGGGAAAAAAGTATTTAGTCAGCCACCAATTGTACAAGTTCTCCCACTTAAAAAGATGAGAGGCCTGTAATTGACATCATAGGTAAACCTCAACTATGAGAGACAAAATGAGAAAACGAATCCAGAAAATCACATTGTCTGATTTTTAAAGAATTTATTTGCAAATTATGGTGGAAAATAAGTATTTGGTCAATAACAAAAGTTCATCTCAATACTTTGTTATATATCCTTTGTTGGCAATGACAGAGGTCAAACGTTTTCTCTAAGTCTTCACAAGACACACTGTTGCTGGTATGTTGGCCCATTCCTCCATGCAGATCTCTTCTAGAGCAGTGATGTTTTGGGGCTGTCATTGGGCAACACAGACTTTGAACTCCCTCCAAAGGTTTTCTATGGGGTTGAGATCTGGATACTGGCTAGGCCACTCCAGGACCTTGAAATGCTTCTTACGAAGCCACTCCTTCGTTGCCCTGTCGGTGTTCTTGGGATCATTGTCATGCTGAAAGACCCAGCCACGTTTCATCTTCAATGCCCTTGCTGATGGAAGGAGGTTTGCACTCAAAATCTCACGATACATAGCCGCATTCATTCTTTCATGTACATGGATCAGTCGTCCTGGTCCCTTTGCAGAGAAGCAGCCCCAAAGCATGATGTTGCCACGCCCATGCTTCACAGTACGTATGGTGTTCTTTGGATGCAACTCAGCATTCACTCTCCTCCAAACACGACGAGTTGTGTTTCTACCAAACAGTTCTAGTTTGGTTTCATCTGACCATATGACATTCTCCCAATACTCTTCTGGAACATCCAAATGCTCTCTAGCAAACTTCAGACGGGCCCGGATATGTACTGGCTTAAGCAGGGGGACACGTCTGGCACTGCCAGATCTGAGTCCCCGGTGGCGTAGTGTGTTACTGACGGTAGCCTTTGTTATGTTAGTCCCAGCTTTCTGCAGGTCATTCACTAGGTCCCCTGTGTGGTTCTGGGATTTTTGCTCACTGTTCTTGTGATCATTTTGACCCCACAGGGTGAGATCTTGCGTGGAGCCCCTGATCAAGGGAGATTATCAGTGGTCTTGTATGGCTTCCATTTTCTAATTATTGCTCCCACAGTTGATTTCTTCACACCAAGCTGCTTGCCTATTGCAGATTCAGTCTTCTCAGCCTGGTGCAGGTCTACAATTTTGTTTCTGGTGTCCTTCCACAGCTCTTTGGTCTTCAACATAGTGGAGTTTGGAGTGTGACTGTTTGAGGTTGTGGACAGGTGTCTTTTATACTGATAACAATTTCAAACAGGTGCCGTTACTACAGGTAATGCGTGGAGGACAGATGAGCCTCTTAAAGAAGAAGTTACAGGTCTGTGAGAGCCAGAAATCTTGCTTTTTTGTAGGTGACCAAAAAAAAAAAAAAAAAAAAAAAAAAAAAAAAAAAAAAAAAAAAAAAAATCAGACAATGATTTTCTAAATATGTTTTCTCATTTTGTCTCTCATAGTTGAGGTCTACCTATGATGTCAATTACAGGCCTCTCTCATATTCTTAAGTGGGAGAACTTGCACAATTGGTGGCTGACTAAATACTTTTTTTTCCCCATGGACATCGGGGAAGTAATTTAGAAACCTTCTACTCTCCGGTAGCATTGGATCTTAGACAGATCCACACCAATTGTCCTCTTGACATAAAAAAGAATAACCTAAGTAAGGCTGAATTCTAGGCTATGAAAACACTTATAAAAAATAGAAATATAGTCATTAGAAATGCTGACAAAGGGGGAGGTAATGCCATGCAAGATAGAACTTCCTACATCAGTGAAGGTGAACGCATTTTATCTGACACAAATTACTATGTCATACTACATCAGGATCCTTCCAAAACTCACCAGATAGAATGAGAACCTCATACAAAATGACTTTCATAAGGGTATCCTTAAAAAAGAAAGCTTTTCTAACCATTCCCAATTTTTCTATAGCTTTGTTTTATCATTTACCCAAAATACATAAAGACCGTTTAAACCCCCCAGGAAGACCAATCATATCAGGAATCCACTCTTACAAGAAGTTTATCTCATTATATTGATACACTTCTACAGAAATATGTATTGTCCCTCCCCTCATATATAAGAGATTCAGCTGAATTAAAAATGTATTACCCATAAAATGGAAACATACCTATAGATGGGCTACAGTAACATTTGACATGAGCATGGCCTCTCAGCCATTAGCTTAGTATTGAATAATGACCCCATGTTACCTACACAACAGAAAGAGTTCCTACATGAAGGAATAAAATTTATACTCGAACATAACGTTTTTCAATTTGGAGCAAGAACATATATTCAGACACAGGGCACAGCCATGGGAACGAGGTTTGCACCAAGTTATGCAAACCTTTTTATAGGTAATTTCGAACAATCTTACATTTACAATAATCATGCATGGAACACCAACATAGTCTATTTTAAACGGTACGTAGACTATTTACTCTTCATCTGGGACAGAAATGACGAATCCTTTATCTTTCAACAAATATCTTAACGAATTAGGAATAGAATTTACAGGAAAATCCACCCCTGAAATCATAGAGCATCTTGATCTACTCCTAATTGCAGAAAAGGGTCAGATCCACACAAAAAAAAACATTTCAAACTGGTAGACTGTAATAGTCTTTTGGACTTTAACAGCTTATACAAAAAGGAAATCTAATGTGCCATACAGACAGTTCCGCAGAATCAGAAGGAACTGCACATATGATGGCGATTACAATGAACAAAGCAAAAATTTAGTATAAAGGTTTCAAGAAAGAAAGTATCCTAAAAATCTTATCAAAGCTGCAAGATATAAAGCCGGTCGATTATCACAAAATGAATGTTTACAACCAGGTTCAAAAAATTCAGATGATAATCACCACTACAATTTCATCGCTGCATATAGTTCATCTCATAACTATATCAAAGAAACTCTACAAAAACATTGGCCAATTATTCTAAATGACCCCTTCTTGAAAAAAGTTCTACCTATTAGACCAAACATTACGTACAGGAGAGCTAAGACTCAAGAACATCTTAACCCCAAGCAGACTAATACCTGCTGAAAGACAAACAATACTTCCAATTATAGACTCAAAGGCAGTTTTAAATGCAGTCATTCAAAATGTAAATGCTGTCTGTCCATCAATCACCGTATAAACACTTTCAGGAGTAACTCCACAGAAGTGTTTGAAATAAAAAATTTTTCCTGAACTGTTCCACTTCTCATGTAATTTATTGTAGACTACAATATATTGGCAGAACAACTATAGCTCTAAGAGAACACCTTAGTAAGCATCGTTCCAATGTAACGAATGGATATATGCAGCATAGTGTCTCTAGACACAGCTCAAGCTACCACAATTGCACTTTTGAGGGTTTTACAGTAACTCCTATAGATCATGTTCCAGAAAACACACCCAATCATATCAGCATTTTAAATAAATGTATTGGATCTATAAAATGGACACATTAAGCCCTTCTGGGCTTAATGAGACACTTTAAGATGTCACCAAGTTTTAATACTGTTCACTGAAATAATTCATAAATATATAGAAAGCGGGTTTAGGTTTAAAATCTAACTGAAACCTTTTTCCCATCATGTGTGATCATTATATTATACATTTTTATCATTCTAAATATTTGCTTATGACTATCACTATGGTTATTAGGCCATTATTACTTTTATTATAGTTTTGATGATTTATTATTTTTTTTTTTTTGGATTCATATAGTGATCTCATTTTGAGCAAAGCAAACATTCAATGTGGAGACCATTTCTCTTACACTATATATTTAATATAGTCAATATGTTTTATATACACACGTGGACAAAATTGTTTAAATGACAGAAAAACCCACAATGGTCACAGAAATAACTTGAATCTGGCAAACATAATAATATATAAAAATTCTATGAAAATGAACAAATGAGTCAGACACTGCTTTTCAACCATGCTTCAACAGATTTTTATTTTTTTAAAAAAAGAAAACTCATGAAACAGGCAGAATGATGGTACCCTTAACTTTAATATTTTGTTGCACAACCTTTTGAGGAAATCACAGCTATCAAACGATTCCTGTAACTGTCAATGAGACTTCTGCACCTCTCAGGTATTTTGGCCCACTCTTCATGAGCAAACTGATCCAGTTGTCTTGGGTTTGAAGGGTGCCTTTTCCAGACGGCATGTTTCAGCTCCTTCCAAAGATGCTCAATAGGATTTAGGTCAGGGCTCATAGAAGGCCACTTCAGAATAGTCCAATGTTTTCCTCTTAGCCATTCTTGGGTGTTTTTAGCTGTGTGTTTTGGGTCATTATCCTGTTGCAAGCCCCACGACCTGTGACTGAGACCAAGCTTTCTGACATTGGGCAGCACATTTCTCTAGAATCCCTTGATAGTCTTAAGATTTCATTGTACCTTGACACCCTGTGCCAGATGCACCAAAGCAGCCCCAGAACATAACAGAGCCTCCTCCATGTTTCACAGTAGGGACAGTGTTCTTTTCAAGATATGCTTCATTTTTCCATCTGTGAACATAGAGCCGATGTGCCTAGAGAAAAATTTCGATTTTTTTTGTCTCATCTGTTCATAGGACATTCTCCCAGAAGCTTTGTCAACATGTTTTTATATATTACTTTTGTCAGATTCAAGTTATTTCTGACCATTGTGGGTTTTTCTTTCAATAAACGAGGGGTACCAACAATTTTGTCCACGTGTGTGTGTGTGTGTGTGTGTAATATATATGTAATTTTCTCCAGTGAAATTGATGTAATGATATACTATTTATTTTATTTTTTTTTATTTTATTGCCAGAATTAATTACTGCACTTGAAAAAGGGATATCATTCTTGAAACGCGTTGTGCTTTTAACGACTAAAAAGTGAACTCTATCAATCATACGTGACTGTAAGCCCTGTTTGTCTAAAGTGTACATGTTGTCCTGCCAATTTTTGGGTTCCCCACCCAAGTCCACTGCATCTTATGCAACAATGTTTGTAGAAGAAAAATCCCTTGTTTCATAACTCGTTTATCTGTTCTGTAATGTCTTTTTGATTATAATTCCCATTTCTGTTATGGTGAGAGTTTAAAGGAACTTGTGTTTTGTCAAGGAGTTTAGTAGATACTGCATGGTGGCTGGATTGGCAAATCAAGTGGCCACAATATGGATTGACGTTGACTTCTTATTTCATGATCTCCCATATCTTCTGCCTTCTGCACTGAGACTATTTTGTGTATTTACTAAACTCAGAGAATTGTTTGTAATTCGGGAGTGATTGTAGAGGTTCTAGAATACTGAATTTATTTATATGTAAACTAGCACTTTAAAAATTATGAATTACTGTGTATAGCCAGGTTTTGCCTTGCTGGGCCATATTGTTCTACAGGACAGTATAAGATGCAGAGGAGAGAGAGCAGCTTCATGCATGATGAGAAAAAAACAAAAAAAAAAAAAAAAAAAAAAAAAAAAAAACACACACCACAAGGCACAAAAGGTAATTGATGAGAAGTCTGAATGCACATTACACATGAACATTACTGTCTATAACTGAGAACATTGAAATACAAGGTTTAGAAAAAGTAGAAGACCCCATTCCTAAAGGGGTTATCCGGTTTCTAACAATGACAGCCGATCCTTAGTATAGGTCATCAATTTTAGATCTTCTGGGGGTCTGACACTTGGGACCCCCACAGGTCACCGCCACCGAGACAGCGTGGCTTGCAGTATTGTTTAAATACCGCGAGCCACGCTGCTTACTCACCGTACAAACTATAGTGATGAGTGTAGGTACTGCAGTGCTTCCACATGGATTTTAACGAGACAGCACTGCAGTACCTACACCCGCCGCTACAGTTTGTACGGCGAATGAGAGGTGCAGCTCGCGGTATGTATCCGATACTGCGAATTACGCTGTCTTGGTACAAGTGACCTGCATATATTGATGACCTATCCTAAGGATTGGCCATTAATGTTAGAAACCGGATAACCCCTTTAACCCTTTACGTTGGATGTCGGGTCTTTAAAGATGGTGGCCGCTCTGCTGCAGTCTACTCTTATAGCAGGCATTGTGTAGCCAAATTCTAAAAATTGCCCCCAGGGCCGATCCTCAAGGGATCACGAGAGCTATCCTGTTCCCACAGCAGGCAGAAGCCTTAGGAATATTACTATTGAGGCTTGTCTATGAAAACTGAAAAAAAAATGCCTGCGGTGGAAAGGGGTTAATGCATATTTTGAGTTTTTCACAGATTACAGATTTTACAAAAATGGATCATGCACGGCAGGATATGACTACTGTAACAAACCACTCCTGTTTTAGTGTAAAAAAATCATAAGACTATGGAAAAGTTACATAAGCCTTGGACAGAATATTTAACCCTGGCCCCCTCCCCTAATAGAAAGGCTGCACTTACTTCATATGAGATACTGTTCGGGACTCTTACCCAGAACAAGCTTGTATCTACCTTAGCAAATGGAAGCATTCTATGGTGATTTAACCATTATGGCAGTGTGATTGCTGGAGTAGCAAGTTTGTGCCACTGGAAGTACAGAAAAATGTGTGTCACCCTGGTAAAGCTGTGTGGAAGAGAAAAGACTCCAGAAAGTTGGGCGTTTCATTTGGTTAGCAAACAAGTGGGTTGTTAATGGGTTAATTAGCAGCTAGGTGAAAGGGCTCTACAAGTAAAGTGTCAGTGAGTTTTTAAGAACCACTATGTTTATGGAGATACTGTGTAGTAGACCCAGGGTCTCCTATTGAGGGCCACTGAATGTGTTAGTAGCCAGACAAGAGTTTATTTTTCACTGTGATGTACATGATGATTTGCTGTGAAAACAGAAGAATAAAGCTGGCTTAGGTCAGTTTTGAACCAAATTCACTTTGTTGGAGTGAGAAATAATTGGAGATTTCTGATTTGGAGAGAGAGACTGGAAAAAGAGTTTGTCTCTGAGGGAAGAGAGATACCTGAAGCCTGTGTTTCTTGATTAAAGGTCTGTTGCCATGGGTCTAATGGAGAGATATCTTGATCGCAGAAGATTCTACCCACTCCTAAAAAGGTTGATGTGCTGAGGATGCATGGATGCATTTTCTAGGAGAAACCGACCACAACAGTCACTAATATTTTGTGTTGAGGTGCTGTCAAGGAGAGAGATGTGCGCCTGTCAAGAGGCCAGAAGGATTGCCAAGAAGGAGATGTGTGAAGTGGGTGAAAAGAATGCGACTGATTGTGTATCTGGACTGCGACCTACGCGTGTCCATGATGCTTTCGGACATGTTGCCTTACATTGAGAAGAGCCTGCAGATTGGTAAGACTGCTCAGATTCTGAAAAGCGGAGAGACCCATATAGAGACTGCCCATGATGATACTTAAAAAAAATAAAATAAAAATTATTGAGCTGTTTCTGCCTCTCATTGAATGTTACTGTGTACGGTGTACAGAAGTACGGGGTTGTGTAAAATGCAGAGAAAATGAGGGTGGAGAGGGTCACTTCAAACAGTTATATCTTGGACATTATGAAACATACAAACTTGCTTTGGTGTCGTATAAAAGAGGAGATTCCCTTCTTTCATATGACACTAAGGTTACAGTGCTATCTAAATTATTTCCAGAAATGTCACTGGTTGAACTCAGTCAGGATTGGGTCTTTCTCTACATTTTACACAGCCCTTGTACTCCTCAATACAGAAACAAGGGAAAAGTGAAAAAATGCAGGATTTCACAGAAAGGATCCAAAATCTGTCAATAAAGTATATTACAAAATTTATTAAAGACACAAATACTGCCAGAAAATCAAAATTGTGCGAAAGTTTATTTACACTTTAAGGACACAGCCTAAAAGTACCTTAACCCCTTCCCAGCATCTATTACTACTATTATTGCATATTTTGGGTCTTTAAAGATGTGTCATTGTACAGCAGAGACCCAGAGCTAATGCCATTGCAAGACAGGAGACCACTAATAATAATAATAATAATAATCTTTATTTATATAGCGCCACCATATTCCATAGCACTTTACAAATCAGAGGACACATGAATAGTCAATATGAGACATTACAATGTGACAAAGAAATAAACATATCAAAAAATAGGAGTGAGGGCCCTGCTCGCAAGAGCTTACATTCTATGAGCCCTCCCAAAAGTGTAAGATTGCCCCCCACCGGCCCTGTACCTTTATCGGTGCAGGACGGCTCACGCACGGGGAGATCACGGGAACCGTCCTGTTACTATGACAGCCGGAAGCCTTCTGAATGCTCCCAGGCTTGTCATACTGTAGTAATATAACTATGGAGGGTGGTCTCTGATCAGCCCCTACAGCTATGTAGCGAATCTCCCATAGACTGCAATAAAGTTAATACAGTCTAAAGATTGCAGGTTCAAGCCCCCTGGGGGGGAGCTAACTAAATAGTTTAAAAATTAAAAAAAGTTTTTTAAAATCTAAAAAAACAAAATTAAAATTCAAAGCACCCCCCCTTTCCCTAGATTTGAAATAAAAGTAAATAAACAAAAACAAACATAAAAAAAATGATATCTCAGTATCAGAAAAAGCCCATTCTACAAACATATAAAAATATTTTTTCCATATGGCGAATGCTGTAGCAGGAAAAAACAAACAAACAGCTAAACCGCCATTTTCTCACCATTTCGTCTCCCATAAAAATTTTAATAAAAAGCAATCAAAACATTCTCAAAAAATGGTATATCTGGCCCCACAAAAAAGATGCCTTATGCATCCCTGTACACAGAAATATAAAAAAAGGGTATGGTTGTCAGAATATGGGGACTCCAAGAATTTTTCATTTTTTTTGCAAAGTTTTGGATTTTTTTTTTTTTAATTAGTTAACTTGAATGAAAAAACAATGTAAATTTGGTATCCCTAGAATGGTACTGAACAATAGAATACAGGTGAAATGTCATTTTGGCTACACAATAAACACCATAAAAACAAAGCCCATAAGAAAGTTGCGCAAATGCAGGTTTTTCTCCAGTTCCACCCATTGTGAATTTTTTTTTTCCAACTTCCCAGTACATCATACAGAATATTAAATTGGTACCATTAAAAAGTACAGTTTGTCCCGCAAATATTAAGCCCTTATACATTTCTGTGAACAGAAAAATGTTAAAATATAAAAATAAGTTATGGGGTTTGGAAGGCAGGGAGTCAAAAACAAAAAAATGATTGCAGTGGGAAGGGGTTAAGGACCTCATTTTTCAAAAAATGCATTCCACAATCTATTATGAAATTTCTCCGAAGCATGAAATTATCCTGCATGTGGATGTAAATTGATGTATGGACACATAGTAGGTTAAAGGACAGGAGTGCTATTGGGATTTTGGAGGGCAGATTTTGCTAGAATCTGTTTTAGGCACAATGTTGCATTTGCAGAGCCCCTGAGGTACCAGAATAGTTGAAACCAAAACTGACCCCATTTTGGAAACTAGACCTCCCAAGGAATATATCAAGGGGTATAGAGAGCACTTTGACCACACAGGTGTCTCTCAGATTTTTTATTTTTTTTTTTTTTTTTTTTTTTACGTGAAATGAAAAATGTCATTTTTTTTAAACTACACGTTTTATGTGTTTTAGCAGAATTGGGCTGTGGAAAAGGAAAGTGACATTTTTTTCTATATAATGTTGCTTTAACCCCATTTTTTGCTCAAGAGGTTAAAGGAGAAAATGCATGCCAAAATTGTTGAAAGCATTTTCTTCTGACTACAGAAATGCCCCACATGTGGATGTAAACTCATGTATGGGCACACATTAGGGTACAGAACAGAAGGAGCACTATTGTGATTTGGAGGGCAGATTTTGCTGGAATTTGACTCCATTTTGTAAACTAGACCCCTCAAGGAATTTATCAAGGGATATAGTGAGCACTTTGACCCAACAGATGTTTTACAGAATTTTTCTAGCTGCCATCCAGTCCCAATTTGATCAAGTAAGATGAATATTGTCCAATCCTTTCCTGGAGGATATCCAACTACATTACATGAGGGACAAGTTCAGGACGAGACATTACCCCACTAAGGTCCTCAATGCGACTAATGCCCCCAAGGTAACATTACAGGAAATCGGATTGAATTTGTACATCAATATCATCCATTCGCTTACTGTCTACACAAATCTATTAGAAATCATTTGTCCATTCTACAGAAAGGATATCCACAAATCACAGAATTCCACAATCCTTTCTTAACCATTTCCAGACCGCCCATTGGGTATATATGTCTGGATAGTGGTTGTCTTGTTCTGCAAGGACGTACCAGTACGTCCTTGCCTGCCTTCCTGATCACTGTGTACACAGTGCTCAATGAGCGCTGTATCACAGCTATGGGAGCCGCCATGTTGCGGCTCCCCTCTGACCCGGCGGTCACGTGCTCCGTCAGGGATCAGAGACTGCTACAGCTGCTGGGTCCTCCTAGAGGACCCAGATCACCTCAGCAGTCATGGGCAGAAGGCTGTATTCCTCTTGTAACTGATGTTAAATGTATCAGCCCCAGATACAGTGGAAATCAGTCTCCCCCACCAAAAAGTGTTCAGATGCCCCAAAAGGTCTATCATGACCTTATGGGGACACAATGTAAAAAAAAAAAAAAAAAAAAAAAGAGAAAGAAATAAAATAACTAGAAAAGTAAAAAATTAAAGTAAAATTTAAAAATAAATAAATATGCCAATACCACACCCACATCATAGATTCTAGCCCCAACCCCAACGACACAATACAAAATAAAAATTACCATAACGGTGAGGAAAAACTATTTTAAAATTATTTAGTAGCACTTTGTGCTATTAAAAAAAGAAAGTGAAACGTGAAAAAAAGACACATTTTCCCTGCTCTTTTGTTTATATTTTCCTGGTTATAAAAAAACATGCAAAAATAAAACCCTATGTGTCACCGAAAAAAAAAAATGCAAAAATTAGTTGAATAACCCAAATGATAAAAATGTGATAGCCCTCAAAAACGCACATACAAAAAAAGTGTCTGGTCCTGAACCAGAGAAATTGGCCTGGTATTGAAGTTTCCAACATCCTAGAAGTCTAAGACAGGCTAACTAACACTGATATGGGCCCCAAAAAAGCAGGTAGGCAACTGTTTCTCACCACACCAAAACATGGCACTTTCTCCTGTCTAAATTGCCTGCAAAATAAAGGGCCCCTATATCAGTCACCCATCCACTGGTCAGAATATCCCCATTAACGCTGAGGTCCCACATTGCGGAAATGCAACTTTTTTTATTGCAGATTTTGCTGCAGTTTTTTGAGCCAAAGCCAGGAGTGGATTGAGCAGAAGGTAGAAGTATAAGAACTTACTATATACAGTCATATGAAAAAGTTTGGGCACCCCTATTAATCTTAATCATTTTTAGTTCTAAATATTTGGGTGTTTGCAACAGCCATTTCAATTTGATATATCTAATAACTGATGGACACAGTAATATTTCAGGATTGAAATGAGGTTTATTGTACTAACAGAAAATGTGCAATATGCATTAAACCAAAATTTGACCGCTGCAAAAATTTGGGTACCCTTATCATTTTATTGATTTGAATACTCCTAACTACTTTTTACTGACTTACTGAAGCACAAAATTGGTTTTGTAACCTCACTGAGCTTTGAACTTCATAGCCAGGTGTATCCAATCATGAGAAAAGGTATTTAAGGTGGCCAATTGCAAGTTGTTCTCCTATTTGAATCTCCTCTGAAGAGTGGCATCATGGGCTCCTCAAAACAACTCAAATGATCTGAAAACAAAGATTGTTCAACATAGTTTTTCAGGGGAAGGATACAAAAAGTTGTCTCAGAGATTTAACCTGTCAGTTTCCACTGTGAGGAACATAGTAAGGAAATGGAAGACCACAGGGACAGTTCTTGTTAAGCCCAGAAGTGGCAGGCCAAGAAAAATATCAGAAAGGCAGAGAAGAAGAATGGTGAGAACAGTCAAGGACAATCCACAGACCACCTCCAAAGAGCTGCAGCATCATCTTGCTGCAGATGGTGTCACTGTGCATCGGTCAACAATACAGCACACTTTGCACAAGGAGAAGCTGTATGGGAGAGTGATGCGAAAGAAGCCGTTTCTGAAAGCATGCCACAAACAGAGTCGCCTGAGGTATGCAAAAGCACATTTGGACAAGCCAGCTTCATTTTGGAAGAAGGTCCTGTGGACTGATGAAACAAAGATTGAGTTGTTTGGTCATACAAAAAGGCGTTATGCATGGCGTCAAAAAAACACAGCATTCCAAGGAAAACACTTGCTACCCACTGTAAAATTTGGTGGAGGTTCCATCATGCTTTGGGGCTGTGTGGCCAATGCCGGCACCGGGAATCTTGTTAAAGTTGAGGGTCGCATGGACTCAACTCAGTATCAGCAGATTCTTGAGAATAATGTACAAGAATCAGTGACAAATTTGAAGTTACGCCGGGGATGGATATTTCAGCAAGACAATGATCCAAAACACAGCTCCAAATCTACTCAGGCATTCATGCAGAGGAACAATTACAATATTCTGGAATGGCCATCCCAGTCCCCAGACCTGAATATCATTGAACATCTGTGGGATAATTTGAAGCGGGCTGTCCATGCTCGGCGACCATCAAACTTAACTGAACTGGAATTGTTTTGTAAAGAGGAATGGTCAAAAATACCTTCATCCAGGATCCAGGAACTGATTAAAAGCTACAGGAAGCGACTAGAGGCTGTTATTTTTGCAAAAGGAGGATCTACTAAATATTAATGTCACTTTTCTGTTGAGGTGCCCATACTTTTGCACCGGTCAAATTTTGGTTTAATGCATATTGCACATTTTCTGTTAGTACAATAAACCTCATTTCAATCCTGAAATATTACTGTGTCCATCAGTTATTAGATATATCAAATTGAAATGGCTGTTGCAAACACCCAAATATTTAGAACTAAAAATGATTGAGATTAATAGGGGTGCCCAAACTTTTTCATATGACTGTATTTCCCATTCCTTTTAAAGCCATTCTTGACTTTGGCTCAAAAAACTGCAGCAAAATCTACAACAAAAAAAGCTGCGTTTCTGCAACGTGGGGCCACAACCTAAGGGTTATTTCACATGCGATTCCACATTCATTGTTTATCCCATAAAATGCCCATGCGGTCTCGTATATGTGGGTGAGATATCCTAATATATATGAGACCGCATATCCCAACACAAATCTAAATATCAGATGTAAGAAATTACTACTTTCAGTCCCAGCATATTTCCATCAATTTCAACATTCAATTGCACAACTGAAATTCCTGGTACTGGAACATGTTCCCGTTCTTCACCGGGGTGGCAATAGAATCAAAATATCAAAATCAGAGAAGCCTATTTGATTCACAGACTTAACTCTTTATCTCCAAATGACTTGAATAGGGAGTACGAAATTTGCTGTTTCATTTAATTGTGACTCCAAATATTACTATTGTTGTTGCATTATCCATTGTTTAATATAATTGCATACCACTGTGAACTTTGTTTTCTTTCTTTTAGACATGTTGACTTCCAGGTTCAGACTTCTTCTTTTCTTCTCCACGATCTTCATGTATCCTTCTTGGTTCTATGTGGGTTTGTTTTATAGTGTGTGTGTGTGTGTGTGTGTGTGTGTGTATATATATGTAATATATAATATATGTATATGTTATAATGTATATGATATATATATTTTTTTTTTTTTATAAATTCTTTATTTATATCATAGAAAACAAACAAACAAGAAATGTAAACTGTATAAAAGTGGCATCCAAACAGACAGATGGTAAACAAATCAAATGTAGGATACCAATTAACATAATGTCAAGGCGTGAGACACCTGTAATAATACTCCCAGTAGAAGGTAGATGTGGGAGCATGAGGCAGAGGGGGAAGGGGAAGAAGGAGAAGCCCGAGAGCAGAGAGGAGGGGGGGGGGATTAGGATTAGGATGCAGCCTAGCGCATTAAGTCTCGATTGTCCTGCGAGCCAGGGAAGAGGATCCACTGTGTCCAAGCCGAGATGAAGGACTCGTGCGTATTCCGAAGGCACGCAGTAATATCCTCCATACTCTGAATTTCCTCTATCTTCTGGATCCAATGATGGAGCAAGGAGGGGAAGACTTCCACAGCGCAGGAATGCAGGCCCAGGCTGCATTAACCAGGTGTTTCAGGGAAGATTTGCGGCATGCGCGAAGGGAGTAGTCAGAGAGGTAAAGCTGGGGTCTGAGGGGGGGATAACTTGGTTATACCCTGCAAATAACCTGGTGAACCCCTTCCCAAAAATCCTTCAGCCCAGCACACTCCCAAAAGATGGCCAGCAGCATTCACTCCTCCGAGCCACACCGCCAAAACCTCGAAGAGGTGGATGGGAAGAGGCGGTGTAGTTTAGATGGAACATGGTACCATCTGGTTAAGAGTTTAACCTGTTTCCTGATATTTGCTCGCAATGGGTAGGTCTGGTGCTGCAAGTCCCTCCCTGTGGGACAGCCAGTAACCACCAGAGCGGAAATATACTGCCCTCTGCTTGCCGGCCTCTCTCCACTGCTTAAAAAGGCCAGGGGACAAGCCCGCAGGGAAAGACTGGTTGCCCAGGATAGAGAACATCCGTGGTGAGGAAGGGGAGATCTGCTCCTTAGGGGAAAAATGTCCTACAGGAGTGTAGCGTGGGACCCATGGTGGGGTGGAATTTGAGAGATGTGGTATGGTGTGAATCCAGACAGGGGAGCAAGTGATAAGGAATTCCCAAGAAGGCACGCTCCATGGAGACCCATTGCTTGTAGGGGAGATGACAGCACCCGTCTAGCACCTGCTGGAGCATAATGGCTTTGTAATATCTGCGAGGGTTGGGGAGCCCCAAGCCGCCCCACTTTTTCTGTAGAAAAAGAGTAGAGCGGACTAGCCTAACTGGTTTACCCTGTCAAAGTGAGTGAGGTCACTGTATAACAGCTTAAAGAAGCTAGAAGGGATATGGATGGTTTGCAGAAGATCTAATAAGCGAGGTAGATAGCACAACGCCCAAACCAAGTGTAGGTGCCCTTAGACCACCGTTTCAGATCATATAACCCAGAGGAGTGGCAGGTGATTTTTAGCATATAGCTCACCCATTATTCTATTTTTTTTATTTAGCATCATGTACTCCATATCTCCTACATCCCCTTCATATACTTCTGTTCCTCTTACAACTTCTATTCCCCCCCCCCCTTGTATACATGTCTACATAGTTTTATTTATTTCCCTATATCATATGTGCAAACAGATCTTCTTTCTAACACTAGATAGATAGATATACAGTTGTGCTAAAAAGTTTACATACCCTGGCAGATTTTTTGTTTTTTTTGGCCTTTTTTCAGAGAATATGAATGATAACACAAACTTTTTGTCCACTTATGGTTAGTAGTTGGTTGAAGCAATTTATTATCAAACTTCTTTGTTTTCTTTTTAAATCATGACAACCAAAAACATCAAAATGACCCTGTTCAAAAGTTCACATACCCTGGTGATTTTGGCCTAATAACATGCCCAGAAGTTGACACACAGGGGTTTGAATGGCTACTAAAGATAACATCCTCTGCCTCGGTCCCCACCGCCAACCTGCCTTCCCCCCTCACTGCGGGTCCCCAGCTAGACCCACGTTACCTGCGCTGCATATAGCCATTGTTCCCCTACGTGGGACACTCATCAGCACTTTCCTCACGGCCTCTGGGGGATTTCCAGATGTCTGGACCGGCCGTTTCACAGAGAAGACCTCATCGGCACTTCACTCTGCAACTCGTTCTGCCTCTCTGGTCTCGTGATCTCTGGCTGGGTCTCCTGCCTCTCCTCATACATCAGCGGATTGGCGCTGTGGTCAGAGGTATTTCCCAGTACTCTATCAGACTGTACCTTCCCTGGTTCTTCTGGGGTGGTGTCCGCCATCTTCAGTGTACATCTCTCAAGACACACCACCTGGTCCACTGTTGCTCCTCAGGGCAGTGACTTTGGCCCCACTGGCCTTGAGGGGGGCTCCTCACCTTCCTCTTGGCTGCTGGTACATGGGCTGTAACCCATAGCATCCTCCTGCTGCCACTGCAGGGATCACCCTGTGAACCGAGAGCAAGGCAGGTGGTTTGGACTCCGCAACCAGAAATGAACGCACACGCGGTAGTTCAAGAAAAAAAATATATATTTACTATAAGTTAATAAAGGCTAGTTAAAGGTAAAATGACATGGATAAAGACAAGCAAAATATACAATATAGCATGAACAATTTCAAGGCAAATTCTGCAATGGTTTCTACTTTTACTCTGTTCACTTCTGCAGTATGGACACTGAATGAACAATATCCTCAAAACTATCCCTAACTGACCCTGACTTCACATTTGGGTGCACCCCCTTTTCCCCAGTGGTCCAGGTGGACCGCTTACAGTCCGTAGAAGCGCGCGGTGGGGCCCAAAGTCGGTCCTTTCTTTAATAGTGAAACGTCCTCTCCTCACGGTTATCAGGATCTTGGGAGAAATGAAGTCCTCTTTAACAGACAGGGAAACCAACTGAATGCAATGTAATCCAACAGCAGATTCCACTCAGCACACTGACAGTCCTGCCGAATCCATACACTGAGCTGGGATGTAAAGCGGGATTTAGCAGTTACTGTCCAGTACGTCAACAGCACTGCGAGTCTCTATCTGTGGTATCCAAATACACAGTCACAATGTCAGTCTCACTGATCAGCCACTGAGCACAGTTCCTTTCACGTGGACTCACTAGTCCTGTTGTCTCTTTACACTCTGTTTGTCTCTGGACCAAGATACAGCTTAGCTGTACAGAAAAATCTCCACACCAGTTCAATACAACACTTGCCAAGATGGCTGCTGTCTTAAAGGAACAAAATCACAGAAATACATTCAACATTAACAGTTTATACAGACAAATGAAGCTTAGGACAACATTGGCTGTCTCTTACAACCCTACTTCAATATCTAATTTACAGCTCACCTTGATTAATAAGTACTCATTGACTGAGAGCACATGCATTGTCACCGTACTGCCAGGCGCCACCTAAGCTGGGTGGCGCCTGGCTTAGTATCCTGATGTCCAAAATGTAATTATATGAATGTCTTGATATAAGCGGCACCCTGCAACCCTCAGCTTCAGTCATGGTTCCTCCAACAACTCATTTTACCTAAAAAAATTTTGGGACTATGGCCCACAGGGGGAAGAGAGCCCCACCTAAGAAACTCATGGATTTCTTTATTACATCACCCACTATACAAGCTGACGACGAGACTCGATCTCAAGTTGTTGCACTCCAAATGTCGAATTCCTCTGGCATCATTCCTCAGTCTACTATGAAATCTTCTTCCGCTCAACTACAATCTGACCCTTCCATCTCAGAGGGCTCCTCCTCCAATTCTACATCACCTTCACCACTACCTCACCTGGAGCTTACAAGTAAAGGATGCGTTTCTTCAACCCCAGAAACCGACCTTCCTCGACCACCTGTGGAGGTGAGGTTACATCAAACCCCCTTAAATTCCCCATCTCAAAGCCCTGCTAAACAGCGCATGAAATGGGACACGACATTTGATTTTTTTTTCCTCCAAGAACCCACCTCAGGTTCAGGGGCCTCCCCTGACACTCCTGATCCACTCAAGACCTTTCCCGCTGGAAACCAGGCGGTATCTGAATCCTTTTTAACCCCTTAAGGACAAAGCCCAAAAGTGCGTTAAGGACCAGGCCTTGTTTTTCAAAACTGACATATGTCACTTTAAAAAAAAATGAAATAAAATAAAAATCGCAATTTTCAAAATGTGAAATTCTCTGCTTTTCAGACAGATATTCATACCACCCAAATACATTAATAAATATTATCTACCATATCTCTGCTTTATATTGACATCATCTTTTAATCGTCCTTTACTTTATTTTGGATGTTAGAAGGCTTACAAGTGTAACAGCGATTTTCCAGATTTACAGGAAAATTTCCCAAACTAATTTTTTAGGGACCACTTCAGTTCTGAAGAGGATTATAAAGGTCTATATATTAGAAACCCCCAATAAATCACCCCATTTTCAAAACTGCACCCCTGAAATAGTTCAAAACAGCATTTGGGAAGTTTGTTAACACTTTAAGCATTTCACAAGAATTAAAAATATATCGAGGTGAAATTTAGATATTTCATTTTTTTCCACTAATCCCTTCATTTAGCCCTAAATTTAACACATTCACAAAGGGTTAAAGGAGAAAATGCATCTCCCAATTTATTATACAATTTCTCCTGAGCACAGAAATACCCCACATGTGGGTGTAAATTGATGTTTGGGCATTCAGCAGTGCACAGAAGGGAAGGAGCGACACTGGACATTTGAAAAGCAGATTTTGCTGGAATAGTTTTCAGGTGCCATGTTGCATTTGCAGAGCCCCCAAAGTACCAAAACAATGGAAACCCCCCTAAAAGTGACCCCATTTTGTAAACTACATCCCTCACAGAACATGTCAAGGGGTATAGTGAGCATTTTGAACCCACAGCTGTTTCACAGATTTTACTAACATTGAGATGTATAAATGAAAAATTACTAAAACGTCACTTTATCCCCAAAGTTTTCATTTTCACAAGGGGTTAAAGGAGAAAAAGCTCCCCAAAGTTTGTTACACAATTTCTCCTGAACACAGAAATGTCCCATATGTGGTTGTAATCTGCTGCATAGGTACATGGCAGGGCTCAAAATGGAAAGAGTGCTATTTAGCTTTTGGAGGGCAGATTTTGCTGGAATAGTTTTCGGGTGCCATGTCACATTTGCAGAGCCCCTAAAGTACCAATACAATGGAAACCCCTCAAAAGTGACCCTATTTTGGAAATTACACCCCTCATAGAATTTATCTAGGGGTATAGTGAGCATTTTGACCTCACAGCTGCTTCACAGATTTTATCATCATTGGGACGTAAACATGAAAAATTACTTTTTTTTTTTCTAATAAACCGTCCATTTAGCGACATATTTAAAATTTTTGCAAGTGGTTAAAGAAGAAAAAGCTCCCCACGGTTTGTTACACAATTTCTCCTGAACACAGAAATGCCCCATATGTGGTTGTAATCTGCTGTATGGGTACATGGTGGGGCACAGAATGGAAAGAGCGCTATTTGGCTTTAGGAGGGCATATGTGGCTGGATTAGTTTTCAGGTGCCATGTCGCATGTGCAGAGCCCCTAAAGTACCAATACAATGGAAACCTCTCAAAAGAGACCCCATTTTAGAAACTACACCCCTCAAGGAATGTATCAAGGGGTATTATCATTTTGAGCTTAAAAATGCTTCCCAAAAATTAATGTACAAAGTGAAAATTGAAGTTTTTGAAGAAATATCCAATTTCAGAATATGTTGCGGCCACTTTGTGGCATCAGAGACATGAACTTCTAAAACTATTAAGTGGGCTATCCCGGGGAAAAAAAAATTATATATGAGGGTGTAAACTGCTGCTTGGGAACACAGCAGGGCTCAAAGGAAGGAGCACTGTTTTTTTTTAGCTTTTGGACTACAGATTTAGAGGGACTTTCTGGTCGCCATGTTATTTTTGCAGAGCCCTGGAGGTGCCAGTAAACTGGAATTCCCCAAGAAGTGACCCCCATTTTGTAGGGATGATTTTAGGGTCTCTGCAAATGTGACATGGCGTCCAAAAACCAACAATCTAAATCTGCGCTCCAAAAGTACATAGTGCTCCTTCACATCTGCACCCTGCTGTGTGCCCAAAAGGCAGTTTATGCCCACATGTATGACACTGGTGTACCCAGGATAACGTACTTAATGCCATATGTGGGTATAAACTGCTGTTTGGGAACAGCCGGGCACAGAAGGGAAGGAGTGCTATTTTGGTTTTTAGAGCACAGTTTGGTTTTTGGACACCATGTCACTTTTGCAGAGCCCAAGAATTGCTAGTAAAGTGGAATCCACAGACTTGTGACCCCATTTTGGAAACTACACCCTTCAAAGGGATTTATCAAGTGGTGTAGCGAGCATTATTAACCCTTAAGTGTTGCATTCTTTTAATTTCCAGAAATGAATGTGCAGATGATAATGAAAAGTTAAAAAATAAAATTTTTCCAGAGATACGCCATTTCAGTGCCCGATATGTTGTGCCCAGCTTATGTCTGCAGAGACACACACTTCAAACACTGTTAAGCGGGGATCCCGGGCACAACAGCTTTTGGAGCGTTCATCTCTGATACAAGTCAGGCACAACATATTACACACTGAAATGATGTATTCCTGGAAAAATTGTCATTTTCACCTTTCACAATCAGCTGCGTATTCATTTATGGATAATAAATTATAGCAACACTTGGGGGTTAAAAATGCTCACTGTACCCCTGGATAAATTCCTTCAGGGGTGTAGTTTCCAAAATGGGGTCACATGTCAGGAGTTTCCACTTTACTGGCGTTTCAGCTCTGCAAAAGTGCAATGGCGTCCAAAAACCAAACCGTCCAAGCCTGTGCTCCAAAAATCAAATAGCGCTCCTTCCCTTCTGTGCTAGGCTGTGTCCATACAGCAGTTTATACCCACATATGACATTAAGTACGTTACCCTGGGTACAACAGTGTAATACATGTGGGCATAAACTGCAGTTTGGGCACACAGCAGGGCGCAGAAGAGAAGGAGCGCTATGTGGCTTATGGAGTGCAGATTCAGACGTTTGGTATCTGGACGCCATGTCATGTTTACAGAGCCTGTAAGGTACCATAACAGTGGATTCCCCAAAGGAGTGACCCCATTTTGAAAACTGCACCCCTCAAAGAATTTATCAAGGGGTGTAGTAAGCATTAGTATCCCAGACGTGAATACACAGCGGATGGGGAAAAGTGAATAGGTAAGCTGTGCAGAGTACATTGGGAACACCAAATTCCCTACTATTTCCCCAGTAGTTCCTATTATTGGGGAGGTCACTCTGGGGGTCACTTCTGGTTTATTTTCCCTCATAAGCTCTAAATCTGGTTTGTCCCCTGATATACGCTCGCACAGCTTATACATTCCCTTCCTGACGCAGCCAGTTATGTTCTAATGATTTGGCGATTTTTGGGGTTTTTGTCTTCACATTGTACGACCTATATTTTCTTTATTTCTCTGGTGATGTAGCCATATGAGGGCTTGTTGTTTGCAGTATGAGATGTATTTTGTAATGACATCATCTTTGGGCGCCTATAACTTATTGAATAAATTTTATTAACTCTTTCTTGTTGGATTAAAAAAAAAAAAAACATCAATTATGGCACTGCGTTTTACCTTTGAAATTTTTCACCATGCAGCATAAATCATAAGTAACATGTTACCTTTATTCTACGGGTCGGTACGATTACGGAGATACCTCATTTATACTGTTTTTTTTATGCGATACTAATTTTGCAGAACAAAAACCCATTTGGGGACATAAATTAATTGTTTTTTGCATCTCCATCTTCTGAGATGCGTAACATTTTTATTTTACGGTTTACAGAGTTGGTTTAGGGCTTATTTTTTGTAGGACAACCTGTGCTTTTTATTGGTACAGTTTTGGGGTACATATGACTTTTTGATCACTTTTTAAGGCATATTTTGTAAGGTGAGATGGCAAAAAATCATTACTTTTGGCGAGTTTTTTTCCTTTTTTTTTTCCCCGACGTTCACTGTGTACATTAAATATTGCTTCAGTTTTATTGTACAGGTTGTTACGGATGCGGCGATACCAAATATGCATTGTTTTTATTAATTTTTAGGGTTTTTATATAATTTTTATATAGGAAAAGGGAATTTTTGTGCCTTTATTCTTTTATTAATTTTTTTTTCAAACACTTTATTTTATTTTTTTCCACTTGTTTTATTTTTTCATGTGTCCCATTAGGACACCTGAGCCAGCAATGCTTTGATTGCTGGCTCAGCACTTTCGACTGCAAGACACTAGCTTACAAGTGTCTTGCAGTCTGTACAGGAAGTGAGGCTATGCAGACGCATAGCGCTCACTTCCGCAGGTCTCGGCAGGATCAACCAGGTAGTGGGGTCTCCAGGCAGCCTAGGGTCACTGGGCAGACCCTGGGCTGCAGATTATAGATATCGGCACCCCCCGATCTCGCTGCGGGGGGGTGCCGATCGGAGTGGCAACATGGCGGAACCCCTTGGATGCCGCGGTCATGTTTGACCGCGGCATCCAAGGGGTTAAAAACTCAGACCGGGGGATATGGAGCAGGGTCTTAGCTGTCAGTTACAGCTAACACCTGGTTCCGATGCCGCCTGCTCAGATAGTGAGAGGGCGGCCGCCCCAGGGCGTATTAGTACGCCCTGTTGTGCTAAGTACCAAGCGCACAGGACGTAATAGTACGTCCAATGTCGTTAAGGGGTTAAAGGACATTATGCTAGCCTTTCACAGCACCATTCAAAAAGATATTACAAAAGCTATATCCAATGTGTCTTCTACAACTGACTCCCTTGGAGAATGCATAGATCACATTGAAACTAAAACGGATGAATTTGGGGGCGCTCACAATTCCCTAGTTGATGTCCATAATGCACTAGAGGAGGATGTGGAAACTATGAAACTAAAACTAACAGATTTCACAGATAGAAACCGCAGGAACAATTTGAAATTCCGGAGTATCCCTGAATCTGTCTCACCTTATGACCTACCTCAATTTCTACCACAACTCATCAAAGTGGTCTTACCTCACTGTGCAGATCAAGATTTAATCCTAGACCCTGTCCATAGACTCCCAAAACCGAAGAATCTTCCTGATTCTGTTCCTCGCAATGCCATTACTCGAATTCATTTTTACCATGTGAAAGATCAACTTATCTCAGCTTCTAGGAGAATGCCTACGTTTCCTACTCCATTTCAAAACATCAAATTATTCACTGACCTATCTCAAGCAACCATTGCAGTAAGGAAGAAACTAGCTCCAATTACTCAAACACTACGTCACCATTCTGTACCTTACAATTGGGGCTTTCCAGTAAAGGTGATTGTGTTCCGAAACGGATCTTCCCATATCTTCTCTTCCCTGAACCAGGGGGCGAAACTCCTTCAACAATGGGGTTTGGACTCTCCTCCTCCCACTCAGACCCATAAAACCAATTCCCTATCTAAGATGACACCTACCTGGAGCCAAGTTTCTGAAGTCACCTGAGGACATTCTACAGTTACGACATAGCAGACGTTTCCATGTCTTTTCTTTTGCAAACCGCACCCCGAGTTTGCGCAGTATCCTTTACTGCCCAATATGTTGTTCCTTTGTTTATTCACTTTTGAATTGTTTTTGTTTTTTAATCCAGTTACCCAACCCTTAGCCCTCTACTGGGCCAATGTTAACTGGTATGTACTCTTTGCACTAGTATCATGTGATTCTCTTAGTTCTTGTATGCCTGTCATGTCTCAGAAGAGTCTGTCTTGGCACTTCTATGACCATTAAATTTCTCTATCTATGAATGTTAAGTGTCTCAATAGTCCATATAAAAGATCACTAATATGGAAGAAGGCGTCCAATTTGCATGCGGATGTGTTATGCATACAAGAATCACATTTTTAGAAACAGTCCCCTCCTAAATTTTCCCATACAGCCTTCCCTCTAATCTTTTTCTCTAATGCGGTCAAAAAGAAGGCAGGTGTCATTGTTGCCATCAGAAATACTGTCATGTTTCAACTCATTGATTCTATTATCAATCACAGGGGAAGATTCATAGCTCTGATCTGTTCCCGCAACAATGTTACCTTTACCATTGTTAATGTCTAGTGCTCAAACTCCTCCCAGGTAGCCTTTTTGAATGTCTTATGTAAAAAACTTAGGGGAAAGATTCAAGGCAAATGCATTATTCGTGGAGATTTCAACATGATCCATGATAGCTCTGTCGATACCACCTACAAATGTAGTAGACCTCCCCTGCAGCTAGACTCCTGGCTTATCCAGAAAGACCTTCACGACATCTGGAGATGCTTACATGCATCCGAAAAACATTATACATTCTATTCCGCCAGCCACCAAACATACACGAGGATCGACATGTTTTTGACTACTAAATGGCTTCTCCCTGACATTTCACATTGTGCCATAGGGAACATCATGTGGTATGACCACGCCCCTATTACCATGACTGTTCAAACTCCCTCTTTTCCTCATAACACGTATTGCTGGGACAATTATGTTTACATTATGTCTCAAAACAGTTAAGGATTCTATTTCTTCTAGCCTCACGGAATTCTTCTCCATTAATGCCCCCTCAGCAAAAGATGCTTTCCCCCTATGGAATTCTCATAAAGCATATACACGAGGCCTTCTTATACAACATGCAGCCAGATTCAAGAAACAAAAAAATCCGCTCCATACAGTTGGCTATGGATAAAATTGCATCTCTGGAACGGCAACATAAATGCAATCCCACGTTTGCGCTTCAATCCGCTCTCCGAGATGCTAGAAATGACCTTAGCCGTCTCCTTACTCAAGACTTTGCCCTTCAAACTAGAAGAATGCGCCTGTCTTACTATAAATCACACAACAAGGCCAGCAAACTCATGGCCAGTAGAGTCAAGGTACTGCAAGCCAGGTCGAGACTTCCATTTCTTATATCCCATCCCTCTGGTACTAAAATTCGTCCCCCCCCCCCCCCGGCCATTGCTGACAAATTTAGCCATTACTATCAAAAACTGTATAACAAACTCAGACTCCGCTACTCCTCAGCCCACTACTCAACATATTAGACTTCCTACACTCTCTGCAACTTCCTTCCCTCTCCCACGCAACTGATAGCATTAAACAAACCATTTACTGCCTCAGTTAGATACAACGATCTCTTCTCTTAAATTAGGCAAATCACCAGGCCCTGACGGTTATTCAAATGAGTATCTACGTTTATTTAAATCCCAACTGATCCCACATCTTGTTAACAAGTGTAACTTAGCTATGTCTTCTGGCCAATTCCCTCCCGAAATGCTCAGAGCAACTATAATTACATTACCTAAACCAGGAAAGGATCCCACTAGCCCTGTTAACATCCGCTGGCTAATAGACTTCTCTCAATTCTGCCTAGTATTACTGGCAAAGACCAAGTGGGCTTCACCAGGGGTCATCAAACCCCTTATGGCACAAGGCAATTGACTGATTTTATTGCTTTTGCAGAGTACCGGCGAACGCTTTCTTTGGATGCTGAGAAGACGTTTGATCATGTGCATTGGGGTTATGCTTTTGAGGCCCTCCGAAGGCTTGGTTTTTCTGGACCCATTTTTTCAGCCAAATCTGCCCTATATATAGTCCCTTCGGCATCTGTTTTGGTCAATGGTGTTTTTTCTGAACCGTTCCAAATAACGAATGGTACTCGCCAGGGCTGCCCCCTCTCCCCTCTTATTTTTTCTATAGTCATGGAACCTCTGGCCGAAAGCATTAGAATAAATCCGGGGATTCATGATCTCTTTGATGGATGACACTCTCACAAACTGAACCTATTTGCAGATGATGTAATTCTTACACTGACGTGTCTCCTTGAATCCCTCCCAGCAGTATTAGATGTTCTGAATACTTTTAGTTGAATTTCTTACTATAAGATTAATAATTCTAAATCCCAAGTATTGGGCATTCATATTTCCTTTCAAACCCAACGGACCTTGAGTAGCGACTTTCCCTTCCAGTGGAATGCCACCTCGATCCCATACCTCAGTATTCAGTTAACTCCATCGGTTAAATCCTTAATAGCAGCCAATTTTCTCCCTTTAATATCTACCATCCAATCTGAACTGAACAGATTGGCCAAGTTTGAACACTTCTGGATGGGCAGAATAATCCTTTATAAAATGCTTATACTCCCATGCATTTTATACTTTCTTAGAACATTATCGATTTTCTATTCCTACATCCACCTTTTCCGCTCTACACAAACAAATGAACACGTTCAATTGGCAGCGGATGAAGCCATGCATTTCCTTCTCTACTATGAGGAAGCTCCCATGTCATGATGGTATGGGCCTTCCCAATCTATATCACTACCACTTAGCTTTTACTCTTAGTTACTTAAAATACTGGTGGTCCGACTCCCATGACAAACTCTGGCCAGCACTGGAGGCTCAAGTAGCCCACATTTTTGACATGAGAGCGCTCTTGCTATATCCTCCTGAATCGAATTTGTCCTCACCATTGGCTCCCCCATCGGTTCGGGTCTCACTTGAGGCCTGGTGGGTGGGATGCTCCTCACTTCACTCCTCGCTTCCCAAGATAAACATGGCTATTCCCATTCAAGCCCTGACCCACCATATCCCCAATATTTCCTTATCAGCATGGAATACGTTACATTTCTGACTTTTTCCACAATCAGTTTTATCATTTCCACAACTCAAGTCAAAATTCTCACTCCCTTCCCAAGAGCTGTTTAGATACATCCAACTTCTGGACTTTCTGTTATCTAAACCTTCTACTTCTTCATCTATCCCAGCAGTCCTAGGGGATTTCCTACAAAGCCCTTTGGCCTCGAAATCTAGAGGTGTGAAACCTCTCTACCTCCTGGTAGCCAACGATCACCAATTTGCTAAATCTCCTCCTCTTGAAGTGGGAGTCTGATTTTGCTGGTTGTTTTGGCATGTCAGACTGGAATAGTGCCTTGACCTGAGCTCACAAATCGACTTCCTGTGCCTCTCATTGGGAACAATATCATAAGCTCCTCTTACGTTGGTATTATACCACACTGAGACTCTCAAAAATTTACCCAACATGTTCACCCTATTGTTGGAGAGGTTGTGGCCAATTTGGCTCACTTTTACATATCTTCTGGAGTTGTCCACGCATTGCTCCTTCCTGGCACTCAATGTACTCAGCGAATACACACGCAGCACTATTATACCATCTGCCCCCTTGGCTCTCCTTTTACTGGGTATCCATAAGATCTCTCCTCCATCTCGTACACTTACCTGTCATTTCCTCCATGCAGCCCGTTTAATAATTGCACGCCACTGGAAATTCTCTCATATCCCGTCCCTTGCTGAACTTTTATCTATTGTCTCTACTAATTGCATACAAGAGCATATGCTTGCTTGTCAGAGGGGTAAACTCAAAGACTTTTATTTCCACTGGTCCTCCTGGCTGCCTCATCATCCAATTCCTGATTCCTAACGAATTAGTCTGACTCCCAGGGTTTACGTAGCTGGTCCACTTTTACTCTGTGTTGCTACACACAATATTTACCACACTTGAGTCATATTATCTTGTTCCTTTTTGTTATAGTTACTGTGTTATTTCTGCAAGGTCATTGTGGCGTTCATTGAAATGCCTTTTCCTGCTCTTGTAGGATGTATCAGATTTACTGTACGGTATACTGTTTTACTGTATATGTTTATATCGTACTCTTTTGTATGCTTTCTTTGTAAAAATTCAATTTTTTTGACAAAAAAAATGAAAAACCGTAAACTTACAAACCAAAGGAAAAGAGCGAAAGATAGCAGAACAGGTGTCATCCCATGAATATTACATATAAAGAACTGCATGGGTATAAGGCAAGAAAGACATGGTGGGGAGGGACTTTAGCCACTCTTATTTATCTGGCTCTGATAAATAAGTTGAGTTCTGAATATATGCTATTACATTAAGTCTACTTGTATGTCATGTTGTTCCCCTTTAACTTATGCTACAGACTCAAATTACAGAAGAACTATCTTCAATACTACTGTATTAATGCTCTGCATTTAAATTTGTGACTACATGAGATGAGTGTAACCATGCGTAACTATTTTTTGAGCACACAGTCCTATATCAACAAGTTCTGTGGAACTTGGTTTTTTGCTCTGGTACTATTTTTTTTTTTTTTGAGCCACCATTAGCATACAGTTACAAACATGGCATCCCTACTGAACATTGATACTGAATATCAATTTACATATTCATATTTTTGTTTCTTTTCTATATTGTCTACTTCAATAAATGTATACACTTATTTCAACTGAGACTTGTTGAGTATAGGGTTTTTCTACTGTACTGAATGGGTTGTACCCTACTTGTGCACCCATACTAGTGGAGTGACGTGTATCCTCTTGGAAAGATATGCCCCACATGTGGATGTAAACTGCTGTATGGTCATACATAGGGACAGAACAATACTTGGAGGGCAGATTTTCCTGTAATAGTTTTTAGTTACCATTTAGTCGCATTTGCTGAGCCCCTGAAGTGCCAGACCAGTGGAAACCCCCAAAATGTGAACCCATTTTGGAAATTAGACAGATCAACCCCTCCCATGTACTTATGATATGCCAGGATACAGTATGGATTAGGGGTAGCAGTACTGGTACCACGTAAAGGGACAAGGATTCTGCCCTTAACAACATAAATTATGGTCAATACAATCATCCTTCTTGAACAACAGCATATTCTCATTGCAGACTGCCCTACTCTCACCCTTTCTAAGGGGCTGCACAATCTATGCCCTAGGGAGGCATCTCTGATTTCTGCGCACTGTCCAACAATCTGCAGTTCCTCTAGAACTTAGAGTGGGATGTATGCTGGTGTAGAAGTTATCCACATATAGGTGATAACCCTGGGGCAGCAGTGGGTGCAGCAAATCCCACACTGTTTTCCCACTAATTCCTAGGATTGGTGGGTATTCTGGGGGCTCAATTCTTGTGTCCCTTCTTTCATAAACCCTAAACTTCATCTTCATCTCTACTGCATTTACTGGGGTCCACCTCTGGCGCCTGACATATGAAGAGGTGGCATTTTGTTTTAGAAATTGCTGGGCATTTAAAATTTTTGTGAGCACCACAAAATCTATAAAATCAGACAAAGTTCTATAAAGCTTTCAGTCTCAATTTGGATTCCTGACCTGCCCAAAGTCAGGGAGCTCAGAATCATAATTTTCAGGGAATGGGGTCCACATTGGTTCAGCAATTGCGCTGGATAAGGAGGAGGAAAAATAGGAATTGAGCATCTTCCTCTACTCCCTTGCTGGGAGTATCAGAATCAGAGGCCAGTAAGGTACAGGGCCTTGCAAAAGTATTCATACCCCTTGTACTTTTTCACATTTTGTCACCTTACAACTGCAAACTTAAATGTATTTTGTTGAGATTTTAAGTGATAGACCAACACAAAGTAACACATAATTGTGAAGTGGAATTTAAAAATGATACAAGGTTTTCAAAATTTTAATCAAATAAAAATCTGAAAAGTGTGACATGCAAAAGTATTCAGCCCCCCCATATCAATACTTTGTAGAGCCACCTCTCGCTGCAATTACAGCTGCAAGTCTTTTGGGGTATGTCTCTACCAGTTTTGCGCATCTAGTGACTAAGATCTTTGTCCATTCTTATTTGCAAAATAGCTCAAGCTCCGTCAGATTGGATGGAGAGCGTCTGTGAACAGCAATTTTCATGTCTAGTCACAGATGCTCAATGGGATTTAGGTCTGGACTTTGACTGGGCCATTCTAACACATGAATATTCTTTGCTCTAAACCATTCCACTGTAGCTCTGGCTGTAGGTTTAGGGTCATTGTTTTTCTGGAAGGTGAATCTCCTTCCCAGTCTCAAGGATTTTGCAGCCTCCAAAAGGTTTTCTTCCAGAATTGCCCTGTATTTAGCTTCATCCATCTTCCCATCAACACTGACCAGCTTCCCTGTCCCTACTGAAGAAAAGCATCCTCACAGCATGATGCTGCCACCACCATGTTGCACAGTGGGGATGAGGTGTTCAGGGTGATGAGCATTGCTACTTTTCTGCCACACATAGCTCTTTGCATTAAGGCCAAAATGTTCAACTTTGGTCTCATCTGACCAGAGCACGTTTCACATGTTAGCTGTGTCCCGTATATGGCTTGTGGCAAACTGCAAACGGCACTTCTTATGTCTTTCTTTCAACAATGGTTTTCTTCTTGCCACTCTTCCATAAAGACCAAATTTGTTGAGTGCACGACTTATAGTTGTCCAGTGGACAGATTCTCCCACCTGAGCTGTGGATTTCTGCAGCTCCTCCAGAGTGACCATGGGCCTCTTGTCTGCTTCTGACTAAGCTCTCCTTGTTTGATCTATCAGTTTAGGTGGATGGCCATGTCTTGGTAACTTTGCAATTGTAGAATACTTTTTCCATTTTTGGATGATGGATTGAACAGTGCTCCTTGGATGCTTAAAAATTGGGATATGTTTTTATAACCTAACCCTGCTTTAAACTTCTCCACAACTTTATCTATGACCTGTCTGGTGAGTTATTTGGTCTTCATGATGCTATTTGTTCACTAGTGTTCTCTAGCAAGCCACTGAGGCCTTTACAGAACAAGTGTATTTATACTGAGACTAAATTACACACAGCTGGACTCTATTAACTAATTCAGAGACTTCTGACGTTTGTGGTTGTAAGGTGACAAAATGTAAAAGTTCAAGGGTTATGAATATTTTTACAAGCCACTAAAATATATATAAGCCTTAACTTTCAGGCAAAACAACAAAAGAAAACCTGCTCGTCTGACCTACTAACTAAACACAGGAAAGACCCTAACTGTACGGGTGGCTAGCTTCAGCCACACAGTCAACACAGAGGGCAAAAACAATGGTAGTAGTTCACTGGAGTCTCACCAGTCTTCACAAGGTTTGGACAGAACTTGGCTCCTCCTCTCTCCCCAGGAACTGCTCAGTAGTGAGGACTTTACAGATTTTTATAGGCCTTTAACGAGGCCAAGCTCCCACCTGTGCCTGAGAGCCCCTCCCTAGTAGAATAAGGACAGGTTACATACTAACAGAAGGAAACACTTCTCACAGCTGAGGTTTTGGTACAGTTACCTGTACTGTAACCTCACTTACCATACATAAGTGAGGAATCTGGGCGAGACATAGTGACCTTCCAAAACCTTACCTGTCACCTTCTCACAATATATATGTCACTGTAGACATATATGTAACTGACCAGCGCTCAATGGAGGCCACAAGCGCAGGGAATGATAAAAGGGGGGAGGGGAGGGACAAAAAAGAAAAAAAAAATGCTTTCCAAAAAGGGCTGTTGGTAAGGGGTTAAAGACTCAAACACACAAACACAAAGGGAAAGGATGGATGGATATGGGGGGGTTCTAGTGTAAAAAAAAAAAAAAAAAAAGACAGATGCATTTTTCAGATCTGCTTATGAAATGCCCTGTGAGAATCCTAAGATATATATGAAGATAAATTTTAACGTTACAATTTTGCATATGTTATGAACACTAAGAAATATAATAACATGGATGCAACAAAAAACAATGGAGATGAGTATTCATCAGCCCATATTCATTCATACTGGCTTTATTTACTGTGTTCCTTTTTAGGTTTTTGACTTCATCCTGTTCACTGATTTTACTTCCTTCTTCTGAAACATCAGTCTTTTGTGTTCTTTTTTTCTGAAGTTAGTTCCTTCATTGCTCCTCATATATTTCCTCCGTGTCATCACTTCATATCTTTTCGGTGCCTAGTTTTATTTTTTGTGGTCATCTTCTGTTTTACTCTAATATTCATTTGTTGTTAAGCATTGCTTACTCTGATATCTGTTTACAACTGTATACCTGCATTTTAAATGTTTACTTCCATCATTTTTATATTCTTGTCTGCTCAGTGGCAGATATTCTACCACTTGCTCTCTTATCTTACTAATTGTGTGAAGTACATAAGGGGTTAATTAGGATAGAGTATGGCCTAAATACAGAGTATGTTGTATTTGATTAATGGATGATGCAGAGTCAGTGACGCTGGTGTGACACAATCATGGGTCCCCTGTCTCTGATCTGCCATTAGGCATGCAATTTCTTAAAATACAACCTCATTCATCACAACCACGGGGGATTGGTAGACACTGGCAGTGCTGGCCTCCATCTTTTTGCTACCAGTGCTTTATAATGTATATACAATGTAGAGAAATAGCACAAATATTTACCTGCCCTTTGCCAGTTATTTTTGCTGTTACTATATTACTCTCTTCCTAGTTACTATACCAAGCTCACATTGTTGTCACGTGTACCTAAACACTAGAGATGGGACAACCAATCTGTTACATGCCAGGATCTACCTGATTATTCCAAATTGTTCAGTTTGTAACAAAACCAAATATTTTGCAATTTGTCTCAGATAAACTAAAATTGACTCCGCGACATTTAACCCTGCTGTTCTGTTCGGTCAAAAATGACCAAATTTGATATTTTTTAAAATATTCATTATGCGGTTCTGAAACTTGTGGTTCATTGACTTTTCCTCATTTGAGTGGTTCTTACTAATAGCAGTTTTTATTTATTTATTTTTTTGTTTACTTTTTGCTCCACGTCTTTTTTTTTTTTCTTTTTACACTTGTACTGTTCGGTCAAAAATGACGGATAGCCTTTTATACTAATCTCCAGCCATTTTTAAAAAAAAAATAAAGGAGTTATAATCTCATTTTGGTCTATATAGTTCATCTACTACTATTTATCAATTTATCTAGGTCCTTTTGGTCCATTGAGAGTTACACATACATACATTTTCAAATTATGATACTGTAGATGGATTCCTTTCCAGTATAGTTATGTGCTGTTCTTATAGAAATGGTTCAATTCAGTTGTCAACCTTTCACATGGTAAATGTGAATTATTTGTCTTAGCTGGTTCCTTGTATTAGCTGGTTCTATTATCTAATGATGACCTGAAAAGAGCACTAATAAATTCTCTCACAAAATGTGTTTTTTTTTTACTTTGGGCTGCTAAAAGGGGTGTTTTAGCTTATCAGTAGACAAGTACAATACTATTCTATACAGTTACTTCACTTTCAATACAACTTGAGAGAACATCGAGAGAGAGCACACATGAGACAGCTCTGAAAACTCATCTTTACATATACAGTCATATGAAAAAGTTTGGGCACCCCTATTAATCTTAATCATTTTTAGTTCTAAATATTTGGGTGTTTGCAACAGCCATTTCAATTTGATATATCTAATAACTGATGGACACAGTAATATTTCAGGATTGAAATGAGGTTTATTGTACTAACAGAAAATGTGCAATATGCATTAAACCAAAATTTGACCGATGCAAAAGTATGGGCACCTCAACAGAAAAGTGACATTAATATTTAGTAGATCCTCCTTTTGCAAAAATAACAGCCTCTAGTCGCTTCCTGTAACTTTTAATCAGTTCCTGGATCCTGGATGAAGGTATTTTTACCATTCCTCTTTACAAAACAATTCCAGTTCAGTTAAGTTTGATGGTCGCCGAGCATGGACAGCCCGCTTCAAATTATCCCACAGATGTTCAATGATATTCAGGTCTGGGGACTGGGATGGCCATTCCAGAACATTGTAATTGTTCCTCTGCATGAATGCCTGAGTAGATTTGGAGCTGTGTTTTGGATCATTGTCTTGCTGAAATATCCATCCCCGGCGTAACTTCAAATTCGTCACTGATTCTTGTACATTATTCTCAAGAATCTGCTGATACTGAGTTGAATCCATGCGACCCTCAACTTTAACAAGATTCCCGGTGCCGGCATTGGCCACACAGCCCCAAAGCATGATGGAACCTTCACCAAATTTTACAGTGGGTAGCAAGTGTTTTTCTTGGAATGCTGTGTTTTTTTGACGCCATGCATAACGCCTTTTTGTATGACCAAACAACTCAATCTTTGTTTCATTAGTCCACAGGACCTTCTTCCAAAATGAAGCTGGCTTGTTCAAATGTGCTTTTGCATACCTCAGGCGACTCTGTTTGTGGTGTGCTTTCAGAAACGGCTTCTTTCGCATCACTCTCCCATACAGCTTCTCCTTGTGCAAAGTGTGCTGTATTGTTGACCGATGCACAGTGACACCATCTGCAGCAAGATGATGCTGCAGCTCTTTGGAGGTGGTCTGTGGATTGTCCTTGACTGTTCTCACCATTCTTCTTCTCTGCCTTTCTGACATTTTTCTTGGCCTGCCACTTCTGGGCTTAACAAGAACTGTCCCTGTGGTCTTCCATTTCCTTACTATGTTCCTCACAGTGGAAACTGACAGGTTAAATCTCTGAGACAACTTTTTGTATCCTTCCCCTGAACAACTATGTTGAACAATCTTTGTTTTCAGATCATTTGAGAGTTGTTTTGAGGAGCCCATGATGCCACTCTTCAGAGGAGATTCAAATAGGAGAACAACTTGCAATTGGCCACCTTAAATACCTTTTCTCATGATTGGATACACCTGGCTATGAAGTTCAAAGCTCAGTGAGGTAACAAAACCAATTTTGTGCTTCAGTAAGTCAGTAAAAAGTAGTTAGGAGTATTCAAATCAATAAAATGATAAGGGTACCCAAATTTTTGCACCGGTCAAATTTTGGTTTAATGCATATTGCACATTTTCTGTTAGTACAATAAACCTCATTTCAATCCTGAAATATTACTGTGTCCATCAGTTATTAGATATATCAAATTGAAATGGCTGTTGCAAACACCCAAATATTTAGAACTAAAAATGATTAAGATTAATAGGGGTGCCCAAACTTTTTCATATGACTGTATGTAGCAGAAGAGGAAGAGAGGAGAAGGACTTGCCAGCAGCTTCCTGCACACATAGGAGAGGGATGAAGGACCTGACCACATAACCTGCAGGTCCTCAATACTATACCACTGTGTGGAGATCTACCTAACTACTAGAGGATGAGAAGGAGGGGGAAAGACTTAGAGCTGTAAGTGCTATTTCTATGTATGTCATATGTACAGTGCTGGCCAAAAGTATTGGCACCACTGCAATTCTGTCAGAAAATACTCAATTTATTCTAGAAAATGATTGCCATCACAAATGCTTTGGTAATAATATCTTCATTTATTTTGCTTGCAATGAAAAAACACAAAAGAGAATGAAAAAAAAAAGTCAAATCATTGATCATTTTACACAAAAATCCAAAAATGGGCCGGACAAAAGTATTGGCACCCTCAGCCTAATACTTGGTAGCACAACCTTTAGACAAAATAACTGCAAACAACCGCTTCCGGTAACCATCAATGAGTTTCTTACAATGCTCTGCTGGAATTTTAGACCATTCTTCTTTGGCAAATTTCTCCAGGTCCCTGAGATTTGAAGGGTGCCTTCTCCAAACTGCCATTTTGAGATCTCTCCACAGGTGTTCTATGGGATTCAGGTCTGGACTCATTGCTGGCCACTTTAGAAGTCTCCAGTGCTTTCTCTCAAACCATTTTCTAATGCTTTTTGAAATGTGTTTTGGGTCGTTGTCCTGCTGGAAGACCCATGACCTCTGAGGGAGACCCAGCTTTCTCACACTGGGCCCTACATTATGCTGCAAAATTTGTTGGTAGTCTTCAGACTTCATAATGCCATGCACACGGTCAAGCAGTCCAGTGCCAGAGGCAGCAAAGCAACCCCAAAACATCAGGGAACCTCCGCCATGTTTGACTGTAGGGACCGTGTTCTTTTCTTTTGAAGGCCTCTTTTTTTTTTCCTGTAAACTCTATGTTGATGCCTTTTCCCAAAAAGCTCTACTTTTGTCTCATCTGACCAGAGAACAATCTTCCTAAAAGTTTTTGGCTCTCTCAGGTAAGTTTTGGCAAACTCCAGCCTGGCTTTTTTTATGTCTCTGGGTCAGAAGTGGGGTCTTCCTGGGTATCCTACCATAGAGTCCCTTTTCATTCAGACGCCGACGGATAGTACGGGTTGACACTGTTGTACCCTCGGACTGCAGGGCAGCTAGAACTTGTTTGGATGTTAGTCGAGGTTCTTTAGCCACCATCCGCACAATCTTTTGTTGAAATCTCTCGTCAATTTTTCTTTTCCGTCCACATCTAGGGAGGTTAGCCACAGTGCCATGGGCTTTAAACTTCTTGATGACACTGCGCACGGTAGACACAGGAACATTCAGGTCTTTGGAGATGGACTTGTAGCCTTGAGATTGCTCATGCTTCCTCACAATTTTGCTTCTCAAGTCCTCAGACAGTTCTTTGGTGTTCTTTCTTTTCTCCATGCTCAATGTGGTACACACAAGGACACAGGACAGAGGTTGAGTCAACTTTAATCCATTTCAACTGGCTGCAAGTGTGATTTAGTTATTGCCACCACCTGTTATGTGCCACAGGTAAGTAACAGGTGCTGTTAATTACACAAATTAGACAAGAATCACATGATTTTTCAAAGGGTGCCAATACTTTTGTCCACCCCCTTTTTTATGTTTGGTGTGGAATTATATCCAATTTGGCTTTTTGACAATTCTTTTTGTGGTTTTCCATTGACAACAAATTAAATGAAGATATTATTACCAAAGCATTTGTGATTGCAATCATTTTCTGGAAGAAATTGAGTATTATCTGACAGAATTGCAGGGGTGCCAATACTTTTGGCCAGCACTGGATATGTCGGTATGTGTGTGTATGTATGTATGTATCTGTGAGTATGTATATGTCAGTGTGTGAATGTATTGTGTATGTATTATTGTTACTGAATACATTTTATTTTTTCATTCCACAGTATTGATTTTTTGCATGATGAGAAAACAGATATTGACTGAAGCTGATTTGGAGGAGCTTGCAAATGCCTCCAATTCAGATGATGATATCCCACTTGAAAATGTGTCTGAAGAGGAGGACCACATAAGTGATGGGGAAACAGATGAAGAAAAATCTGATTCTGAAGTGGAATCTGATGAGGAAACCCTGACAACTAGTCAGATGCAAGAAATCCATTCAAAAAACAAAGATGTAGTTTGGAACTTGCAGCCTTCTGCTCAGGCTGGTAGAAAGTCTTCTTCAAATGGCATAAAAGATACTCCAGGTCATACAAGGTATGCTATATCAAGAATTGATGACATACAATCTGCATTCAAATTGTTCATAAATATAGCCATACAAAACATCATAATACAAATGACAAACATCGAGGGACAACAAGTTTATGGCGAGAAATGGAAGAATTTAGATTTGACAGCTCTAAATGCTTTCATAGGTTTACTATTGTTAGCAGGAATGTACAAATCGTATGGTGAATCAACCAAAAGTTTATGGAATTCCGAAACTGGTCGCCACATATTTAGGGGCACAATGTCTCTTGAAAGATTTCATGAGATTTTAAGAGTCCTTCGGTTTGATAATAAAACCAATCGAATTGAAAGAAGAGCCACAGACAAACTTGCCCCTATTAGAGAGTTGTGGAATAAATGGGTGGACATTCTACCAACATTATATAATGCTGGTGAAAATGTGACTGTAGATGAACAACTGGTGTCATTCAGAGGTAGGTGCCCATTCAGACAGTATATTCCAAGTAAGCCTGCAAAGTATGGCATCAAAATATGGACTCTGTGCGACAGCAAAAGTTCATACGCTGTAAACTCAGGTATACATAGGAAAAAACCCTGGAGAAAGAGCTTAAAAAAAAAAAAATCAAGGTATGCGAGTAGTTTTGGATTTGACACATGGACTCAAAGGACGAAATGTTATATGTGACAATTTTTTCACATCACACCAACTGGGGCAGATGTTGCTGAAAAGAAAAATGACCATGCTGGGTACTGTTAGAAAAAATAAGCCAGAACTGCCGCAAGGTATCCTCAGTAAGAGAGACGTTTATAATTCTACGTTTTATTTTACTGAGGATACAACAGTAGTTTCTTACGTTCCCAAAAAACACAAACAGGTCATTCTGATGAGCACAATGCACCATGATAATGCAATCAGTAACCGAGACGACAGAAAGCCAGACATGATTTTACATTACAATGCCACAAAAGGGGCAGTTGATACTCTAGATCAACTCATAGGCACTTACACCTGTAAACGCAAAACTAATCGGTGGCCAATGGTTGTTTTTTACAACATTCTTGATGTGTCGGCGTACAATGCATTTGTGTTATGGCGTGAAATAGACCCAAATTGGAACAAAAATAAACTATATAAAAGAATTTTTTTTTAGAGGAGTTGGGAAAATCACTGGTTATCCCATATATTGAACAAAGAAAAGTAAAACCCAGAGATGATGGAGCTGCAGCCATTGTCCACAGGATCCAACAGCATGCTGAAGAAAGTGAACCAAGGGCTTCCGCTAGCACTGCGACGATACCCACGGCCTCCACCAGCAGTGCAACCAGCCTAAAACGGAAACGATGAGCCTTCTGTCCAACATCAAGTAATCACAAATCAAATGTGATACGCACATGCAAATATGCAAAGTACTTATGCAAAAGACATGTAAATTATACTTGTGAGGAATACAAACAGTAAATTTAGCACCTTGAACCTTATTTCACATTTAAAAAACTAGACTTTATTTGTTTTTTTTTTAAATATTTACATACAGTTTGATGTTATTAGTTATAGTTTAGTTTTATAAAGGTTTTTTTTTTTTTTGTGCAATATGCATGAATGCAATAAGGCCATGTAACCTTTTTTGACACAAAAAAAATAAAAATTAAGTTTTTGATTTCATTTGTTGATGAACAACCATGTTCACATACAGTATAATAATGCAAAAGAAATTCAAATAAAACACTTAAATTAGTTAAAAATCCAGACTTTAATAGGCCCGGTCAAAAATGACCGGAACATTATATGTGTATAGTAGAACCGAACAGAACAGCAGGGTTAATGTGCAGTGAAAATAAAGAAGACACGTGTCTTTGTCCTGAAGTCACTTGACATCATTTGACAGCCTGTCAGCCAATAGTTTGTGGTAGGTGGACACCTTGCAGTGCAGATGCCACATACAGTTTATAGGATGCTGTGAGCTAGGACATGAGGCATTTCATAGATGGTGAAACTAGGGGATGGATGTATTTTACATCACACAATGATCCAATATAATTACTCTATTTTCTTCTGCAATACACAGCACTAAGTGCAGTAAAGATCTAGAGAATCAGAAGTAGAAGTAGAACAAAGTTTAGTCCCATTTAATCAATTCGTTAAAGGCAGGTAATGATGGAAATCATGGATGGGAGTGAGGGAGAATATTATTGCTGTATGAGCACTAATTTTGTATTCTGCATGTAGCTCCCATTTGTAGTTTTTTCTTTTCACTATTGTGTCGGGTGTTGTTGAGTCACCGTTATTGTAATATACATTATTAATTCCTTTTTCATTATAAAACAGGCTGTAACATTCTCCTTAGCAAACCTCTAAGCTGTTACCAGTGTGACAACTCAGGGGTTATTTTGGCTCATGGGATCGCAACCTCCAGCATAAGATGGTTAGCACATCAAGATGTTCATTTTCACACAGGTACTTCAGGTTCAAAACTGTCCTCAACTGCTTTATTTGTCCAGCCACAGCGTGCAGAGATACAACACAAATTCACGAAACAGTTTAACAATGAAACAAATCATGGTCATCTGACCACTAACTACACAGTATACTGTCCCTTACTATTAGGGTGTAGGCCTAACACCTAGAACCTCAAAGCAAAACAGTGTTCATACCAGAAGTGCAGCTCTCCAGGCCCTTGGCTCAGCCTGTCTTCCCCAGAGACAGTCATGTCTCAATGATGATCTCCTTTACTTCAGGAGTCCTCTCAGCTGACCCCTAATGAGGTTCATTAAGCAGCCCAAATCCTGGACTGGCCTGCTATATACAGAGGAACCTGCTATTTTCTTCTTCTCACTTCAGCAAACCAGCCACTTGAATAGCTGCACTGCCACACTTGGAAAAGTCCATACACATTTGTATCGTAAATATGCAGAGCTGAAGCATTTACCAAATGGCTGTGTGTTCAATTTTATACCCCCTAGAAAAATGTTTCTGGTATCATAAGAAAGCTGAGATTTAGATGCCAATATTGTACTAGCTAAAAAATAATTAGAGATATCACCGGTTAAAAACAGTCAGGAATTTGAACTTACTATGCAGCAGTTCATGCTCGTGCGGCATATAAAATCACGTTACCAACTGTTTTTAACTAGTGATATCTCTAATTCCCTTACGTCCAACAGCAACACAATATGGGGTATTTCTGCCCCTGTGTGCTGGTAGGACAGGCGGAAATTTTAATTTACATAATTAAGCGATACTCCCCTATAAGAGGCAAAAGAGACCTCCCCCACTGTTTTTTTTTTTTCTTTCTGTCCTGTGTGGTGGGACAGGTGGAGGGAGGCTCTTTGTTCTCCCATAAAGTATATTACAAAAAATGTTCACCCCCCCACTTCGACACTATAGCAAGAAAATGAAATGGGAGTTACACTTTAAATACATACAAACTACTGTTCTAATGGCAAAACACTGATTCTACCTGAATCTGAAAAATCTCTATTTGTTAACCCCTTAAAGACCCGCCCATTTTCGTTTTTGCATTTTTGTTTTTCCCTCCCCACATTTCAAGAGCCATAACTTTTTGATTTCTCAGTTCACAGAGTCACATGATGGCTTATTGTTTGCGAAATAAATTGTGCTTTGTAATGGCAGTATTCAATATGCTGTGCAATGTACTGGGAAGCTGGAAAAAAATTCAGAATGAGGTGCAATTGGAGAAAAACTGCATTTGCGCCAATTTCATATGGGCTTAATTTTTACAGCGTTCACTGTGTGGTAAAAATGACATGTTACCTGTATTCTGCAAGTTAGTACGAACACGGCAGTACCAAATTTATATAGTATTTGTAATGTTTTGATACCTTTTAAAAAAAATTAAAAACTTTGCAAAATCGAAAAAAAATTTTGACACCATATTGTGACACCTGTAACTTTTTCATATTTACATGTATGGAGCTGGGTATGGCGTCTTTTTATGTGGGACAACATAATGTTTTTGATACCATTTGGGGAAAGATCTGATGGTTTGATCACTTTTTATAAAATTTTTTTATAGGAGGCAAAGTCTTGAAAAAAACACTATTTGGCCATTTTGATTTTTTTTCGCTGCTACGCCGTTCACCGTATGGGATAAATATTTTAATAGTTCGGGCATTTTGGAGCGCAGGGATACCTAATGTGTTTATGTTTACTGTTTATTTACTTTTATATCTGATCTAGGGAAAGGGGGGTGATTTGAACTTTTGTGTTTTTTTTTTTTTTATACTTTTAAAAACTTTTTTTTTTTCTACTTTTACTTGAATGATCAGACCCCCTAGGGACCTTGAAACCTAGGGGGTCTGAGCGCTCATACTATCCACTGTAATACTACTGTATTGCAGTGAATAGCAAAATGTCTTTACTTCTATTAGACAATGCCTCTGGCATCGCGTAATAATCTAATGTAATGACAGGCCTGGGAGCCTTCAATAGGCTCCCGGTTGCCATGGCAACCGATCGCCACCCTCCGATGACGTTCTGGAGGGCGGCGATCCGGGAAAAAATGGTGGTGCCCATGGCGCCTGCGCAATTTAGACGCCGCGGTCCCGTTTGACTGCAATATCTAAAGGGTCAACAGCCACGATCAGTGCAGGCACTGATCGCTGCTGTTAGCGGCGGGTCCTGGCTGTATTAGACAGCCGGCACCCGCCGTGTATGGAGAGAGTACTATTACGCTCTGGGTCGCTAAGGGGTTAAGGTCGTTTTTTTTTTTTGTTGTTTTTGTTTTTTGCTCAACCAAAGAACAGTATTGCAGTATGAGCTAATATGAAAAAATCTTCGTTTAAGGGGTTATTTTTTTGCTTACCAAATAAACAGTGACACATCAATCTGAAAAATCTCAGTTTGTTAAGGTTTTTTTTGTTACCCATTTTTTGCAGCCTTTGCACCTGCCAAAAGAAAAAAAAACTGACGTAGTTCTAATCTAATACTCACTGACCAGTTCACCCTTTTGGTGTTTTGCTGTTTTACTTGGAAAAAAAAAATCTGAAAAAAACAGATATACATACAGTGTATATATATCATAATTAAGCAGTGTGCAGTAAAATAACTATGAAAAAAAACAGGGCAGGGGACAAGCAAAAGGAGTGGGAAAAGGAAACACCTGTGCAAGTACTAACAATGTTTCAAGAATATGGGTGGCAACAGCAGCACTACTGGTCTTGACCGCCCCGCCAGTGACCGCAGTTCTGGCGTACTTCTGAAAAATAAAAACTTTTTTTTTATATCGAGGTGAACCACAAATGTTGAGTCAGGGAACTGTGTGTTCTTCCTCCTCTTCTGTTGTATCACGTAATTTACCATGCTGTCTTTCTGTACTGTCAACCGTACTGTATTGTCTTCTTGTTTATGTTCACTGCCACATATCCCATTCTAGTAGTCATGTGGCACCTGCTGAGAGAGATCTTCCTCATAGCCCAACAATTTTTCTTCCTTTTCTTGATGAGTTGGATGAGAACAGTCAGTATTTTTTGGAGGTCAAGGTGGAAGACATGGGAGTAGATGGCGGTAGAAGTAGCAGGGGGTGTGCTACTGGTAGTTGTGCTGGTAAGGGCACTATGGGGGAAATCTATTAGTAATTGTGAGGGCATAGAAGAATCCCATTGCCATGATGAGTAAGAAAAAAGTGGAGAAAATGATGAAATTACTGAATCCGATTATGATTCTATTGCAGATAAGACCTGGCAACCAGGCCAGAGTGACATCAGAGGAAGAGGGTGGTGATAGCTGCAATCGTAAGAATTCCATCCAATGTGCATCCCCAACATCCAAAAGACCTGCTTGGGGTAGGTCTAAGGCAAACTGAGAATGTAGTGGCACTGGTAGACACGTTTCCACTGCTGTTTTTGGGGAAGGCGTGTGGTTATCTCCCATATAGGAATTTTTTTGTACATTACCAAATAACAAATTCATGGCAAAGCATGTGATCTGCAAGCAGAAAATTAGCCATGGACGTGCAGGCACACATGTAGGTACAAGGTTTCTCGGTACTCACATAAAATGGCGTCTCCAGCTGATTTGACAAAATAGATTTGGCAGTGGCACCAAGTGAGCAACACAATTTTATTCCTTCTTCCCATGATTATCTTTGTAGGCAGGCTACATCCACTCCTAGCACATCTCCATCAGCTTCTCCTCTTCCACCCTGTCAGTCCTCATCCATAAAGGAGTGTGTGTCCTTTAACCAGCAATCTGCATCCAGTAATTTTGCTGATCTGCAACTTTAACCTGGCCAAGATACTGGTGGTGCACTCACTGCCATGCCACTTAGTGGAATCCACTGTGTTTCACCAACTGATGGAATGTGCACAGTCTCAATGAAGATTACCTAGCTGACATTATTTCTTTAGGAAAGCTGTCCATGCTTGATAATGCCATGGGAACCTCTCCTTGTAAATGTCCATGTGGGAAAAAGTGCACACTACTGTCAACATGTGGGGCAGCAATTATGGGGAGGGACAATACATAGCTTTCATGGCCACTGGGTCAATATCTTCAGGATCAGTGGCTACAGTCAAGAAACACAGCAAGGTCAGCTGCTATCTGGTAGACCTCACTTCTTGGGTTCAGGCACAGTTTCAACTTCAGGAGGGAACCATACATCTCCTCCAGTTACTCTACGCTGGACCAATTCTTACATCCAATTTCACCAGGGCAAGCCACTGCTTATACTTCCATACCTCATTTGATGTAAGGTGAATCACACATAGAGCGAAACTGTGGCACATGCTGGAGCGTTCAAACTGTTCAAAAAAGGACCGGAACTATAAGATTTCACCATGAATTGTCTGACTTGAGAAGCCAACTACATGACCATTTAAACATGAGATATGCTAAGCATTATCAATTTCATAAATATAAATATTAGGGGTAAAGGAAGCAAATTAATGTCACATCTCATAAAAAAGCAAAAAGAGACCTCTTATTTTAATTCCATTATTGCAAACCAGGGAACTAGTGTTAGAGATATGAAAGAAAGAGCTCTACTTTGGTTTCATCTGACCATATGACATTCTCCCAATACTCTTTTGGAACATCCAAATGCTCTCTAGTAAACTTCAGACTGGCCCGGCTATGTACTGGCTTAAGCAGGGGGACACGTCTGGCACTGCAGGATCTAAGTCCCTGGCTGTGTAGTGTGTTACTGATGGTAGCCTTTGTTACGTTAGTCCCAGCTTTCTGCATGTCATTCACTAGGTCCCCCCATGTGGTTCTGGGATTTTTGCTCACCGTTCTTGTGATCATTTTGACCCCACCGGGTGAGATCTTGCGTGGAGCGCCTGATCGAGGGAGATTATCAGTGGTCTTTTATGTCTTCCATTTTCTAATTATTGCTCCCACAGTTGATTTCTTCACACCAAGCTGCTTGCTTATTGCAGATTCAGTCTTCCCAGCCTGGTGCAGGTCTACAATTTTGTTTCTGGTGTCCTTCCACAGCTCTTTGGTCTTCACCATAGTGGAGTTTGGAGTGTGACTGTTTGAGGTTGACAGGTGTCTTTTATACTGATAACAATGTCAAACAGGTGCCATTACTACAGGTAATCAGTGGAGGACAGAGGAGCCTCTTAAAGAAGAAGTTACAGGTCTGTGAGAGCCAGAAATCTTGCTTGTTTGTAGTTGACCAAATACTTATTTTCCACCATAATATGCAAATAAATTCTTAAAAAATCAGACAATGTGATTTTCTGGATTTGTTTTCGCATTTTGTCTCTCATAGTTGAGGTCTACCTATGATCTCAATTACAGTCCTCTCTCATCTTTTTAAGTGGGAGAACTTGCACAATTGGTGGCTGACTAAATACTTTTTTTCCCCATTGTATGTCACTTTATATGGCAATAACTTTAAGTTGCTTTAACTTACACAAGTGATTTTATGAGTTTTTTCGTGAGACATTGTACTTCATGATAGTGGTAAACATTGATCAATATTTTTATATTTATTTATAAAAAAAAAATAGGAAATTTCATGGAAATTTGAAATTTTTTTTTTCCAGATTTACAAGAAAATTTCCCAAACTAATTTTTTAGGGACCACTTCAGTTCTGAAGTGGATTATAAAGGCCTATATATTAGAAACCCCAATGAATCACCCAATTTTCAAAACTGCACCCCTCATATAATTCAAAACATCATTTGGGAAGTTTGTTAACACATTAAGCATTTCACGGGGACTAAAACAATATGGAGGTGAAATTTAGACATTTCATTTTTTTTACATAATACATTCATTTAGCCCTAAAATTAACACCTTCACAAAGGATTAAAGGAGAAAATGCATCTCACAGTTTGTTATGCAATTTCTCCCAAACACAGAAATACCCCACATTTGGGTGTAAACTGATGTTTGGGCACACGGCAGTGCACGGAAGGGAAGAAGCGACACTGTACATTTGAAAAGCAGATTTTGCTGGAATAATTTTCAGGTGCCATGTCTCATTTGTAGAGCACCTAGAGTACCAAAACAATGGAAACCCCCTAAAAGTGACCCCAGTGACGGCACTGCTGTATGGGTACATGGTGGGGCTTGGAATGGAAAGAGCGCTATTTGCTTTTGGAGGGCAGATTTTGCTGGGATAGTTTCAGGTGCCATATCGTATTTACAGGGCCCCTAAAGTACCAGTCCAATGGAACCCCCAAAAAGTGACCTCATTTTATAAACTACACACCTCGAGGAATTTATCAAGGGGTATTATCATTTTGAGCCCAAGAGTGCTTCCTGAAAATTAATGTACATTCCCTTCCTACCGCAGCCAGTTTTGTTTTAATGATTTGGCAATTTTTGGGGTTTTTGTCTTCGCGGTACTAGTTTTGCAGAGCAAAAACCCATTTGGGGAAAGAAATCAATTATTCTTGCACCGCCATCTTCTGAGATGTGTAGCAATTTTTTTTTTTTTCGGTTGACAGAGATGGTTGAGGGCTTATTTTTTTAGGGACAATCTATGCTTTTTATTGGTACTGTTTTGGGGTACATATGACTTTTTGATCACTTTTTATAGCATTTCGAGATGGCGAAAAATCATTATTTCCTTTATTAATTTATTTTTGTCATACACTTTACTTTTTTTTTTTTTTTACTTTTTTTATATGTCCCACTAGGAGACCTCAACCAGCGATACACTGATCACTGGTTCATTACTCTAGACTGCAATACACATGTATTGCAGTCTATTGAGATAGTCAGCCTATGCTGCATAAATTGACTTCCTCACTTCCCGATAGGATCAACCAGGTACTGGGGGCTCCAGACAGCCTGGGGTCGCTTGCCAGACCCCAGGCTGCAGAAGTTACATATGGGCACCCCTTGATCTGGGGGGGTGCCAGGAGGGACATCTGTCATGGCGGAACCCCTTGGATGCCGCGGTTTGGCTGATTGGTGGTTAAGGAGCAGGGTGTTAGCAGTTACAGGTTCCTGCCCACGGCATTCAGTGCTGCTAGCGAAAACTTAAAATGCTGTGATCACTATTGACCCCGGCATCTTAAGGGTTAAACAGCGGGGATTGGTGTTATCACCATCCCTGCTGTTGCAGCTGGAGCTGTCAGATACATCTGGGCTGCCACGATGATCGCACAGGCTCTGCTTCTGAGCTTGCTCGATCACCGTCCCGTACAAGCACGTGGGGATGCGGTAACTACCCACATTCTCCCACGTACATGTATGTGAGAATGTGTGAAGGGGTTAATAAAAAAAAAAAAAAAAAAAAAAAAGCTGAGTGGGACCTGTCCTGGGCTGGCTTTGGAGACGTCTGCTTCTCGGTGCAGGCAGTGATGCTATGACATCATCGTGCTTCCTGCGCTGAGATGCATACATCCTATGTGCGGGTCAAGAAGAGGAGAAGGCGTCTTCATCAAGGGATTACAGGTAAGTGAGTAACTTTTTTTTTTTTTTTTTTTTTTTTTAGTGCAGTTGTATTTTAATTTTCTAAGGGAAGTGGCGTAAGTATCAGGGTAGCAGCCGTAGCGGCTGCCACAAGGCCCAGCGGGCCCCTGATACTTTACTTTTTTTTATTTTTTTTTATAGGCCATTAACTGCCTTACCGATCCCCACTCCAGCTCATGGCCGCCTCTTCTTCTCCTTCTGCTATGGGACGCAGAAGGGGAAGCGGATGCGGCTGTGAGCAGGATCGGGCATCGGTAAGTGAGGCCGCGGGCCCGCAAACCCCAACAAATACTATTATTATATTATTATACTACTACATCTATTATAATGAGCAGGGGCCCTGGAGAGGTGACAGACATAAAAACCAGTATTACTCACCTCTCCCGTGATCCGGTGTGATCCCAGTAGTCTTTGGGCCTCTTTGGTGACGTACCAGAAGTCACGTGGGCCAGGCCAGCGTCACTATGCGTCACAACGCCGGCCTAGCCCACATGACATCTATGCCAAGATTGAAGAGGGCTGAAAGCAGCAGGAAGTGCGCAGGAGCCCAGGATAGGTAAGTAACAGTGGTTTTTATGTTTGTCACCTCCTCTGGGTCTTCGATCATTATACTCTGGAGTCTGAAAAGACCCCAGAGTATAATAGTTCTTGGGGGCATAATACTGTGTGCAGGAGCCACTATGGAACATAATACCGTGTGCAGGAGCCACTGTGGGCCATAATACCGTGTGCAGGGGACGCTGTGGGCCATAATACTGTGTGCAGGGGACGCTGTGGGACATTATACTGTGTGATTGGGCCGCTATGGAACATTATACTGTTTGAGGGGCCGTTGTGGGACATTATAGTGTGTCTAAATGGGGTGTTATACTGTGTGGGGGCCAGGAAAGAGGGAGATATGACGGGGGGGGGGGGCAAGTCAAAAGTTTGCTGGGGAGCCCAGTCTTTGCTAGTTACACCCATGATAAGGGGTCATTAGGAACGGGCATTTTAAATAAGGGGGCTTTATGAACTTAAGAGGTGTTATTTATATAAGGGCATTATTAATACAATGGGGATTATTTATATAAGGGGCTATTAGGGAGCATTATATATATATATATATCTATATATATAGATATATATATGTATATATATCTATATATAGGTGGTTATTTATATACACACGTGGACAAAATTGTTGGTATCCCTCGTTTAATGAAAGAAAAACACACAGCTAAAAACACCCAAGAATGGCTAAGAGGAAAACATTGGACTATTCTGAAGTGGCCTTCTATAAGCCCTGACCTAAATCCTATTGAGCATCTTTGGAAGGAGCTGAAACATGCCGTCTGGAAAAGGCACCCTTCAAACCCGAGACAACTGGATCAGTTTGCTCTTGAGGAGTGGGCCAAAATACCTGTTGAGAAGTGCAGAGGTCTCATTGACAGTTACAGGAATCGTTTGATTGCAGTGTTTGCCTAAAAAGGTTGTGCAATAAAATATTAAGTTAAGGGTACCATAATTTCTGTCCAGGCCTGTTTCATGAGTTTTCTTTTTTTAAAAAATTCTGTTGAAGCATGGTTGAAAAGCAATGTCTGACTTTCATTTGTTCATTTTCATCGAATTTTTATATATTATTAATTTTGTCAGATTCAAGTTAATTCTGTGACCATTGTGGGTTTTTCTTTCATTAACTCCTTCACGCATTCTCACGTACATGTACGTGGGAGAATGTGGTTAGTTACCGCATCCCCACGTACAGGTACGTGACAGTAATCGAGCGGACTCAGAAGCAGAGCCCGTGCGATCACCGCGAGAGCCCGGCTGTATTTGACAACCAGGCTCCCGCTGCAACAGCGGTGACCAGTGATAACACCGATCCCCGCTGTTTAACCCTTAAGATGCCGCGGTCATAGTCTCCACATCCTCCTCCAGTGCATTATGGGCATCAACTAGGGAATTGTGAGCGCCCCCAAATTCAACCGTTTTAGTTTCAATGTGATCTATGCATTCTCCAAGGGAGTCAGTTGTAGAAGACACATTGGAGATAGCTTTTGTAATATCTTTTTGAATGGTGCTGTGAAAGGCTAGCATAATGTCCTTTAACCCCTTAACGACATTGGACGTACTATTACGTCCTGTGCGCTTGGTACTTAGCGCAACAGGGCGTACTAATACGCCCTGGGGCGGCCGCCCGCTCAATATCTGAGCGGGCGGCATCGGAACCAGGTGTTAGCTGTAACTGACAGCTAAGACCCTGCTCCATATCCCCCGGTCTGAGGTTTTAACCCCTTGGATGCCGCGGTCAAACATGACCGCGGCATCCAAGGGGTTCCGCCATCTTGCCGCCCCCCCCCGGCACCCCCCCGCGGCGAGATCGGGGGGTGCCGATATCTATAATCTGCAGCCTGGGGTCTGTCCAGTGACCCCAGGCTGCCTGGAGACCCCACTACCTGGTTGATCCTGCCGAGACCTGCGGAAGTCAGCGCTGTGTTTCTATAGCGCTGACTTCCTGTATAGACTGCAAGACACTTATATGCTCGTGTCTTGCAGTCTATAGTACTGAGCCAGAGATAACAGCATCTCTGGCTCAGGTGTCCTAATGGGACACATGAAAAAGTAAAAAAAGTGAAAAAAATAAATAAATAAAGTATGTGAAAAAAATTAATAAAAGAATAAAGCCCCAAAAATTCCCTTTTCCTATATAAAATGAATTATATAAAAAATAAACCTAAAAATTAATAAAAACAATACATATTTAGTATCGCTGCGTCCGTAACAACCTGTACAATAAAACTGAAACCATATTTAATGTACACAGTGAACGTCGGGTAAAAAAACCGCCAAAAGTAATGATTTTTCGCCATCTCACCTTACAAAATATGCCATAAAAAGTGATCAAAAAGTCATATGTACCCCAAAACAGTACCACTAAAAAGCACAGGTTGTCCCGCAAAAAATAAGCCCTAAACCAACTCTCTAAACTGAAAAATAAAAATGCTACGTATCTTAGAAGATGGCGATGCAAAAAAAAATTGATTTATGTCCCCAAATGGGTTTTTGTTCTGCAAAATTGGTATTGCATAAAAAAACAATATAAATGAGGTATCGACATAATCGTACCGACCCGCAGAATAAAGATAACATGTGACTTACGCTCTACGCTGCATGGTGAAAAATTTAAACAGTAAAACGCAGTGCCAGAATTGATGGGGTTGTTTTTTAATCCACCAAGAAAGAGTTAATAAAATTTATTTAATAAGTTGTAAGCACCTAAAAATGATGTCATTAAAAATACATCTCATACTGCAAACAACAAGCCCTCATATGGCTACATCACCAGAGAAATAAAGAAAATATAGCTCGTACAATGTGAAGACAAAAACCCCAAAAAATCGCCAAATCATTAGAACAAAACTGGCTGCGGCAGGAAGGGAATGTATAAGCTGTACGAGCGTATATGAGGGTACAAACCAGATTTAGAGTTTACGAGGGATAATAAACCAGAAGTGACCCCCAGAGTGACCTCCCCAATAATAGGAACTACTGGGGAAATAGTAGGGAATTTAGTGTACCCAATGTTCTACGCACAGCTTACATATTCACTTTTCCCCATCCGCTGTGCAGTCACGTCTGGGATACTAATGCTCGTTACACCCCTTGATAAATTCTTTGAGGAGTGCACTTTTCAAAATGGGGTCATTCCCTAGGGGATTCCACTTTACTGGTACTTTAGAGGCTCTGCAAACATGACATGGCATCCAGATCCCAAACATCTGAATCTGCACTCCAAAAGCCACATAGCGCTCCTTCCCTTCTGTGCCCTGTTGTGTGCCCAAACTGCAGTTTATACCCACATGTATTACACTTGTCATACCCAGAATAACGTACTTAATGTCATATGTGGGTATAAACTGCTGTTTGGGCACAGCCGAGCACAGAAGGGAAGGAGCGCTATTTGGTTTTTGGACGCCATTGCACTTTTGCAGAGCTGAAATGCCAGTACAGTGGAATCCCCTGACATGTCACCCCATTTTGGAAACTACACCCCTGAAGGAATTTATCCTGGGGTACAGTGAGCATTTTTAACCCCAAGTGTTGCTATAATTTATTATCCATAAATGAATACGCAGCTGATGGTGAAAGGTGAAAATGACAATTTATCCAGGAATACGACAATTCAGTGCGTAATATGTTGTGCCCGGCTTGTATCAGAGATGAACACTCCAAAAGCTGTTGTGCCCAGGATCCCCGCTCACCAGTTTTTGGAGTGTGTGTATGTGCAGACATAAACTGGGCACAACATATTGGGCACTGAAATAGCGTATCTATAGAAAAATTTCATTTTTAACTTTTCATTATCAGCTGCGCATTCATTGGAAATTAAAAGAATGCAACACTTAAGGGTTAATAATGCTCACTACCCCACTTGATAAATCCCTTGAAGGGTATAGTTTCCAAAATGAGGTGACATGTCTGCGGATTCCACTTTACTGGCAATTCATGGGCTCTGCAAAAGTGGCATGGTGTCCAAAAAGCAAACTGTGCTCCAAAAACCAAAATAGCGCTCCTTCCCTTCTGTGCCCGGCTGTGCCCAAACAGCAGTTTATACCCACATATGGCATTAAGTACGTTATCCTGGGTACACCAGTGTCATACATGTGGGCATAAACTGTCATTTGGGCACACAGCAGGGTGCAGATGTGAAGGAGCGCTATGTGTTTTTGGAGCGCATATTTAGATTGTTGTTTTTTTGGACGCCATGTCACATTTGCAGAGACCGTAAAATTGCCCCTACAAAATGGGGGTCACTTCTTGGGGAATTCCAATTTACTGGCACCTCCAGGGCTCTGCAAAAACAACATGGCGATGAGAAAGTCCCTCTAAATCTATACTCCAAAAGCTAAAAAAACACAGTGCTCCTTCCCTTCTGAGCCCTGCTGTGTGCCCAAGCAGAAGTTTATACCCACATATTTAATTTTTTTGTCCCCGGGATAGCCCACTTAATAGTTTTAGGAGTTCATGTCTCTGATGCCACAAAGTGGCCGCAACGTATTAGGCACTGAAATTGGATATTTCTTTAAAAACTTTCATTTTCACTTTGTACATTAATTTTTGGGAAGCATTTTTAGGCTCAAAATCATAATATCCCTTGATACATTCCTTGAGGGGTGTAGTTTCTAAAATGGGGTCACTTTTAGGGGGTTTCCATTGTACTGGTACTTTAGGGGCTCTGCAAATGTGACATGGCACCTGAAAACTATTCCAGCCACATCTGCCCTCCAAAAGCCAAACAGCGCTCTTTCTATTCTGAGCCCCACCATGTACCCATACAGCAGATTACAACCACATATGAGGCATTTCTGTGTTCAGAAGAAATTGTGTAACAAACTGTGGGGTGTTTTTTCTTCTTTAACCACTTGCAAAAATTAAAAATATGTCGCTAAATGGACAGTTTATTGGAAAAAAGTAATTTTACATTTTTACGTCCCTAAGTGAATAAAATCTGTGAAACAGCTGTGAGGTCAAAATGCTCACTATACACCTAGATAAATTCTATGAGGAGTGTAGTTTTCAAAATGGGGTCAATTTTTGGGGTTTGTATTGTATTGGTACTTTAGGGGCTCTGCAAATGCGACATGGCGCCTGAAAACTATTCCAGCAAAATCTGCCCTCCAAAAGCTAAATAGCGCTCTCTCCATTTTGAGCCCTGCCATGTACCTATGCAGCAGATTACAACCACATATGGGGCATTTCTGTGTTCAGGAGAAATTGTGTAACGAACTTTGGGGAGCTTTTTCTCCTTTGTCCTCTTGTGAAAATGAAAAATTTGGGGCTAAATTGACGGTTTATTGGAAAAAAAGTAATTTTTCATTTTAATGTCCCAATGTTAATAAAATTTGTGAAACCGCTGTAGGGTCAAAATGCTCACTATACCCCTTGATATGTTCTGTGAGGGGTGTAGTTTTCAAAATGGGGTCACTTTTAGGGGGCTTCCACTGTATTGGTACTTTGGGGTCTCTGCAAATGTGACATGGCACCTGAAAACTATTCCAGCAAAATCTGCCCTCCAAAAGCCAAATAGCGCTCTTTCCATTCTGAGCCCTGCCATGTACCCATACAGCAGATTACGACCACATATGGAGTATTGCTGTGTTCAGGAGAAATTGTTTTGCAAACTGTGGGGTGCTTTTTCTCCTTTAACCCCTTGTGAAAATGAAAACTTTGGGGATAAAGTAACATTTTAGTTTCATTTATACATCCCAGTGTATAAGGTGAAACGGCTGTAAGGTCAAAATGCTCAGTATACCCCTTGATGAATTCTGTGAGGGGTGTAGTTTCCAAAATGGGGTCACTTTTTGGGGTTTTCCTTTGTATTGGTACTCTAGGGGCTTTGCAAATGAGACATGGCACCTGAAAACTATTCCAGCAAAATCTGCTTTTCAGACGCCCAGTGTCGCTCCTTCCCTTCCGTGCGCTGCCATTCGCCCAAACATCAGTTTACACCCACATGTGGGATATTTCCGTGCTCGGGAGAAATTGCATAACAAACTGTGAGATGCATTTTCTCCTTTAACCCTTTGTGAATGTGTTAATTTTAGGGCTAAATTAAGGAATTAGTGGGAAAAAATTAAATGTCTAACTTTCACCTCCATATTGTTTTAATTCCAGTGAAATGCTTAAAGTGTTAACAAACTTCCCAAATGTTATTTTGAATTATTTGAGGGGTGCAGTTTTGAAAATGGCGTCATTTATGGGGGTTTCTAATATATAGGCCATTATAATCCTCTTCAGAACTGAAGTGGTCCCTAAAAAATTAGTTTGGGAAATTTTCTTGTAAATCTGCAAAATCGCTGTTACACTTGTAAGCCTTCTAACATCCAAAATAAATTACAGGACGATTAAAAGATGATGCCAATATATAGCAGAGATATGGTAGATAATATATGTATTAATGTATTTGGGTGGTATGACTATCTGTCTGAAAAGCAGAGCATTTCACATTTTGAAAATTGTGATTTTTTTCCAAATTTCCATCAAATTTCCTATTTTTTTATAAATAAATACAAAAATATTCATTAGTGTTTACCACTAACATGAAGTACAATGTGTCACAAAAAAACAATCTCAAAATCACTTGTGTAAGTTAAGTCGTCTCAAAGTTATTGCCATATAAAGTGACACATGTCAGTTTTGAAAAACGAGGCCTGGTCCTTAACGCATTTTTGGGCTCGGTCTTGAAGGGGTTAAACGAGGGGTACCAACAATTTTGTCCACGTGTGTAAGTGTTCATTAGGGGACATCAATTATAAAAGGGGGCATTAGGAAACATTTTGAACATAAAGGGGTGGTCATTTATATAAATGATCATTAGGGGAGCAGTATTTATGTCAGGGGGAATCAGGGGCATAATATAAGGCGGCAATTAATTAAAGGGGTTGTCCAGGATAACCACTTTCTCGATATGAGACTGGGGAAAGTGATTAATAATAATAATAATAATAATAATAATAATAATAATAATAATAATAATTAATTAAAAAAAAAAACCTACTCACCTGTCCCTTGTGCTCCGATGTCTCCCACCGCAGTCTGGTGTTTTCTTCCACTCAGGGCCATTTTAACCCATTGGTGGGCCCAGTGCAAAAGTTTCATAAGTGGGCCTCCCCCATCAACACCACTTAAACATACCTGACCCACCCAAATTAAAATAGCCCCCACATAGTATAATTCCATCTTACGCTAGGTTCACACCTGCCTTTCGGCTTCCGTTCGGGGGGGTCCGCTTGGGGACCCCCCCCGAACGGAAACCTATTCCGCTTAAAAAAGTGGTTAACCGCAGAAACCCACAGACACCATAGACTATAATGGGGTCCGTCGGGTTTCCGCCCGAATGGAGTTGAAGCGCTGGTGTGAACCTAGCCTTACTGGCCCCATATAATATGCCCTTGCACTTATAAATAATATGTCCACAGGTAACTGCACCCTTATCAATAATATTTATAAGGCGATCATTATTTGTAAGCAGGGACTATTATTTAAAAAGGGGGGTAAGATTCCTTGTTTATAAATAATAATCCCTGCTTATAAATAGTGCCCCCTTATCAGTAATTGTCCCTCCTTATCAATAATAGTCCACCTTTTTACTAATAGTTCTCCCTTCTAAATAGTTCCCCCTTTTAATTAACAGTCTCCATTTATAACTAATAGCCCCTGGCACAGGACACCGATGCAGTTGAAATACATGACAGAGCAGAAAGCTATTAGCTTTCAGTTCTGCCATTCTATAACCTGTACATGTAGCAGTGATGGGGTGAGCAGGACCTCCTCCTGTACATAGCCTGTGCGCATCTACTATTTTCTTTCTAGTGGTACCATAGAATAGGGGGTCAAGGTTCCTGGAGGAAAGTAGAAGATGCGCACAGGCTTTGTGCACGAGGAGATCCCGCCCACCCCATCATTGCTCTGTAAGTACATTAAAACTATACAGAGCAAGTGTATATGGAATGGTATATGGGGGAGGGGGACTGTAACCTGTGTGTGTGTGGGGGGGAGGGGGTTACTCTTAGCTCACTATTACTGTAATAGTTCCCCCCACAGGTAACAGCATTATTTATGTGGGGGGGTGCTATTACCTGTGGGGGGCACTATTACTGTAATAGTGCCCCCCATAAGTAACAGCATTACTTATGTGGGGGGGCTATTTCCTGTGGGGGGCACTATTACAGTAATAGTGATCCCCACAGGTAATAGCATTACTTATGTGAGGAGGCTATTACCCGTGGAGGGGGGCACTATAAGATGTGGGGTGGCCCTGCAACACCCTCCACCCCCCCCCCCACCGGGCTGCGGAAAACTGGTCCTTGGTGCGAAAAAGGTTGGGGGCCACAGGCTTATAGTGGATTGCGACTTAGGGTGGGTTCACATTTGCGCCGGAGTCCGTCCGCTCCATGGATGCTGCGTGGCTTCGGCAGCAGGTGCTGGGAATCGTGGACGTGGTCCCTGGAGGTATGATGCCCGGCTCCCCACGGCCTGGTCCTGGCCAGGCCGCGTCCTCGGCTCCCTCTCCTTCCCGGGCTCCGGTGAGCGGGGCCTCGGCTAGGCAGCAGCGTCGGGCGAGGCCTCTGGAGCGGCTCAGCTCGGATACAACGCCTAGGTCTCGGCGTCGGCTCCGGAGCCCTTCTGGGGACCCTCCAGGCCGGTGGACGCGCCCTACAGCCAGGGGCAGCGGCCCGCAGCCTGGGAGGCATCCACAGCAGCGGCCGGGACCAGCGGAGGCGAGGGGCGGAGCTCGTGGCCTGTGCGGCCCCTCCCCCTTCCCTCCATGACTCCTCCACCATCTGCAGCCTTGGATACGGTGGCCCTGCCTGGCGATGCTCCGGTCGGGGGGGCCACCAGACGCTCTGGAAGACATTGATGCCACCTGGATCTTCACGCCGGCCTGCTGGAGCGGCTGGGCGAAGTTCGGCGGCCATGGGTCGGCGGGCTGCTTCCGGCGGACGGTCTCCGGGCCTCATCTAGTTTGCCGTCTTCATCCAGGCGAGAATGTCCTTCCTGTGCTGGCTGTTCTACTCCTGCGGCGGCTGGTGGCGTTGGCCAGGACTCTGATGGCGAAGACTTCTTTGACTCTTCCCTGTGGTTGGATTCGGGACTGGCGGCTTGCGGGATCACAGCTTCTGCGCAGCCTGGTGAGTGTTTGTCTCTGTCTTGTTCTGTGCCGGCGTTGTTTAGGTCTCAGGCGAGTGGGGAGGGACCGGATGCGGTGGCCGGGGATGGTCAGATGGCCGCGGGGTCGACACCTGTCCCTTGTGCTCCGATGTCTCCCACCGCAGTCTGGTGTTTTCTTCCACTCAGGTCCATTTTAACCCATTGGTGGGCCCAGTGCAAAAGTTTCATAAGTGGGCCTCCCCCATCAACACCACTTAAACATACCTGACCCACCCAAATTAAAATAGCCCCCACATAGTATAATTTCATCTTACGCTAGGTTCACACCTGCCTTTCGGCTTCCGTTCGGGGGGTCCGCTTGGGGACACCCCGAACGGAAACCTATTCCGCTTAAAAAAGTGGTTAACCGCAGAAACCCACAGACACCATAGACTATAATGGGGTCCGTCGGGTTTCCGCCCGAATGGAGTTGAAGCGCTGGTGTGAACCTAGCCTTACTGGCCCCATACAATATGCCCTTGCACTTATAAATAATATGTCCACAGGTAACTGCACCCTTATCAATAATATTTATAAGGCGATCATTATTTGTAAGCAGGGACTATTATTTAAAAAGGGGGGTAAGATTCCTTGTTTATAAATAATAATCCCTGCTTATAAATAGTACCCCCTTATCAGTAATTGTCCCTCCTTATCAATAATAGTCCACCTTTTTACTAATAGTTCTCCCTTCTAAATAGTTCCCCCTTTTAATTAACAGTCTCCATTTATAACTAATAGCCCCTGGCACAGGACACCGATGCAGTTGAAATACATGACAGAGCAGAAAGCTATTAGCTTTCAGTTCTGCCATTCTATAACCTGTACATGTAGCAGTGATGGGGTGAGCAGGACCTCCTCCTGTACATAGCCTGTGCGCATCTACTATTTTCTTTCTAGTGGTACCATAGAATAGGGGGTCAAGGTTCCTGGAGGAAAGTAGAAGACGCGCACAGGCTTTGTGCACGAGGAGATCCCGCCCACCCCATCACTGCTCTGTAAGTACATTAAAACTATACAGAGAAAGTGTATATGGAATGGTATATGGGGGAGGGGGACTATAACCTGTGTGTGTGTGTGTGGGGGGGAGGGGGTTACTCTTAGCTCACTATTACTGTAATAGTGCCCCCCACAGGTAACAGCATTATTTATGTGGGGGGGTGCTATTACCTGTGGGGGGCACCATTACTGTAATAGTGCCCCCCATAAGTAACAGCATTACTTATGTGGGGGTGGCTATTTCCTGTGGGGGGCATTATTACAGTAATAGTGCCCCCCATAAGTAACATCATTACTTATGTGGGGGAGGGAACTATTACATTTTGGGGGGTGCTATTAGAGCACTATTACAGTAATAGTGATCCCCACAGGTAATAGCATTACTTATGTGAGGAGGCTATTACCCGTGGAGGGGGGCACTATTAGATGTGGGGTGGCCCTGCAACACCCTCCACCCCCCCCCCACCGGGCTGCGGAAAACTGGTCCTTGGTGCGAAAAAGGTTGGGGGCCACAGGCTTATAGTGGATTGCGACTTAGGGTGGGTTCACATTTGCGCCGGAGTCTGTCCGCTCCATGGATGCTGCGTGGCTTCGGCAGCAGGTGCTGGGAATCGTGGACGTGGTCCCTGGAGGTATGATGCCCGGCTCCCCACGGCCTGGTCCTGGCCAGGCCGCGTCCTCGGCTCCCTCTCCTTCCCGGGCTCCGGTGAGCGGGGCCTCGGCTAGGCAGCAGCGTCAGGCGAGGCCTCTGGAGCGGCTCAGCTCGGATACAACGCCTAGGTCTCGGCGTCGGCTCCGGAGCCCTTCTGGGGACCCTCCAGGCTGGTGGACGCGCCCTACAGCCAGGGGCAGCGGCCCGCAGCCTTGGAGGCATCCACAGCAGCGGCCGGGACCAGCGGAGGCGAGGGGCGGAGCTCGTGGCCTGTGCGGCCCCTCCCCCTTCCCTCCATGACTCCTCCACCATCTGCAGCCTTGGATACGGTGGCCCTGCCTGGCGATGCTCCGGTCGGGGGGGGCCACCAGACGCTCTGGAAGACATTAATGCCACCTGGATCTTCACGCCGGCCTGCTGGAGCGGCTGGGCGAAGTTCGGCGGCCGTGGGTCGGCGGGCTGCTTCCGGCGGACGGTCTCCGGGCCTCATCTAGTTTGCCGTCTTCATCCAGGCGAGAATGTCCTTCCTGTGCTGGCTGTTCTACTCCTGCGGCGGCTGGTGGCGTTGGCCAGGACTCTGATGGCGAAGACTTCTTTGACTCTTCCCTGTGGTTGGATTCGGGACTGGCGGCTTGCGGGATCACAGCTTCTGCGCAGCCTGGTGAGTGTTTGTCTCTGTCTTGTTCTGTGCCGGCGTTGTTTAGGTCTCAGGCGAGTGGAGAGGGACCGGATGCGGTGGCCGGGGATGGTCAGATGGCCGCGGGGTCGACGGCGGGTTTAGGGGAGGATCTGCGGGCTTTGTTAGCTGGGCTCTGCAACGTATTGGCGCGTTCGGGTGGTGGTGGGGGGACTTCCGGGTCCCCTGTTGCGGCATGGCTTGGGGGCTCCCCGCCCCCTCCGGTGATAGTGTTGCCGTCGGATAGTTTGGTTCGAAAAGAAGCGGGGGTTGCTGTGTCAGTGCAGACGGACAAGGAGGGCGACGGCATTCGTTTAGACGATAGGGCAAGGGGGGAGGTCTACGTCTGCTTTGAGGGACCCCTGGGTGTTCATTTGAAGAAGGAGGTGAAGGACAAGATTTGGCGTGATGAGTATGTCGAAATCTTTTCCCTGCTTCCACTGGAAAAGTTTAATTTGGACAAGGGAAAACGGGACGAGAGTAAAAAGGAGGAGAAGAGACGATGGCGATTGATCCCGCAGACTTTTACCAATTGGCTGCAGGCGTTCGCCATCCTTGCTAGTGTCATTGGGGAAAAAGCTCCTGAAAATTGTTTAAAATTTAGATGCTATCGGGGAGGCCTATCAGGTTTATGGGGGTCAGACGTGGCTGCACTATGATGAGCAGTTCTGTCATCGAAGGGCGGTGCGCCCATCCATAAAGTGGGACCAAAAGGACATCAGGTTGTGGTTGAGGGTTATGGCCCCTTCACGGTTTGGGCAGCCCTTTCAGGGGCGGGCCGGATCTACCGGCCTCGCCAGTCAGTCAACGAGTCAGTCTGCGGCAGGTCAGGGGACTGGGGAGAAGTCAGGATTCTGCTGGCAATTTAATGAAGGCCAGTGTAAATTCGGGACGTCCTGCAAGTTCAGACATGCATGTTCTGTGTGCGGGGGAGCCTCCCATGGCTCCGCCCGCTGCTTTAAGAAGGGAAAAGGGTGTCAGGCTGGCGGGGCAACTGGCCATGGGGCTGACTCCGGTGAAACTGCGCGAGATGGAGCCTTATCTAAATTGATATCCGGACTGTGTTAAGGCTCAGTTGTTGCGGGATGGTTTCAAGTATGGTTTTCGTATACCGTCTGCCCTCCAGGGGGCCTCCATGTCCACAAAAAATCTTGTTTCTGCATATCGGCATCCCAGGTTGGTGTGAGAGAAGTTGGCTAGGGAGGTCTCCTTGGGGCGTATGGCGGGCCCCTTTAGTTTACCGCCGTTTGCGGATTTGGTAGTTTTCCCGCTCGGGGTTGTTCCTAAAAAAGAGCCCAACAAGTTTAGATTGATCCATCATTTGTCACATCCCAAAGGGGGGTTCGGTTAATAATGGCATTGACCCTGAGTTAAGTTCCGTTGTTTATACTTCCTTCTATGCAGCGGTTCAGTGGGTCCGACAATATGGGCCTGGGGTGTTGCTGGCTAAGACGGACGTGGAATCGGCCTTTCGTCTCCTCCCGGTCCATCCGGAGAGCCTCCGGCTCTTGGGGTGTTACTGGGACGGGGCGTACTTTGTGGATCGTTGTCTCCCTATGGGTTGCTTGATCTCTTGTGCATATTTTGATGCCTTTAGCTCGTTCTTGGAGTGGGTGGTAAGGGACCTGGAGGGCGTCGGGTCCGTCACCCACTACTTGGATGATTTTTTGTGCCTCGGTCCGGCTGGCTCCTCGGTTTGTCTTTCCTTGCTACGGACTCTGGAATGGGTGATGGCGCGTTTTGGGGTCCCCTTGGCCCTGGTGAAGACGGAGGGCCCGGCCTCGTGTTTGAGTTTTCTGGGTATCACTATTGATACCGAGAGAATGGAGTTTCATCTGCTGGATGAGAAATTGGTAGCGCTTAGACAGGAGGTGGGGCGGGCTGCTAGGTTGCGGAAGATTACAATCCGGGACTTGCAGTTCCTGCTCAGGAAACTCAACTTCGCTTGTAGTATCATGCCCATGGGTCGCGTGTTTTGTAGATGCTCGGCGGGTGCTACGGCTGGGATAGCGTCACCCAGGCATTTTATTCGGCTGACCAGGGACCACAGGGACGACTTAGAGGTGTGGGCCAGATTTTTGCATGATTATAATGGCCGCTCCTTGGTAATGTCGCCTGTTGTCGATGTTTTTGACTGGGAGTTGTACACTGATGTCTCGGGGGCGGTGGGTTTTGGGGCCTTTTGTCAGGGACAGTGGTGCGTGGGTCGTTGGCCGTCGGAGTGGGTGGAGCAAGGGCTAGTCAGGAATTTGTGTTTGCTGGAGCTCTTCCTTATTGTAGTGGCGTTGGAGGTTTGGGGGGATCGTTTTGCAGACAAGAAGGTGCGTTTCCACTGTGACAACCAGGCAGTGGTTGGTGCCATTAACTCGCTAGCAGCTTCTTCCCCTCCAGTTACGGCACCTGGTTTTGCGTTGTTTAGCTTTGAATGCGTGGGTGGTGGCGGTTCATGTCCCTGGAGTGGCTAATGTAATTGCCGACTCTTTCTCGGTTCCAGTGGGAGCGGTTTCGGCAGGTGGCCCCCAAGGCGGATGTCTCTGGAATCCCGTGTCCGGACCACCTGTGGGACGTGGTCTTGCCGCGGCCGGTGAGCTAATTCGGTCGTCCTTAGCGGTTGGTACCAGAGCTGCTTATGCGGCTGCATGGAGGGAGTTTGAATCCGTTGCGGGTGAGTTGGGCAGTGTATTTTCGGACAGAGACCGGCGCACGGCGGTTTTAGTGCTGTTGGGCTGGGGGGCGTTGGTTGGTCGGTTTCCCGGATGAATCGTCTAGTGGTGGGGTTAGCGTTCGGTTTTCGGGTCCAGGGATGGGTGGATGTAACAAAAGAGTTTCTTGTCACGCAGGCTCTCCGGGGTTTTAGGAGGGGCCGGTCCCACCCTGATGGGCGGCGGCTGGTGTTATTCCAATTACTTGAACATCTGGGGGTGGCTTTGCAAGGGGTGTGTTCTTCCCCATTTGAGGTTGCTCTTTTTCGTCTGGCTTTTTCCTGGGCATTTTTTGGGGCGATGCGGGTGGGGGAATTAGTCTCTCCATGCAAGAGGATTGCGGGGGGGGCGTTTTGGCACAGGACGTGTATTTTGGTGAGTCCGTTGTCGAATTTGTTATCCGTCTGTATAAGATGGATCAGTGCGCCCGGGGCCGCAGGGTGTGCCTGTTTCCCGTTCCGGAGTCCGCCATGTGCCCAGTGCAGTGCTTCCAGGAGTTCTATAGGCTGCGGAAGGGACAGGGTGGCCCTTTGCTATGCCATTCCGACGGTTCATTTTTGTCTCGTTTTCAGTTTACGTGGGTTTTTCGGAAATGTCTGGGGGACTTGGGTCTTGATTCGTCGGTTTTTGCTCCGCACTCTTTCCGCATAGGTGCCGCTACGGAGGCCTTGGTTTGGGGTCTGGGCCCGGATGTTGTGCGGCGGATCGGTAGATGGGCGTCGCGTCGTTTTGTCTCCTATGTGCGTCCTCATTTGCTGTAGAGGTTCATAGTCTGTAGGGTGTCCAGTTGGGTTCGGGGTTTTACAGTTTTCTATTATTTATGTTTATTTTATAGGTCAACCCCCCCAGCTTGGTTTGGATTTTGGGGCATTCTTATGTCCATTGGGGGGCGGAGCGAGCGAACATGCGCCCCCGCGGACGGCAGCTTGGTCTCCCTAGGTCAGTGGCAGTGGTGCGGTGGCTGGGTTTCCGGGGTATGCTTTGGGGCCGTACTAGGTACGTACTAGGTACACTCGCCTGGATCGTACCCCTGATGTGTTGGTATTGCATTTGGGTGGGAATTACTCCGTCTGTGGTTGGATTGTCCGGGGCTGGTCGTTGTATGGTCGGACATAGTTCCACGGCATTCCTTACGGGGCGCCAGGTCCGTGGCTAGGGTTAATCGAGCTAGGTCCAAGGTTAATAGGTCGGTGGGTGTGTTTGTGGTCCGTCATGGGGGTGTTGTGGTGCGGCACCATGAGTTGGAGGATTTGCAAGGGGGGTTTTGTTTGGCGGATGGGGTACACCTTAATGCGGTGGGGATTGACCTGTGGGATTTAGGCTTACAGGGTGGGGTGAAACGTGCCCTGGCCTTGGTGCGGGGTGCAAAACCTTAAGGTGGTCAAGGTGTGCGTACTGTGGCGTGGTGGGGGGTCCTTGGAGTTGGTAAAAATTCGGGGGTGGGGAAACATGGTGGTTAGTTTCCCCTACAATTAACTACGGTTTTGGTTGGTCTGGCCGCTTTTGGGCTCCTGCTGGGTGGTGTCCCGGGGAGTGGTTTGGTATATATGTGGTGAGACCGCCATCGGTGTTTATGGTGCCCCTGAGCCTGTGGTTTGCGGCTGGGGGTAACTTGGTGTGATGGACAGTTTGGCGGCCAGATCTGTGGAGCTCCAAGGACCTCCCCCCTCAGAAAAATGTATTTCTGTCTGGAAAGTTGGGGTTAATTGGTTATTTATGTTATTTAAATTGTTATTTATGTATTTATGATTATATATCTCTTATACACTGTGTGCAGAAATATTAGTCAAGTTGTATTTGAGATGATTATTTTTATTATTGAACAACAACTATGTTCTCAATCAACCCAAAAGACTCATAAATATCAAAGCTTAATATTTTTGGAAGTTGGAGTGGGTTTTTTTTTAGATTTGGCTATCTTAGGAGGATATCTGTTTGTGCAGGTAACTATTACTGTGCCGAATTATTAGGCAACTTAATAAAAACCAAATATATACCCATCTCACTTGTTTATTTTCACCTGGTAAACCCAATATAACAGAAAATTTAGAAATAAACATTTCTGACATTCAAAAACAAAACCAAAAACAAATCAGTGACCAATATAGCCACCTTTCTTTACGATGACACTCAAAAGCCTTCCATCCATAGATTCTGTCAGTTGCTTGATCTGTTTATGATCAACATTGCATGCAGCAGCCACCACAGCCTACCAGACACTGTTCAGAGAGGTGTACTGTTTTCCCTCCCTGTAGATCTCACATTTTATGAGGGACAACAGGTTCTCTATGGGGTTCAGATCAGGTGAACAAGGGGGCCATGTCATTATTTTTTTCTTCTTTTAGACCTTTACTGGCCAGCCACTCTGTGGAGTATTTGGATGCATGTGATGGAGCATTGTCCTGCATGAAAATCATGTTTTTCTTGAACGATACCGACTTCTTCCTGTACCACTGATTGAAGAAGGTGTCTTCCAGAAACTGGCAGTAGGTCTGGGTGTTTAGCTTCACTCCATCCTCCACCCAAAAAGGTCCCACAAGTTCATCTTTGATGATACCAGCCCATACCAGTACCCCACCTCCACCTTGCTGGCGTCTGAGTCAGAATGGAGCTCTCTGCCCTTTACTGATCCAGCCTCGGGCCCATCCATCTGGCCCATCAAGAGTCACTCTCATTTCATCAGTCCATAAAACCTTTGAAAAATCAGTCTTAAGATATTTCTTGCCCCAGTCTTGACGTTTTATCTTATGTTTCTTGTTCAAAGGTGGTCGTTTTTCAGCCTTCCTTACCTTGGCCATGTCACTGAGTATTGCACACCTTGTGCTTTTTGATACTCCAGTAACGTTGCAGCTCTGAAATATGGCTAAACTGGTGGCTAATGGCATCTTGGCAGCTTCACGCTTGATTTTCCTCAATTCATTAGCAGTTATTTTGCGCCTTTTTTTTTTCAACACGTTTCTTAATATAATAATAATAATAATAATAATAATAATAATAATAATAATAGTCTTTTAATAGTCCCACAATGGGAAAATTCAGTGTGTTACAGCAGCAAAGATAAGATAAGCAGATACAAATACAACATGTACAGGAATGTTCCAAGGCAAGAGGCATTACATTGATAGCAGACAGATAGGAAGTAGCAGAGGAGGGGGGGGGGGATTTAACAGGCAGAAAGATATTTCAGTTCTCTGTGTGTAATGATCTCCGCTTAGGTCGGTGTTGGTTGTACAGCCTAACCGCGGTGGGGAGGAAAGACTTCCGATAGCGCTCCTTCTCACACTTAGGGTGGAGCAGTCGGTCACTGACAGTACTGCCCAGCGCGATCACAGTTTCATGCATGGGATGGGACTTCTTCTTCTGCATGGAGCTCACCCACCACCTGCACTGGGTCCAGTGGGCTCCCCAGGACAGAGCTGGCCCTTCTAATCAGCTTGTCAAGTTTATTTCTGTCCCTGGTTGATATACTGCTCCCCCAGCAGGCCACTCCAAAGAAGATGGCTGATGCCATTACCGAGTTGAAGAAAGTCCTAAGAAGTGCCCCCCGGATTCCAAAGGCTCTCAGCTTCCTAAGCAGGTAGAGTCTGCTGTGGCCCTTCCTGTACAGGGCCTCCATATGATCTGCCCAGTCCAGCTTATTATTAAGGAGCAAACCCAGGTACTTATAGGTGTTCACAATCTCGATGCCCGTCCCCATGATGTCCACTGGTTTAGGAGGGCATCTGCCTTTACGGAAGTCCACCACCATCTCCTTGGTCTTCCCCGCGTTAATGTTCAGGTGGTTCCGGTGGCACCAGTCCACAAAATCCCGGTTCAGTTCTCTGTACTCCCTGTTATCATTGTCTGTGATGAGGCCTACTATTGCAGAGTCGTCAGAATACTTCTGTAGGTAGCAGCTAGATGAGTTGCACCTAAAACCTGCAGTGTACAGTGTGAAGAGGAAAGGGGCGAGAACCGTACCCTGAGGTGCCCCCCGTATTACAGATCACGGTACCTGACACACAGTCTTGGGCTCTCACGTATTGAGGTTGATTTGTGAGGTAGTCTAGGATCCAGTTGGAGAGGTGGTGGTCCACTCCAGCAAGGCCCACCTTGTCCCTCAGTAACCTGGGCTGTATGGTGTTAAAAGCACTGGAGAAATCAAAGAACATTATTCTCACTGTGCTCCCTGGTTTCTCCAGGTGAGACAGAGCCCTGTGCAGAAGGTGGATGATGGCATCATCTACCCCAATGCCCGGCCAATAAGCAAACTGGAGAGTGTCCATAGCGGGGCTCACTAGAGGGCGGAGATGTGTGAGAACCAATCTCTCTAAGATCTTCATCAGGTGGGATGTCAGTGCTACAGGTCTGTAGTCCTTGAGGTCCATAGGGTGAGGTTTCTTTGGAACTGGTATCACACAAGAAGATTTCCATAATTCAGGGACTATTTCCTGCCTCAGGCTCATATTATACATATATGTAATTATACCACACAGCTGGTCCCCACAAGTCTTAATTAGCCTTGCACTGATGTCATCTGGCCCTGCGGCTTTCCTCGCCTTGATCTTTTTCATCTCCTTCCTCACCTGGGCCCGTGTGAAGATCAGACTGTGGTCAGATAAAGACGAATTTCTGGATTTACTGGTCTGTTGGGAAGTAGCCGCATGGGGTGAAGTCATTGTGGTGAGGGGAGCTGAAGGACATGCTGGGGTGGGAGGAGCTGGTGTGTGATCAAATCTGTTGAAGAATAGGTTTAGTTCATTAAGCCAATTAACATCTGCCTCAATCTGGCAGACAGACTGTTTATGACCCGAAATTGACTTAAGCCCCTCCCAGACCCCCCTTATGTCTTTTCTTTCCATTTGCTTTTCCATCTTTTCCTTATAACTGGCTTTTCCCTGCCTGATTTGATGCCTCAGCTCCTTTTGTACTTCCCTCAACCTCTCCTTATCTCTTGTCCTGAATGCCATCTTTTTCTCCTTAAGTAGTGTTTTTATATCAGAGTTAATCCATGGTTTGTTGTTGGAGAAGCACCTTCCCACTTTTGTGGGTACTGTGTTGTCCACACAAAAATTAATGTAGTCCGTTATGCAGTGTGTGAGTCCTTCTATATCTTCTCCATAAGAATCCTGCAGAACTTTCCATGCAGTTGTGTCAAAACAATCCCTAAGAGCCTCATCGCTCTCCTCGGACCATATCCTCACTGTGCAAGTGACAGCTGGTTCTCTACGAACAAGTGGCTTGTACACAGGTCGGAGATGCACTAGATTGTGATCCGATCTTCCCAGGGGTGGTAGGGCTGATGAGTTATATGCCTCCCTCGCATTGGCAAAGAACAAGTCCAGTGTTTTGTTGTCTCTTGTGTGGCAGGTTACATACATTCTTGCGACCCTGTTGGCTATTTGTCATGAAACGCTTGATTGTTCGGTGATCACGCTTCAAAAGTTTGGCAATTTCAAGACTGCTGCATCCCTCTGCAAGACATCTCACGATTTTTGACTTTTCAGAGTCCGTCAAATCTCTCTTCTGACCCATTTTGCCAAAGAAAAGGAAGTTGCCTAATAATTAAGCACACCTTATATAGGGTGTTGATGTCATTAGACCACACCCCTCCTCATTACAGAGATGCACATCACCAGATTTACTTAATTGGTAGTTGGCTTTCAAGCCTATACAGCTTGGAGTAGGACAACATGTATAAAAAGGATGATGTGTTCAAAATACTCATTTGCCTAATAATACTGCACACAGTGTATATATAAAAATGAGTTTCTGTCTGTCTGTCTGTCTGTTCTTTATGCGCGACCAAACAACTGGACCGATCCTCACCAAATTTGGCACACATGTACATCAGGTGTCCGGGAATATTTTAGACTCAGCTCTCTTGGATGTACCATTCCTGAGATACAGTATTCCCAAAAAATGACCAATATTAGCTAATACAAGCCTGCAAGTCTTTCACTCATATTCCAACTGCCATACACACAATCACATGCCCCTTATCAGCCAATAAGAGCTCACATGCGCTTACTCTCCTCAGACACACAGGTTTCCATAGAAACCAAGCTATTTATGATCTGTATTAGTCAATAGCAGTTCGCAGGTCCTTAAATATTCAGTCATATCACGTGTATCAGCCAATATAAGTTCACATTTAATTTACTAGGTTTCCATAACAACACAGCCATATATAGACTGTACCTATACTGGACTCAGTGGCGTAACTAGCAATGGCTGGGCCCCAAGGCAAACATTTGACATGGGACCCACCCGGCAATCCCCCCCCCCCCACAGAAACTGCATTAAAACACACACTATTATGCCCCACAGTGGCCCGTGCACACACTATTAGGCCCCATAGTGGCCCTTGGACACAGTATTCTGTCCCATAGTGGCCCCTGCACACAGTATCATAGTGGCCCCTTCATATAGTATTATGGGCACTCCCCGCTACCTCTTCAATGTTGGACTAGATGTCACGTGAGCCAGGCATGCATCCCGACGCATAATGACATCGGATTGGCCCACCGACATCTGGGACGTCACCAAGGAGGCCCGAAGCCTGCTGAAAAGACCCCAAAGTATAATGATAGTAGTGTTTGTGGGGTTCACGGCCTGCAGGCCTTACTTACTGATCCCCACTCCTGCTCACAGCCGTGAGCAGGAGCGGGGATCGGTAAGTAAATAGGGCCCGTTACCTGCTGGTGTTACACCAGCAGGTAACGGCCTATTAAAAAAAAAAAATCAGGGGCCCGCCGGGACCCCTAATGTTCCGGGCCCTGTGGCAGCCGCTACCACTGCTACCCCGGTATTTATGCCACTGACTGGACTGCCATACTGGATGTCAGCATTCTTATAAATTGAAACGTTTTTAAACTACTCATGTCCCCTGCAGCAAAACGCATGGCTGCTTCTTGAGCTAATGAAAACTCTCAGCACACCCAAGCCTGTTTGTAATCTGACAAGGTATGTCACAGACAACAGCGAGCTGCTGAAACAACCCAGCAGACCCAAGCCCGTCAACAATCTGACAAGGCATTGTCAGCCACATGCACACAGCTGCACTCCATGTTTCCATAACAACCCACCCATTTTTCTTCACTACTGTAGGTCAGCTTTAAAGGGGCTGGGCGCTGTGGATGACACTGTTACACAAAATCACATACACACAGCTTTACTCCAGGTTTTCCATAAAAACCATCGCAGGTCTTTCACTGATATCCACATGATCACATGACGCTTATGGACCAATGGAAAATTGCAGGTTCTTCAGTCTTGACATACACACAGCTTTACACCAGGTTTCCATAGCAACCAAGCTATTTATGACCTGTATGAGTCAATATCAGTTCACAGGTCCTTAAATATTCAGTCATATGACGTGCATCAGCCAATTTAAGTTCACATTTCATTTACCAGGTTTCCATAGCAACACAGCCATAAATAGACTATACCTATACTGGACTGCCATACTGGATGTCAAGTGCAAAACTGGCCAATTCTTATGGGGTCACTACACAAACAAAAAATGAAATATACCCGTGCGAAGCCGGGTCCTTCTGCTAGTGTTATATATATATATATATATATATATATATATATATATATATATATATATTTGTACTGTTTTATGTAATAAAATGGCTGTTGTGGCCAATTAATCCAACCTCAACGTGTGTTTGTCTTTGTTCTCAGGTAGAATAAGGTATGGGGGTAGGGGGGACGAAGGTGAGGTCGCAGCAGTGGTAAGTATAGGATCATTGAAAGCCAACATCCTCAGTGCCAATGTCATGGGTTTTTAAAGCAATGCGTGGGTGTGCGCTTACACCCTCTACGCCGCGAATACAGTTTTTTTCGCTGGAAACAAAGTCCTGCATGTCCTACTTTGTTTCCAGCGAAAAAATCTGGATTTGCGGCGCAGAGGGTGCAAGCGCACGCCCGCGCATTGCTTTAAAAATCCATTCAAATGAATGGGTTTTTAAGCAATGCATCGCTAACCTTTCGCTATCCAGTCCTTATACAGTTTCCCGAGATTTTCAGTCGGATTTGTGGAGGACGGACTCCGGCGCAAGTGTGAACCCACCCTAACACAGGTTCCCTAGTGACAAAACGTCAGTGTCCTGGCACAGGTTGGCGTAATGACATCACTACATAACACCGCTTGTGCTGGGACACAGACGTCCTGTGGTAACGGCATCTTGTAGGCTGCAGGATACAGCAAGGGGAGTCGGCAGTGGCAAGTCCAAGCAGGGAAATTGGAGGCAGGTGAGTATTATTGGTGTTTTTTTCTTCTTTTTGTTTTTTTTGTGGAGGTGGGAAGCCTTAAAAATATTAAGGGCCAATAACCATAAGGGGTCATTAGGGCAAGCAGGGGCATTATTAATATAAGGGGGTTATTGGGAGGCAGTATTTATGTAACGGTGTATTGGACTATACTAATTTAAGGTGGGCGTTTTTGATTTAAATGGGTTGTCCAGGAATTACAGTAATTGGGAAGGAGGCCGGGGAAGGTGAAACATAAAAAAAACCAACATATTCAACAGTCTCCACAATCTCACAGCAGGTTCTACACCATTCCCTATTACTTCATATCTCACAGAAAATAAATGGTTTCAAACGATAAAACTTAACTTTTAATATTTTAAAATAAAAATTACACAAAGGACGTCCACTAATCTACTGAAAGACAGATCAATGTGGTCTGTGCCTGCCTATTCAAAGTTTATTCAGGATTTAAATGTTAGACAGTATTCACACTCTCCAACTTTCCACTGGACCTAGGGTGTAATAAGATACTTTCACCACCCTTAGACTAAGGTTATAGTATCACGGCTGCATCATACAACAGGTCAGTATTTTGTCAGTTGCTCTTAGTGCTAGGAAAACCCAAACACCTGGTCCCCACACACATAATTTGTAAAGCCTCACTGACTAGACTCCTGCACAGCCATGATATACCTCCACAACCCTAGTCTGTAGTATGTACATATGCCAGTAATCTAGGTACAGGTCACAGTAACTTCATTTCCTGTCATTAAAATGTTATAACCATAAGGGAAACTATGATATTCTGACCTTTATACTCAATAAACCCTTATATTGCAGCCATTACTGATATCCCCTATGTTGACTCCAGGGATATACAGCTACCATTTCCATTAGTGACTCAAGTTCCACCAACTAATCTCCAGGCTAATCAGACTGCCCCAGTCTCCTGTCAGTCCTTCATGCCCCCAAGTGGTATGGCTTGTGGTCAACTAACTCAAAAATAGAAAATAGAAAATAAACTTGCTCTACGCGTTTCCCCTGTGTTATCTATATCAGGTTCATCAGGAGTCAATGCTAATAAACTTATCAGTTGGTCTAAGCTGCTATAAATATTTATCAAAAATGCAGTTACAACTGCAGTTCCTGGAGCACTGATGGTGTGCTCCAGTGTATAGAGTAGCCGATGCCACACTGAGCCTTGCCTGCTTTATAAAGGTCAGCCCATTCATTCGGTGCCACCCCCTTTCCTAATGCTGTCTGCAGTGAGCCAATAGAAATCACTAGCTCACTCCACCAATCACGCCTCCTAGGGGGTGTGCCCACCTCAGTCCTCTACTGTGTTCATGTGACTGCCGATCATGTGACCACTGAATGTAAACAATTACAGTGATCCAGCGCTAGACGGTGAATCTACTGATTCACATTTGATTTTCACCTCATCTACACAAGCTGCTGATCATCTGGCCGCTGCGTCTCAGCCATTCCGATGATCAAGGGCCAACTGGTAATTTTGTATACTTAACCTCCATTCCTCCATATACCAGGTCATAAACCCAGAGGGGAGATATCCAAAACAGAGTTAAATCCGGATGCATAGTATCCTATCACAACCGTACTCTAAAGGAGTCGGAGGTTAGGTTTAACCCCAGACCGTGACAGCGGATGGATCATAAATCTACCTATCATAGTTCACATAGTTCACATACAGTGGGCTCTCCCTTATTGTTCCCCAAACTATAGATAACCTAACCATCCCACTCAGATCCATTTGCATACCTCCTAATGGTCAATCCCTACAACTCTAACTCTTTTCTATTTCTCAACCCTCTGATTGCGTACCAAAACTACCGTACATCATAGCTACGACCCATCAAACACCACAACATTATATTGTAAATCGTACCTCACCACCTAGATTCAGGCAATGCAAAAGGTAGCGGAAGAGAGACCCCTAAACGTCTACCCATCTAAATACGGGGCGATAAATGACACGATACACCTCCCATATTTCTCACCCCTATTCATCTTTCTTCAATAAATGGCGCAAAGGATATCAAATCATTGAGGCCTCTAGGTTTGACACAGTCAAACCTAAATATCCATTCCGCTTCCTTTCTCAAAATTGCCCTATCCCAATCTCCTCCTCGTGGTGATTTGCGTACTAACTCAATGCCCTGAAATCTCAATGTAGATGGGTCACCTCCATGTTTGCTCCAGAAATGTAAACTCAGGGGACGTTCTTCTCTCCTGTTGATATATCCCACATGATCTAATATCCTACGACGTAATTCCCTTTTCGTTTTACCCACGTAGTTCACTGGGCATGGACAGGATGCGACATATACCACACCCACAGAGCGGCAATTAATGAAATCTCTCGTATAATATTTTTTACCCGTAGCTGCTGCCGTAACTTCACGTCCATTCAAAATAAATTTACAGGCCCTACAACCACCACACCTAAATGTGCCTGCCGGTCTTTCACTCCCCAACCAGGTACCCCCAGACTCCTCTGGTTCCAGATGACTATGAACTAGTCTGTCTCTGAGGTTACGGCCTCTTCTGTAGGTGATTGATGGATATTCAGATACCAGATATCCCTTAAATCAGGGTCCTGTCGCAGGATATCCCAATATGACCTCAATATGTCAACCACCATTCTGGAACCATGATCAAATGTCCCGATTAATCTAATGATGTTTTGGGGAGGCGGTTCATCTTTTGGTATAAGTAATCTTTGTCTGTCACATTCTGTCGCAAAACGTCTAGCATCCTGGAGCACATTTTTCGGGTACCCTCTACTCCTAAATCTTTGTTCTAATAACTGAGATTGAGCATTAAATTCCTGGACCGAAGAACAGATTCTGCGTACACGTAAAAACTGTCCCTTGGGGATCCCACTACGAAGTGATCTCGGATGGGAGCTTTCCCACCTCAAGAGATTGTTTGTTGCTGTCTCCTTACGATACAAAGTGGTGGATATATTCCCATCACTCCCAATTGATATACTAAGGTCCAGGAAATTAATATTGTTTTGACTGATGGTCGCTGTGAATTTCAAGTTCAAATCATTAATGTTCAATTTCCTCACAAACTCCCAGAAACATTCCACTGAGCCAGTCCATATTAACAATATGTCATCAATATATCTGAGCCATAGGAGGATGTGTCTAGTCCATTCCTCCCATGCCTCAGAAAAGACGTGACGCTCCTCCCACCACCCCAAGAACAAGTGGGCATATGTCGGGGATGCAGGGCTGCCCATGGCAGAACCCTGCAACTGGTGGAAGAAGTGTCTATTGAACGTAAATACATTCCGAGTCAGGATAAATCTCATCAGTTCCATGACCAACTGATTATGGGAATCCATGTGTATGCCCCTCATATGTAGGAAATACTCCACAGCCCCACACCCCAAATCATGGGGTATGGAGCTGTATAACGCCTCCACGTCCAGGCTTGCCAATGATGAATTAGCTGTAACCTGTACTCCCTCAAGGTGCCTCAAAACGTCCATCGTGTCCCGGACATACGACGGCAGGGCCAGCACAAATGGACGCAAGATCTTATCCACGTAAGCGCTGGCCCCTTCAGTTATGCCGCCAATGCCCGAGACAATTGGACGCCCCTTAAGGGGGGGATACCCCTTGTGCACCTTGGGGAGACAGTAGAAGGTAGCCATACGTGGAAATTTAGGGCACATGAACTCCCATTCCTTCCTACTGATAAGACCATTCTGTCTTGCCTCATCCAGAAAGGTATGCAGTTCAATCATGTAATCTGATGTAGGATCAGCACACAAGATCTCATAATTATCCCATATGGAGAGGATGTCCATGCACATCATCACATATTCATCCCTATTCATGATCACAATGTTGCCCCCCTTATCGGAGGGCTTAATAACAATGGACCTATCCCTCTCTAAATTCAATAGTGCCTTCATCTCTGGGGAAGTCAAGTTCATTTTGTTTCGCTGAGGGATCGTCAACTCCGATAATCTCCCCACTACCATTCTCTCAAAAATATCAATAACTGATGTATCACACGGCGGGGGAGTAGCTGTACTCCTCAAATGGAGATCTGTAAAGGGACCCGGACCCGTAAGGCCCTCACCCTCATTAGACAATTCTTCCAAAATATCTAGGCCTTGAAGATCCTCAACTTCCAGACCTAATTCACTAGACCGTCTCTGTTCTATAATTGCCATAAACTTAGACCAGCATAACTTTCTGGTAAATAAAGCCACATCTTTAACCCATGAGAACAGATCAAATCGAGTTGCAGGCACAAAGGATAGTCCTTTAGATAACATATGTGACTCTGCATCAGACAGACAAAGATTACTTATACCAAAAGATGAACCGCCTCCCCAAAACATCATTAGATTAATCGGGACATTTGATCAAGGTTCCAGAACGGTGGTTGACATATTGAGGTCATATTGGGATATCCTGCGACAGGACCCTGATTTAAGGGATAGGGTATCTGAATATCCATCAATCACCTACAGAAGAGGCCGTAACCTCAGAGACAGACTAGTTCATAGTCATCTGGAACCAGAGGAGTCTGGGAGTACCTGGTTGGGGAGTGAAAGACCGGCAGGCACATTTAGGTGTGGTGGTTGTAGGGCCTGTGAATTTATTTTGAAGGGACGTGAAGTTACGGCGGCAGCTACGGGTAAAAAATATTATACGAGAGATTTCATTAATTGCCGCTCTGTGGGTGTGGTATATGTCGCATCCTGTCCATGCCCAGTGAACTACGTGGGTAAAACGAAAAGGGAATTACGTCGTAGGATATTAGATCATGTGGGATATATCAACAGGCGAGAAGAACGTCCCCTGAGTTTACATTTCTGGAGCAAACATGGAGGTGACCCATCTACATTGAGATTTCAGGGCATTGAGTTAGTACGCAAATCACCACGAGGAGGAGATTGGGATAGGGCAACTTTGAGGAAGGAAGCGGAATGGATATTTAGGTTTGACTGTGTCAAACCTAGAGGCCTCAATGATTTGATATCCTTTGCGCCATTTATTGAAGAAAGATGAATAGGGGTGAGAAATATGGGAGGTGTATCGTGTCATTTATCGCCCCGTATTTAGATGGGTAGACGTTTAGGGGTCTCTCTTCCGCTATCTTTTGCATTGCCTGAATCTAGGTGGTGAGGTACGATTTACAATATAATGTTGTGGTGTTTGATGGGTCGTAGCTATGATGTACGGTAGTTTTGGTACGCAATCAGAGGGTTGAGAAATAGAAAAGAGTTAGAGTTGTAGGGATTGACCATTAGGAGGTATGCAAATGGATCTGAGTGGGATGGTTAGGTTATCTATAGTTTGGGGAACAATAAGGGAGAGCCCACTGTATGTGAACTATGTGAACTATGATAGGTAGATTTATGATCCATCCGCTGTCACGGTCTGGGGTTAAACCTAACCTCCGACTCCTTTAGAGTACGGTTGTGATAGGATACTATGCATCCGGATTTAACTCTGTTTTGGATATCTCCCCTCTGGGTTTATGACCTGGTATATGGAGGAATGGAGGTTAAGTATACAAAATTACCAGTTGGCCCTTGATCATCGGAATGGCTGAGACGCAGCGGCCAGATGATCAGCAGCTTGTGTAGATGAGGTGAAAATCAAATGTGAATCAGTAGATTCACCGTCTAGCGCTGGATCACTGTAATTGTTTACATTCAGTGGTCACATGATCGGCAGTCACATGAACACAGTAGAGGACTGAGGTGGGCACACCCCCTAGGAGGCGTGATTGGTGGAGTGAGCTAGTGATTTCTATTGGCTCACTGCAGACAGCATTAGGAAAGGGGGTGGCACCGAATGAATGGGCTGACCTTTATAAAGCAGGCAAGGCTCAGTGTGGCATCGGCTACTCTATACACTGGAGCACACCATCAGTGCTCCAGGAACTGCAGTTGTAACTGCATTTTTGATAAATATTTATAGCAGCTTAGACCAACTGATAAGTTTATTAGCATTGACTCCTGATGAACCTGATATAGATAACACAGGGGAAACGCGTAGAGCAAGTTTATTTTCTATTTTCTATTTTTGAGTTAGTTGACCACAAGCCATACCACTTGGGGGCATGAAGGACTGACAGGAGACTGGGGCAGTCTGATTAGCCTGGAGATTAGTTGGTGGAACTTGAGTCACTAATGGAAATGGTAGCTGTATATCCCTGGAGTCAACATAGGGGATATCAGTAATGGCTGCAATATAAGGGTTTATTGAGTATAAAGGTCAGAATATCATAGTTTCCCTTATGGTTATAACATTTTAATGACAGGAAATGAAGTTACTGTGACCTGTACCTAGATTACTGGCATATGTACATACTACAGACTAGGGTTGTGGAGGTATATCATGGCTGTGCAGGAGTCTAGTCAGTGAGGCTTTACAAATTATGTGTGTGGGGACCAGGTGTTTGGGTTTTCCTAGCACTAAGAGCAACTGACAAAATACTGACCTGTTGTATGATGCAGCCGTGATACTATAACCTTAGTCTAAGGGTGGTGAAAGTATCTTATTACACCCTAGGTCCAGTGGAAAGTTGGAGAGTGTGAATACTGTCTAACATTTAAATCCTGAATAAACTTTGAATAGGCAGGCACAGACCACATTGATCTGTCTTTCAGTAGATTAGTGGACGTCCTTTGTGTAATTTTTATTTTAAAATATTAAAAGTTAAGTTTTATCGTTTGAAACCATTTATTTTCTGTGAGATATGAAGTAATAGGGAATGGTGTAGAACCCGCTGTGAGATTGTGGAGACTTACCTACGGGTATAGGGTTTATGATATCTGTATTTTTGTGACACTATCAAAATTAAAATGGCAGGCTTTTTGTCTGAAGACAATTTATCTGTGAGGTGGCTAGAAGAGGCTAAGACGGTGTTTTCTGAGAGGGAACTCTCACACACGGAGCAGCTGGGCTCACTAAAAGAAACATTCAAACATTTGACAAAAGTGTATAGGGAGTATGTAAGAACGTGGTGGGAGGTGCAGGGTCTCTCGAATTATCTAGAGCATAAGATTATACCTAGGGGGTTGAGAAATCCTATTCAGCCTGCAAGGAGGGTTAGATCTGTGAGTCTGTGTACACAATGGGAGAAGGAGATCACGGAATCTTCCCTGAGATTAATTGCTCTACTGTTGGAAGAAGAAAAAGTGGGACTGACCAAATGTTCTAATACACTGAAGGAGGTTATAGCTAAAGCCAAAACCTATTCAGGAGACCCTGAATTTGCAAAAAAAGAAAAGGAACTGCAAACTAATATTGAAAAGTACACACATTTTATTAAACATCGTAAACATCAACAGTTCCAGAGAGATTTGGCGGAGTTCAGGGAAAATAGGGCGTATGCAGGCCTCGCTGTACCCCAACCCCCAAGTGATTTGTCTTCCTCTGATTATGATACATCTGATAATGATAGACCACCTAGATCAAGAGAGACCGGAGGGAGACCTAAAGGGAGGAATTTTACATTAAATTCATGGGGGAGGGGACGAAATGAAAGAGGAATGGTTCCCACTAGTGGAATTCCAACAGGGAGAAATCAGGGAGCAACCGGTTTTTTATCCCAAGGGCCCCCAATAACTCAATATCTATTGCGGGGCCGTACAGAAACCCAGTGAGATCACATGGGCCCACCACTGATTCCCATTTAATTCAGTCCAGTGAGGATGAGATGCAAATTATCAATTTGTCATCACATGTTCTAACTGATGCAGAGTCACATATGTTATCTAAAGGACTATCCTTTGTGCCTGCAACTCGATTTGATCTGTTCTCATGGGTTAAAGATGTGGCTTTATTTACCAGAAAGTTACGCTGGTCTAAGTTTATGGCAATTATAGAACAGAGACGGTCTAGTGAATTAGGTCTGGAAGTTGAGGATCTTCAAGGCCTAGATATTTTGGAAGAATTGTCTAATGAGGGTGAGGGCCTTACGGGTCCGGGTCCCGTTACAGATCTCCATTTGAGGAGTACAGCTACTCCCCCGCCGTGTGATACATCAGTTATTGATATTTTTGAGAGAATGGTAGTGGGGAGATTATCGGAGTTGACGATCCCTCAGCGAAACAAAATGAACTTGACTTCCCCAGAGATGAAGGCACTATTGAATTTAGAGAGGGATAGGTCCATTGTTATTAAGCCCTCCGATAAGGGGGGCAACATTGTGATCATGAATAGGGATGAATATGTGATGATGTGCATGGACATCCTCTCCATACGGGATAATTATGAGATCTTGTGTGCTGATCCTACATCAGATTACATGATTGAACTGCGTACCTTTCTGGATGAGGCAAGACAGAATGGTCTTATCAGTAGGAAGGAATGGGAGTTCATGTGCCCTAAATTTCCACGTATGGCTACCTTCTACTGTCTCCCCAAGGTGCACAAGGGGTATCCCCCCTTAAGGGACGTCCAATTGTCTCGGGCATCGGCGGGATAACTGAAGGGGCCAGTGCTTACGTGGATAAGATCTTGAGTCCATTTGTGCTGGCCCTGCCGTCGTATGTCCGGGACACGATGGACGTTTTGAGGCACCTTGAGGGAGTACATGTTACAGCTAATTCATCATTGGCAAGCCTGGACGTGGAGGCGTTATACAGCTCCATACCCCATGATTTGGGGTGTGGGGCTGTGGAGTATTTCCTACATATGAGGGGCATACACATGGATTCCCATAATCAGTTGGTCATGGAACTGATGAGATTTATCCTGACTCGGAATGTATTTACGTTCAATAGATGCTTCTTCCACCAGTTGCAGGGTTCTGCCATGGGCAGCCCTGCATCCCCGACATATGCCCACTTGTTCTTGGGGTGGTGGGAGGAGCGTCACGTCTTTTCTGAGGCATGGGAGGAATGGACTAGACACATCCTCCTATGGCTCAGATATATTGATGACATATTGTTAATATGGACTGGCTCAGTGGAATGTTTCTGGGAGTTTGTGAGGAAATTGAACAGTAATGATTTGAACTTGAAATTCACAGCGACCATCAGTCAAAACAATATTAATTTCCTGGACCTTAGTATATCAATTGGGAGTGATGGGAATATATCCACCACTTTGTATCGTAAGGAGACAGCAACAAACAATCTCTTGAGGTGGGAAAGCTCCCATCCGAGAACACTTCGTAGTGGGATCCCCAAGGAACAGTTTTTACGTGTACGCAGAAACTGTTCTTCGGTCCAGGAATTTAATGCTCAATCTCAGTTATTAGAACAAAGATTTAGGAGTAGAGGGTACCCGAAAAATGTGCTCCAGGATGCTAGACGTTTTGCGACAGAATGTGACAGACAAAGATTACTTATACCAAAAGATGAACCGCCTCCCCAAAACAACATTAGATTAATCGGGACATTTGATCAAGGTTCCAGAATGGTGGTTGACATATTGAGGTCATATTGGGATATCCTGCGACAGGACCCTGATTTAAGGGATAGGGTATCTGAATATCCATCAATCACCTACAGAAGAGGCCGTAACCTCAGAGACAGACTAGTTCATAGTCATCTGGAACCAGAGGAGTCTGGGGGTACCTGGTTGGGGAGTGAAAGACCGGCAGGCACATTTAGGTGTGGTGATTGTAGGGCCTGTGAATTTATTTTGAAGGGATGTGAAGTTACGGCGGCAGCTACGGGTAAAAAATATTATACGAGAGATTTCATTAATTGCCGCTCTGTGGGTGTGGTATATGTCGCATCCTGTCCATGCCCAGTGAACTACGTGGGTAAAACGAAAAGGGAATTACGTCGTAGGATATTAGATCATGTGGGATATATCAACAGGAGAGAAGAACGTCCCCTGAGTTTACATTTCTGGAGCAAACATGGAGGTGACCCATCTACATTGAGATTTCAGGGCATTGAGTTAGTACGCAAATCACCACGAGGAGGAGATTGGGATAGGGCAATTTTGAGGAAGGAAGCGGAATGGATATTTAGGTTTGACTGTGTCAAACCTAGAGGCCTCAATGATTTGATATCCTTTGCGCCATTTATTGAAGAAAGATGAATAGGGGTGAGAAATATGGGAGGTGTATCGTGTCATTTATCGCCCCGTATTTAGAAGGGTAGACGTTTAGGGGTCTCTCTTCCGCTATCTTTTGCATTGCCTGAATCTAGGTGGTGAGGTACGATTTACAATATAATGTTGTGGTGATTGATGGGTCGTAGCTATGATGTACGGTAGTTTTGGTACGCAATCAGAGGGTTGAGAAATAGAAAAGAGTTAGAGTTGTAGGGATTGACCATTAGGAGGTATGCAAATGGATCTGAGTGGGATGGTTAGGTTATCTATAGTTTGGGGAACAATAAGGGAGAGCCCACTGTATGTGAACTATGTGAACTATGATAGGTAGATTTATGATCCATCCGCTGTCACGGTCTGGGGTTAAACCTAACCTCCGACTCCTTTAGAGTACGGTTGTGATAGGATACTATGGATCCGGATTTAACTCTGTTTTGGATATCTCCCCTCTGGGTTTATGACCTGGTATATGGAGGAATGGAGGTTAAGTATACAAAATTACCAGTTGGCCCTTGATCATCGGAATGGCTGAGACGCAGCGGCCCGATGATCAGCAGCTTGTGTAGATGAGGTGAAAATCAAATGTGAATCAGTAGATTCACCGTCTAGCGCTGGATCACTGTAATTGTTTACATTCAGTGGTCACATGATTGGCAGTCACATGAACACAGTAGAGGACTGAGGTGGACACACCCCCTAGGAGGCGAGATTGGTGGAGTGAGCTAGTGATTTCTATTGGCTCACTGCAGACAGCATTAGGAAAGGGGGTGGCACCGAATGAATGGGCTGACCTTTATAAAGCAGGCAAGGCTCAGTGTGGCGTCGGCTACTCTATACACTGGAGCACACCATCAGTGCTCCAGGAACTGCAGTTGTAACTGCATTTTTGATAAATATTTATAGCAGCTTAGACCAACTGATAAGTTTATTAGCATTGGCTCCTGATGAACCTGATATAGATAACACAGGGGAAACGCGTAGAGCAAGTTTATTTTCTATTTTCTATTTTTGAGTTAGTTGACCACAAGCCATACCACTTGGGGGCATGAAGGACTGACAGGAGACTGGGGCAGTCTGATTAGCCTGGAGATTAGTTGGTGGAACTTGAGTCACTAATGGAAATGGTAGCTGTATATCCCTGGAGTCAACATAGGGGATATCAGTAATGGCTGCAATATAAGGGTTTATTGAGTATAAGGGTCAGAATATCATAGTTTCCCTTATGGTTATAACATTTTAATGACAGGAAATGAAGTTACTGTGACCTGTACCTAGATTACTGGCATATGTACATACTACAGACTAGGGTTGTGGAGGTATATCATGGCTGTGCAGGAGTCTAGTCAGTGAGGCTTTACAGATTATGTGTGTGGGGACCAGGTGTTTGGGTTTTCCTAGCACTAAGAGCAACTGACAAAATACTGACCTGTTGTATGATGCAGCCGTGATACTATAACCTTAGTCTAAGGGTGGTGAAAGTATCTTATTACACCCTAGGTCCAGTGGAAAGTTGGAGAGTGTGAATACTGTCTAACATTTAAATCCTGAATAAACTTTGAATAGGCAGGCACAGACCACATTGATCTGTCTTTCAGTAGATTAGTGGACATCCTTTGTGTAATTTTTATTTTAAAATATTAAAAGTTAAGTTTTATCGTTTGAAACCATTTATTTTCTGTGAGATATATTCAACAGTCTCTAGCGCTCCGATGTTCCCCACCATTGTCTGGTCGATCACTGCCCAGGGGCTTGTTCTGGCAGAAGTCCTCGCCACATGTGACTGCTGAGGCCAACTTGTGGCCTCAGTGGTCACAAAAAAGGACCCAGGAGGTCACCAGTGACATATGCGAGTGACATCCCTGGTCCTTTCCTGTGACCGCTGAGGCCACGTGCAGCAAGGACTTTCACTAGAACAAACCCCCGGGCGACGCTGGACCTGACAGCAACGGGGGGCACCAAAGTGCCGGGGACTGGAGAGTATGTTTTGTTTTTGTGTTTTTTTTATATTTCACCTTCCCCCGACCTCCTGCACCAGTTCTGCATTTCCTGGACAAACCCTTTAAGGGAATACAGTATACAGGAGAACTATTAATTAAGGGGCATTATTAGCTGAGGCATTAGCAGGCATACAGGAGTATTTTTTTGGGGGGCACAGGGGGCATTATTGATTTAAGGGGGCATATAGGAGTATTATTAATTGGGGGGTACAGGGGCATTATTGACTTAAGGGAGCATACAGGTGTATTATTATTTGGGGGTCACAGGGGCATTATTAATTGAGGGACACTATTAATTTAAAGGGTTGTACTATCATACATTTTAAAGCAGGCAGCAGGTGAGCATTATAATGTACTTTCCCCCCTTTACTTGAACTGGGCTGTCTGTCACCTTTGCTTGTATACACAGAGGCTGCAGCAAGATGTCACAACATTGGAACCGCAGCGGTCCAACACTATACACTGCTGTACTGTAGAGAGTGGTGATTGGCTGCAGCGGTCCCGTCAACTTAACATCAGTGCTGCAGTCGCTCTGTATACAAATAGTGCAGTGAAGGTGATGGCTGGCCCAGAGCAGGGACAGAGGGGAGGATGCAGGTAAGTGTCAGTGCATTTTTATTTACAACCCTGTCCTGCTGCTTGCATTAATATTTCTGATCCCGAACAATCCCTTTAAGGGGGCACAAAGGGGCATTGTTAATTTAAGATACTTATGGGGGTATCATATGTTTACAGGGGATTTTTATATCATGTATTTTATAATTGGGGTTAGCAGCAGGATGGAGACTTTGTATAGGCAAGGGAAATGTGGGTCACATGTCTGGAAAAGTGAGTAGCCAAAAATGTCTGTTTTGCAAACTTTACAGAGACAAGTTGCGAATGGAAGAAGTGGTCATGGCGGTCCAGATGGAAAAGACGAGAAATTTGAAAGATTACAGTCAGAGACATCACCTGTAAGTAACAACATTTTCCTGTACTGTATTTACTTCAACTGTATGCAGAGCCCTGTGTACAGCCAGTATCTGTGGTCACCATATAGTGATAACATTGGTATACCCAGATAGGGGCCCACTTGGGTATGTTTGCCCCCCCTGTGCCGAACACCTAGCTATGCCTCTGACCTAGGGGTGTAAAATAGCCTACACCAGGAATATATCCCTCTAGGCCATAATGTTATCATTTCACTGTTTTTCTCACCCTGTCTCTAATTTGTTGAAAAGTGTGCAGATCTTTTTTTTTTTTTTTTTTTTATCATACTCCTATACACAGCTGCTTTCTCTTGTTGGAAAATACAGTACAGTGCTTACATTGAACTGACTTTAGATGGCGCTGTCCCAACAGTGCATAGTAACTTTTTATATATGTTTCTCTCTGCTCTCTGACACCATGACAACTTTTGACAACCATGGAAGACCAACTGTATGACCAGCTTCTGAGATTCTACATTGCAGCACAACAAAAGTGCCCTTCGATCTACCTCCAAAGAAACGTGTAAATGCCAAGTCCCAGTTCAGACAAACAGCTAAGCTATATCGAGCAGACGGAAGGATTCTTTACCATGGGGAAAAGGAGGTTCTCACTAAAAGCCGACTTCCAAATATGCTGAAGGCCTGTCATGACAACCCAGTTTCTGGTGGCCATTTTGGCAGACATAAAACGTTCGCCAAAACCTCTGACCGGTCTTACTGGAAGGTGTGATGTTGTTATAAGTATATTCTGTATGTTCTTTGCTGCTTACTCATTTTGCTTTGCCTAGCAACAGTAAGGAAGTAAGGTAGGAGGAGCTGAGCTAGGAGGGGCAGACGCTAGACAAAAATCCTTGGAGGAAGCATGGAATCAGTGTTGGACTGGGATGTCTAGGGCCCACCAGTGGAATTGTTTCTAGGGGCCCACCATCAGAACACCTGCAGATCAGCAGTACCGAGACAGGGCGGCTAAAGGTAATAACATGTCGGGAACCATGCTGCTCACCCGCCATACCATGTGCACTACCTAAACCTACTGCTACTCCCTGTATAGCAAGTGAACAGCGTAGCTCCTAAAATTATTACCTGTAGCCGCAATGCCCTGGAAAAGCTGATCTGCAAAGGTTCTGGTTGTTGCATCATCACAGATTTAATATCGATGACCTACCCTAAGGACAGGCCATCAATATTAGAAAGGTGGATAAATCCTTAAAAGAGGTTGTCCAGGAATTGGAACAAACCATATGCCGGGCGGGAGGTATACAATAAAATAAAAAGCATACTCCCCTGTCCCCGCCATTCTGTTGTCTGCTGCCAGTGTCCATTCAGTCTCGGGCCGGCGCCTCCTTGCTGGGAGTCCTGCATCTCAAGTAACCCCTAAGACCAATTAGGTACAGGATTTCCAGAAATGAGACCAAACAGACACAGGCAGGGGAGAACAGGGTGCTGGGGATAGGCGAGCATGCTTTTTTTGAATTTTTTTTTGTTTTTACACCTCCCTGGTGGTCGCCACAGTGGAATTTATGGACAACCTCTTTTAAGGGGTTGTCTGGGTCAAATTTTTTTATGGCCACTTCACTGGTCCCCCATACTGTATGGGGAACAGTGATGGGGCCATTATATTGTGTGGGAGAAGTGATGGAGGCTAACATCCTGTGTGATGCATATTAAAGGGGTTGTCCAGGGTTAATCTTTATTATGGCCTATATTATGCTCAGGATATGCCATAAATACCAAATTGCTAGGGGGCTGACACACGGCCCCATCAGCTGTATGGAACCACTTCCAGGGCCCATTCTGTACACAACACAGGGCGGAAGCAGAAAGCTCCATCCGCTGTATAGCAGCCCGGCACCTCCACTGCAGCTCAGCTCCCACTGGCTTCAATAAGTGCTGAAATGCAGTGAAGGTGCCCGGCTAATACACAGTGAACAGAGCTTTCTGCTTCCGGTCCCGTATTGTGTACAGGATGGGCGGCAGAAGTGGCTCCATACAGTTGATCGGTCCAGGGTCAGCCCCGTACAGATCAGGTATCTATGGCCTATCCTGAGAATAAACCATAACAAAATTATGCCCGGACAAACCCCTTTAATATACCCCCTAATGTGCCACACTTTAAAGAGGTTGTCCAGTATAATTTTTTTTCTTTTTTAAAATTAGTCCGGGGGAGGTTAACCCCTCCCCCACAAAAAAAAAAAAAAAACATACTAAACATACTCACCTATCCCGATGCTCCGGTGTCAGCAGGTCACTGCACGGTCCAGTCCTGCAGCTCCGCTGTCTTCTTTTGCCAGAAGTCCTCACTGGCTGTTACGTCCCATGTCCCTTCCCTTAGGCCACTGATACTGATTGGACTCAGGGGTCACGTGACGTAATATTCAGTCACGTGCAGAGGGAACTTCCGCCAGAAGAAAGCAGAGCTGTGGGCCGAACCGCTCTGGGAAACACTGGGGACAGGAGAGAAAGTTTGTTTGTTTGTTTAAAAAAAAAAAATTAAAAAAAAAAAGTTATCCTGCACAACCCCTTTAATGTCCCCCAGGCTATTGGCCTCCATCACTGCCCCCCCCCCACAATATAATGGCCCCATCAATGGTCCCCATACAGTATAGGGGACCAGTGAGTGGACACTGTATGGAGGGGAGGAATAGTGAAGGGGCCACTGTAGGGGGGGGGGGAATATTGAGCAGGCAAAAAAAAACAAAAAACGGTCTTATTTACCTATCCTGTGCTCCAACGCGAATTCCTGCTGTCTTCAGCCCTCTTCAATGATGTCATAGCTGGCATGTGGGTCCAGTTGGCGTCATTGACATACAATGATGCCGATGAGACCCACGTCTGTGATGTCTTTGAAGACAGCAGGAAGTAGCACTGGAGTACAGCAGAGGTAAGTAAGACCATTTTTTTTTCACTTTCCCTGGGCCTCCGAACATTATACTCTAGATTCTGAAGAGACCCTAGAGTATAATAATAGTCCATGGTCTTGATCCCCAAAAATTTCTGGGTGCTGCCATTTTTGTAATATTTGCACCAAACACATAGGGGACATTATACTGTGTGAAGGGGCCACTATGGTACATTATACTGTGTGAAGAGGTTGCCATGGGACATTAAGCTGTGTGAAAGGGCCGCCATGGGATATGCGTGAGATTTAGTTCGAGCTGACAGGATAAAGAAGCAAAGAGGCAGAGGAGTTGTTAACAAGAAGGAAGAAGGGGGCGGCGATGACGCAGGGAGTGCTCGGACCACAGGGGGAACGCTCCGTGGAAGCTAATTTACATATTAAGAAAAAGACTTCTTCTGAAAAACGCCAGCAAGAGTCAGGAAATAAAAGGTATGCTACAATAGCCTTTATAAGGGCTACATGAATATAACCTTAGCTAAAAATGGAAAATCTCAATGATAGACTCCCTTTAAGTTCACATTTGCACTGGAGTCTCCAGAAACCGCTGAAAATCGGAGACAAAAGTCCTGCATGGAGAAATTCTCTCTCCACCAATTTCAAGAGGACCTTTCACGTCCTCTGGTACCCGTGGTTTTATATACCACTGGAAAGCTGACAGTGCATTGAATTCAGCACACTGTCAGCTTTGATGGTACATGTCTGGGTGCTAGAGATATTGGTGCCGTTAGTTTCGGCACTGATATCCCTTCACTGTAAGAAGGGCGAGCATAACTACTCAGCATCATCGCTGGTTGGTAAGGAACGCCCCCTCTGACAGTACAAGGCTACAGAAGAGTACAGTCAAAGGGCTCAATGACTTTGAGCAGTAAGGCCTGCCCTTCTCACAGTGGGGAGATTTCTGTGCCAAAACTAATGGCACCAATATCTCCAGCACCCGAGCACACATCGGGAAAGATGACAGTGCGCTGAATTCAGAGCACTGTCAGCTTTCTAGCAGTATATAATACCGCAGGTGCCAGAGGATGTGTAACCTCCGATCCTCCAAAGACCTCCTACTCCACTCTGCTCTTATCCACTCTTCACACAACCATCTTTAAGACTTCTTCCGTGCAACCCCCATACTCTGGAACTTATTACCAAGACACATAAGACTGTTCCCCACAGTCACAAGCTTCAAGAAGGCCCTGAAGACTCACCTATTCAGGAAGGCCTACAACCTCCAATAACACTACTGTCACCATACCACCACCTGAACAGCCTCTACCCCCACCTTCTGTCTCTATCCCTCTTCCCTCATAAATTGAAAGCCCTTGCGGCTAAGAGGAAAACATTGGACTACAGTATTCTGAAGTGGCCTTCTATGAGCCCTGACCTAAATCCTATTGAGCATCTTTGGAAGGAGCTGAAACAGGAGCCGTCTGGAAAAAGCACCCTTCAAACCCGAGACAACTGGAGCAGTTTGCTCATGAGGAGTGGGCCAAAATACCTGTTGAGAGGTGCAGAAGTCTCATTGACAGTTACAGGAATCGTTTGTTACCATAATTTCTGTCCAGTCCTGTTTCATGAGTTTTCTTTTTTTTAAAAATTCTGTTGAAGCATGTTTGAAAAGCAATGTCTGACTTTCATTTGTTCATTTTCATAGAATTTTTATATATTACTTTTGTCAGATTCAAGTTATTTCTGTGACCATTGTGGGTTTTTCTTTCATTAAACGAGGGGTACCGACAATTTTGTCCATGTGTGTATAAAGAAAAGTTAACAAAAATAACACAACCTGGCAAACAGCTTTGAAAATAAATGGGAGGAAAACAGAATAATACTTAAAGCCAGGGGCCCCATGTGGTATAAACAACATGGTTTTCCTGCCCGGGAAAAAAAAAAAAACACAGCATTTTACAGTTACAATCTCTATACAACTTACAGATGGACCACTCAACTCCACAGCGCTCCACAACTAATATTGAAAATTTCTTGCAGACTATCTCCTACCTAAAATACCCCAGACTAAGCTACAATCCCTCTCGGCATCTTTTACTGTTCAGGAATGTATTGCTGCCACTGCATCCCTGAAGCCCCACATAGCCCCTGGTCCTGATGGCTTTACCAATAATTACTATAAAAATTTCCTGTGATCCTGGCTTCCCATCTTGTGGCTTACTTTAATAAGTTTAAGGCTTCTGCAGAAGGTCGTTTTCCACCAGAGATGATAGAGGCAACTATTGTTACCTTACCCAAACTGGGGAAGGAGCCAGTCACCCCTCCAAACTTTCGCCTTATTTCTTTATTAAATGGTGACATTAAAATAGGCTTGTATGCAGATGATGTCATCCTTTCTGTAACCAACCCGCTTGTCTCTAACTCCGCTATCCAATCCAACACTGCTTAGATTTGGAGCGGTATTTTATTATAAGGTTAACTCTACTAAATCTCAAATCCATAACGTTGGAGTGGATGGAGACACTAGGTCCTTCCTCTCGGCTAACTTCCCGTTTCAATGGTAGGACAGCTCCTTACCATATCTAGTCTTAGCTCGCAATTGTTTTCCCATAACTATTTACCACTTTTCACTAAAGTCTCTAACTTATTGGTTAAATTTAACAACTCTACTCTCTCCTGGGCAGGCCCCATAGCAGTGGTTAAAATGCTAATCCTACCAGTCATACCATATACATTCAGATCAATCCCTATCCCTTTACCATCCCACTACATTACCAGGTTACAAAATATAGTCACCAATTTCATATGGAATGGAAGAAAGCCTAGAATTCACCTGGTTCTACCTTTACAGTATTTATTAATAAGTATCTAATAAGTTAAAAATGAAATACCGTGGCATGAAATGTGCCTAGCATCCCTAGAAAATCCAATAAAGATTTGAATACAGCAAAATGCTGACAATAATAATAAGGGTGCAAAATTAGATCTCTGTAGGTATCAGTGTGGGTTTGATTCACAATCAGCCATGGAATCCGTGGCAAGATCGAGCCCTGCTGCGATCTCTCCCTTCCATTGAAGACAATGGGAGGCAGATTCAGGGCGGAATCTGCCCCAGATTCGGGGGAGAAATCCGCCGCCAAATCCTCAGCAAATTCCACCATGTGAACATACCCTTACAGTCTTTTTCCCCTCTTCAGCTTACTTTCATTTCTCGGCCGAAACGGGGAAATCTAAGGGGGTTTCAAAATTTTATTGTGGGTAAGTTTTATCTGTGGGCCCTCTGACTCAGAACCAGAACATGTCTTCAGATGGGAGACATACCTGAAGATACAATTCTCATTAACAGATTGGTATTCAGCCCTCCACTGGGTATTTAAGATCTTTAAGACAATTATGCATTGGGAGGTGGCGGAAAAAATAATGCTTCAGTAGTACAGGACTCCACTACAATTGTCCAAATTTGTTCTGACCTACTCCCCTCTTTGCTGGAGAAAATGTGGCCTAACTGGTTTGTACCTCCACATGTGGTGGAACTGCCCATCTGTATTTACTTTTTGAACAACAACGTTCCAATTTCTTTCTAATGTGATTTAACATTCAGTTATGCCGTCAGCACCTATGGCTTTATGCCTATTGGTTTAGAGGACATCCTAGAGCCGGGTAGGAAAATTAGCTGGCAACATTATTTTGGCCGCCAGCTTGATGATTGCAAGGTCCTGGAAGGTCGGCACTCCCTTGACATAGAAGAATTACATTGCCTACTCCAATTCGACTGCATAATGGAGGCTATGACTCACACGAGACTGCACCTATTAAAGCCCCCCTCATTGGCACCAATTCCATGTCCCTAAACACAGTGTATGCGCGAAATGGCCAACTTCATACAATGAACATATCACACATTACTCTGTACCGTGGTAGGGATCTGTTTGTTTCTATTTTTGCTGTTTTATTTTCTTGTTTTATCATCATCCTTTTCTTTCTTGTTACAATACGCATATATATGCTGTAGTGCTGTATATATGCTGTATAGTGCTGTATATATATATGCATATATGCTGTATGCTGTCGTGAATGCTGCTTGGACTTTGTGACTATGCTACTCATTGTATTTACTTACTGCATTACTTGTCTTATACCTGTATTGTTTTGTAAACTTTGAATAAAAACTTAAATTTGAAAAAAACCAAAAAATATATATACAGTGGGGGAAAAAAGTATTTAGTCAACCACCAATTGTGCAAGTTCTCCCACTTAAAAAGATGAGAGAGGCCTGGAATTGACATCATAGGTAGACCTCAACTATGAGAGACAAAGTGAGAAAACAAATCCAGAAAATTACATTGTCTGATTTTCAAAGAATTTATTTGCAAATTATGGTGGAAAATAAGTATTTGGTCAATAACAAAGGTTCATCTCAATACTTTGTTATATATCCTTTGTTTGCAATGACAGAGGTCAAATGATTTCTGTAAGTCTTCACAAGGTTGGCACACACTGTTGCTGGTATGTTGGCCATTCCTCCATGGAGATGTCCTCTAGAGCAGTGATGTTTTGGGGCTGTCGCTGGGCAGCATAGACTTTCAACTCCCTCCAAAGGTTTTCTATGGGGTTGAGATCTGGAGACTGGCTAGTCCACCCCAGGACCTTGAAATGCTTCTTACAAAGCCACTCCTTCATTGCCCTGGCAGTGTGCTTGGGATCATTGTCATACTGAAAGCCACGTTTCATCTTCAATGCCCTTGCTGATGGAAGGAAGTTTGCACTCAAAATCTCGCGATACATGGCCCCATTCATTCTTTCATGTACACAGATAAGTCGTCCTGGTCCCTTTGCAGAGAAACAGCCCCAAAGCATGATGTTGCCAACCCCATGCTTCACAGTAGGTATGGTGTTCTTTGGATGCAACTCAGCATCCTCCAAACATGACGAGTTGTATTTCTACCAAACAATTCTACTTTGGTTTCATCTGACCATATGACATTCTCCCAATACTCTTCTGGAACATCCAAATGCTCTCTAGAAAACTTCAGATGTGCCCAAATATGTACTGGCTTAAGTAGGGGGACATGTCTGGCACTGCAGGATCTGAGTCCCTGGCGGCGTAGTGTGTTACTGACGGTAGCCTTTGTTACGTTAGTCCCAGCTTTCTGCAGGTCATTCACTAGGTACCCCCGTGTGGTTCTGGGATTTTTGCTCTCCATTCTTGTGATCATTTTGACCAGATGGGGTGAGATCTTGCGTGGAGCCCCTGATTGAGGGAGATTATCAGTGGTCTTGTATGTCTTCCATTTTCTAATTATTTCTCCCACAGTTGATTTCTTCACACCAAGCTGCTTGCCTATTGCAGATTCAGTCTTCCCAGCCTGGTGCAGGTCTACAATTTTGTTTCTGGTGTCCTTCCACAGCGCTTTGGTCTTCACCATAGTGGAGTTTGGAGTGTGACTGTTTGAGGTTGTGCACAGGTGTCTTTTATACTGATAACAATTTCAAACAGGTGCCATTACTACAGGTAATGAGTGGAGCACAGAGGAGCCTCTTAAAGAAGAAGTTACAAGTCTGTGAGAGCCAGAAATCTTGCTTGTTTGTAGGTGACCAAATACTTATTTTCCACCATAATTTGCAAATAAATTCTTAAAAAATCAGACAATGTGATTTTCTAGACATTAAACACCTCAGTCAGATTTGTGATGGTGCTATCCATTGTCCTATTGAAGGCTCCAAGGCTTGCCTGGCATTGATTTGTTTTATAGGCTGCTCCATGCAGTCTGTAATCCAAATGCCGGTATTTTGCAATGCATTAGAATTGCAATGCATTGCATTAGTTATTAGACCTCCTGGGGTTCAAGACCAGTAGGGGGTGTAATAATTACAGAAAAAAAAAATGAAAAATTTAAAGAGGCTAACCACAGTTTTTTTTTTGTTTTTTTTGCTGTTTCACCTCTCATAAAAAATTTGATTAAAAAACAATCAAAGCAATAAACATTCCCCATAATGGTGTAACTAAGAAGTACATCTGGCCCCGCAAGAAAAGGCGCCGTATACATCTCAGTACAAGGAAATATAAAAAAGTTATGGGTATCAGAATATGGTGACTCCCAAGAATTTTTTTTTTTTTTTTTTTTTTGCAAAGTTTTGGATTTTTTGGTATTCCCAGAATCATACCAAACCCATAGTATGCAGGTGGCTTGTCATTTTGACTGTACAGTGAATGCTGTAAAATCAAAGACTGTAAGAAAGTCGCACAAACACAGTTTTTTCGACAATTCGATTCAATTTTGAATTTTTTTCCAGCTTTCAAGTACATTGTACGGAATATTAAAAGGAACCATTAAGTACAATTTATCCCACAATCACTAAACCCTCATATGGCTCTGTGAACTGAAAAATAAAAAAGTTATGGAGTTTGGAAGACAGGGAGCCAAAAATGAAAATTGAAAAATGCCTCTGGCGGAAAGGAGTTAAAAGCAAAGTTTCAAGAAGAAAGACCAACATTCATTTCTAGCATAAGGCAAAGTCCCCTAGTAGCGCAACACATGCAAAAAAAACTCTGCAGAAAAAAACCACGTCTTTTTTTAACTTTTATTGAAAAGTTTTAAATTTATATACTACAGTACAAAAGTCGCCAAGAGTTGTGGCGGTACAAAATCAAAGTATGATAAGGGAAGGAGGGGTGGGAGAAAAGGAGGGGAAGAGGGGAGGCGGTCTTTATCTGAGGAGCACAGGTAAAACTGAAGGGACATAGGTAAAAAACAAGTGATACATGAGTAACAAACCAGAACAGTAAACAGTAATCCAGTAAATATTATTAGCATGATTTTAAAGTCAAATTTCCATGGAAATCAGTCTAGACCATAGTGGACAAACATCGCAGTAGTACCAGTATAAGTGGTGAGTATCAGTGCAGGGTCAACATTCAGAATTTGACCAAGTTACCCATTTATCCCATAGCATTTTAAAGGCGAGGGTGTTACCTAGCCTGCTTGACAGCAAATGCTCCACAGTTGAATGTGACCGCTCTAGAAATTTCAGATATGCTGGGAAGGTCCGAGCTTTTCCATAGTTGGGCAATTTTAGTTCTACTGGTAGCCAGTACGTGAAAGATAACGCACTGATCGCCAAGGGGCAGTGTGTCGATGCCCAGCGAAAGCAGAGCTACATGGGGTCCCCACGGAAACGGGTACTGAAGCACAGTATATAGTTAGTCATAAACTTGGGTCCAAAGCTGCTGAACTCGAGCGCATGACCACCAAATGTGCATAAAGGAGCCATGCTCTAAATTACACCGCCAACACATTCTGGAGGCAGTGGGGAAAATAAGAGCTAGTCTCGTTGGGGTATAGTACCATCTGTACATTAATTTTCTAGATGCCTCCAAGTGGTCAATGCTATGGTAAAACCTCGTAGGCAGGGAGAAAACTTTGGTCCATTGTTTGTCAGTGAATGTCTGTTTAAGGTCTGATTCCCAGTTGGACCGAAATCCAAATTGTATAGGAGGGGAGAGATAGCTAACGGCATAAGTGTAAGATATACCCTTAGTTAATTTAGAATAATTGTAAAAATATAATGTAAATGGGGAGTGGGGGGGGGGTCACTAGAGCATGTAACTTCTTTCAAAATGTAAATATGTAAATATTTATAAAAGTCATGTCGGGGAATCGGGAAGTAATCGGTGATGTGGGTAAAGGAGTGTAAAACATTGTTCTGGTGCAGCTGGTCCAGAACTAGCGGACCTTCTTTAACCCATTTATGGACGTCTAAGTTAGGTATAAAGGAAGGAAGGATTTCCAAAGGGGCAGAGGCCAGGTTAGTCTGGAGGATGTCGAGATCATTATGGCACAATTTCCACACCTCTACCGCTGCTTGTGTTGTGGATAAAATGCCTAATTTTATATTAACAGATCTATTTTGTATCACTAGTAACTGTATGTCTACTTTACCTGATTCAGCTTATCATTGCATACTTCCTCATTATGGTTTTGTGACGCATAACTAAATATCAGCTTAGCAAGATGGCGCCTACATCCTGGACTACGCCTGAGGAAATGTGTAAGATCCGGATGAGAGAAAAAGGATAGTTTGATGCTTCAGCCAACGACAGGTTGACACAGATGTGTACAAGCCAACCTCTCCATATGATGCTATATAAGACGTTGTTTGTGGTTAATAAAAAAGAAAGTTCTATTCTGACTGTGTGCAGAGTGTTACTTCTTGAGCTCGCTCTTATCTTTATAATAAATCTGGAAACCAAATAACCAACTCAGGATACAGATTTAGTATCAATCCAAAACAGTGGCGTCACTTAGTGGGCCATTCTACAGCCATCAGGTCGGACATGAGGAGACACTCAACGCGGATGAGGACGGAGAGTGTACCTCCAATAGTACGGTAAGAAAACTGGTTATCTTACCCAAATATCCTGCCTCCGTTATTGATTTTCTCTCTGTGTCTTAGTCGGCTGTTGATGACCTCTAGTGGAAGGTAACTCACTCTCCGCTGGTCAGATATTTAAGAACCTGGTTGTTTGGTATTTGTATAAATAGTCAAGATGTAGTTGTGAGGACAGTGTGCTCTGGGCAAGGTGTTGTCACGGATGCCTGGGTGCCTATTGGTCCAAAAATAGGTGTTCTTGGAGGGTGATAACATATTTGTGGTAAGGTGGATAGGTAGACTGGGTCGTCGGACCACTCGTGTCGACAGAGACCATCCACCGGAAGAGGAGGTCATCTCAGCTCAAGGTCCCAGAGGGCCGCAGTCTTCCTGATCAGTCTTCACCTTTGCTCGTCTATTTGTCTGTCTGGTGGGGGGAACTAAATCAGTTGATGCGGAAGTTATTGACATGGATGCCTGACTCATTGTTTGCCCGATAACTGTGAGGTCAGAGGTGTGTTAATATAAGGTTTTGCGGTGGGATCGGTGATCCGGGTCAATCGGACCATCCGGGTCATAAAGGAACCGAGGCCCACATAAGGCGGAGGGATTTGATAGAGTCCGGACGCACCCTAAGGGGGTCGTCAGTCCCGCACATTTGGAGTGAGTGTCCTCCCTAAAGACTCCGCTCATCTTATTGTCTGTCTAATCTGTATAGTGTTAAGATGGGAAACGCTTGTTATGTGTATTAAGGTCGAGGCATAGTTGTAGCAACAGTGTGACTGTGTACTGAGGTAGGTGTTATCGCGGATGCCCGGGTGCCTATTAGTCCGAGAAAAGACAGTCTCGGAGGGCGATAATGTATTTGTGGTGAAGTGGACTGGGTCTGTATAACCATACCAAGAAGAGATTTTGTGCTGTGTTTTTGGCATGCATCCCATTTGGTTTGTTAATGTGCTGCATCATGTGGAGGGAAGGATAGGTTGCCCCACCGCCCGTCTTCTCCAAATTGTGGTGGAGGACAATGTAGCAACCCAGGGCTAATGTGTGTGTCTGGGATATATCTTCCCAGGTTCTAAACAAGAAGCTGCACTCAATTAACACTTAGTGTGCCGAAGGTGAGGTTTTGAGGCAGAAGTTAGGCAAATCATGGAGAATTTTCTTGGGCGGGAGTGGAGCTGATCCCAAGAATAGAGAAATTCCAGCTAGAGAGATTGTAAGAGCAAAAGAGGATGGTTATGCAGTGAAGGAATGCCAGAAAATGTTCAGAAAGTCTGGTAAGCCTAAGATAGGATGTTTAGATGTTGCCTAAGTCTAGGATGCCAAAAAGATGGAACTTTGAATATTGAAATGTGATAATATGCACATAAAAGGATGGTTATCAGACAAAGGTTTGAGAAACTAAGCAATGTGTTGGTTGAAACTGCCCAAGAAGATACACAGGGGTTGATTTAAGTCAATTGAGAATGCAAAATAATTTAATACATGAATATGATTGTTTATAACAAGATTTAAAAAAATATAGAAGACCAAGAACCATTGTTAATGCAGATTTTGTGTTTCGGTAATATTGAATTATAATATGAATTCATTCTTGTGAGGATGAATGATGAAGAAAAAGGATGAACAAGTCCTGATGGGCAGTAGTAAGAGAGTATGTTTACCGAGAGCATTGTCCCCAATGATGGCGCAAGCTGCTCAAGTGAACCACTCGAAAGTAGCCATGTGTGACCTGGTGAAGAGATGATGGGTAGCTGCAGGTTTTAGCATCACTGCAGTCAGATATGTATAAGCCTGCATAACATGTGTCAAACACAATGTAGGCCAAAAAGTAAAAGGTTTCTCAGAAGCACACTCCGAAGCCCTTCTACCTGTTCCAGAGATTGCGGGTTGACTACATACCGTTACCAAAGGTGTGAAGGTATGAGTACATGCTTGTCTGTATTGATCCCTTTTCAGGATGGCCTGAGGTATTTCTGGTGCAGAAAGCCACCACAAAAGGAACTGCAGATAAACTACTGAAAAGATGTAGTGTGCAGGTATGGGATACCCGAGACCATTGGAAGTGATGATGGAACTCACTGTACTGGACAGGGTACACTCCTGACAGAAGAATTGGCCTCAGCCCCTAGAGTATTTGGATTGTCTTTTTCACAATTGTTCCAGATGTAGTATGGTGTGCTGACTGACTATGTGATGGATTGCTGAAAACATGTGACTAATGTACACTTTTGAGTTTTCTCCTTCCTCCAGAACCTGAGACATGTGAGAAGGGCCTTGACTCGACGGTCCCTTCCAGGTGCAGTTGACAACAGCCATGTCAGTCAAATTGTCAGGGAAACCCAACTGGGTCCACGCTAGCCAGTGTAAGAAGGCCCAGCCCCCGTCCCTGTTGTGACATGCAGCCACTCATTACAGAGCTCACCCTTTTACCAGTAAGGGAGGGCCAATAAGGGAAACAGATAGGGATCACAGAAGAAGAAGGAGTTACTACCTTTTGGTACAACTCCAGCAATACACATACGGTCACTTTCAAAGCCGACTACTGTAAGATCATAAATTGTAATGATCAGGGGAAGGACAACAATACGCATGTGTGGAGGATAGTTACTGGGGAAAACAATGTAAACATTGGGGTGAAGTGGGGTGGAATACTGGTGACAATTGGGGATACCGGCCCACAAGTGGCCTAAACAAAAAGGATAAAAATGGAAGGTCCCTGATATCCCGGATGACCCTTACTAAGGATGATTTCAAACCCTCATGTCGACAGGTAGGAAGCTGTTACTCCCTGACCTTAACCATAGAGAACCCTTCAGAAGGAGATGGAGGCACATATTGGCTGTCCACCTATGCGGGGGGAAGAAGTATATGGGGGAACTCGGGGAAAGTTTCAGCTAAAAGACATGAGATCTGACCCCGACCGATTGGTAGCCTGGCAGAAGGCAAGTCCACTGAACCCATTGACTTCCCACATACGTACATACAACGGTATGATAGCTATAGCAGACCCTTCATTCGAAGACACTTTAGCATCAGAAACAGGGATCTCTGACTACAACCTATGGCTGGAATGGATGAAGATCACAGCTGACCAACATAATCACACCGTTATGTTTGCTCTGGTGCTCGACCCCATTTAGGAACAGTACCCTTAAATATTCCGGAAGATGCTCAAGAGTGTTTTGCTAGTCTCATCACTAACACCACCACGAATTCCATCCAATGTGAGAACTGGAAGAGCAAGTATCCCATCCTCCCTAAGAATTTGAAACTGGGGGAGGGGATAACCATTTATCCTGGCAATTATACTTGTTATGTTAGTAGAACAGGAAACGGGAGATTCTTGGGAAACCTCACTGAAGTGTATTGCAGTGAATATAGCCCTTTGAATGAGACTCAAATACAGAACCAAGTCCAGTCCCTAGGAGACATTTGTTGGATTTGTGGGGACATGAGGGTCAGAACCAAGTTGATGAGAAATTGGACAGGAGAGTGTACCCTGGAAAAAGTCTTAATGCCCATTCATATACTTGGGGACCCAATAGATCAAGGTCATAGTGGGAAAATTGGAGAAAACCAAGTACATAGGGAAGAGAAGGGATTTGGGTCCGAAGGGTAGTTTTGACCCACATGTCTACATAGATGCTATAGGAGTGCCAAGGGGGGTCCCAGATGAATTTAAAGCAAGAGATCAGGAGAAAGCGGGATTTGAGTCCATATTTCCCATTATCACTGTAAAAAAAAATGTAGCCTGGATCAATTATATCTACTATAATCAACAGAGATTTGTGAATTACACGAGAGATGCCCTACAAGGATTAACTGAACAATTAGGCCCCACCTCCATCATGGCGTTTCAGAATAGAATGGCCCTGGATATGATATTAGCTGAGAAAGGAGGAGTGTGCAAAATGATTGGTAGGGTCTGCTGCACATACATACCTGATAACACAGGCCCAAATAGGAAAGTCACCTTGGCAATAACGAAGCTAGGTAATTTGGCTGACGAACTGAAAAGGAATTCGGGAGTAAAAGACCCCTGGGACATTTGGTTTGGATGGATGTCTGGCTCGCAAAGGATATTGGCCCAAATAGGGGTGGTGATACTAGTTGTCCTTGTAATTTTTGCTGCAATTGTATGCTGTGCTATCCCATGTATCAGGAAGTTAATGAGAAAAGCAGTTGAAGAAACTATTCTGCTCCACATGATGCAAACCCCAGCATATGAAACTGATGATCCATACAATCCCTTAGGAGTAACCGTAATGTGAGGGATAGCATCTGACTTCCTTATGTACAAAGTCTGCGACAAGGGGAGTTATGGACAAGCCATAACTCATCTAACGGGCAGCACAAAAGAGTTCCAAGGTACATTAGGACAGATGAGCTAGGATTAATTAGGGACAGTGAATAAATAGTCATTTTAAGGGGGGGGGGACTGTTATGGATAAAATGTCTATTTTTATATTAACAGATCTATTTTGTATCACTATTAACTGTATGTCTGCTTTCCTTGATTCAGCTTATCATTGCATACTTCTTCATTATGCTTTTGTGACACTTAACTAAATATCAGTTTAGCAAGATGGCGCCTACATCCTGGACTACGCCTGAGGAAATGTGTAAGATCCGGATGAGAGAAAAAAGACAGTTTGATGTTTCAGCCAACAACAGGTTGACACAGATGTGTACAAGCCAACCTCTCCATACGTTACTATATAAGACGTTGTTTGTGGTTAATAAAAAAGGAAGTTCTATTCTGACTGTGTGCAGAGTGTTACTTCATGAGTGCACTCTTATCTTTATAATAAATCTGGAAACCAAATAACCAACTCAGGATACAGATTTAGTATCAATCCAAAACATTTGTATTGTGGGTAGTGTGACGGTTATAGTGGGCGATGGGAATCTGAAGTGCCATAAAAGTAATGTGAGAGAAGACAATCCCGAGCAGTGTTTCTCAATATCAACCCAGTGCCTCCCCTAACACATATGCCACCAAGCTTTCAATTGATCTATAATAGAGGCATAATAATAATGTAGCAGGTTTGGGCAATCCAGTCCTCCTTTGGATTTGGTGAGAAGTAGTACTGATAGTGGGACTCTGGCTTTTTTGTTTCCCCATATGAAACGCATTAACAAGCGTTGAAGAGTTGAGATGAGATGCTTGGGAAATTTTATGGGGAGGTTTCTAAAATAATACAGGTTCTTTGGCACGAGGAGCATTTTTGCTGCCGACAGTCTGCCTAGCCATGAGATCTGAACTTTGGAGTAAGAGGTGACATCTTTTTGAACAGTCGACGGGAGTTTCGAATAGTTACAGTGGGGAAAAAAAGTATTTAGTCAGCCACCAATTGTGCAAGTTCTCTCACTTAAAAAGATGAGAGAGACCTGTAATTGACATCATAGGTAGACCTCAACTATGAGAGACAAAATGAGAAAACATATCTAGAAAATCACATTGTCTGATTTTTTAAGAATTTATTTGCAATTTATGGTGGAAAATAAGTATTTGGTCACCTACAAACAAGCAAGATATCTAGCTTTCACATACCTGTAACTTCTTCTTTAAGAGGCTCCTCTGTCCTCCACTCATTACCTGTAGTAATGGCACCTGTTTGAAATTGCTATCAGTATAAAAGAAACCTGCCCACAACCTCAAACAATCACACTCCAAACTCCACTATGGTGAAGACCAAAGAGCTGTGGAAGGACACCAGAAACAAAATTGTAGACCTGCACCAGGCTGGGAAGACTGAATCTGCAATAGGCAAGCAGCTTGGTGTGAAGAAATTAACTGTGGGAGCAATAATTAGAAAATGGAAGACATACAAGACCACTGATAATCTCCCTTGATCAGGCGCTCCACGCAAGATCTCACCCCGTCCGGTCAAAATGATCACAAGAACGGAGAGCAAAAATCCCAGAACCACACGGGGGTACCTAGTGAATGACCTGCAGAAAGCTGGGACTAACGTGACAAAGGCTACCATCAGTAACATACTACGCCGCCAGGGACTCAGATCCTGCAGTGCCAGACATGTCCCCTTGCTTAAAGGGGTATTCTCATGAACATAATCATATCTATATTTGTAGATAATTGAAAGTTAAACATTTTTGCAAATATAAGTACTTAAAAATTCTGCAGAGTTTTACAGATTTTCTCTATCCATCCTAGTGGTGACAGTCTGTTTTCTTGATCGGTTGCCAATGGATACAACTACAAATGCAGAAATTTTCTGTGGTCTGGAACTTGTCAGGAACCCAGCCATGATTTTCTTATTATAGCCAGGTTATCAGGCAGGGATACTACACGTATCAGAAGATATCCCGGCCACAATAAGGAAATCATGGCTGATTTTCTGACCTTAGAAAGTTCCTGCATTCATGGTCGTATCCACTGGCATCTGATCAAGTCAACAACTTGTGACCACAACATATTTAGAGAAAATCTTTAACACTCTGCAAAATGTTTAATTACTTATACTTGCAAAAATGTTTAATTTTTAACTATCTACAAATTTAAAAATGATCATGGTCATGGGAATACCCCTTTAAGCCAGTACATATCTGGGCCCGTCTGAAGTTTGCTAGAGAGCATTTGGATGCTCCAGAAGAGTATTGGGAGAATGTCATGTGGTTAGATGAAACCAAAGTAGAACTGTTTGGTAGAAACACAACTCGTCATGTTTGGAGGAGAGTGAATGCTGAGTTGCATCCAAAGAACACCATATCTACTGTGAATCATGGGGTTGGCAACATCATGCTTTGGGGCTGTTTCTCTGCAAAGGGACCAGGACGACTGATCCATGTACATGAAAGAATGAATGGGGCCATGTATCGTGAGATTTTGAGTGCAAACCTCCTTCCATCAGCAAGGGCCTTGAAGATGAAACGTGGCTGGGCCATCCAGCATGACAATGATCCCAAGCACACCGCCAGGGCAACGAAGGAGTGGCTTTGTAAGAAGCATTTCAAGGTCCTGGGGTGGCCTAGCCAGTCTCCAGATCTCAACCCCATAGAAAACCTTTGGAGGGAGTTAAAAGTACGTGTTGCCCAGCAACAGACCCAAAACATCACTGTTCTCAGGGTCGGACTGGCCCACCGGGGAACTGGTGAATCCCCGAGCCCCGACTATTAGTCCTCATGTCATGGGGGCCCGATCGGGATTCTGACCAGTGGCGTAACGATCGCGGTCGCAGGGGGCTTGGCGGGGTATGGTGCCCGTGGCCAGCTGGAGATGGCCGGGGCCCCGGACCACTATGATAGCGGTCGGGGAAAGCCTGGTTCCCCAACCGCTATACATACTGTTATTGGAAAGGGACCCTGGCATATTGCAGGCCCCTTTCCAATAGATGGCAGGGCAGGGCACCCAGGGGAGGTGACTGAAAATAATAAATAGATATTCTCACCTCTCCGGGGCTCTTCCTTCATGTGACTGAGGCCTGTGATTAGGCCCCAGCAGTCACATGGGGCGCGGGCACATAATGACATCAGTGCGGCCCCACGTGACCGCTAAGGCCCAATCACAGGCCTCAGCAGCGACGTCGGAAAAGGGCCTGAAGACGCTGGTGACGACAGGATGGAGCGAGGATGCCAAGGAAAGGTAAGGCAAGGTGAGTATGAGTGTTTGTTATTTTTAATCACTTCCGCTGGGCCTCCGATTATTATATTCTGGGGTCAGAGGAGACCCCAGAGTATAGTAATAGTACTGAAACGGAGGGGGGCTATTGGGCGCATATAATACTGTGTGGTGGCCACTGTGGAGCTTATAATACTGGGTGGTGACCACTGTGGAGCTTATACTCCATTTTGTGGATCCTTCTTTTTTTTTTTTTATTACGCCGGGGCAGGTGAAAAAAACAAAACAAAACAAAAAAACCCCAAACTTTCTTTCCTGTCCCCAGTGTCTCCTAGTGCAGTTCGGTTCTGCAGTTCGGTTTTTTTCTTCCAGCTGAAGTTCCCCCTGCACATGACTACCTGTGACGTCTTGTGATCCCTGAGGCCAATCAGCGACCTAAGGGAAGGGACCTGGGACGTCACAGCCAGTGAGGACTTCCGGCAAAAAGAAGACAGCGGAGCTGCAGGACTGGACCATGCTGGGAGGACACTGGAGCACCAGAGACAGGTGAGTATGTTTAGTATGTTTTTTTTTTTTTTTTGGGGGGGGGGGTAGGGGGGGATTCACCTCCCCCCGGACTAAATATAAAAAAGAAAACAATTATACTGGACAACCTCTTTAAAGTGTGGCGCATTAGGTGTGCCCTGGGGGGGTATATTAAAGGGGTTGTCCAGGCATAATTTGTTATGGTTTATCCACAGGATAGGCCATAGATACCTGATCTGTAGGGGGCTGACCCCGGACCGATCAGCTGTATGGAGCCACTTCTGATGCCCGTATTTTACACAATACAGGGCCAGAAGCAGAAAGTTCTGTCCACTGTGTATTAGCCGCGCACCTTCACTGTATCTCATCACTTATTGAAGTCAGTAGGAGCTGAGCTGCAGTGAAGGCGCTGGGTTGCTATACAGCGGATACAGCTTTCTGCTTCCGGCCCTGTGTTGTGTACAGAACGGGCTCCGGAAGTGGCTCCGAACAGCTGATGGGGCCGTGTGTCAGCCCCCTACCGATCAGGTATTTATGGCCTATCCTGAGCATAGGCCATAAAAAAGATTAACCCTGGACAACCCCTTTAATATGCCCACACCGTTTAATGTCCCCCCCCCACAGGATGTTACCCCCATCACTGCTCCCACACAATATAATGACCCCATCACTGTTCCCCATACAGTATGGGGAACCAGTGAAGAGGCCACTATGTGGGGGGACCAGTGAAGTGACCAAAGAAAAATGATTGATAGGGATATAGCGGTAGGGCGAGTAGACAGGGATGGGCCTCCTGTGCTCTCTTCCTGGTGGAGGGCTGGCGTGTCACCACATAGGCATTTTTGTTTTGGAAATCAGATGGAAGGGTAAGAGGCTTGAGGATAACCGACCCTAGGCCCATGGGAGGTTCATGGGAGGGAAGGTAATTTAACAGGTTATGTAGGATGGTGGGTTTTTGTTACTTGTCTGGTATTTGTTATTTGTTATTGTTGTCGTTCATATGTTGAGTCCATTTTCCCATTTTCCATTTTTCCATATCCCATATTCATTTTCCATTTCCATTTTTCATATCCATTTCCATATCCCATATTTCATTTTCCATATTCCATAATTCCATTTGTTTGTTAGTAGTTAAGGGGTTTTTCAGGGGGGTAGGTTGTTTGGGAGGGGAGTTTCTTTTTGGGGGTGGAGGGTTTGGTTTATAAGTTTTCGTGTGCCCGGCCTGGCTCTGGACTACGCGGACATGGGAGGACATGAGGCGGAGAGCCAGGTTGGGTTTCAGGGGCTTGGTGGTGGGTGGTGCCAGCACCAGGACTATGCGGACATGGGAGGACATGGGGCGTGGTGCTGGCCGGGTGTGGTGAGGGGAAAAAAAAAAAAAAAAAATTTTTTAGTAAGTTTCAGTTGGGGATTTTGTTAGTGTTATAAGTTTCCGTTATAAGTTTCCGTTATATGTTTCCATTGTATATTGCTCATTTAGATTTTCTTTTGTTAGAGTTATTGACTGACGGATGACTGGAGAAAGACGGGAGAAGAGTGAAAGGTGGCGTGAAAGGCGAAGTGAAAGGCAGAATGGATGGGGCTGGTTCGCGATTGGTTTTTTTTTGTCCCGGTGTTTTCTTGTATTTTATTTGTTGATGGTTTTATGCTATGTTTTAGATTTATGTATTGTCTCTGTTTATAGTTTTTATATTGTATTTTCGTATGTGACAGTGTTTGTGAACTTTTTCTACTTTTCTAATAAAATAGTTCCAATTCCTTCGGGGCAGCTGTGGGAATCAGACACGCCTGTCTGAGCTCCTGAGACCAGAGGCTATAGTCTGTTTGTCAGCTCAGAAGAGAGGCTTGGTGTGTGGTGTTTTGTGCAACAGTAGCAGTTTTTCCAGTCATAGTTGGAGGCTCCAACCCCTTTCCTTTTCCAAGGTTGGGGTTTTCTCACCATGGAGCAAGGTGCTCCTGCCCCCCGAGCCAGCTTGGCGGGGGGCAGGAGGCTCTCAATGGACGGCAGTAGCAGCAGCAGCAGGAGAAGATTGGAGAGGCAGCAGGCTCCAGTGGAAAACGGTATGGCAACCCGCAGCAAGGGACGTCTAGGTCAGAAAACCCCGGCGGAGGCTGAGCCCTGTACAAGTAAAAAGGCCAGCGAAGCCCCCCCCTCCTTCCTTGCCATCATCAGGTTGGGGGATTCGGAAGGCTGGCGAGGATGTGCTTGCATACAGTAAGCGTATTAACACTACCCTTGAAGAATATGATAAAGCCAGGAGGTCCCTGTTCGCTGTGGGTGCGGAGCTTCAGAGTGTCCGTGCCCGTAGTGACAGGGCCTCAAGGCATGAGAGACCGGCACTGAGTAAGCAGGTCAAAAAGCTGAAGGAACAAATTAAAGGGCTTGACCAAAGATGCCGAGAGATTCTGGAGGGCGCGGGGCCTTTCAGGGAGAAACTCCTGAATGATGATCGTTTTTACCGCAAGCAGCAGGGGCGGCTGCTGCGGGAAGGCCTCGCGTCCTCCGAAAGCTCGGATCCGGAATATGAGACAGATACTGACTCAGAGGGGAGCCTGCTGGCAGAGTACGGCAGTAGCCGGAAGTCTACGAGGGTGAGTTCAGGTATTCCGACCTATACGCCCCCAGAGAAATTGGCAAGTTTACCTAAGCTACCGGAGAATTTACCGCCATTACCGGCAACATCAGAAGACGATATGGGTTCTGCTGCGGGGAGGCTAATCCACGAAATATGCATGCTAGAATCCCCGGCAAGAATGGAGAAGATGGCTTTTTCCGTAGACGACCTTGCAAACGAGGAGGAATCTAAAAAAAGGAAAAAGAAGAAGGCTAAGCCGCAAGAAGTCGGCACCCTGAAATATGTGAGTGTCGCAGCAGGTATAACTGTTCCTGCAGGGCAACCCCCATTGACTCTAGCACAGGCTGAATCTGGGGTATTGCCCGTGGGTGAGATAAGGGGGGTGCAGACTCCCCAGACCCCGCTTTCTCTAAGTAGCGGTGTGGCTGGGGAGCTGGGTGCAGTATTGAAAATGGCGCCCGAAACTGCAGCGGGCAAGGTCGGAAAAGCACCTCCCACGAAGGAAGGTAGAGAAGCGGTGAAGCCTGCCCCTGTGGGCAGGGTCAAAGTAGCGCCGGCCCCTCCCCAGGTCCATCGTAAGGGGAAGGGGCGTGCGGCTTGTCCCTCCCTTCTGGTTTCAGGTGCCGAGGAAGCCAATGAGACCGGTGATGCGGAGGCTGCCGTCAGCGCTAGGAGCAAGTCCGCTCCTAAAGCACTGAGCGCTGCGACAGCTGACGATGCGGAGGTCGAGGCAGAGGCACAATTCGCCCCAGCTAAGCGGGAGGAGAGTGAAGCGGAGGCCCGGAATAGGCCAATCCCGCTCGTGGAGCCGCCCAAGGCCGCAAGCACCGGTGTGAATGAGGTAATGGTGAGCGTGGGTAAGAAAACGGTGAGTAAGAGCAGACTGGGGAGTAGGAAAAGCAGGCGTCAGGAGAATAGGGCAGAGGAGGGGGGAAAAACTGTGGTTCCAGAGAGTGACTTAGATGTTCCTTGTGAGGGAAAGGGGAGGGGGGGCTATGGAGGCTGTCACCCCTTGTGTTGCTGCTGCTGCTGCTGCTACTGCTGTCCCTGTTGTTAAAGATGCGGTAGTGGAGGTTCCTAGGACTTTGGAAAATGTAGGCATGGCTGCTGCAGAAGTAGCTTTGCCAAATGTGTTTGCCCGGTCCACGCCTGCGACGCTGGGAACGACCGCTCCTGTCTCTGGTGTCCCGGTGGCCGCAGTGGTGGCCGGGCCGAGCGGGCTTCAGGGGGCGCCCGAAGGTGGCACTGGAGTTGCGGGGGCTGGGACTGCGGCCTCAAGCTCGGTACGTTCCTATGCCAGTGTCGCCTCGGGGGTCCCAGGGGTTGCCTCGTGTCCATCACTGGGGGCCAGGGACGGTGAATTACAACAGCAGCTCCTGGCGGCCTTACGAGCAGGGCAGAGAATGATGATAGTGGATGGTCAATCGAGGGACCTTAGGTTTTGGATTGAACGTTTTGGCCTAGGGAAGTTCCGAGATGAGGGGGGTGAGACCAGGTGGACTCTCCCGACACCCGGGCAGCGGCCGGTCCGGAGGAATGTAGTCCGTCTCGGGTGGGGGGGGAGAAGGCCCTTGTCCTCAGAGGAGGAGGGTCGTCGAACTTCTGCTCGGGATGGGCTTTAGGGCAAGTGACATCTTTGCCCTCATTCACCCGGTCGGCTCCTCAGAGTTTGATGTCAGCTTTGTTACCCCGGGGGGCTTAGAAACCTTCTGGGGTAATTATGAGTTGGCAAAGAACGAGCCCGACTGGCGCGACTTCAATGTGTGGGCGGTGTCGCGCCAGGATGCAATTAAGAAAGTGACCGTTTTGACTAGTAACGAGTCACTTTCTTACATGGACATTATGACCTGGCTCAACAGGTATGGGGAAGTGAAAGACTTCCCCCGGAAGAACCTTGATGAGTTTGGCATTTGGTCGGGGGCCTGGACCTTTATGGTCAAACCGAAGCATGAGGATAACTCGGTGATGCATATCCCGTCCTCAACCTTCCTCGGGAAAGACAGGATTCTTGTCTTCTACCAGGGGCAGCCGAAGCTCTGTCACAGGTGTGGTGATCCCTCGCACTTGAGTGCCTCCTGCAGGGTGCAGAAGTGTGCCATGTGTGGGGGATTAGGTCATCTAGCTGCAACCTGTAATAGGATTCGGTGCCACCTGTGTGGTGACCTTGGTCACTCAATCGGGGCGTGCCCGAGGTCTTTCACTAATGTCACCCTCCGACGGGCAGGGGCAGGTGAGGAGACTGTCCCTGTCACTGAGGAGGGGGTCGGAGGTGGAGAGACCAGGTTGCCGACGCGGAGGGAGAAAACCCAGCCACCATCTAGGGCGAGAAGGAGAGATAGGAGAAGGGAGCAGAGGGAAGGTATTATGTGTCTCCCCTCTGCCCCTGATCCCGCTGGGTTGGATTCTAATGCTGAAGTAGCGACGGGCACGGCCCTGATTGAGGAGATGAGAAGACTGCAGAGGGAGGAAGAGGCTGACCTGTCTTCATCTTCCCAGTACGTTAGTGCTGGGGAGGAACAGACGGTCAGGAGGAGAAAGTCACCGAGTAAAGCGAGGGTAAAAACATCTGCCCCCCCCCCCGGCAAAGGAACGGAGACTCGAGGACCTTTCAGTGATCAGCCCTAACCGGTACCAAACCCTCTGCGAGGACGCATCAGCCTCAGGGGAGGCTTCAGAGGGGGAGGTGGGACCGTCGGGGGCTGCTGAGTCTCCCTCAGGGAAGGGCCCCCTGCCTTCAGTGGAGGAGGCTGGCCTGGTACCCAGAGATGGAGACGATGCACCTCAAGCTGTTTTGGAAACCGTTGTAAAAAATGTTACCAATACTCCCCAGGGAGAAACTACGGGGGAAGTCCATCCCTTGCCTGGCCAAACTGCACGAGGTGAGGTGATGGACCAATTCCAATGTAAGAAGAGGACCCGTAAGAAGAGGAAAAGTTGCGGGTCCTCTTCTGACTCATCAAGGGGTGGAGGTGGTAGGAGGAAAGGGGGTGGGAAGCTGAAGGTCATTGAGCTCAATCGGTCTTAATGGCAGTCCCCTCTCCACTGACGCTGGCCACCATTAATGTGGCCAGCATTAAGTCTGATACGGCTAGGTTTGCAGCCTTTGATTTTCTTGGCCGAGTTGAAGCTGACATTTTGTTTTTGCAGGAGACCAGGCTCTGTACTCTATCGGAGATAAACAGAGCAAGGAGGGAGTGGCGCAGGGGGCCCTCCTACTGGTCTCTTGCGGCTGAGCCGTATAGTGGAGTGGCGGTGCTTTTTACCGCAGAGGTGAAATGCCAGCGGCTGATCAAGCTCTAAATGGGAAGGTGCCTAGTCTTAGACGTCCTCATGAAGGGGCAAAGCCTGCGCCTCATTAACATCTACGGTCCCCAGTCAAAGTGGGACCGTAAAAGCCTCTTTATGAAGATCAAGCCTTTTCTTTTTACGGGCAAACAAGTCATCTTTGGTGGGGATTTTAATACCATAACTAGACCCCAAGACCGAGGAGTTACCAGAGATAGACTGCCCTATGATGGCGTCGCGTTAAATAGCATAGTGAGTGAAGCTCGCCTGGAGGATATCCACATCAGGCATTCCCCAGGTCACCGTGGGTTCACCTTTCAGAGAGGAAGTGTTAGGTCCAGGATAGATAGGTTTTTTTTGAAGGAGAATTCCGTCACCACCCCTGTGTCCGTGGTGGAGGTGCAGTTCTCCGATCACTGCCTAATTTTATTTTCTTTGAATATTTCAGAAACCCTCCGGAGAGGAAGAGGTTTGTGGAGGCTGAATTCGTCACTCCTTGAGGAGGCAGCTGTAAGACAAGCCTTTGAGGAGTTTCTTCAGGATCAGGTACTATTACTGGGTCTTGAGGGCACTAGGTCAGAGTGGTGGGAGATATTCAAAAAAAAGGGTGGCGGGATTTTTCCGCCGGCTCTCAAGCCTCAGGTCACTGGACATGTACCGCATGTACAGTGCACTGAGGAAGAGACTTGAACATCTGGTCTCGACCGGAGGTAGCCAGGAGGATATCTCCGGTGTGAAGGCTTTGCTTAAAGGGTGTCAGTATGATAGGCACACATCCTTGGTTCTTGAGAGGGATTTCGGGAAATACCGCCCGCCCGACCCCTACAGGAACTGTAAGATGTCAGTGACTTGTAAGACAGTAACAGGCCTGATTGACAGTACAGGATCCCTGACAAGATCCAGGTCAGGGATCTTGGAGGTCGTCAGGTCTTTCTACTCGAACCTTTTGGCAAAGAAGGAACTGAATCCGAATCGGATTTCAGGTTTCTTGGCTGAAGCCATTCCTGAGTCAGCAGAAGACCCTTCTTTTGGTGTTTTGATAGAACCTATAAGGGAAGAGGAAGTCGTCAGGGCTATTGAGGGTCTTGCCCTCAAGAAGTCACCTGGCCCAGATGGCTTAACATCTGAGTTCTATCGGACCTTTAAAGGAGCGTTGGCTCCCCTCTTGACTGACGTGCTTAATGAGTGTCTATCCTCGGGCACTCTGCCGAAGTCAATGAGGAGGTCCGCCCTTATAGTTCTGTCAAAGGGTAAGGATCCGAGCCATATTGAGAACTGGCGGCCCATAGCACTTCTCAATACGGACCGAAAGATTCTGGCGAAGGTACTTTTCAACCGGCTGGTACAGTTTGCGCCCCGGCTCCTCTCGCCGGCTCAGCACTGCTCTGTTCCCGGTCGTAGCACCTTAAGTGCGGTCCTGAGTGTCAGGGAGGCTGTGGAGCAGAGTAGGGCAGGTCGGTGGAAGGGGTACTTTCTGTCCCTAGATCAGGCTAAAGCTTTTGACAGGGTGAATCATGAGTATTTGTGGTCAACTCTCTCGAGGTATGGCCTACCTGGGGGGTTCATTCAGTGGCTGCAGACCTTATACGCTGGGGCTGAGTCTTTCCCACTTGTGAATGGTTGGGTTGGTCGTCCTTTTGAGGTGGGGTCGGGCGTCCGACAGGGATGTCCCTTGAGCCCGCTACTGTATGTGTTCGCCATTGATCCCCTGATTAGACGGATTAATGGTGGGCTGGTGGCGGGAGTCAGGATGGACCTGGAGGGCACCGGCTCCCCTTTGAGGACAGTAGCCTACGCGGATGATGTCACCGCTCTTGTCTCGTCGTGGGAGGAGATTGAATTGGTGATGTCTGAAGTGGACAGTTACTCGGAGGCTTCCGGATCAGCTGTGAACAGGAACAAGTGTGGAAGCCTCTGGCTGGGAGGGGGAGAGCCTGGTTTTTCTCTCCCGGACTCCCTCCCAGAACCCCAGGGGTCTGTAAAGATCTTAGGCATCCATTTTGGCCAGGGTGATTACCCACTCCAAAATTGGGAAGGTAGGCTTAAGGATGTCTCCCAGAGAGTTGATTGCTGGAAGGGTTGGTCCTTGACCCTGAGAGAAAGGGTTCACCTTGCCAAAGCCTTCCTGCTCCCGTTGGTGATCTATCTAGGTAGAGTCTGTGCCTTGCCAGAGTCTTGTTGGAGTAGGATCTGTTGCCTGTTCTTCCAACTGTTATGGGGGAACAGGCTCAACCTAATCAAGAGGGAGGTTACATACCGCACAAGGAGGCTAGGGGGGTTAAATATGGTTAACCCCGTGGTGTTCTTAATGAACACTTTTCTTAAGATCAATTTACCAAACCTCTCCGCCGATGGGGCTCCTTCGTGGGTAGCCTCCTGCCAGGGGTGGTTTCGGCCCTTCTTCCAGAAATGGGAGGCAGGAGGACAAGTGAAAGATCTTCGTGCACCCCATGGATATCTCCCGGCCTATGCTTCCCTGGTCTTGAAAGTGATTCGTCGATGGGGTCTGGGGGCGTGGGAGATCAGGACTCAGTCAAGACGTTCTCTTGATGACAGAGTCCTGTTGACCCGCTTCCAGAAGCCTCTGGCGCTCAAAGATTGCCCAGGAGAAACCTTAGAGGGAGGGTTGCATTTTCTTAACTCCAAAAGGTTTCCTCGGAAGTTTTGAGATCTGACCTGGCGCTGCCTCCTAGGTAAGTTATATGTGAGGGGGAACTTGAAGTACCGGAACTCCGACGAGCAAGGCTGCCCTTGGGAGTAGTGTGGCGACATGCTGGAAAGCATGGAGCACTTCCTGCTTCAGTGCCCCTTCAATATAAGGGTTTGCAAATTGGTGGGGACCTCCACCGGTTGGCTGCGGCTGGCTGGCCTTTCCTATGCCGAGTGGGCCTATGGGGCATTCAAACACCTGGAGGGCAGGGACTGCCAGACACTTTTTATAGTTAGCGCAGTGGTTAGGTTCCACTTGTGGTCATCCCGGTGTCTAGTATCGACGCGAGGCAAAATCCTCCCGGAGGTGGAGGTGGTTAAAAACATCATGGTGGACCTGGTGAGGGTGCGCTCTCGGGAGTATGAGGGGTTGGGCGCAAAAAGGGCTGGTACCCTCTGGAGGGGTTTCACCTTTTCTGTTCCCTGAGGGATAGAATAAGGGATTAAAAGGTAGTTAGGTTAGGGCCAGATAGGGAAAGGGAGGGCAAGGTTTTGCACAAGAGGTGGGGTTTGTTTTTTTTTTGGTAGGGAGGGACAGGTAGGGATAGGGTAGGGATAGATTGATAGATAGGGACATAGTGGTAGGGCAAGTAGGTAGGGACGGGCCTCTTGTGCTCTCTTCCTGGTGAAGGGATGGTGTGTCACCACATAGGCATTTTGTTTTGGAAATAGGATGGAAGGGTAAGAGGCTTGAGGATAACCGACCCTAGGCCTGTGGGAGGTTTATGGGAGGGAAGGGGGTGTCAACGGTTTATATAAGATTGTGGGTTTTGTTATTGTATTTTGTCTTTTTTTCTTGTCTGGTATTTTGTTATTTGCTATTTGCCGCTTAACATATTTTTTGTTCATTTCCATTTTCATATTCCCATTGTATGTAGTTAAAAGGGTTTTTTTTTTTCTTAGGGGGGTAGGTTGTTTGGGAGGGGGGTTTCTTTTGGGGGGTGGAGGGTTTGATATATAGGTTTCGTGTGTCCGGCCTGGCTCTGGACTATGCGGACATGGGAGGACATGAGGCGGAGAGCCAGGTCGGTTTTCAGGGGCTCGGTGGCGGGTGGTGCCAGCACCAGGACTATGCGGACATGGGAGGACATGGGGCGTGGTGCTGGCCGGGTGTGGTGAAGGGAAAAAAAAAATAAAAAATTTCTAATAAGTTTCAGTTGGGGTTTTTGTTAGTTTTCTGTTAGTGTTATATGTTTTCCATTGTATATTACTTATTTGGATTTTCTTTTGTTTCCAAGATAGGTAGAGTTTTGACTGGCAGATGACTGAAGAAAGACTGGAGAGGGAAAGGCGGAGTGAAAGGCGGAGTGAAAGGCAGAATGGATGGGGGCTGGTTTGCGGCTGGGTTTTCTTTTTTTGGTCTTTAATTTTGTCCCGGTTTCTTGTATCTTATTTATTGATGTTGTTTATGCTATGTTTTGGATTTATGTTTTGTTTCTCTTTATGGGTTTTATATTGTATTTTCGTATGTGACACTGTTTGTGAATTTTTACTTTTCTAATAAAAATAGTTCCAATTCCTGGACAACCTCTTTAAAGGATTTATCCATCTTTCTAATATTGATGGCCTGTCCTTAGGATAGGCCATCAATATTACATCTGTGATGATACAACAGCCAGGACCTCTGCAGATCAGCTTTTCCAGGACAGGCGGCTACAGATAAAGGTAACAATTCTTGGAGCCACACTGTTCACTTGCCATAGAAGGTGTAGCAGTAGGTTTAGGTAGGGCAGTGGTGCACATGGTATAGTGGGTGAGCAGCATGGCTCCCGGCAATTTATTACCTTTAGCCGCCCTGTCTCGGTACCGCTGATCTGCAGGGGTCCTGATGGTGGGCCCCTAGAAACAATTCCACTGGTGGGCCCTAGACATCCCAGTCTGACACTGACTGTTCTAGAGGAGATCTGCATGGAGGAATGAGCCAACATACCAGCAACAGTGTGTGCCAACCTTGTGAAGACTTACAGAAAACGTTTGACCTCTGTCATTGCCAACAAAGGATATATAACTAAGTATTGAGATGAACTTTTGTTATTGACCAAATACTTATTTTCCACCATAATTTGCAAATAAATTCTTTAAAAATCAGACAAAGTGATTTTGTCGATTTGTTTCCAAATTTTGTCTGTCATAGTTGAGGTCTACCTATGATGTCAATTCCGGGCCCCTCTCTCATCTTTTTAAGTGGGAGAACTTGCACAATTGGTGGCTGACTAAATACTTTTTTTTCCCCGCTGTAGTTCTGCAGAGGTGTGAGGGGTGATAAGTTAATTGTATGCCCAAATAAGGTATCACACCTGCTGCCCAGGGAAAGGGAAAGGATTTTTGGAGATGTTGTTGTATAGGAGGGGGGATGCCCATATTTAAAATCAGGGATTTTGAGGTGTTTACCTTGTAGTAGCTTACATTATGGAAGTCATTTATAAGGGTTGTCACTGCGGCCAATGATGTTCCGGGTTAGACATTGACATCATCAATGACAGAAATTATATAATCCGCAAAAAGCCCTATGCGAAGGTCAGTTGCGCCTACCCCAATACCTCACAAATCTGGAGAGGACCTAATGCTCTGGGCAAAGGGTTCCATGACCATAGCAAAGATTAGAGGAGAGAGGGGGCAACTCTGACGGGTTCCATTAGTTATTTGAAAGGGGGTAGACAAAACTCCTGCAGAGTAGACTCTTGCTGAAGGAGTGGTATACAGTGCCATAATAGCAACATGAATAGAAGGTGGGAAGCCAAATTTCCGTAACACTGCCTGCAAATATTCCCAATGAACCCAATGGAATGCCTTCTCCGCATCCAAAGCCAGGAGCAGAGAAGGCGTCCGGCGGCTGTGAACTAAGGACACCAAGTCAATAAAGCGTCTTGTACCGTTCAATGTCTGCCTTCCCTTTATGAAACCTACTTGTTCTTTTTGAATAATAGTAGGTAAAATATCTATAAGTCTTCGGGCGAAAACGGGGTACAATTTTAAGTCTGTGCTTAAGAGGGAGATGGGTCAGAAGTTAGGTGGGGTGTCGGGGGTTTTCCCCGGTTTAGGCAATGTAATCACCAAGGCCTCCAACATTTCCCTCGGGGGGGACCATTCAGCTATATAGTTGAACAGGTGGGTAAGGTACAGAGCCAGAAGAAGTTGATTACTCTTATAATACTCGTTTGTTAACTCATTTGGCCCAAGAGATTTATGCATCTTCAATGCTTTAACACTAGAAGTCCCAGAGAGGGGTCATTTAACATTTCTACCTTTGGAACCCAGAGACAGGTCGAATGACCTGAAGGATTTTATCTAACATCCTATAATCACCGTCTTTTGTTCTGTAATTAAGGCCATTACTGTCACACCACAGGAGGTTGTTGTTTTCCATTGAGTTTAGCCATTTAGTGTCTAGTTAGTTCTATTCAGTTTATTGTATTTGATAATATAAAGACTATACATATTGTATTAAGTTTAGTTTTATTTGAGCAAAAAAGCACTGAAACAATTAATCATTTTTTATATATTTTAAATAGAATTAGAAATTTTAGAGCAAGGTACAGCTGTGAGTAATGACCAGAAGCATTTGTCTAAGGCAGGGGTAGGCAACCTTTTTTGTTCGGCGTGCCGATTTTAATAAAAAAATCAAAGATGAGGTACTCGGAGTGCCGGTCAATAATTGTAAGTCTGACGACCCCTAAACTAAAGTCATATAACACAGAAGTGCTGCCACCAGATGCTTTAGGACACATGCGTTTACTGCTATTTCCTGGGACACTCCTGTACTTTCTGATTAGAAGCAATGAAAGTCCATGTGCAGCCCCCAATTAGTGGTAAATTTATTGTGTCCAGGAGCCCCGTATGGCGGCATCCTTATGGTGAATACACACTATGTATCTGGATGCAGCTATATTTGGAACTTTTTCATTCAATGTGAAACTGGTGCATTTTTGCACAAAAAAAAACAAAGCCGGAGTTTTCTGTGCAAAAACACATCCTTAATATAGAAAACACACCGTTATACAGAATAATGTCCCATAGTGGTCCCTGCACACGGTATTATGTCCCATAGCGGCCCCTTCAACATGGTATATGTCCCATAGCTGCCTCTGCACACGGCATTTGTCCCATAGCTGCCTCTGCACACAGTATTTGTCCCATAGCAGTCCCTGCACACAGTATTTGTCCCATAGCGGCCCCTGCACACAGCAATATGTCCCATAACGGCCCCTACACACCGTATATGTCCCATAGCAGACCCTGCACACGGTATATGTCCCATAGCGGCCCCTGCACACGGTATTATGCTCTATAGTGGCCCCTGCACACGGTATTATGTCCCATAGCAGCCTCTGCACACGGTATTTGTCCCATAGCGGCCCCTGCACACGGTATTATGTCCCATAGCGGCCCCTACACACAGTATTTGTCCCATAGCTGCCCCTGCACACAGTATTTGTCCCATAGCGGCCCCTGCACACGGTATTATGCTCCATAGTGGCCCCTGCACACGGTATTATGTCCCATAGCGTCCTCTGCACACGGTATTTGTCCCATAGCGGCCCCTGCACACGGTATTATGTCCCATAGCGGCCCCTACACACGGTATTTGTCCCATAGCTGCCCCTGCACACAGTATTTGTCCCATAGCGGCCCCTGCACACGGTATATGTCCCATAGCGGCCCCTGCACATTTTATTATGCTCCATAGTGGCCCCTGCACACGGTATATGTCCCATAGCTGTCCCTGCACACGGTATTATGCTCCATAGTGGCCCCTGCACACGGTATTATGCTCCATAGTGGCCCCTGCACACGGTATTATGCTCCATAGTGGCCCCTGCACACGGTATTATGCTCCATAGTGGCCCCTGCACACGGTATATGTCCCATAGTGGTCCCTGCACACGGTATTATGCTCTATAGTGGCCCCTGCACACGGTATTATGCTTCATAGTGGCCCCTGCACACGGTATATGTCCCATAGTGGTCCCTGCACACGGTATTATGCTCTATAGTGGCCCCTGCACACGGTATTATGCTCCATAGTGGCCCCTGCACACGGTATATGTCCCATAGTGGCCCCTGCACACGGTATATGTCCCATAGTGGCTCCTGCACACGGTATATGTCCCATAGCGGTCCCTGCACACGGTATTATGTCCCATAGTGGCCCCTGCACACGGTATTATGCTCCATAGTGGCCCCTGCACACGGTATATGTCCCATAGTGGTCCCTGCACACGGTATTATGCTCTATAGTGGCCCCTGCACACGGTATTATGCTTCATAGTGGCCCCTGCACACGGTATATGTCCCATAGTGGTCCCTGCACACGGTATTATGCTCTATAGTGGCTCCTGCACACGGTATATGTCCCATAGCGGTCCCTGCACATGGTATTATGTCCCATAGTGGCCCCTGCACACGGTATTATGCTCCATAGTGGCCCCTGCACACGGTATATGTCCCATAGTGGTCCCTGCACACGGTATTATGCTCTATAGTGGCCCCTGCACACGGTATTATGCTCCATAGTGGCCCCTGCACACGGTATATGTCCCGTAGTGGCCCCTGCACATGGTATATGTCCCATAGTGGCCCCTGCACACGGTATATGTCCCATAGTGGCCCCTGCACACGGTATATGTCCCATAGTGGCCCCTGCACATGGTATATGTCCCATAGTGGCCCCTGCACACGGTATATGTCCCATAGTGGCCCCTGCACACGGTATATGTCCCATAGTGGCCCCTGCACACGGTATATGTCCCATAGTGGTCCCTGCACACGGTATTATGCTCTATAGTGGCCCCTGCAGGCAGAAGCGCCCGAAGAGTACAGAGCGGCTGCGGAGCGTGGAATAGTGAGTACATTGTTTTTTATGTTTGATCATCTCCCCGGGGGCTCCGCTTATTATACTCGGGGGTCTGAAGAGACCCCACAGTATAATAATAGCACTTTCGTTTCGGCCGTGTTTGGTCCGATCGAAACTGCTGGGTGAGGAGTCCGCTGCCGTGCCAGGGGAATAAGCCTCGCGTGCCAAGAGTGGCACGCGTGCCATAGGTTGCCGACCCCTGGTCTAAGGCCTCAAGCACACTAGCGAAAAAAATTGCGCGAAAATCGCATCGCAATGCGATGCAATTTTTTTCTGCGATTTGCCAATGTATTTCAATGGCACCAAGCACACCTGCGATTTTTTTTTCGTGCGATTTTTTTCATAGGTGCGATTTTCCTGCGATTTTTTTTTTTTTGTGCGATTTTTTTCGTGCGAAAAAATCCCAGAGGAGTGATCTATATGACCAATGGGACAGATCACAAAAATATCGCAAGTAGCTGTGATTTTTTTTGCAATTTTTTTTTTTTTTCTGCACCCATTGACTTGAATCTAAATATACAAAAATGTAAATATACAAAAGAACTACTGTTATTTGTTTCTATGCTTTTTATTTTTGTTATGAAAATAATAAAAAAAATACAAGGAATAAAACAATTCCACACATATTTACAATAGGCTGCTGTGGGGGGCTGCGTGTGTGTGTGTGAGTGGCATGTCCTTCTTGTGTGACTAGCATTTCAGCACTCACTCAGCAGTCTGTCTGCACTGTCGGAACATACCTGGCACTGCCTGGGTATGTCCCTGGTACATTTGCCACACGTGTATTTGTAGCAGTAAACACATCTCTCAGTTGCACAATTGTTCGTGCATCGATGGTTGACCTGACACTTCGCCCTTTTGCCAGGGCTGGGTGTGGAAGGTTGTTGCCGAAGGAGTTTCTCCTTGCGTGCCTTCTTTTCACTCACATGAGAGCCACCTAACTCTTTTGCAAGCTCAACCAGGAAGTCCACCCGTCTCTCCTGCACCCCAGTGCATGCCTGATAAAGACCATGAGCATTCAGTGCTGCCATGTCAATCATGTTGTAGAACACGGCGAATGGCCATCTCCGTGTTCCTGCATGCAGGCTGTACTCCCACACCATTTGGTCCATTACATCCACACCGCACTTTGTGTGGTTGTATTGTGTGACCGTGTTTGGCTTCCTTTTGTTGGTATAATTAGTCTCAACCACGCTGTGCATGCTGCTGAGAATGTAGACGGCCTTCTTTCGTTTGGGTGCATACACTGTCAGTGTGGCATCCGTGGTTGAAAACACCTGAGTGGTGAATTCAGTGCGGTCCATCTGTCTAGCGGATTGAGGAATTTCCCGGCGACTCTTGTTGACTGTGCCGAGGATAGTGGTTTTCCGGCTAAGCAGTCATTGTGCAAGTGACAATGATGTAAAGAAATTGTTCGTGGTTACAGTTCTGCCCTTGTCCATGAATGATTCCATCAGCCTCATCACTACAGTTTCGGACAGTCTCTCCCCACTGGGACGACTGGGGTCCTTGCCAAGATATGGGAGGACATTACAGATGTACTTTGATTTCAAGTCGCAGACTACTTTGAGAAGCAGTCACATCCCCCACAGCACAAAAGGCTGCATGCAAATTTGCTAAGGTGTTAGCAAATATTCCCAGCACAACAATGCAGCTGGGGGGTGGGCAGACACTCAGGAGCAGCTTACATTCTTTTCTTTACACTCTCTTACAAGACCTGAGGTGGATCAACACAATTCCCCCCTGCAGATTCCTCAGACAATGGCCACATTTACAAATGAAAGGAAATGCTAATTGGAGCCATCAGAGTTGTCAGTTTGGACTAAGGGTCATTTGACCCTCTTTCAGGACTTGAAGGGGGAGCTCGAAATTTCTGGAACTTCTAGTGTTAATTGCCTGTGTTACTTCCTCCTGTGAAAATGGGGGAAAGAAGGGAGGTTTTGTGGGAGCCCGAGATAGAGGGGAGAGACACAAAGTCCAGGTAGGCAGCTATAGTGGTCAGAGTGGGTTGAGGGGTGGAAGAGTCAGATTTTTAGATTATATTTCCAGTAGTACTATGCCAACACATCCACTATACCTTTAGGGTCCACTACCTTTTGCTCTTGATCATTAAAGATAAAGGGAATGCGGCTTTTGGTGACATGGGTTTTCAGACATCTAGCTAAAGCGGCACTGGGCTTGTGACCTTGCCAGTAGTACGTTAATTCGAATTTGCATAGAGCAAGGTCATATTTATAAACATTGAGGTCGTGCAACTGAGCATGCAGTACAGAAATTTGTTTGGATCTATCAGGGCACGGAGAGACATTATTAAGTCTATGCCATGATTCCAGTTGTATGGTCTGTTTCTGTTGGGTTCACTGTTTTTTGGCATGGGAGGTTTGTTGAATGAAGTGGCCTCTCCAGGTGACCTTGTGGGCACACCATAGAGTGGTGTCGCTCACCTGACCATTATCGTTAAACTTAAAGTATTCTGTAAGTGCAGAGGAGGTAGCTTGAGTATATTTAGGATGCTGTAATATGTAATTATTGAGTCTCTAAACTGAATCGGGGTGAGAAAAGTATTGTTCCTGTACTACAATAGAGACCGGTGCGTGGTCAGACCATGTCGGAATACCTATATCAGAAGAGCTAACCCTCTGAAGAATTGACTTGTCTACCAGTGCATAATCAATTCTGGTATATACTTGGTGTGGATTTGAATAAAAAGTATAATCTAAGTTCGAGGGATGCTGATGTCTCCACACATCAAAGAATTGATGGGACTGTAGAATATTAACTATAGGAGTAGGTTCCGACATCATCTGAGGGGCAGTAGAGTCCATCGAGGGCCAGAGCACTTTAACGTGCCAAACTCTACCCAGTGCACAATTAAGACACACCGGAGAGGGGGGTGGGCGTCAAGGTGGACCACCCAGGCAGAGGCCCAGGTGTCCCCCCAGACACCCCACTATAAATATATACTGTATCAAGGGTAAAGGATAACAGTGTGGAACAAGGATAAGTTCTTAGGCCTCCTAGGGTGCTTCTTCCACATCTGTACCACCGCCCATTCCTCCGCCACGGTGTTTGTTGTGAGACGCTTCCCTGGTGATATGCTTTGAGACGTGATGTTCAAGTCCCATTCCTGGCATAGTTTGAGAGCTGCCTCCAGGTTATTGGCAATTATCTTGGAGCCATTATGAGTGATGATTAAGTGGACTAGAAAACCCCATTTGTACTGGACGCCATTATCACGCAGGATTCTGGTGACCGTTGCAAAGGACCGCCTACGTGTCATGGTTACTGCAGAGAGGTCTGCAAACAGGGTGACCCCTTTGAAGCGAGCTGGTAAATCCGGGGGGTTTCTGGCCGCCACCATAAGTTTCTCTTTAATGTGATTTAAAAGTGAATTATCGCAATGATATCACAATTTCTGCTGACAAATTTTTTGGTTTAGGCAGTCTATGAGCTCTATCAATAGGCAGGTCCTGGGACGTCTCAGCGGGAAGAAGTAGAGCAAAATAGTCGGTCAGGAAAGACATAATCTCTTCGCTTTTTACAGAGTCTGGAATTCCTCTAAACCAAATGTTGTTGCAGCGGGATCTGTCTTCGATATCAGCCATTTTCATTTTCAAGGCTTCCACTTCCTCCTCCATATCATTAGCAACATCGACTAGATCATTATGTGCTGCGGTTAGTTCTGCCATCTTGTTTTCTAGATGTGAGGTACTGTCTCCCATGGAGTGTAATTTAGTTTGCAGAGTCCCAAGTAGGAGATGTAATTCAGATTGAATAGCCATTTTGAAATCAGCAAACAGGGCCCTCGTGGCTGCCTCCGATATTGGTTTGGAGGAGCTACAAACTCTGGGCCTGGGGATGATTGGGAATGGATGCTGAGCAGGCAGGAAGTAGTGGACATAGATGGTGCCCAAACTGGTGTCAGCACAGGAGAAGCTGGTATAGCTGGACGCGGAGGGGAATCCACTGAGGCTGGAGAGGCTAGGCTACTGGCTGAAGATGGTAGCAGGGTGAGGGTGTCAGAGTCATTTTGTAAGGTACTCACTGTAGGCTGCTCAGTAATAATTGGCAAGGCCCTCTGGGCTGTTAATTTCGTTAACTTCAGCGGGCTTTTCTTCCTCCTGCCGCGAACCATCGCGAGAAGGACAACCCCAGAGGGATCCGTATCTAGATTCAGGCAGGTAGGGCAGGTTTGAGCCATTGTGTGCAGTGATGTGGACCGCTGGGCCGCAGAGCTCTGGATTTAAGCGTCCATCTCCATGCGCTGCTTGGCCATTCCCCCTGCATTTCTTTCCACAGCGTTTTTCATTGCTTATTTGAAGAGTTTTCTTCTGCAGACTCTCTGTCCCTATTATACCTATATGGAAAACCCCAGCGTTTTTGCAGGTATAATTGACATGCTGCGATTTTAAAAAATGTGGGCATTTGAAAGCTTTTCCCCTGCAAATTTTTTTATGCAATGTGTGGATGGAATTAGAATCCCATTCACTTTGCAGGTACTGTAAAATACAGCACTTTTTGCTGCAGTCAGGGCCGGTTTTAGACAAAGTGGGGCCCTAGGCAAAATTAAAAGTGGGGCCCCAAATGCTGATATGCAAACAACACCATCATCTTCCAGTGGCAACCCCTATAATAACGCCTCCTTTCTGCCAACAAAAAAGTAATAACAAGCCCCATTTTACCACACACAATTCAAATGAGCACCTTTGTACCGCCTATTAGATTTTTGCACCCAGTCATCAGTTATTATAGCGCCTCCTCATAAATAATAGTCCCTGCTTATAAATAATAAACACCTTTATCCGTAATAGCGCCCTTATAAATGATAAATAGTGCCCTGTATCAGTAATATTCCCCCTTATCAGTAAGTCACCGTGTAAAATAATACTGCTCCCTTATTAATAAATAGCTCTCTCATAAATAATAGTTACCCTTATAAATAATAGCCCTCATTATCACTAATAGCCCCTATAACAATTATACCCCTCTTATAAACAGTTCCCCTCTTATAAATAATAACTCCCTCCTTATAATGGATGCCTTATATATAATAGTTCCCCCCTTTTTATAGGCCTCTTATAACTAGTTCCCCCCTTATAAATAATAACCCTTCTTATAAATAATAGCCCCCGCTTATAAATAATAGTTCCCCCTTATAATAGCCCCCTCATATTTAAGTTTCCCAATTATATATAGTAACACACCCTTATATATAATAGTTCTCCATTATACAGTGTCAGACTGAAGGGCCTTAGGCCCACCAGAGGAACTTGTTCTGGGGCCCCACCCAACAGCTTTCTGCTAATAGCCTACACCATGGCTCCTTCACTGAAGTCTTACATGTGTGCTGACTATCTGGCGTTACTGAGTATACTCCCAGTATAATCAGCCCCTACAGTACTGTGCAGGCCCCAATAACTCCATGGAGCACTACACATATGTGCAAGGTTATAGTGAGGGAGCTGTGATTCAGACATAGCACACAGGGCTGCCAAGAGGAATTTTGAGCCCCCCCCCCCAACAGTATAATGCTCCACATGGTATATAATGCTTCACAGTATAAAATGCTCCCCTGAGCCCTCCAGTTTCCCCACATGGTATATAATGCTCCACAGTAGTCCCACACAGTATAAAACGCTCCCCTGAGCCCCTCATAGTGGCCCCACATGATATATAAGGCTCCACACAGTATAATACTCCACAGTGGCCCATACTACCCCTTAATGGCCCCAGACAGTACAATATGCTCCATACAGTATAATATGCACCTCACAGTGCCCCCCCAGTATAATGTTCCAGAGTGGCCTAACACAGTATAGCATACTCCACAATGGCCTCCGCACAGTATAATATACTCCCCAGAGGGGTTCTCCCAGTATAATGCTCCACAGTGGTCCCCCACAGTATAATATGCTCCCCACATTCCCCACCAGTATAATGCTCTACAATGGCCCCACAGAGTATAATATGCTCCCGAGAAGCCCCACACAATATAATACACTCCACAGTGGCCCCACACAGTATAACAGGCTCCCCACACTGTCCCTTCCCCCCAGTATAAAGCGCCACAGTGGCCCATAGTATAATATGCTCCCCAGAGGGCCCCCCTAGTATAATGCTCCACAGTGCCCCCCGTAATATATTATGCTCCCCAAAGCGTCCCCCAGTATAATGCTCCACAGTAGGCCCCATGCAGTATAATATGCTCCCCAGAGGGCCCCCAAGTTCCCCCCCCCCCTGAATAATGCCCCACAGTGGCGCCACGCAATATAATATGCTTTGCAGATCCCCTCCCCCCTCAGACTAATGCTCCATAGTGACCCCACACAGGGATCCGGAGTCATCAGGCTCTGGATCCCGGGGGCCCCTTTGGGGACAGGACCCTGGGCAATTGCCCAGTTTGCCACCCTCCCTCTAACACCGGCCCTGGCTGCGGTGTTTCCGCCATTGCAAAAACTCTACGTTTTCACAACGTGGAGCTTCAGCCTAAGGGGTTTCAGGACTAAACACCTCTGTTGCTTTGAAGGTAGGAGGTGTATGGGGTAAGAGTATAATTTTACAGATTACATTATTCAATGGAATGAATTCTGTCATGCATGATGTTTAATCTATTTATTTTTACGTGAACACAAGTGCTTTCTTTTAAATTAAATTTACTAAAGGTACTAAATGAAATGCCGTAAGGAAAAGAGAAAAAAAACACAAGTAAAGGGTAGAAAAATAGAAAGTGGAGGAAAAGATTAAAAAAAAGTCCATAAAAGAGCTTGTGTATTTTCCCCTCTTATTTCTGTTTCTCCATTTTTGACTAGCACTCTCTTACACATTCTCCTTTTCACTGACTTCTATCCCTCCCTCTGAGTCATTCTTTTTTCAATAGGATCATTACACTCAGCATCTTTAGGGAACACTTTTGCATTTAATTACACCCCGTCCATCCCCATTACTCCCCCTCACCTCACCCCCAGTTTCTGTGTCTGTGTTGCCATGGAAACAGTATGCAGCTGCAGAAAACCTAAACCAGATGTTGTGCCCACCAAAGGTAAAATGCAGACCAGTGATCTGAAGGGAATTAAGATTACATATATCTAGGGGAACTGAAGGGAAGGGATTTAAATTTAGAGATTTTTTTTGTGACCAATATTCTTATCCTTTGTATATCTGACTGTACAAGAGAGCAACATTGTGGAACTGAATGAGTAATGTGCTGCAGACGACATCAAACAACTGATGATATACACTCAATTCTTGTAAAAACTAATGCTTTGTAGTATTGTGTAAGGTAGTGGAAGTCTGCAAAAATGTTGTCAAACCAACATTCAGCCATTACTAGGAGAGGATAGCCTTAACATATTGCCCTTGAAATAGAATAGATAAAGATAAATATAAAAGAAGGGAGATCTGATAACAAACTACACTGTAAATGTAAAAAAAAGGGCAGAAATCATCTTCAAGTCTTTATAAAGGACACATTTTAGTAAAATATAGAAATATCATACTATGCCTTTGTTCCTACTTCTTTCAATCCGTGCAGGAAAGGGTTATTTTGTGTCTTTCGATGTGCGGTTTGGGTTAATGAGTAGGAATTTAATTATATATAATTTTAATAAGTGAGATTCTAGGAGAGTATTCCTGCCAGAGATTAAAGCCACGGGATTAATGCAAGAGTTAATTTATCTCTAAAGGGCTCAAAAGGACAGAGAAAAAAAGGGAAACAGGAAGATAAAGAGACATATAATATACAAAGAGAGTGCCAAAAAGTGACAGAATAAATGGTTTGTGAGAAGAAAACAAACTGCGTTAGAGGCAACTGGAGGACAAGATGTTTATGGCTGTAAATATAGATAGACGAGTGCTACGAAGGAGAAAATATTGTGAAAAAAGGTTGTAGAGAGTGACAGGGGAGATGTGTGTGGGTGAAGGGGTGTAACCTTGTGATTACGGAACAAGTATTTCATTAATCACCCTGGTGACACTTCTGACTTAATGAAGAAATGTAATTATCTACATTAGTGATCAGTGTACACAATACAGAACACAAGCAACTAGGTAGACAGCTAAGGAGAATTATGAGAAGAAAGATATTACATTTTTATTTAACACCATCATAATGGTAATTCATGTAGCAGGATTATCATGCATTTCTTATCATAAAAAATGCTATGCATAATGAATCTCACCAACCAGTATCTTGGCTATTAAGTGTTATATCACTTGAAGGCCATAAAAGTTGCATAACATGATATAGTTTGCATGTATGGTCTGTGTCTGAGAGTGCATGCTTAAAGATATTGAATATGATTGTCCTATATGCTCTATTATAGGAATATTTAACCGACAGACTGTGGTCCGAATCCGGACTGTGGTCGCTAGCTGCCCGGACCCCTGTGTACCAGCTCTTTCATTAGAACATCAGCCGGGAGAAACCTTCATCTCCTGCCCACTATTCCCAAGCCCTGATCCCTTTTCTTGCACTAGAGGCAGCAGGGATTGGTAATCATCCTTGCTGCCTTCACACGTTGTGCTGCAGGGTGGAGCTTAAAATTATGTCATATTGCACAAACTTTATATACGCAACTTGTCATGAAGCTCCTGCTAATGCGGGAGGGCTTCATCATTCTCAAAATATCCATAGTATTTATAACATTATGTGACAGTTAACATGATTCAATAAAAGATAGTTCACAATCATTGTTGAATGAAACCGAAAGCAAGCATGAACAGCTCAATGTTACCAATTCTAGCGATCCATGCACTCACACCAATTCTCCTGGATATGGAGAAGGTCCTCAATAAGGGAGAAAATTAACCCCCCTGTGATGATTCTGCTTAAATATGGCTATAATTCAGAGCTGTATTTTGGTCTCTGGGTAGCGTATTTCTCTCTAGTTCCATTTACTCATAATGTGCGCAGCTATAAGCCTAGTTGTATGTTATCAGTAGGGTAACCTTGTAACAATAGGGCTTTGTATCAATCCCAGCAGGGCTCCATTGTATTCATATACAGTCCTGAGTGATAAAAGAAACATGCATTGTCCAGTCTGCCCTGGTTGATCAGATATGGCTGATAACATTGTATCATTCCACTTGGTATCAGCTCTTTGCAAAGAATCTGGACTTGAGTGGATTAATCCATCAGACTTGCTGCCGCCGATGACCTCATTCTGGGAGGTGGCATAAAGGGTATAAAAGATGAGGTAAGAGGTCTGTGGGAGGAGATTATGCTATGGAGTTTTGGGCTGAGACCATCACAGACTACAGAGTTGTTACAGACAGACCATGAGGAGATTTTTTTGTGATGAGACTACTGGACTAATGCTGAGAGACTGTGTTGAGAGCATGTAGGCTGGATTATTGTATTAATGCCACATGCTAAACAGCCTCCACTAGTTATTCACACATGACAGAGCATGTGTGAGTGTTGGACTACAGAACCACATCAAGGACATGTGTGGTAAAGTAATCATTTCACCTTTATCCCTTTTATTTTATTTGTACTGTATCTTGTAACTAGTAAGTGTTAATGCTTGCATACATCTGCATATCTGTTCTGAACTGCATGTGTTAGATGTTAATACCGACCCATTTAGGGGTTAATAAATATATAAAATTTAGAAAGCTTGTCTTGTATTTATCTTGTGAACCCAACATTCACTGGCAGTGAGTGTGGTTTTTATATGAAAGAGGACTCAGGGGTGGCCACAGCGGTGTTGGCGCACTGAGGATCTTTCACACCCCCCATATTTTTTTTAAAATTATATTGTATTTATTTATGTTTATGTATGTATTTTCTTCTTTATATTTATTTATGTTTATAGATTACCTTCCCCATTTCCCAGGGAATTGGTGCGAGTACCAAATAGATCCATGAATTGCTTGAATTGGTAACAGTGAACTATTCATGCTTGTTTTCAGCTTTATTTAGCAATCATTGTGAACTATCTTCAAATGAAGCATGTTAACTGCCACATGTTCGCTTTTTATTGTAAATACTAATGATGTTTTGGGAAATGGTGAAGCTCTTCCTCATTGGGAAGGGGCTTTATGACAAGTTGTGCATATAAAGTTTGTGCATTATTACATAATTTTACGCTCCAATCTGTACATTTGAGAAAGGGGAGTGTTCCCTGAAACATGTTGAGTGTATGTGGATGCCAATAAAGAACTAGTTTTTGGAAAATATAGTGAGCGCTGATTTATATTCTCTCTTTTCGATGGTTATTTTCTTAACTTGTTTGCACCATTGTGATGACTACAGTGGGGAAAAAAAGTATTTAGTCAGCCACCAATTGTGCAAGTTCTCCCACTTAAAAAGATGAGAGAGGCCTGGAATTGACATCATAGGTATACCTCAACTATGAGAGACAAAATGAGAAAACATATCTAGAAAATCACATTGTCTTATTTTTTAAGAATTTATTTGCAAATTATGGTGGAAAATAAGTATTTGGTCAACTACAAACAAGCAAGATTTCTGGCTCTCACATACCTGTAACTTCTTCTTTAAGAGGCTCCTCTGTCCTCCAATCATTACCTGTAGTAATGGCACCTGTTTGAAATTGTTATCAGTATAAAAGACACCTGTCCACAACCTCAAACAGTCACACTCCAAACTCCACTATGGTGAAGACCAAAGAGCTGTGGAAGGACGCCAGAAACAAAATTGTATACCTTCCCCAGGCTGGGAAGACTGAATCTGCAATAGGCAAGCAGCTTGGTGTGAAGAAAGCAACTGTGGGAGCAATAATTAGAAAATGGAAGACATACAAGATCACTGATAATCTCCCTCGATCAGGGGCTCCACACAAGATTTCACCCCGTGGGGTCAAAATGATCCCAAGAATGGTGAGAAAAAAATCCCAGAACCACATGAGGGAACCTAGTGAATGACCTGCAGAAAGCTGGGACTAATGTAACAAAGGCTACCGTCAGTAACACACTACGCCACCAGGGACTCAGATCCTGCAGTGCCAGACGTGTCCCCCTTCTTAAGCCAGTACATATCCGGGCCCGTCTGAAGTTTGCAAGAGAGCATTTGGATGTTCCAGAAGAGTATTGGGAGAATGTCATATGGTCAGATGAAACCAAAGTAGAACTGTTTGGTAGAAACACAACTTGTCATGTTTGGAGGAGAGTGAATGCTGAGTTGCATCCAAAGAACACCATACCTACTGTGAAGCATGGGGGTGGCAACATCATGCTTTGGGGTTGTCTCTCTGCAAAGGGACCAGGACAACTGATCCGTGTACATGAAAGAATGAATGGGGTCATGTATCGTGAGATTTTGAGTGCAAACCTCCTTCCATCAGCAAGGGCATTGAAGATGAAACGTCGCTGGGTCTTTCAGCATGACAATGATCCCAAGCACACCGCCAGGGCAACGAAGGAGTGGCTTCGTAAGAAGCATTTCAAGGTCCTGGAGTGGCCTAGCCAGTCTCCAGATCTCAACCCCATAGAAAACCTTTGGAGGGAGTTGGAAGTCCATGTTGCCCAGCGACAGCCCCAAAACATCACTGCTCTAGAGGAGATCTGCATGGAGGAATGGGCCAACATACCAGCAACAGTTTGTGCCAACCTTATGAAGACTTACAGAAAACGTTTCACCTCTGTCATTGCCAACATAGAATATATAACAAAGTATTGAGATGAACTTTTGTTATTGACCAAATACTTATTTTCCACCATAATTTGCAAATAAATTCTTTAAAAATCAGACAATGTGATTTTCTGGATTTGTTTTCTCATTTTGTCTCTCATAGTTGAGGTCTACCTATGATGTCAATTACAGGCCTCTCTCATCTTTTTAAGTGGGAGAACTTGCACAATTGGTGGCTAACTAAATACTTTTTTTCCCCACTGTATATGTCTGGACCAGTACCCAAGATAGTAGAGATTCTTCTGCATGACCCTCAACCCATTGTGGTTTCCATCCATATTTGATTATTGTAAATTCTCACAACCATACCAGGTTAATGAGAGGCCAATTTTACGGACATCCTTTATTATTGCCTCCTGTCTGCTTATATACCTGTTTACCCAATACAGAGATATGCTATGTACTGCTCAGCCCTTGTTTTTTGTTCTATTTAAGATATTCTTATGTTGTAGACAGACCTTTGGCCCCCCTGAGGCTTCAAAGCCCAGTAGCGATGGCTAGTTCTGCACCCTCTATAGCTACACCCCTGTATGTAGTCTCTGCATGCAGCTATATGGTGTCTGCGTACAACATCATATGCTCTGCTGCTAAGAAAAAAATGCCATAATACTGTATACTATAGGACAATTCACAATCTTTTTGTCATGAGCTCCAATGTAAAATCTCAAGCAAAATGATGTACAGTAACACTGGAGGTAAAACAGATCTGTAGATACAGTACAGTATATTGCTGTAGAAGTAATATCAGTTACTAAGAATTCTGTAGTGAAGTTTACACTGTTGTACCATCTTAATTATCAGGAGAATCAAAAAAATCTAGAGTTAACTGCTGCCTATTCTTTTTTGAAGATAAATGCAATCTCCAAGTAATGCCATATTTTGTAGTGGTGACAACCAATTAGTGAGAGATTATGAAAGACGTCTCATCACACTTATATATGGAGATTTCCTTAGTTTATATGAATGTTTTAAAAGGAGTCTATTATCAGAATTCAGCATTTCCACCAAGCCTGCAGATAGGTTAAGGATATGCTGGTTTTGACGACAGACTTCTTTTCAATTTTATAGTGTGGGATTTTATGTAAAAAAAGAGCCCACATATACTGTTCTTGCACATGGGGCCTCTGTTGGTGGTGATATCACAAGAGTGTTGCAGTCAGTAAGGGCCCATTTATACAGCCCAATGCGTGGGATATGATGTGAGTTCACAAGTGAGTTTCAGCCAGGTAAGCTTTTGTGACATCACAATTGTGTTATAATTGTGTTTTAAAGAGGAAACTGCTGTGACATTGTACGTGAGCTTTCGTTAGGTAATGTCAAAGCATCTTAACTGTAAAGTCACAAGGGTGGGATCAGAGATAGTTATGTTGCCTATGGAAGGAGTGGAAGATGATGGTAAGTGACGTTTAGAAATAAAAATATAGTCTAAGAGTTGATAGGATTTGTTAGGGTGAGAGTAAAACATAAAACGTAACGGAGAGTCTATTAACCCCTTCCTGCCGAAGCCTGTTTTTGACTTCCTGAAAGAGCTTGATTTTTCAAATCTGACATGTGTCACTTTATGCAGTAATAATTTTGGAACACTTTAACTCAAAGTGATTTTGATATTGTTTTTTCGTGACACATTGTACTTCTTAGCGGTAAATTTTGGTCGATATGTTTAATTATGAAAAAATAGGAAATTAAGTGGAAATTTTGAAAAAATATGCATTTTAAAAAGTTCGGAATGGTGTGCTTTGCTTATAGATAGTCATACCACCCAAATTAGATCATAAATCTAATGTACCATATCTCTGCTTTATGTTGGCATCAAACTTTAATCACCCTTTAATTTTTTGCGAACATTATAAGGCTTACAAGTCAAACAACAACATTGAACATTTTCAAGAACATTTCCAAAACCCATTTTTCAAGTGACTAATCCAGTTATGAAGGGGTTTTGAAAGCCCCCTGTATTAGAAACCCCCATAAATCACCCCCTTAAATAAGCCAAAACAGCACATACGAAGTATTTAAACCCTATAAGTGTTTAACAGGAAGACAAAATGGAGGAACAATTTACATGTTTCAATTTCTTTTACTAATATGCTAATTTAGCCCTAGTATTTACACATTCACAAGGGGTTAAAGGAGAAAATGCATCACACAGTTTGTTATGCAATTTCTCCCAATTACCATAGTACCCCACATGTGAATGTAAACTGATATATGGGCACACAGCAAGACGCAGAAGGGAAGGAGCGCCAATGAGCTTTTGGAGGGCAGATTTTGCTTAGATCAGTTTCAGGCACCAAGTCACATTTACAGAGGCCTTGAGGTGCCAAAACAGTTGAAACCTCTAGAAAGTGACCCATTTTGGAAACTAGACCCCTCAAGCAATTTATCAAGAAGTATAGTAAATATTTTGACCCTACAGGTTTTTCACTGAATTTATTATCATAGGGACGTGAAAATGAAAAATTAACTTTTTTAATCTTCACAAAGCGTTTAAGGAGAATAACCAACTAAGTTTTTTCTCCTGAACACAACAATACCCCATATGTGCTGGTACACTGATGTATGGGCACATGGCAAGCCTTGAAACAGAAAGAGCACTAGCTGGCTTTTGAAGGACAGATTTTGCTGGAATAGTTTTCAGGTACCATGTCCCATTTGCAGAGCACCTGAGGTGCCAAAACAGTGGACCCCCCCCCCCCCAAAGTGACCCTATTTTGCAAACTAGACCCCTCAAGGAATTTTTGTCAAGGGGTATAGTGAGTACTTTGATCTTACAGGTATTTCACAGAATTGGGCCATAAAAATGGAAAATTACATTCTTATCTATAAAATGCTGCTTCAACCCAAAATGTTTCATTTTTATAAGGGGTAAAAGGAGAAATGCACCCCACAATCTCGACTATGGAAATTCCCTACATGTGGATATAAATTTCTATATTGGCACACAGCAGGGAAGGAGCACCATTTCAGAGGGCAGATTCTGCTGGAATTGGTTTCAGGCGCCATGTCATATTGGCAAAGCCCCTGAGGTACCAATCCAGTGAAAAGCACCAATAAATGACCTCATTTTGGAAACTAGACCCCTCAAGGAATTTATCGAGGGGCATAATCAGCATTTTGAACCCACAGCTGTTTCACAAAATTTACTACCAATGGGATTTCCAAAAAAATGTCATATTAGACCCAAATTTCTAATTTTCACAAAAGGTTAAAGGAGAAAAAGCACCCCACAGTTTGTTCAAAAAATTTCTTCTGAACACAGCAATACCCCATATGTGATCATAAACTGTTGTATAGGTATATGGCGGAGTTTGTAACAGAAAGAGTGCTATTTGGCTTTTAGAGGGCAAATTTTGCTGAAATAGTTTTTGAGTGCCATGTCTCATTTGCAGAGCCACTAAAGTACCAGTACAGTGGAAACCCCAAAACATGACCCCATTTTGTAAACTACAACCCTCAAGGAATTTATCAAGCATTTTGATCCAACAGCTGTTTCATAGATTTTATCATTGGGCACTGAAAATGAAACATTTTTTTGCAATAAAATGTTGCTTTAGCCACATTCATTCTTACAAGGGGTTAAAGGCGAAAATGTATCCAACAATTTGTTACGCAATTTCTCCTGACTATGGAAATACCCCACATGTGGAGGAAAACCGCTGTATTGGCACACGACAGGGAACAGAAGGCAGGGAGTGCCATTAGGCTTTTGGAGAGCAGAATCATTTTCAGGTGTCATGACACATTTGCCCCTAAGGTGCTAATGCAGTGGAGAGTACCAAGAAGTGACTTCATTTTGGAAACTGCACCCCCTCAAAGGGTATTAGCGATCATTTCGACCCCAAAGATGCTTTCCAAAAAGATATGCAGCAGATGGTGCAAAATGAAAATTGACATTTTCCCAGATATGGGCAGGACCTATTTCAGTGGCCAATAGGTCCTGCCCATATCATGGCACTGTGAAATGTCAGCTCTCCAGGTGTTATGTTCTGTCTCCTGATTTTTGGAAACACCCTATATGTGGTCCTACTCTTTTGCCTACAAATTTGGAAAGGCTCAAAAATTAAGAAGCACCATACTTATTTGAGGCCTAATTTGCTTATTTAGACTGCATTGGCAAGCAATTGCAGAGGGTCTGAGACAAAATAAAAAATGGATCCACTATTTTAGAGGCTACTCCCCTCAATGAAAGTATGAAGGGGCATAGCGAGCATTTTTAACACTCAAGTATTGCGTTATTTTAATTCCGAGAAATAAAAGCGCAGTGAAAAGTTAAAATTGCAAAGATACACCATTTCAGTGCCCAATATGTTGTGCCTAGATTGTGACGGCAGAGACACACACTCCAAAAACTGTTAAGCGGGTTATCCTTGGTACAACAGCCTTTGGAGCATTTGTCTCTGAAACAAGCTGGGCACAAGATATTGTGCAATGAAATAATGTATTTCTGGAAAAATTGTCATTTTCACTCTGCGCAGCTGATGGTGCATTAATTTCTGTAGAATAAATTAATGTAACACTTGAGGGGTAAAAATGCTCACTGTACCCCTGGATAAATTGCTTTAGGGGTGTAGTTTACAAAATGTGGTCACATGTCAGGGGATTCTACTTTACTGGCATTTCAGATACTCTGCAAAAGTGGCATGGCGTTCAAAAACCAAACTGTTCCAAAACCCAAATAGCGCTGATTCTTTTCTGCACCCTGCTGTGTGCCCATAAAGCAGTTTGTACCCACATGCAGTGGCTTGCAAAAGTATTCATACCCCTTGAACTTTTGCACATTTTGTCACCTTACAACCACAAACTTAAATGTATTTTATTGAGATTTTAAGTGATAGACCAACACAAAGTAGCACATAATTGTGAAGTGGAATGAAAATGATGCATGGTTTTCAAATAGAAATCTGAAAAGTGTAACGTGCAAAAGTATTCAGCCCCTTGTACTCTGATACCACTAAATAAAATCCAGTGCAATCAATTGTCTTCAGAAGTCACATAATTAGTTAATAAAGTTCAGCTGTGTATAATTTATTCTCATTATAAATACACCTGTTCTGTGAAGAGAAAACTAGTGAACAAACAGCATCATGAAGACCAAGGAACTCAACAGACAGGTCAGAGATAAAGTTGTGGAGAAGTTTAAAGCAGGTTTAGGTTATAAAATCATATCCCAAGCTTTGAGCATCCCAAGGAGCACTGTTCAATCTATCATCCAAAACTGGAAAAAGTATTCTACAACAGAAAATCTACCAAGACATGGCCATCCATTTAAACTAACAGATCGAGCAAGGATAGCACTGGTCAGAGAAGCAGCCAAGAGGTCCATGGTCACTCTGGAGGAGCTGCAGAAATCCACAGCTCAGGTAGGAGAATCTGTCCACAGGACAACTATAAGTTGTGCACTCCACAAATCTGGCCTTTATGGAAGAGTGGCAAGAAGAAAACCATTGTTGAAAGAAAGACATAAGTGCAGTTTGCAGTTTGCCACAAGCCATATAGGGCACACAGCAAACATGTGGAAGAAGGTGCTCTGGTCAGATGAGACCAAAGTTGAACTTTTTGACTTAAATGCAAAGCGCTATGTGTGGCGGAAAAGTAACACTGCTCATCACCCTGAACACACCATTCCCACTGTGAAAAATGGTGGTGGCAGCATCATGCTGTGGGGAGGCTTTTCTTCAGCAGGGACAGAGAAGTAGGTCAGAGTTGATGGGAAGATGGAAGGAGTTAAATACAGGGCAATCCTGGAAGAAAACCTGTTGGAGGCTGCAAGAGACTTGAGACTGGGAAGGAGATTCAGCTTCCAGCAAAACAATGACCCTAAACCTACAGCCAGAGCTACAGTTGAATGGTTTAGATCAAAGAATATTCATGTGCTAGAATGGCCCAGTCACAGTCCAGACCTAAATTCCATTGAGCATCTGTGGCAAGACGTGAAAATTGCTGTTTGCAGACGCTCTCCATCCAATCTTGCTGAGCTTGATCTATTTTGCAAAGAAGAATGGAGAAAAATCTCAGTCTCTAGATGCACAAAGCTGGTAGAGACATACCCGAAAGACTTGCAGCTGTAATTGCAGCGAGAGGTGGCTCTACAAAGTATTGATATAGGGAGGCTGAAGACTTTTGCATGTCACACCTTTCAGATTTTTATTTTATTAAAATTTTGAAAACCATGTATCATTTTCATTCTACTTCACAATTATGTGCTACTTTGTGTTGGTCTATCACTTAAAATCTCAATAAAATACATTTAAGTTTGTGGTTGTAAGGTGTGTGAGAGTGTGAACCTAGAGGGCGCTGGTGAGCAACCCAAAAATAGGATTGAAAAGGTCCTCAACCACACCCATAGGTGCGGCCCAACTCCAGAGAGAGTGTACACAGCAGGATAGTGCTGCTGGAGACCTGCAGGGAGCAAGTAGATGGTAGAACCAGTTGGAGACAGACAAGGCGTTCTGTCCCAAGAGGACTGGGTTCCACAATGGACTTAGTTAAGCTCAGTGTGAGCCAGACCACTAAGAAGAATCCTCAGTAAAGCTTGCCCTCAGAAGTGAGACAGGGTTCCAGTAGTGAGGTATTGCCCTGTGTGGGTGCTACGCTGTTTTTTGTTTTGTTCCTGTTTTGACTCACAAGCTGAATAAAGCCATTTATTTTGGATTACTACTACCTGATATCACAAGGCATTATGGGAAAGGAGCTGGGGAGCTCATGCGCCCTCTGTTGGATGTAACAGATCCTCAATTTGCTTTTGACTCACCGAGTCTTGAGACAGCAAAAGGGATTTTAGCCAAGCCAATTTCAATTATCTGCATACAGCGCTGTTTCAGGATTGTTGTCCCTCATCAGTACAGAGCAAAGTGAACTGGCTGGCTTTGTGGGAGGCAATGAGTGGGTTAGGGACAAGAATCTCTCACATTGAGGAGAGCACCCAGTATACCTGATATGCTGCTTATTTGGCACCCAGTACTACCAATACTTCTGTGGAGTCCAGGAAGCTGCCACCTTTGAAGCCAAATTACCCCCAATTGTCATATGTGTTGGGGGATGCGGGCAAAAAGAGATCCACGCAAGTCCTGGAAGGCATGTGTTTGGTAACTGCAGTATTGCTGAATGTGCATTGTGGCCTACAGCTGGAAAAAGAAGTCGGTGATTTCAACTGAGAAACCCAGGAGGGGTGAGTGGAACCACAAAATAGCAAATTGTGTGCAAAACTGGTGAAAGTAAAACTTTGGAAGAGGAATCCAGGGAATGGACTTTGTGTATACTGTGGCACAGAAGTCTGTAAAGTGCTTGCTGATGGCAAGAAAGTAAGCAATGTGTTTAGAAACTGGATATCGTAAATAGTCTATGTGAAAGGCTGTGTTGCCATGTTTGTGTTTTCTGTGGAAGACAGAAGAAAATGTTGGTTGTTGTAGTGCCACATAAGTTAACTGTTTGGTGAATACATGTGACTGCAGAAGATAGTAAAAAGTTGCTGCCGGTTGAACCCAAGGTTTCTGTGGAATATTGTGTAATCTTGTTATTAAACCAAGAAAAAGAAAATTTCAGTTTGTAAGCAAGCAGAAAAGCTGTGCACAGGTGTGTTAGTGCAGCAGTCTCAAGGCAGAGAGACACAAAACCCGGAACAGAGCATGTGGAGTGCAAGTAAAGGTAATGGGTTGCATGAGAGTGACTTAGTTTTTCTGAAGCAACTCTGTTCTATGAATGAATATGCTAACTGTATGTCTCATATTGGAGTGCATAAAAGCGCCAAAGAAGAAAATATAATGGTGCAGCAGCTTCAAGATGAGATTAAAACCATCAGGTTCATTTATGAGGATGAAATATCTGATTGGAAATGGCAACTTGAGGTATCAGAAAAAGAGAACCTTACGTTAAAGAAAGAACTTGACTCTATGAAGAGTTCATATCCTAGTGTTAGGTAGTTGGTCCAGACAGGCAGGGGTTAATTCTTGTCTGCTTGTACCTTCTGCCTTGGGGAGGGTTTTTTTTCCTGTGCCTCTGCCCCACCCTCTGTGGTGCTATATAAACTTGGGCTTCACACTTTCACTCTGCTGGTTATTCTCGTGTGTCCAGCCATAGCTGTGCTGTTGGGCCTTGATCTCAGGTTTTTGGATGCTTCTCACGGTGTATGTTAATTCTTGGATTAGTTGTCTGGGGGTCAGTGCAGGGGACTGCTGGTTTATTATGTTTTTACTTTCAGGGTCAGCTCCCAGGGATTCTAGTAAGGTTTCTGTGAGGTGTCTTCTTTTAAGAGGAAAACTCTGGCGTCAGGCAGGATCAGTCAGGGCGGATCGCAGGGTGATTGCTAATGTTATTTTCTCCTGCCTACTCTGTTTTATTTACTCAGTTATTTTGACTGCCCTTTGTTTGTTTCATGTTTATTCAATAAACCAGTTTATTTTGCATGTTTGTTTATTCTTCATTCGGTTCAGGGACAAACATAACAGAATAACCAGCCGACCATTTATTGATTCTCTACCCCTTTTTTTTTTCTCCCTTTTTTTTCCCTTTCTTCTTCTTTTCCTCAGATGGATCCTATGGAGCAGTTAACCGCTCACCTTCAGGCGTTGACCCTGAAAGTCGATTCTCTTCAGACTCAGGTCCAGCAGCAAAACATACAGCAAGTGAGCGGGGTGTTTAGGGAGGGGGTGTCTGGATTTGAACCCCGAGTAGATCTTCCGGATCGCTTCTTGGGGGTGCGCTCTGAGTTTTTCTCATTTAGAGAGGCCTGCAAGTTGTATTTTAGACTAAGGCCAATCTCTTCTGGAAATGAGAGTCAGCGGGTGGGAATTATTATATCCCATCTACAGGGAGATCCTCAGGTTTGGGCTTTTTCTTTATCCCCTGATTCCCCCACACTGCAGTCTGTAGATGTTTTTTTTTTCTGCACTCGGATTACTGTTCGATGACCCAGACCGTTTGCACTTAGCTGAGAGTAAGCTGCGTCACCTCTCTCAAGGGAGGAGTTCTGCAGAAGATTACTGTGCAGATTTTCATAAATGGTCCATTGATACTAAGTGGAACGATCCGACTCTTCGGAGTCAATTTTGTGCCGGGTTGTCCGACCGAGTAAAAGATCTTATGCTACAGTTTTCTGCCCCGGCCTCTTTGGAGGAAGCCATGAGTTTAGCTATTCGGGTAGACAGACGTTTACGTCTGAGAGCAGTAGAAATGGGAGTGAGTGACATTTCTCACTCACCAGGGGAGGGGGCGGAGTCTTCTGTAGAGCCCATGCAGCTGAGTTCTTTACAGTCTGAGGACAGAAAGAAGAGACGTTTGGCTGCTGGCCAATGTTTCTATTGTGGGCGTCCGGGTCATTTTGTAAGAGAATGTCCGGAGCTATCCCATCCTAAAGAAGGCTTTAAACTAAAGAACCTAACAAGCTATGGGGATCTCCCATTAGGTAGATGTGTCGCTTGGACCAGTGGCTCCAAGATGATCCTCCCTGCTGAAATTATCCTTGAGAATAAGGAGCATCCCGTACGGGTGTTTTTTGATTGTGGTGCTGGGGTCAATTTAATTGATTCTAAGTGCGCGACAGATCTAGACTTAAAAATAACCCTCCTGGGACATTCCTATTGCTGGTATTGATGCTGGACCTTTGGGCTGGATTAAAGCTATCTCTGTAGGGGTTAAGCTGAAGATTGGTCTGTTCCACCTAGAATGTGTGGATTTGTATGTTCTTGACTCGTTGCCTGCGGCCATCGTACTTGGTTATCCTTGGTTTAAAAAACATAATCCTGTGGTTGATTGGCGTACGGGAGAAATTGTCAAATGGTCTCTTGAGTGTAAGAAAGAGTGTATGCCTAGTCATCTTGTAGCCATAGTGTTACCTAATGTCCGTTCCTTTCTGTCTGACTTTTCACAGGTATTCTCTCCCACCTCTAGTGACCAGCTTCCTCCTCATAGACCATATGACTGCAGGATTGATCTGGTGCCTGGCTGTAAATACCCCAAAAGCAGGCTATATAACATTTCTGTCCCTGAAAGAGAGGCTTTAAAAGATTTTATCTCAGAAAGTTTGAAAAAGGGTCACATAAGACCCTCTAACTCTCCGTTAGCAGCCGTTTTTTTTTTTTGTTAAAAAGAAAGATGGCGGACTACGTCCTTGTCTTGATTTTCGGGAGTTGAACCAAATTACTGTGCGTAATCCTTACCCGCTTCCTCTTATTCCCGATTTATTTAATTAACTGGTGGGGTCCCAGTGGTTTTCTAAATTAGATCTCCGTGGGGCATACAATTTGATAAGAGTACAGGAAGGAGACGAGTGGAAGACAGCGTTTGACACGCCCCTGGGTCATTTCGAGAGTCTGGTTATGCCCTTTGGGCTTACTAATGCCCCTGCAATCTTCCAGGAGTTTATGAATGACATATTACGTCCTTTTATTGGTCACTTCCTGGTTGTGTACTTAGATGATATCCTCATCTTTTCTCCTAATTACGAGTCTCACTGTGAACACCTTTGGTCCGTCTTGTCTGTTCTAAAAGAGAATTCACTTAGTGTTAAAGTGGAAAAGTGTGTTTTTTGTGTCCAGGAGATTTCTTTTTTGGGGTTTGTCATTTCGAAGGACGGGTTCAAGATGGATTTAAGTAAGGTCAAGGCTATTTTAGACTGGGTTCAACCCGAGAACCTCAAAGCGTTACAGAGGTTTCTAGGGTTTGCTAACTTTTACCGTACATTTATTAAGAATATTTCGTTGATTGTTAAGCCTTTGACAGATTTGACCAAAAAGGGAGCTAAGATTTCGGAGTGGCCGCCGGAGGCCGAGAGAGCGTTCCGGTCGCTTAAGCAATGCTTCGCTTCGGCACCTGTTTTGGTCCAACCCATCAGCTCCTTACCATTTTTTGTTGAGGTGGACGCCTCTAGTATGGGGGTTGGAGCGGTTTTGTCTCAAGGAGATGTTGAGGGCCGTAACCTGCGGGTTTGTGCTTTCTTCTCAAAGAAATTTTCGAAAACAGAATGTAATTACGATGTAGGTGACAGAGAGTTGCTGGCGATTAAGTTAGCCTTTGAGGAATGGAGACATTTTTTAGAAGGTGCTGTGCATAAAGTGACGGTTTTTACGGACCATAATAATTTGATGAATCTACAGTCGGCTAAGACGTTAAATTCTCGTCAGGCTCGTTGGTCTTTGTTCTTTTCCAGGTTTAACTTTCTAGTTACCTACCGACCAGGTTCGAAGAATGTGGTGGCGGATGCCCTGTCCCGGTCATTTGAGGCGGCACCCTGTGATGAGGTCCCTTCACAGATATTGGCCAAGGGAGTGGTGGTGGCCGTGATTTCTACTGACCTTCGCAAGGAGATTTCGGAAGCACAAAGCTTGGCTCCTGCCAACACCCCTAATGATAAGCTTTTTGTTCCTTTGAACCTTCGATTGTTATTATTACAGGAGGCTCATGATTCAATCCTCTCGGGTCACCCTGGTATTTCTAATACTTTGAAATTAATCTCCAGGTTGTTTTGGTGGCCATCTGTCAGAAGGGACACTACGAGGTATGTGGAGTCCTGTGAGGTATGTGCCAGGTCGAAGTCCCTTAGAGGATTTCCTGCGGGGAAATTGTGCCCATTGCCTATTCCTGAGAAGCCTTGGATGCACATCTCTATGGATTTCATCACTGATCTACCGGTTTCTGGAGGATGTACGGTAATTTGGGTTATCACGGATCGGTTTAGTAAGATGTGCCATTTGGTGGCTTTACCCAAATTGCCGTCTGCCCCTCTTTTAGCTAGATCATTTGTGGAAAATTTTGTACGGCTTCATGGGGTACCGTCTGATATTGTGTCAGATAGGAGAGGGCAGTTCGTTTCCCAGTTCTGGAGGGTGTTTTGTAAACGCCTTAACATCTCTTTATCTTTTTCTTCATCTTATCATCCACAATCCAACGGCCAGACTGAAAGGTTAAATCAAAGTCTGGAACAATATTTAAGGTGCTTTGTGAGCTCTGATCAGTTTGAGTGGAAAGAATTTTTACCATTAGCTGAGTTTGCTTTAAATAATCGTTCTTTGGAATCTACCGGGACCTCTCCTTTTTTATGTAATTATGCGTTTCATCCGTCCTTTGGTCTGTTGTCATTAGCTAGTTCGGATGTCCCAGGGGAAGTTCAGTTTTCTGCTAAACTAGCTTCAGTCTGGTCTGAGGTGAAGAAAAATCTAATTAGAGCCAGGGGTAAAGCTAAATTTTTTGCTGACAGTAAACGATCAGAATCCCATAAGTTCTCTGTGGGAGATAGGGTTTGGCTCTCTACACGGAACATTAGACTAAAAATACCATGCTTTAAACTTGGTCCCAAATATATTGGTCCATTTGAAATTGTAGATATAATTAACCCTGTCTCAGTTCGTTTGCGCCTACCTGACTCTATGGGGATAACCAATGCCTTTCATGTGTCCTTACTAAAGAGGTATTTTTCGTCCTTAGGCAGTGATTCAGTTTCACCACCCCCACCTGTCTTGGTCAATGGAGAGCTGCAGTTCGTGGTTCGTTCTATTGAGGACTCCCGGCTCTTTCACGGACGCATTCAGTATCTGGTCCATTGGAAAGGTTATGGGCCTGAGGAGAGATCATGGTTTAGGCCTTAAGACATTTCTGCTAAAAATGCGGTGCATTAGAGCCTTCCATCGTAGGTTTCCATTGAAGCCCGGTCCGGAGGTTCCGAAGGCACCTCCTTTAAGGGGGGGTACTGTTAGGTAGTTGGTCCAGACGGGCAGGGGTTAATTCTTGTCTGCTTGTACCTTCTGCCTTGGGGAGGGGCTTTTTCCTGTGCCTCTGCCCCACCCTCTGTGGTGCTATATAAACTTGGGCTTCACACTTTCACTCTGCTGGTTATTCTCGTGTGTCCAGCCATACCTGTGCTGTTGGGCCTTGATCTCAGGTTTTTGTATGCTTCTCACGGTGTATGTTAATTCTTGGATTAGTTTTCTGGGGGTCAGTGCAGGGGACTGCTGGTTTATTATGTTTTTACTTTCAGGGTCAGCTCCCAGGGATTCTAGTAAGGTTCCTGTGAGGTGTCTTCTTTTAAGAGGAAAACTCTGGCGTCAGGCAGGATCAGTCAGGGCGGATCGCAGGGTGATTGCTAATTGTTATTTTCTCCTGCCTACTCTGTTTTATTTATTCAGTTATTTTGACTGCCCTTTGTTTGTTTCATGTTTCTTCAATAAACCAGTTTATTTTGCATGTTTGTTTATTCTTCATTCGGTTCAGGGACAAACATAACACCTAGTAATTGTGAAAATGTGGTGTTGGGTTTGCCTGGAATGGACTATGTCACTAAGAAGGAGTTCGCAGAAATTAAATGCGCTCTATCTAATAAAGTTCTACAGAGTGTGGAACAAAAGAAAGTGCTTGAGAAGCAATTGCAGGATTTAAAGGAGCAGCATGTCCAAGACTCTATTGCCAAAGAGTGTGTCATTGAAAAATTAAGATAAGACCTTGAAACTGCTAAACGTGAGAGAAGTGAATTTTTGCAGTTTCAGTCAGAATGTTTGGATGACCAGGAAGTATGAAAAACTTTCGGCTGCATTAACTGATACAGAAAATGAAGTTGCAGAGATGAGGAAGGAGGTGTCTGACCGAGAGAGTGATTTAGAATCTGTGGTGCAGATGTTGCAGTCAGAGCAAAACTTGCATGGACTAAAGCAGGTTCAACTAAACAATGAAGTGAAGGAATGGCAAAGCAGAGTTGGAGTTCTGGAACAAAGAGAAATGGAACTCAAAGCTAGAATATGTAGCCTGGAGAGGGCGCTCTCAGGATCTTGTAAAGATAAAGAGAAATTGTCTGTTTTGGTGCAAAATAAAGACAAAGAATTGATGGAGATGTCGTCTTTCCATGCTCAGAATTTACAAACCTTACAGGAGAGTCACAAAGAAGTTGAGAAAAACCTGGAATCTGTGCAGATATTGTATGAGGACAAAGCCAATGCTTATGACAAGCTGGAAAAGGCCAAGAGAGAGAATTGGACCTCCAGATCGAAGACATGAGGATTCAGTTTGAGGAAAACATGTCCAATTTATCTGCTCAGATTGTAGATCTAAACATGCTTGTTGCTAAACTAAAGGTGCAAGTGGGCAAACAGGAGGAAGACCTGCAAGGTGCACTAGTAAAAACTGAGATGGAATCTGCTCAGAAAAATGTGGCAGTGAAGAAAGTTCTTGAGCTGGAATCAGAGATTTGTGCGCTACAGAAGGTGTTAGAATTGGAGAAAGCTGCCGACATAGAGGCAGAGAAAGCAGAGCTATTAAGTCAGACAGAAATGAGTGACCTGTCCAGTGATGTGATGGCAAAGATCAAAAGGATAAGAAACGTGGTGTGAAAAGACCACGTGAAGATCATGGCTGTGGCTACTTTGAGTGTATTGAAGAAAATAAATACAACAGGTCTAAGTCCCCACAGCCACCGGTGGAAGAGGAAGATGAAAAACTGGATGAAACTAATGTTCTTCTTGACACTTATAATTGTGATCTTCACTTCAAAATTTCACGGGATCGTCTGAGCGCCTCTTCTCTCAGCATGGAGAGTTTTGCCTTCCTGTGGGCAGGTGGAAGAGCCTCATATGGTGTCTCGAATCGCAAAGGTTGCTTTGAGATGAAGGTTACAGAAAAGGTACCTGTGAAACAGTTATCCTTTAAAGACATTGATGTGCATGAAGTACGTGTTGGTTGGTCTCTGAGCTCCTGTGGATTCATGCTAGGTGAAGATGAAAATTCTTACGGCTATTCACTAAAGGGATCAAAGTCATGCAATGGGTTGGCTGAAGACTATGGCGAGAAATATGATGAAAATGATGTGATCCCCTGTATGGCAAATTTTGAAGGTGATGAAGTAGAACTTGCTTTTGCAAAGAATGGCCAGGATCTTGGCGTAGCATTTAAAGTGCTGAGAAAACGGAAATCTCGACTGACCGGAATTTGGAGTGGTCTGTCCCAAGAGGACTGGGTTCCACAACAGACTTAGGTAAGCTCAGTGTGAGCCAGACCACTAAGAAGAATCCTCAGTAAAGCCTGCCCTCAGAAGTGAGACAGGGTTCAAGTAGTGAGGTATTGCCCTGTGTGGGGGCTAGGCTGTTTTTTGTTTTGTTCCTGTTTTCACTCACAAGCTGAATGAAGCCATTTATTTTGGATTACTACTACCTGATATGCTGCTTATTTGGCACGCAGTAACACTAACACCTCTGTGGAGTCCAAGAAGCTGCCATCTTTGAGGCTAAATTACCCCCAATTGTCACAGGTGACAAAATGTGAAATAGTTCAAGGGGTATGAATACTTTTGCAAGGCACTGTATGTTAGTTAAGTGGGGTGTCCTGGGTACAACAATGTCAAATATGTGGGCATAAACTGCAGTTGAGGTACAAAGCAGGGCACAGAAGGGAAAAAGCGCTGTTTGGCTTTCAGAGCGCAGATTTAGATGGTTTGGTTTTTGGACACAATGTCATGTTTTCAGAGCTCCTGAGGTGGCAGTAAATTGGAGTCCTCAAAGAATTTATCAAGTGGTGTAGTGAGCAATTAGTTTCCCAGAAGTGAATATGTACAGTAAGCTGTGCAGAGTACATTGGGTACACCAAATCACATGCTATTTTCCCACTAGCTCATATGACACGGACGGGGGGCATTCTGGGGGATCAGCGTTGTTGTATTTTCCCTCATAAGCTGTAAATATTAGGTGTCCCCTGATATACGCTCGCGCAGCTTATTCATTTCCTTCCTTCCTTCTATATTTTTTTTATTTTCTGACAATGTGGCCAAAAGAGGGCTTGTTTTTTGCAGTATGAGATGTACTTTTTAATGCCACCATTTTGGGGTGCCTATAACTTATTGACTAAATTTTATTAACTCGTTCTGTGTGAGATGTAAAAGAAAACATCAATTCTGGCATTGCTTTTTAACATTTATTTTTTTTGCCATGCAGTGTACAGCATAAGTAACATGTTACCTTTATTCTGCGGGTCTGTATGATTACATAGATACCTAATGTATGTTGTTGTTTTATGCACTGCTAATTGTGCAGAATAAAATTCCATTTTTGCATCGCCATCTTCTGAAAGGCATAACATTTTTATTTTTCTGTTGACAGAGCTGGTTGAGGGCTTATGTTTTTTACGGGAAGATCTTTACTTTTATTGGTACCATTTTGGTCTTCATCTGACCTTGTGATCACTTTTTATTGAACATTTTGTTAAATGTTTTATTTAACATTTTGAGTCAAGATGGCAAATAATCATTATTTCCTGTGGTTTTCTACTTTTTTTTTTAATATCATTCAGCGTGCGGGTTAAATAATGTTTTAGTTTTATTGTTCGGGTTTTTTCGGATGTGGTGATTACAAAATATGTAATTTTTTTTTTTTTTCACATAAATAATAATAAAACATTTTATATGGGAAAATGGGATTTTGGGGGCTTTATTCATTTGTTAATTTTTTTTTTCATTTAAACTTTTTTATTTATTTTTTTTTAACTATTTTTTGTCCTTTTTTGTCCCAATAGGGGATTGAAACAGTGATCTTCTGATTGCTGGTTCAATAGGTACACACTGCAATACACATGTATTGCAGTGCATAGAAGGCTGTCAGCTTATGCAGAGGCATAGGCGTACAGCCTCCATTCAGGGCAGGATCAATCAGATATGTGGAGGGGAAGTGGTGGGGCAGACGCGTCACTTATCAGACCCCAGGATGCCAAATAAGAACACTGGCACCTCCTGAAAACCTCACGGGGTTGGGGGGGCATCAGGGCCCCAATATATAATAAAACCCCTGAGATGCCACGGTCATGTTCGACCGTGGCAACTCAGGGGTTAACACCCGCAATCGGTGCTCAGCTCTGACCACGGGTGATAGAGGACAGTGTCAGCTGTTACATACGGCTGACACCCGCAAAGCACGGTGTGCACACAGTTTCTGTGTGCACACCATGCTTCCGATGTACTAGTATAGCGGTTTGCGGGAAGTCCTTCCCAGCAGCGCCGTACTATTATGGCGGATGTTGGGAAGGGGTTAAGGGAAGCAAAGCTATGGGAGGATGTGTCGGTGGAAGAGTCTTGCAAGGGGTGCAAAGCAACATTGAAATTACCACATAATAAAATAAGACCTTCTGCAAAAGTAGAGAACTTATCTAGGACATCCAGCAACCACAGGACTTGGCCTACATTGAGGGCACAGATATTATCAATCGTAACTTGGGTGTTAGAAATTTGACCTTTGAGGAACAAGAATCTGTCCAGGTCATCACTTAGTCAGGAGGTAAGAGAGAATAGGGTGTCCAATTTAAAGGCTATACTAAATCCATTTCTTTTGGTCCTGCTATGGCAGGAGTGAAACTATGTTGAGTAAGGAGACTTAGGCAGATTGGGAGTTTTACCTTCCAAAAAATGCGTTTCTTGTAGAAGAATAATTGAGAGCGTGGATAACGTCTAAGTGCTTATTAGAGGAGTTGAAACCCATAACAGCTCTGCATATTGTATGACCAATCTTCTGCAAGATTCTCTGTTCATTAATAGGAATAGAATGGCTGTGCTGATGGGTACTGTGTCTCCTGTGGCACAAAAAAATAACTAATAATAATTTGGTGCGATTTTGCATTATTTGCTTGACTTTTTTTTAAATTGCACTTTTAGAAATAAGGGTATTAACTGTAATACTTATTACAGTATGTAAAATGATTTTGATTATCTTTAAAGTGGTTGTTATACTAATGTTTTAAAAACCCAAAAGATGTCTAATGCTGTAAGTAGAGATGAGCGAATCGAAACTGACGAAGTGGAATTCGATCCGAAATTCAGGAAATATTCGATTCACATCAAATCCGGATTTCCTCACGGTTCATGGTAACGAATCGCATTTTTTCACAAAATAGCTTCTGCACTTTAGGACATGGGGCAAGGAACTCTGGGAATGTGGGATCACCCACAAAGCCATGCGTGCAGCCAATCAGGAGCCAGCCAGCCCTGTGATGTCACAGCTCTTTAACCCCTTTGCGACCACCCACGGCACCGGGTGCGGGTGTTAGCTATAACTGACAGCTAACACCCTGCTCCATAACCCCCAGTCGGAGTACAGCGCCGATCACTGGTTTTAACCCAGTAGCCATGCTACATGTCCCCTCATCACCCCCCACGGCGAGATCAGGGAGTGCCGATATGCATCTTCAGGAACCCATGGTCTGGCCAGCCCCCAGTACCTGATTGATCCTGCCCTGAAGTGAGGAAGTCAGCCTATGCGTGTATTGCAGTCTATAGTGCTGGACCAGTGATCAGTACATAGCTGGTTCAGGTTCCCTAGTGGGACATTACTAAAAACCACTGCAAGGCACAGTGTTCTACTCCACTATACAGGCTCTCTGCAGCCAGGAAATAGCTGTTTATTAACATGATTCGCCGCAAATTAATTTGGATCGAATCGTATCGGAAAATTCGGCAAAGCTGCCAAATCAAATTTTTGAAAAATTCGCTCATCTCTAGTTGTAAGGCTAAGTTCACATCTGCACCAGAGACTCTGCTGTTGAGATTGCCAAAAATCAGCAGAGACAAATGTCCTCTATGGAGGACTTTTCTCTCCGCTGGTTTTAGTTTAAAACCAGTGGACACCCAACAGACACCCGGTGGACCCCACTGTAGTATATGGGATCTACCAATGTCCACGGGTAACCTCTGTTTTGGTGGTCAGGCTCTCTGTTGTTTATGTCCACCGGAGGACCTGAACGATAGAGAGCCCAACACAGATGTAAACAAAATGCTTATGAGTTAAAGTGATTAACTATAATGTGTTGTTCATTGATAAAGTGTACATTTGTAGTGAATGTTGCATTCTGCCTAAATTATATAAATATACACAGTACTGTGAAAAAGTTTTAGCAGGTGTGGAAAAAATGCCTCAAAGTAAGATTGCCTTAAAAAATAGATGTGTTTTTTTGACAATTCTCAAAATGCAAAATGAATGAACAAAATAGAAATCTAAATGAAATCAATATTTGGTGTGACCATCCATTGAAGGAGGAATCCTGGAAGTGATGAAATAACTCAACAGATCTCTGATCTCAACATCATGGTGTCTGTCTAGGATTACAAGCAACAGAAGGCTTTGAGTAGAGATGAGCGAATTTTTCAAAAATTCGATTCAACCACTTCACCAAATTTTCCAAACCGATTCGATCCGAATTAATTCGCAGCGAATCATGTTAAAAAACAGCTATTTCTTGGCTTCAGAGAGTCTGTATAGTGGTGTAGAACACTTTGCCTTGCAGTAACACTCATAGGGAGTCTGCTGTGGTAGTGAAACAATACTGTGAGTCAGTATGACACGCACATGACAGGTGTTGCTCTTAGAACCACTGCACACTTCACTAATTTTGCCAGTTACGGGGCCAAAACTGACCAATCAACTCAAGTGTGAACTCAGCCTTACAGGTCCATGTTAGTGCCAGGTATAAAGAACCGTGCAGAGGCTCAACATCCTACTGTATAACTTATAACAGATAACTGCGGAGATTAATGGATAACAATCCTTTTTTTTTGCCACTAATGCACGGCAAAAAGGCCTGTAATTTTCTCCCTTCAACACACAATGGCGAATAAGCCACTTATTTTTTCCCCACTAATAAACGCCAAAAAAAAGGCTTTATAACATATAACTGCACTGTTCAAGGACTAATAAGAAGTAATTTGAATTACACCGGTATGATCTATTGCAAACCTGCAATGAGTAGCAGTATAATGGCAGTCAGTGCAGCATAATTTAGTAGGATTGTTCCTATTACCCAGGCTGCAAACACCCCAAAATGAACCCTGTTCTGCTTCAATACTCTGTATAAATTCTTCCCTATCCTCTCCCTACACTTCTAATGCTCTTTCCCTGAATTTCGATTGAGCAAAATATCAGTTTTCAAGTCTTTTCTACCACTTTCCCTAGCACCTTCTGACTTCTCTCCCTGCACTAAGTACACTGGAAAATGCCTGAATCCAAGATGGCGGAGGGTATTTATAGGGCTGTGACATCACAGTGCCTGCTGGCTGCTGATTGGCTGCACGCATGGCATTGTGTGTGATCCCGCGTTCCCAGAGTTCCTTTCCCCATGTTCTAACATGTGCAGCAGCCATTTTAGGAAAAAATGCAGTTTGTTACCACGAAGCGTGAGGAAATCCGGATTTAATGCGAAACCAATTCCACTTCGTCAGCTTCGATTCGCTCATCTCTAGCTTTCAACAAGCCTACATCCACAAAGGATTTGTGGCTAATTCTCCAAAATGTTTGGAACACTCCCCCTAAGGCGTTCCTTCAAAAACTGTGTGCAAGTCTACCTAGAAGAATTGATTCTATTCTGAAGGCAAAGGGTGGCCTCACCAATTATTGATGTGATTTAGACTTCTCTTTTGTTCATTAATTTGATTATATTAATTGACAAAAATAAACTTAATTAATTAAGACTTCTACTTTATAAAGAATTCTTACTTTACAGATTTTTTTCACACCAGCCTAAAACTTTTGCACAATAATGAGTGAGAGAGAGAGAGAGCAATTATAGAGATGTAAGCATGGAAAAAGCACTGACATAATTTGATGGCCCACACCAGTAGAGTCTTGTGATGTGGAATGTCTTGAATTTCTATAAGCATTAGTTTCAAGTTGTGTGGTCATGCACACTACTAGATGTAGTTTTTGTTAGACATGCTTCTTCCATTAGCCTGCTTGCTGTGTCTGTGATAATCTTTGCCCTGCAATGGAGTTCTATGAGAGTGTCCATGAAATTTTAATGTGCATCCTTGAGACAGAGCACAAATATTCTAAGGGGAGAGACATGATTAAATAGGCGTTAACCAGCAAAAGGAAAGTTTTATACAAGGTAAAGTAGAAAACCTCTAGATGAGCTGAATGAGTAAAACAGAGAGAAATGGCAATGCTCTGTAATTAATTTAGATAATGGCACTGGGGAAGTACAGTACAATGACAGATGATGCGGGCAAGAGTTCACCGAAATTCTGCTGCTGATTAATTGATTTTTAATTAAATGATTTATATGTGTCACTGCTTTCTATAATATCTCTATTTACACCCTCTGCTTTTCTTCATTTCTTTCACCAGCATTTCAAGATGTCTTTCTCTAGAGTCTCCTCTATCCCTAGTATTCTGAAAATTTTATTTCAATTTTTTTTTTATTAGTTTTCATATAAACAAGCATATCAACAGTAAAGATAGGATATTGAAAACTCTACATAAGGCAAACAACACTAAAAGATAAAAGCGTATCATAGGCATAAAACCAAACAAAGAGAAAAGACAGGGAAACATCATGCTGTCAATAGATGAATTGTTATAGATGGTGTAAAACGAAAGACGCTATGTCAAGGGTCTGCAACAAGAAAGTAGATCATCTTCTGAAGTGGAATCTATCCACAGATGGGTCCATTTAGTATTTTTGGAAAAGGAATACCACAGCGCCCATATAGAGCGAAATTTATGATAGGAGCAGAGCTCCAGGTGGGCAATCTGGGAGATCCTCCTGAGGTTATGGGGAATTTGGGGTGGGATTATGTCGCCCAGTAGAGGAGGGGCCTGAGAGCCTTGGCTGCTGACAGTAGTTGAAGCCACAGGTATTTATGGAACATAGGGGTAAAAATAGGCCAAATATTCAGGAAAATACCTCCAGGGGTCAAGAGAATTGAGAGGTCCTGGTCAAGGAACAGACTAGACCTGGGACCAGTAGGGTTTGATTTTTTCACATTCCCACCATATGTGTAGGTCCGAACCTGTGTCTTTATGGCAGAGCCAAAATAGGGTAGACACATCAGGAGAATATTTATGTATTTGCGCAGGGGGTTTATACCATCTCACTGTCAGCTTGTATGAGGACTCTTGTATGTGAGCACAGCAGGATGGGCTCATAGAGTGCTTAAATATATAAGTGATCTCATCAGAAGTTAAAGATATCTGAAAGTTAGTCTCCCAGGCTTGCAGGAAGGAAGGAGGTGTCTTCTCTAGTTCTAGAAAGAGATTGGTTTACAGTGTAGATAAGGATTTTTAGGGTGTTTTCTGTAGAAATAGCTTTTCTAACCACATGCCAAAGTGTGTTGCAGTGGTGGACCTCAGCGCTCTCAGGTAAGCAGCTCTAATAGTTTGGTAAGCAAGGAAGTGGGTCGAAGCAAAGGCTGGGTTTAATTTGAGTTATGAATATGACAGGCTCCATCTATGAGCATAGAGTCGTAGGGCAAATGGCAAATCGATTTCGGGAAATGAAGGGGCAGATTCGGGGTACTTCGAGCTAGAGAGTACTAATTCTCAGACATAAGACACACAGACATAAGAGGGGATGGTGTGAAAGATCCTCCGTGCGCCAAACCGCTTTGGCCACACCCTGAGTCCTCTTTCATATAAAAACCACACTCACCGCCAGTGAGTGCCGGGTTCACAAGATAAATACAAGACAAGCCTTCTAAATTTTATATATTTATTAACCCCTAAATGGGTCGGTATTAAAATCTAACATATACAGTTCAGAACAGATATGCAGATATATGCAAGCATTAACAGTTACTAGTTACAAGATACAGTACAAATAAAATAAAAGGGATAAAAGGTGAAATAATTACTTTACCACACATGTCCTTGATGTGGTTCTGTAGTCCAACACTCACACATGCATGTGTGAGTCACCAGTGGAGGCTTTTTAGCATGTGGCATTAACTCCTAGCATGTGGCATCATAGTACAATAATCCAGCCTGCATGCTCTCATAACAGTCTCTCAGCATTAGTCCAATAGTCTCTCTCAGTCTCTTGTAGGCTCATCATCGTCAGCAGCAGCATTCCAACCTGCCTGCTCATAGTAGCATCTCAGTCAAAGTCTGTAATATCCTGTAGCATCATCTCTATAGCATACTCTCCATAGTGTAATCTCTTCCCACAGACCTCTTACCTCATCTTTTATACCCTTTATGCCACCTCCCAGAATGAGGTCACCGGCGACAGTACGTCTGATGAGTTAATTCAATCAAATCCAGATCTTTTGTATGGAGCTGAGACAAAGTGAATTGATACTGTCATGTCCCAGGACTTGGTTTAATTCACTGACATGTATCTGTGATACTGTTTGTCTTTGTAGTTTGTCCCTTTTCTCTCTCTGTATCCTTAGCTGTGATGCTGTAGCTCCTCCTCTCTCTCTCTCAGTTTAGTTTCACTTCTTTGTAAGCAACATGTCTGCTCAGCTCCTGGTATTTCATCATTTTTCACCTACTGCTGTATGAGGTTCTACAAGATTTACTTGGATTAAAGCATCTGAAATCTTATCTACGCCTCCTCAGTTGAGTTGAACACTATCTGATAGATATCTTGGTGTAAATTGCTGGTTAGCATAGAGACTACAGGACACTCTCACAACCTCACACTTGCAGCCAAGCTATTGAGTCAGAACAGTGAAAAATGATGCATAAAGACTGCCAGATACGGCTGTAAGACAGTTCACCAACTTCTGACATACAGTCAGTCACAGCAAGTTAACTGAAGCCAGAAGGAATCAGCATTGTGTAAGTTGCATCTGCAGCTCAGACTCCCTCAGCATAAGAAGATTCTAGCAAGCAGCCATCTCACTCCAGCAAAGTTATATTTATCCTGTTTGAGTTGCATCATGGCTGAAGGGCACCCTGAATCACAAGGTAGCATGGACCTCAGTCTGCAGCCCAGTGAGAAGGCTAGACGCTCAATTAAACAGGTTAGAGACAATCTAGAAGGTTTAAAGCATGAACTTTCCTGTGAACTCTCAAAATGGTGGCAGGAAATACAGACTAAGATATCTGCCATGTGCTTGCCTGCATACCATATATCACCACTAGAGGGAGCTCTGCAACAGCTTTGTGCTATGCATGGACATTATAAAATGAAAGCTGAGGAGTATGAAAGCATATTGAGGAAACTTCATACAGACGATTCTTTAGCTGAATTGCAAAGCTTCCAGCATCTCAATTCAGAACGAGAAAGCTTAGTACATGAAACTAAGTTAAGGACAGAGGCAAGAATTGCGCAACTGCAGGAAATGGCATCCCACGTTTCTGAGTCTACCAAGCGTTCAAAGCGTACATCTAAGTCACGTTCCTCAAAATCTTCCACACTCAGTGAGCAACTTATAAAAGCACGTGCAGAGGCGGAAGCTACTAAGATACAGGCAGCCTTTGCACAACAGAAAGCAGAGTTGGAAGCTAATGCAGCTCAAAAAAGGGCAGAACTAGAAGCTCTAGAGAAACAGTATGAGCACGCCGCAGCCATGGCAAGGTTAAGCATTTTAGAACAGGCCATCAGTGGAAGTGAAAGCGACAGCACCAGTTTGTGTGATGTGGAAGCAGAGGATCCCCTCAAGCGCACAAGAGACTATGTACTAAGCCAAAGCAGTGAATCCCTATTTGCCACAAATGTTCCTGTCAGGGACAACATTTCTCCAGTGCAACAGGGCACAGTATCTTCTGAAGCACACCGCATTCAAGGTCAGTACAATGCCCTGCCTGTCCAGCATCCAGTTTCTTCTTCCTTCATGGATTCCCAAAGCCTTGCACCTCAGCAAATGCAATATACTGATACTCAGGTAAACACCAATGTGACACCATACTACCAGACTGCAAACAACCGTCCAGTCTCACATCCATATGTGGCTAAACCTATGGACTTTAAGCTAGCTCCTAGGCTGAATGCCTACGCAGCCCCTACACTACCTACCTCTGTTAACCAGAACCCCACTAACAACGTAATCACCGCTACTCAGCCAGCAACTCAATATTTAAAGTCAGAGAGAACAGACATGTCAGAGTTTGCAAGGTACATGGTTCGCCGTGAGCTTACTAAGACTGGACTCACAAGGTTCGATGACCAACCTGAGAACTACAGAGGCTGGAAATGTGCCTTCAAAACTGCAATTAGTGACCTTGGCATTACGGCAGCTGAAGAACTAGACTTGCTTATCCAGTGGCTTGGCCCACAGTCCACAGAACGTGCTAAAAGACTCAGATCCGTCCACATTTACAACCCCATAGCAGGCCTTACCGCTGCTTGGGAAAGACTGGAGAAAACCTATGGCAGTCCTGAAGCAATAGAGAATGCTCTGTTCAAACGGTTGCAAGGGTTTCCAAAGATATCTGGTAAGGATCATCAGAAATTTCAAGAACTTAGTGACCTACTCATGGAGCTCCTACTGGCTAAGGCGGACACTCTCCTACCGGGCCTCAGTTACCTGGACACTGCTCGTGGGGTAAACCCGATAGTCACCAAGTTGCCATATAATATTCAAGAAAGGTGGACCACAGTTGGGTCAAGATACAAAACTGAGAATAGAGTCTCCTTTCCTCCATTTTCCTACTTCTGTGAGTTTATCAAGAACATTGCAGAATCCAAGAATGACCCAAGCTTTTCCTATGGGGATCCCAGTGTTCCTGGTTCACCTCCTATTAAGTATGACAGCTCACATTCTAACTACAGAAACCGCAGAGGCCCAGTTTCGGTGAAAAAGACTGATATTCTTCCTATACCTACATCAGCACCAGAAGAAAGCAGTTGCAACAACAACCAAGACGAAAAGGTAGAAAATCCTAACCGTCTGTGTCCTATTCACAAGAAGCCTCATCCCCTCAAGAAGTGTATTGGCTTCAGGAGGAAACCAATCCAGGAACGTAAAGAGCTTCTAAAGAAACTAGGGATATGTTTCAAATGTTGTGCCTCTACTGAACATGTTGCTAGAGACTGTAAAATTGCTATTAAGTGTATAGAGTGTGGCAGTGAGAACCATGTACAAGCTCTTCATCCATCCCAGCCTAGTGCCACACCGCCTAGAGGTTCCCCTTCCCCAACTAAGCATGGCGGGGAGAACACAGATCAAGCAGCAAATACTACCACAGTATCTTCCTCATGTACAGAAGTCTGCGGAGAAGACCTTTGTGACAAGTCCTGTGCAAGGATATGCCTAGTCAATATATACCCCAAGGGCCAACCAGAAAGGGCTCTGAGGGTGTACGCCATCTTGGACGACCAGAGCAACCACTCACTTGCAAGGTCAGAACTCTTTGATCTGTTTAACTTAAAGGGTGATACTTATCCATATACCTTGGGTACTTGTAGTGGCATATCAGAGGTTTCTGGAAGAAGGGCCAGTGGTCTTGTAATAGCTTCTCTCAAGGGCAATTTGGAGATACCTTTGCCCACACTTGTTGAGTGCAACCAGATACCATCAAACAGAGAGGAGATACCCACACCAGAGGCGGCTTTCCAGCACCCTCATCTAAGGGCTATAGCCAGTGAAATACCATCCCTTGACAAAAATGCAGACATTCTAGTTCTGCTAGGTAGAGACATTCTCAGACTGCACAAAATACGCCAGCAAATTAATGGACCACATGATGCACCATTTGCCCAGCGCCTCGATCTAAGACGGGTAATCATTGGCAACGTCTGCATAGGTAGGATGAAAAGGCCCACCAATATTTCTTCATTTAAGACGCATATGTTACCAAATGGTCGCAGCACTTGTTTTCAGCCATGTCCGCAGCACTTGTTTTCAGCCATGTCCACATCACTACCAAGTGAAAGAGAAGATAAGCAACAGTAAGTGGCTGCATAATCACCGAGACAACGTGAATACTTTCCTGCCTGGGGACGACACCCTTGGATTAACAGTGTTCAATACAACAAGTGATGACAACAAGCTTGCACCGGCTATAGCTGATAAAGAATTTCTCAAACTTATGGACAAGGAATTCATTCAAGATGATTCCAACAGCTGGGTAGCACCTTTACCTTTCCGCTCCCCGAGATCAAAACTACCAAACAATCTGAAGCAAGCAGTTTCTAGATTTTCCTCTTTAAAACATACCCTCATGAGGAAACCAGAGATGGAGAAACACTTTGTAGGTTTCATGCAGAAGGTATTTGAGAGAGATCATGCAGAACCTGCACCTCCATTAAAGGAAGGAGAAGAATGCTGGTACCTTCCATCATTTGGCATGTATCACCCTCGCAAACCTGACCAAATCAGGGTCGTGTTCGATTCTAGTGCTCAGTATGAAGGCATCTCTCTCAACAACCTGCTCCTCACTGGTCCTAACCTAAACAACAGCCTCATAGGAGTCTTAATCCGTTTCAGACAGGAACCAGTTGCAGTGATGGCCGACATCCAACAGATGTTTCATTGCTTCATTGTTAAGGATGATGACAGAAACTATCTCAGGTTCCTATGGCATAAGGACAATGATGTCAACAATGAAGTCATAGATTACCGGATGAAGGTACATGTCTTTGGCAATAGCCCATCTCCTGCAGTAGCGATCTATGGACTGAGAAGGACCGCCCAAGAAGGTGAGAAAGAGTATGGCTCTGATGCTCGTCAGTTTGTTGAGAGGAACTTCTATGTTGATGATGGTCTTAAATCCTTACCTGCAAGTGAAGAAGTGATCGATCTCCTCTCTAGAACACAGGAAATGCTGTCTGTAGCTAATCTCAGACTTCACAAGATCATCTCCAACAATATGGAGGTAATGAAGGCATTTCCCTCTGATGATCATGCAATCAACTTGAAGGATCTTGATCTCAGTTCTGATACTCCTCCTATGCAACGCAGCCTAGGATTGCTATGGAACACTGAACAAGACACATTCACATTCCAAGTGTCTTCTTGTGACAAACCTTTCACCAAACGAGGAGTTTTATCTGTTGTGAACAGCATTTATGATCCTCTTGGTTTCATTGCTCCCATCACCATTCAAGGCAAGCTACTACTAAGACAGCTTACCACTGAGAACATGGACTGGGACACTCCACTGCCTGCTGAGAAACAACTGAGGTCTGACTGTGGCACTAACTTCGTTGGAGCCTGCAAAGAACTGCAGTTAGACAACTTCTTATCCAACAATGGGTGCACTTGGACGTTTAACCCTCCACATTCATCCCATATGGGAGGTTCCTGGGAACGTATGATTGGGATCACACGCAGAATCCTTGACTCTATGTTGATGGACCACAAGTCGACACTGCTTACCCATGAGACGTTAATAACCTTTCTTGCTGAAGTGTCTGCAATAATCAATGCAAGGCCACTTGTCCCAGTATCTTCAGACCCTGAATCTCCAATTATCTTAACCCCAGCAACGCTTCTTACTCAGAAAATTGGTACTTCTGCTACCTCTCCACGTACCTTAGATCACAGTGACATTTACAGACGCCAATGGAAACAAGTTCAACACCTGTCCAATGTGTTCTGGCACCGCTGGAAAACAGAGTACCTCCACATGCTACAGAGCCGTCACAAATGGCAGACCTCAAAACCTAATCTCCAGGTGGGTGACCTCGTCCTTCTAAGGGATAAAGAAGTCCATCGGAATGAATGGCCTATGGGTCTCATCACTAAAGTTGTCCCTAGTGATGATGGGAAGACTTGGAAAGTGGAGGTCAAGGTAACCAAGGGAGGCTCAGTACGAGTTTTCTTCCGCCCAATTAATGAACTGGTGCTTCTTCTTCCAAGAGGAGACGTCACATAAAAGAAGATAAGGACACCATTCACAGCTCATGGTGGGGAGCTTCCTTCCATGGACTAAAACCGTGTTCTTGTGGATTACAGTGTGGGTCGGTGGAGGTGTTGGCAAATTGCGGCTTCCTGATCTGAAGATTGGTTTATTTGGACTAACTGTTGATTATTGTTTGTTGTGCATGTTTCTTTTTTGTTTTTCAGGTTTGAAGAGGACTTTATGGACATCTCAGGACATTTAATGTTTGTTTTCATTGAAATCTAAAGATTTCAGGTGGGGAGTGTCATGTCCCAGGACTTGGTTTAATTCACTGACATGTATCTGTGATACTGTTTGTCTTTGTAGTTTGTCCCTTTTCTCTCTCTGTATCCTTAGCTGTGATGCTGTAGCTCCTCCTCTCTCTCTCTCAGTTTAGTTTCACTTCTTTGTAAGCAACATGTCTGCTCAGCTCCTGGTATTTCATCATTTTTCACCTACTGCTGTATGAGGTTCTACAAGATTTACTTGGATTAAAGCATCTGAAATCTTATCTACGCCTCCTCAGTTGAGTTGAACACTATCTGATAGATATCTTGGTGTAAATTGCTGGTTAGCATAGAGACTACAGGACACTCTCACAACCTCACACTTGCAGCCAAGCTATTGAGTCAGAACAGATACCCTGTTATCAGTCATATCTGATCAACAGCCCAGGCTTGAACAATGCACTATTGTTTGATCACTCAGGGCTGTATAGGAATACAATGGAGCCCTATTGTTCCAGCCTGGCCACTACTGCCAATATGCACCTAGGCTTATAGCTGCGCATAGTATGAATGAGTGCAAGCAAGAAGGGAGATCCTATACCCAGAGATCAAAATACATCTGAGTTATAGCCACACTTAAGCAGAATCATCACAGATGGCCAGACGGAAGAGGGAGAACACAGCATGTTGGAGATATGCAACAGCCAGCTTTGTGTCTATATTTGCTGGATTGACTGCAGTTCACATTTATGACACTAGATGTAGCTGTTACTAAATGTTTATCTGTAGACACTCTGTACTTTTGTTGTTTTGATGCTGGTTGATATACACATCCTGTTTTGTGTGTGTGTGTGCTGAACTAGATCTGTTACTCACCATGTGAGGTTATCTTCTCTTACTGCACTCATTCCTGTACATGTTGTATTTGTATCTGCTTATCTTTGCTGCTGTAACACACTGAATTTCCCCATTGTGGGACTATTAAAGGACTATTATTATTATTATTATTATTATTTCACTAAAGTTTTGTTCCTGTTATATACAACTGTCTATCTGGTTTTGACTCTGCCACATCCAGCAATCGCACTCTGCAACAGGTTATGGGCCCAGTGATCAAATGAAGCCCCAGTGATCAAATGAATCTCCAGTGATCAAATGAAGCTCCAGTGATCAAATAAAGCCTCAGTAACTGGAAAAACCCCAGTAAACAGAAGCAGCCCAGGCAGAGTGAAGTCCAGAACAGAAGACAGTGCAGCAGATGCAGACATCGACATAAGGAAGCTTCCACAGAGACATCTCCTGTACAGAAGTAAGACTGTTCCTCTATATATAAAGTAGGGAGAATGGCCTGTAGTTCAGAACCTAAACAGTGGCCAAGCTGAACAATGACAATTATCAGCTATGGAAATTTAAAGTGGAAATGCTATTATCCAGGGATAACTTGTGGGAAGTTATCACTACAGAGAGACCACAAGATAATTATCAGGACTGGGACAAGAAAAACAGACAGGCATGGGCCACTATAAGCTTGCTAGTAGAAGATGATCAGCTTATTCACATACGCAGTGAGAATACAGCGAAAGGCATGTGGGATATACTGAAAAGACTGCATGAGAGATCCAGTTTAAACAGCAAGTTGTTTCTGCTGAGGAAATGAGTCTTAGTAGAGAGCAGGACATGCAGGAGCATATAAATGCCATGCTGGAGGTGACCACATAACACGGATCAGTCGGTGAGAATATAACAGACAGTCATGCTGCAGCATTTGTAAGAGACAGCCAATGTTGTCCTAAGCTTTATTTGTCTGTATAAACTGTTAATGTTGAATGTATTTCTGTGATTCTGTTCCTTTAAGACAGCAGCCATTGTAATTGTGACATGATGCTGGAGTGACTCCCCCCCCCTTTTATGTCAGCTTGCCTGTTCTGCAGACAGAATGTGAGCAGAGAAGCAGGAAGTGACGAGACAGAGAGCAGCAGCCATCTTAGCAAGTGTTGTATTGAACTGGTGTGGAGATTTTTCTGTACAGCTAAGCTGTATCTTGGTCCAGAGACAAACAGAGTGTAAAGAGACAACAGGACTAGTGAGTCCACGTGAAAGGAACTGTGCTCAGTGGCTGATCAGTGAGACTGACATTGTGACTGTGTATATGGATACCACAGATAGAGACTCGCAGTGCTGTTGATGTACTGGACAGCACCTGCTAAACCCCGGCTTACATCCCAGCTCAGTGTATGGATTCGGCAGGACTGTCCGTGTGCTGAGTGGAATCTGCTGTTGGATTACATTGCATTCATTGGGTTTCCCTGTTAAAGAGGACTTCATTTCTCCCAAGATCCTGATAACCGTGAGGAGAGGACGTTTCGCTATAAAAGAAAGGAACGACTTTAGGCCCCACCGCGCGCTTCTACAGACTGTAAGCGGTCCACCTGGACCACTGGGGAAAAGGGGGTGCACCCAAATGTGATGTCAGGGTCAGTTAGGGATAGTTTTGAGTATATTGTTCATTCAGTGTCCATACTGCAGAATTGGACAGAGTAAAAGTAGAAACCATTGCAGAATTTGCCTTGAAATTGTTCATGCTATATTGTATATTTTGCTTGTCTTTATCCCTGTCATTTTACCTTCAAATAGCCTTTATTAACTTATAGTAAATATATATTCTTTTCTTGAACTACCGCGTGTGCGTTCATTTCTGGTTGCGGAGACCAAACCACCTGCCTTGCTCTCGGTTCACAAATTGGCGTAGTCGGCAGGATCCGCTTACCAGAATGGACGGTGACGCACCCGTTCGGGAGAATGGTGCTGGAGGAAGAATGCCAGCAGGGGCTATAATGAGTCAGTTAGCTAAATTTGATGGCAATAATATGTCAGTGAGTATGTGGGTGGAACAGATACGAATGATACAGCGAATGTACCAGACCGCACCAGAAGTACTAGTAGAGCTAGCAATATTGACATTACAAGGGGATGCTAAGACCACGGTGATATTGAGGCCATTTGAACAAAGGCAGACATTTGAGCAAGTAGTCCAGATTCTAGAAACCATTTATGGAGAAACTGCATTGCTGGGGTCTCTGCAGGCTCGGTTCTTCCAGAGGGTACAACAGGAGAATGAAAGCCTTCCCCAATATGCAAATGCCCTACAAGAACTGCTCCGAGATATTCAAGTGAAGGAAAGAGGGGGCTCGCCAGCCTTCTGTAACCCTGATCGGACTCTCCGTGACCAGTTTGTCCTGGGGATACGTGACGGCAGTTTAACTGTGACTATGCAGGATTTTATACGACGAGAGACTGATGCTAAATTCCATGATGTACAGGTAGAGGCCATCTCCCGTGCCAATAGTATGGTCCCGAGGCCGCAGACCGCAGTTGGAGTTACTTTGTCACAGGGGGCTAGTTCTGGCTCAGAGACAGTAGAAAAGGGGACGGTTAAAGAAATTCTCACAGTAATGCAGAAACTGCAAGAGCAAATGGAACACTTGCACACCCGTTGTGATGAACATTCTATGAAAATTGCAGACTTCCAGAAAACTGGAGGTGAAAGGGTGAGCCGTCCATACCCAGAAAATCAGAATCACCCACCACCCCGCTGGAGGGATGAGGATAGGACCTACCGAAGGGGTCCAAATCAGTTAATGCAGTGCTCAGGAGAAATCGAAGGGGCTTACCGAAGGGGCCCAAACAGATGGCCAGAACGACGGGAGATACGCTGCTGGGAGTGTGGACGGATGGGCCACGTTGCTGCTAGATGTCCAGAGCAGCGACAAACTTATGAGAGACCGCCGTTAAACTGAAGTCCCCTGCTGCTGTAGGGCGTGTAGTAGGGGAGACTGACAAGGAGACTATGTGGGGAGAATGCCCTAATGATGACCTGATCGCTGCAAGTCCTGTTATACAGGTGGAAATGGAGGGTATTCCGGTTACCGGGATGATTGACACGGGTTCCCAAGTAACGACCTTGAGTAGAGACTGTTATGAACGGTACTTCCAGCAACATGTGAAATATGATCCCCATACATTCGTACGAGTGGTCGCAGCTAACCAGTTACCAGTTCCAGTCGTGGGAGTGGCCTGGATGAATGTCCGGGTATGTGGCCAAGATCTGGGTAGGAAAGGCATTGTGGTGGTACAGGAGTCACATGAAGTAAAGGTCCCTGTCATTTTGGGGATGAATGTGTTAAAAGAATTAGATCAGATCCTCTTTGAAAAGAAAGGTCACGGTTATTGGAAAGAAACCACCACCCATCGGCCTACTCAAACAGCTTTCCAGCGGCTGATCCGGACATGTGGCTTACAGAAAAGTTCGGATGCGCAGCGTCCTCTGGCTCGAATTTCAGTTCCTTTGCATACAAAAGTTACACTGCCACCCAGTCGGGAGACAATAGTGTCTATGCCCGTAGGCACCTGTCGGAAACTAGAGGGCATAGCTGTGTTGGTAGAACCACTGCAGGCAGCCGAAGGAGGTGTTGATCCGCTAGTGGCCCGTTCCTTGGCAATAGTTCGCAATGGAAGAGTACCACTTCGATGTGTAAACACTCAGGACCAGAGTGTGGACCTGACCCCAGGGAGGCAGCTGGCTAACATCTATGTGACTCCGGAGGAAGTAAGGAAAGTAACTCCAATGCAGCTGAAGCCGACTGAAAGGGATGAGTGGACCGTAACTGTGTCCATGGGAGAAGATGAGGAACCCACCTCTGAATGGAATGGCCGTGCAATTCGAGAACAGATGAAGATGGATGCAAGTTCATGTTCTCTGGAATGTGTGCAGAAGGTAGATGAACTGTTGTGGGAGAACCGAGCCGCCTTTTCACGGTATGCTGAAGATTTTGGATGTACCACAGGGATCTACCATGAGATTCCCACAGGAGACACCCCTCCAATTAGAGAGCGCTATCGACAAATTCCTCCACAGTTGTATCAGGAAGTAAAAGAACTGTTAGCTAAGATGCTACAGGGTGGGATCATCCAAGAAAGCCAGAGTCCCTGGGCAGCTCCTGTGGTGTTAGTAAGAAAAAAAGATGGGTCCATCCGATTTTGCGTAGACTATCGGAAGTTAAACGCTTGCACCGTACGAGATTCCTACCCCTTGCCACGGATTGAGGAGTCCCTCTCAGCGCTGGGGAGAGCCCGGTACTTCTCCTCACTAGATCTGGCTAGTGGGTATTGGCAGGTGCCGATGGCCACAAAAGACAAGGAGAAGACGGCATTCATCTTGCCCATGGGACTATACGAATTTAACCGGATGCCCTTCGGGTTGACAAATGCACCCGGAACGTTTCAGCGGTTGATGGAGAAATGTCTCGGTGACTTCAACTTTGAGTTCACTCTCATCTACTTGGATGACATTATAGTGTATTCTGCGACCTTTGAAGACCATCTCCACCAGTTGGGGCAAGTATTTCGAAGATTGCGGGAACATGGGCTCAAATTGAAACCCAGTAAATGTCGGTTGTTCCAATCTGAAATTGATTACTTGGGTCACCGCGTATCAGGAGAAGGGGTGAGACCATCAAGAGACAAGATAGCGGCTGTTCAAGATTGGCCAATACCGACTACCCTGCGAGAAGTGAGGGCGTTCCTTGGAGTAGCCGGTTACTATCGACGGTTTATTAAGGATTTCGCCAAGGTAGCAGCACCACTTAATGCTCTTCTACGAGGCACATCCGGTGGTCCAAAGAACCGGTCCGTGAAGTGGGGACCTGAACAGGAACAAGCCTTCCAGGCATTAAAGGATGCACTGACAACAGCCCCAATCTTGGCATATGCTGATTACCACTTGCCGTTCCAGCTGTATACGGATGCAAGCCTGTATGGTCTTGGAGCAGTGCTTTCCCAGCTTCAGGATGGCCAGGAGAGGGTCATAGCGTACGGCAGCCGGTCTTTGAGAGATTCTGAAAGAAACCCCGAGAATTATAGTTCATTTAAGTTGGAGCTGTTGGCACTGGTATGGGCCATGACCGAGAAATTCTCTGAATATTTGACCGGTGCTGAAGTTTTAGTACTGACTGACAACAACCCACTAGCTCACCTGGAAAATGCCAAGCTCGGGGCGTTAGAGCAGAGGTGGATAGCCCGAATGACTAAGTTCAATTACCGCATTAAGTATCGGTCCAAGACAGAGAACCAGAATGCTGACGGGCTTTCTAGGGTAACCGCCCAGACCCCCACAGTAGACGTGGATCATGAGTTGGAGCATGTGGAGGTGCCCGACTTCAGCAGATTTTCACAGGCCTTGACCGCCACTAATCAGTTTGAGATGGAGGGGACTGAAATGGCTCCTTTCTTTGGTCCCTCACGACAGGAATGGGCACAGATACAACAGACCCATGAGGGGCTGGCACAGATGATCAAGTGTGTTGAGAAAGGCCAGAAGCCCTGTAGAGAGGAAAGAGAACGACTGACACGTGAGATATTATCTGTTCTGAGTCAGTGGGAAAAGTTGGAGATGAAAAATGGAGTGCTATGCCGAAAGGTCTATTTACCTTCTGAGATCGACATTCGATACCAAATTGTGGTGCCTAGTGAACTGGCTCGCTCGTTGGCAGTTGAGGCTCATAATAAGAATGGACATTTTGGTCATGAGAAGACCTTTCGTTGGTTACAGCGACTGATTTACTGCCCTGGTCTTCGTCAAATGGTCGAAGAAGTATGCCGCAGCTGTCGAACTTGTGAGATCCATAAGGCAATAGAACAGAGAGCTCCCCTGCAAACCATCGTGACCCAGGAACCTTTAGAAATCGTCATGATAGACTATCTAATGGTGGGCCCATCCAATAGCGGACACCAGTATTGCCTCGTAATGGTGGATCACTTCACCAAATTTGCGGTGGTAACCGCCACCAAGGACCAGACAGCTGAGTCAGCAGCTCGTGCTCTGTGCCAAGATTTCATTCGAGTATATGGGTGCCCCCAACGCATCCACTCCGACCAGGGCGCCTGCTTTGAGGGACACGTAATGAAAGAAGTTCAACGTATCTACGGGATAAAGAAGTCGCACACGACTCCATACCACCCTCAGGGAAATGGGGCCTGTGAAAGATTCAACAGAACTCTGCTACAGATGCTGCGGACTCTGGAGGAAGACAAGAAGTTACAGTGGCCTCAGTTCTTGTCTGAAATGGTGTGGGCCTATAACAATCAGGTCCATTCTACAACGGGGTACTCTCCTTATACACTTCTCTTTGGGCTGTCTGGGCGAAGTGTAGGAGAATTACAGTTGGATGATGTGGATGGGTTCCCTCCGAGGGATCCAACCTCTTGGGTGCGGGCGCACCGGCAGAGACTTGAGACGATCCATCGATTGGTGCGGCAGCGCCTGCAAGAACATCCCCATCCTGATAAGACCCCAGTGCAAGAAGCACCATTGCAACCAGGCGACCTGGTGCTAGTTCGTGTCAAGAAACCCCAAGGGAAATTGGAAAGCCGATGGGAGGCTTTGCCGTATCGTGTTGTTGGCCGCAAGTATGCGAATGGGCCAGTGTACCAGGTCCAGAAAGAAGGAACTGATTGTGTTCGAGTACTTCACCGAAATATGTTGCGCCTGTGTCATTCTGAAGGGACAAATCATGATGGGCTTGCCAATGTGAATGAGCTCCCACAGTCAGAGAATGGAGGTGCGGAATGGGCCTCAGACGAGGAGGATGATTGTTGGCCGATCCCTGCTCCTGGGGATGTTCCACCTGTGACAACTGTATCTCCGGCCTGTGCCCCCTCTGGTGCGGAATCCGCTGGTCCTTCTCAGCCCATAGCTGCAGCACCCCATAATATACCACCGGTCCTCAGACGGACCACTAGGCCAAATGCTGGTATTCCCCCTGTTCGGTATGCGCAGGATGAGTTTGTTTGGCCTGCCATACATCGGTATACTACCACCCTGTGCATAAAAGTACAACCCTCTGGATATACAGTCATAGGCAGGGACTGCCAATCTTAAAGTGGGGGGGGAATATGTAAGAGACAGCCAATGTTGTCCTAAGCTTTATTTGTCTGTATAAACTGTTAATGTTGAATGTATTTCTGTGATTCTGTTCCTTTAAGACAGCAGCCATTGTAATTGTGACATGATGCTGGAGTGACTCCCCCCCCTTTTATGTCAGCTTGCCTGTTCTGCAGACAGAATGTGAGCAGAGAAGCAGGAAGTGACGAGACAGAGAGCAGCAGCCATCTTAGCAAGTGTTGTATTGAACTGGTGTGGAGATTTTTCTGTACAGCTAAGCTGTATCTTGGTCCAGAGACAAACAGAGTGTAAAGAGACAACAGGACTAGTGAGTCCACGTGAAAGGAACTGTGCTCAGTGGCTGATCAGTGAGACTGACATTGTGACTGTGTATATGGATACCACAGATAGAGACTCGCAGTGCTGTTGATGTACTGGACAGCACCTGCTAAACCCCGGCTTACATCCCAGCTCAGTGTATGGATTCGGCAGGACTGTCCGTGTGCTGAGTGGAATCTGCTGTTGGATTACATTGCATTCATTGGGTTTCCCTGTTAAAGAGGACTTCATTTCTCCCAAGATCCTGATAACCGTGAGGAGAGGACGTTTCGCTATAAAAGAAAGGAACGACTTTAGGCCCCACCGCGCGCTTCTACAGACTGTAAGCGGTCCACCTGGACCACTGGGGAAAAGGGGGTGCACCCAAATGTGATGTCAGGGTCAGTTAGGGATAGTTTTGAGTATATTGTTCATTCAGTGTCCATACTGCAGAATTGGACAGAGTAAAAGTAGAAACCATTGCAGAATTTGCCTTGAAATTGTTCATGCTATATTGTATATTTTGCTTGTCTTTATCCCTGTCATTTTACCTTCAAATAGCCTTTATTAACTTATAGTAAATATATATTCTTTTCTTGAACTACCGCGTGTGCGTTCATTTCTGGTTGCGGAGACCAAACCACCTGCCTTGCTCTCGGTTCACACATTTTATTATGCAGTTTACCTGACACATACACTGCACTGATCAATGCGCTGGAGACACGGCCTGAGACAGATCTGACACTAACATTCGTAAAGACCAGGCTCATAGATGAGTATCAGCGAAGAAAGGAGTTTTCACATGATTATAGAGAAGCTCAGTCCAAGACAAATCTTAAGGCTACAGACACAAGGTCACACAGGAAGGAAACCAGAGTGTGCTTTAGATGCCACAGACAAGGACACATAAAGAAAGACTGCACTACTGTATATGGAAAGCAGAGCAGATGAGGCAGCATCTCTCTTATACTAAACAGAAAGTGAAAGCCACAATTTCTGATTCAAGTGAAGGGAAGTGGAATGCCACATTTAAAGTGACAGGCAACCATAAATTGCAAGACTGGTGCATTGACTCTGGAGCAACCAGTCACATGACAAGTGATAGAAGTTTTTTCACAGAACTTGATCTGAATAACAAAGAGACTATTTACCTCGCAGATGGGAGTAAAATATGTGCAGAAGGATATGGGAATGGAACCCTTGTATGCCCTAATGATGCGGGAAACAATTTAGCAATGCCAGTAAAAGATGTACTTTATATTCCTGATCTAGAAGGAGGACTCCTATCTGTGAAGCATCTGACAAGAAAAGACTCACTGTAAAATTCCAAGGTGACAAGTGTTCTATCCTAGACGGCAAGCAGATGATAGCAAGTGCCAAGTTGGATGATCATCTATATCACCTCAACACAGTGAAGGAGCAGGTGAGACTATGTACACATAAGTACAATGATTGTATACCTGTGTGGCACAGGCGTTTAGATCACAGACACCCAGAATGCATACAGGAACTACAAAAGAGGAATCTGACAAAGGATCTAACAGTATCCCCTTGTTCAGTTATTGTTAAATGTGAATGTTGCATCAAATCCAAAGCTACAAGAGCAACACTTCCTAAAGTAAGTCACAATAGAGCTTCAAGACCTCTTGATCTAGTTCACAGTGATGTATGTGGTCCCCTAAACCCACCTACACCTGGAGGCAACAGGTACATAGTGACTTTCATAGGTGACTATTCAAGATACAGTCACTTACCTAATACAACACAAGAGTGAAGTTTTTGACAAATTACAGGACTATGTAGCAAGGGCAAGTAACAAGTTTCAGAGAAAACCTCTCATACTTCGGAGTGACAATGGAGGTGAATTCACAGGACTTCAATATCAGAGGCATAGCTAGGGGTTCAGCACAGGGGGGAAGCGAACATGTCCAAGTGGGCCCCCAACTTGGACATGTTCGTATACCGATACTATGAGTATACAGTGAGCGTATAGTGGTATATAGCAGCTCTACACAGGGCTCTGCAGACAATTTAGGTGAATACAGGGCAGTAACATTTTGTGACTTACCGGTGACCTCTCTGACTACATTCCCCATCTCTTTCATCCGAACGGCCATGACCACTTCTTCCAGTCTCTGTAAAGTTTGCAACACAGACATCTTTGGCTCCTCACTTTTCCAGGCACCTGACCCACATTATCCTCACCTACACAAAGCCCCCATCCTGCTGCTACCCCCAATTATAAAATATATAATATAACCCCCCATAAAGAATAATACCCCTAAGTGCATCTTTAAATTAATAACTTCCCTGTACACCCCCTTTAAATAGTGCCCCTTATTAATAATGTCCCAGGCATTTCCTAATTGAAAAGGGAAAAAAAAAAGGGAAAAAAAATTATTGGGGTTCCAATACCCGGGACCCCCAGGATCAGCTGTTTGAATGAACCATGGTAACTGTGTAAGCACCGTGACCCCTTCTCTGTTTACATAGTGTCATTCTTTTCATAGCGACCATGTAATGTAACTGCAGCCTCGTCCTATACACGTCTATGTGACAAGGCTGTAATTACATCACACAGTCACTATAAACAGACAGCGTATGATAAAAACAGATGCCATGGCCCCCCATACAGCTGATCAGTGGGGAATCACTTATCTCTTATTGATGATTTATTCTGAGGATAGATAATTAATAAAAATGAGCTTGAAAACTCCTTAAGGCCAAGGCCCCATGTAGCAGCTGTGGGAAAAAACACGGTAGCGACGCATCACGGTTTTTCCTGTAGCACTTTGCACAGAAAGTTCACAGAGGTTTCCTCTGCGGACTTTCTGCTTCAATTATATCTATAGGGAAACCGCAGGCATTTCCGTAGGTATAATTGACATGCTGCGATTTCCAAAACTGCGACTGTTTTGGAAATCGCAGCGTTTCCGCTGTGCATATTTCACTACAAAGTGGGGATGGGATGTGGCCCCTTGTGGCGAAAACCCACAGAAAAAAAACGTGGCATTCTAGCAAATACCATCCACACATTATGGAAAAATATGTGCAGCAGACACACTGGGATTTCCAAAACCGTTGCGGTTTTGGAAATTGCAGCATGTCAATTATACCTATGGAAACACCGGCGGTTTCCATATAGGTGTATTGAAAGCAGAAAGTCCACAGGGAAAACCTCTACAGACCATCTGTGAAAAGTGCTGCGGGAACAACCACAATGTTACCGCCATGGTTTTTCCTGCAGCCCGCTACGTGGGGCCTTAGTCTCAATAAAGCCCAAGTCCACTTTCATTAAATTAATTGACCCTCATATTATGCCCCTGATTCCCCCTGACATAAATACTGCACCTCTAATGACCCCTTATATCAATGACCAACCCCTTATGTTCATAATGCCTTGTAATAGAAATGATGCCCCCTAATGGCTCCTTATATAAATAACCTCCCCCTTGTATTAATAATACCCCCCAATAACCCTTATATAAATGACCCCCCCCCATCGTCATAATGCCCCCTAATGAATCCTCCCTTTATAGTTATATTTCCCCCTCCTATCCACCCCTTATACTATTAATATACCCGCAAAAAAAGTCATACTCACCTACCTTCGATGCTGATGAACGGAGCCGCCGCCGCTTCCTCCCTGTTCACGCACAGGACGTCTGTGTCTGAGCGCGGGCGGTGCAATGTTGTGACGTCATCGCGCCACCTGTGCTGAGAAGCGGACATCCATCTGTGGTCTCAGCGTCTTGTAAACCGCAGGCCTGTATTGGCTTGCGGTTTACAAGACAGTTAAGCACCAGGAAGCATTGTAACTAGATCGGTGTCTGCAGACACCGATCTAGTTAGAAATAAAGGATGTATTGATGGCAAAATGAAATAGAGCATCAAAAGACAGTCTTCTACACACCAGAGAAAAACGGGGTAGCTGAAAGAAAGAACAGAACTCTGACTGAAATGATCAGATGCATGCTGACAGACTCTGGATTACTACAAAAATATTGGGGTGAAGCAGCAATGACAGCCACTTATTTGCAAAACAGACTCTTCTGTAGAACAATTGAGAAGACTCCATATGAACTGTGGCATAATGAGAAGCCGAGTGTAAAACATCTAAGAGTTTTTGGATGCAAGGCGTTCATCTACATTCCAGAAGAAAAATGCACCAAACTTCAAAACAGAGCATTTGAAGGCGTCTTTGTTGGATACAATGACAATGTTAAGGGATACAGAATTCTAAATCCCAAAACTGACAAGGTTACCATTAGCAACAGCATAACTTTTGTTGAAGATCTGAGAGACAACGTAATGACAACAGAGGAAGTAAGAACAGAAGAGAAAACTAACACTGATGAGCCAACATCTGTAACTTCTGAACAAACAGTTGAAGTGAGCGCAGACTCCATCAGTACTGAAGAACGGACACAACCAAGCTCACACACAGAACCAAGACACTCGATGAGAGAGAATAAAGGTAAACCACCTGTACGTCTCTCATACAAGGCAAGCACTGCCAGTGCTAATGAACCTGCAACTTGGGAAGACATATCTCAGCTTTCAGAAGGGGAAGGCAGTAAATGGATAAAGGCTTCAAAGGAAGAGATAAAATCCATGCATGACACTAAAACATGGACACTTACAGAACTACCACCTGGAAGGAAATCCATAAGTTGTAAATGGACTTTCAAAGTAAAATACAATGCAGATGGTACAGTGGAGCGATACAAAGCAAGACTCGTAGCCAATACAAAGCAAGACTCGTAGCCAAGGGATATTCTCAAAAATATGGAGAGGACTATGATGAGATATTTGCGCCAGTAGTCAAACATGCTACAATAAGAACTTTGCTGACAGTAGCTGCAATAAGGAAAATGCAAGTAAGACACTTTGATGTAAAAACAGCGTTTCTACATGGCGAGTTAGCAGAAGATATCTACATGGAACAACCACCAGGATTCAAAGATGAGCAAAGACCAGACCTAGTATGCAAACTACAGAGGAGTATATATGGTCTAAAGCAAGCTGCCAGAGCATGGAATATGAGAATAAATTAAGTGCTTACACAGGAGGACTTTCAGAGGAGTAAAGCAGACCCCTGTTTATACACAAAGAAATTGGCAGACAGGTGGATCTATGTACTCATTTATGTGGACAATATTCTGATTTGTTTCAAGCAAGAAGGTGATGAAGGAGAAATACTCCAAACCCTAAATCAGCATTTTGAGACCAAAGATCTTGGCAACGTAAATAATTATCTTGGCATTCAGATTGAGAGAGAGGTCGATGGCAGCTTCTTTCTGAAACAAAAACACATGATACAAGAAATAATTGAGACATTTGGAATGGAAGATGCAAAACCAGTAAAATCTCCCATGGAAACCAACTACCTGAAGAAGATAGACAGCCAAGATACATCACTACCAACTAATACACAGTACAGGAAAGCAATAGGGAAATTGCTGTACATTAGCACCGCTACAAGGCCTGACATTGCAGCAGCAGTTGGAATCCTATGTAGAAAGACTTCAACAAAAAGTCAGATGGACTGGAATGCTGTGAAGCGAGTCATTCGCTATCTTAAAGGGACTTTACACTACAAGCTAAAGTTACCAGCAAGTGACGAAAGCACCCTGACAGGATATGTGGATGCCGATTGGGCCGGAGATACCAGTGACAGAAAATCTACAAGTGGGTACCTGTTTCTTCTATCAGGAGGTGCTATCTGCTGGACTAGTAGAAAGCAACTTTCTGTTACACTATCATCTTCTGAAGCAGAGTATGTTGCAGCAGCATAGGCAAGTCAAGATGTCATATGGTTGAGACAACTATTAAAAGACTTGGGTCAACCACAGATGAAACCAACGAGAGTCTTTGAGGACAATCAAGGATGTCTTGCACTTGCGCAGATGGAAAGAGTTAGCTCGAGAACCAAGCATATTGATGTGAAGTACCATTTTCTGAGGGATCTTCAAGAGCAGGGACTTCTTGAGTTACTTTATTGCCCGACTGCGGATATGACAGCAAATATCCTTACCAAGCCCCTGACTGCTGAAAGACACTCGAGGTTTACAAAGAAGATGGGCCTAACAGACTAAGCCTTAGCTGTTGAGAAGGGGTGTTGGAGATATGCAACAGCCAGCTTTGTCTCTATATTTGCTGGATTGACTGCAGTTCACATTTATGACACTAGATGTAGCTGTTACTAAATGTTTATCTGTAGATACTCTGTACTTTTGTTGTTTTGATGCTGGTTGATATACACATCCTGTTTTGTGTGTGTGTGTGCTGAACTAGATCTGTTATTCACCATGTGAGGTGATCTTCTCTTACTGCACTCATGTTTCACTAAAGTTTTGTTCCTGTTATATACAACTGTCTATCTGGTTTTGACTCTGCCACATCCAGCAATCGCACTCTGCAACAGTTAAGGCCTGTCTAGCGGGGCTTTACTGAAGCCAAAATGTGAGGGGAAGACCTATTGTAGATTCCTCCACTGGCACATATAATTTAGAAGGTACGCGTGCAAACCACTCAAGGACCCTAGAAAGTTGATAGCAGCATGATAATATGTATCCATGTCCGGGAGGCCAATACCACCAGACCTCTTAGCATTGGTTAGCGTGCGAAAAGCCACTCTGGGGTGGAAGTTTTGACGGACATATTGTGAGAAGAGTTTACTTAGAGAGGTGAAGATGAAGGAAAGTGGGATTGGGAGGGGTTGAAATAGATACAGCAGTTTTGGCAGGATCATCATTTTCAACAAGTTAGATCTGCCAATCTATGAAAAATATACTGTATCTGCCATGATGCTGAAAGAGTTTAAATTTTTGCAAGTAAAGGGATGTAAATGCTATCATTCCAACACTCAGGTGAAGGTGTCAGAGTGAGTCCTAAATATTCGATGGAGTCAGAGAGTATTTGTGGATTTGAGAGGTAGAAGACAGAACACACACAGGGCTTCGGATTTGGTGGTGTTGATTTTGAAGTTGGAGAGCGATCCAAAGTCAGTCAAGATTGTGGCTATGCGTGTGAGTACAACAGAAGTATTGGTAAGGATGACTAGAAGGTCGTCTGCAAAAGCGGCTGCTTGATGGTGGGTTCCACTACACTTGAGGCCCTCCAGTCTTGCCTCATGCATTGGATTTAGGGTTTTGATTGTTAAGACAAATAATAGAAGGGACAAGGAGCATCCCTGCCTTGTGCCGTTTTTGATATTAAATGAAGCGAAAAGGCAATCATTAACTCTGTTATGGCTAGATGCAAGGACACTATAAAAGCAATAGCAAGAAATTATCTGATAACTGCGAGCAGTAGAGACAGCTATCTACAAGTAGCCCATCTCTGCGACCCAAGACACCCCCCCCCCCCAATGTCTTTACCAGAGCTCGTTAAAAGGAAATATGGACTTGAGCTGGATCTAGGGATCTGAATTGTCACCAAACAGATAAATGTACTAATAACAAATGCATTTTTTTTTTGTCCCTGGGGTCTATCTATGCTGAGCCAGACCACATTGGGCTTGCGGAATCGCAACTCCTCTCAATGCGGCAAGACAAACACTCTGCTGAGGAATATTGCGCAGAATTCCGCAAGTGCAGTGTGACTGCACGTTGGTGTGAGTCAGCTCTTAAGGCTCACTTTAAACAAGGCCTGTGTGACTGTGTTAAGGAGGTCTGGGTTGGTCATCCAGATCCTCCCACTCTTGAGCAGGCCATGACTTTGGCTGTCCGTATTGACCGTAGGATCCGGGAAAATGTTAAAGAGAGAATAGGGTCTGCTTCTTCCAAGTTTTCTGTCTCTCACTCTCTCTCTCTCCTGAAAAACCTGTTATTTCTCCTATGACTCCTGGTGAGGAACCCATGCAACTGGGAGTTATGGACGCCAAGACGCGACGAGAGCATCGTCTCAGGAACAACCTCTGCCTGTACTGTGGTGCTTCCGGTCATTTCATCCGTGACTGCTCGATCAGAACTCGCAGACCAGCAGAAAAGCTTCAGTGCCTGAGTGATAATCAGAAGAACCACTCAGGCAACCAGGTATTTGCTGATATGATTGCTCTGCACACTTTAAATTGTGTTACTGAGGAGACTGTCTAGGCTGCTAAAAGTGGAAAACACCAGGTGAATAAAAAATGTCTGCCTGGTCCACCAGTGTCTGTGGTTGTGCAAAAAGATCCTGAATTTAAGGCAGAGAAAATATTGAAGCCCTCTAAAACCAGTTTGTCTGGTGAGGGTCTGGTGGCCCCTCATAAAAGGGGGGGTACTGTTATGTCGCTGCCTGTTCAGGTTTCTGCGCCATCCTCTGCTCGCACACTGCGGCGTAGGAGGCGTCCTCAGTTTGATTCTTTGCTTAGGATTCTGGATGCTTAGTCTGAACAAGGTCCTAGTCTCCTTGCTGTGTAATGGATTCCCAGCCATACCCGTGTTCTGAGCATTGTTTCTCTCTGGACCACATAGAGTTAATCTTTACCTTGCCTGTGTACCTATCAGGTCTGCGGCTGGGCCCAGACTTTCTATATACGGGATGTCACTTTCACAGCAAGTTGCCGGTTATTGCACTGACTTTGCCTGCTTTCTTTGTACCTTTGATTTTTACCTTGCTATTATCTCTGACCTTTGGCTTGCCTTGTGACTACTCTCTTGGATTTCGATTTGGTACCACTTTTGCTTCTCTGGTTGTGACCACTGGCTTGTTTACCATTCTTCTCTGTTGATTGTCTTGTTCTGTGTGTTACTTTGCTCAGTATAGGGCTCGTCTTCGAGTTGTCCTTTTACCGTTTAGGGTAAACTGAGGCAATAGGAAGGGACAGTGGCTGGGGTGAGATTAGGGCTCACTTGTCTCTGTCCTTCCTCCCAGACCCCTGCCGTAGTGTGAGGGTATTCCTACATCTGGCAAGACCCTAACAGGGGGCCCTCTGGATAGCATATTATACTGTGTGGGGCCACTGTGTAGCATTATACTGGGGAAGGGGCCCTCTGGATAGCATATTATACCGTGTTAGGCCACTGTGTAGCATTATGCTATCCAGAGGGGCCCCCCAGTATAAATGCTCCACAGTGGCCCAAAAAGTTTAATATGCTCTCCAGAGGCCCCCCAGAATAATGCTCCACGCTGGCCCTACACAGTATAATATGCTTTCCAGAGGCCCCCCCCCAGAATAATGATCCACGGTGGCCCCACAAAGTATAATATGCTCTCCAGAGGCCCCCACATTATAATGCTCCACAGAGGCCCCACGGAATATAATATGCTCATCAGAGGGCCTCCTCCCCCAATATAATGCTCCATATTGATCCCACACAGTATAATATGCTATCCAGAGGGGCCCCCCAGTATATTATACTGTGTGGGGCCACTGTGGAGCATTATATTGGGGGAGGAGGCCCTCTGGAGAGCATGTTATATTCTGTGAGGCCACTTTGGAGCATTATACTGGGGGGCCCTCTGGAGAACATATTATACTGTTTTGGCCCACTGTGGAGCATTATAGTCGGGGAACCTCTCTGGAGGCCATTCTGGAGCATGTTATACTGTGTGGGGTCACTGTGGAGCATTATTCTAGGGTGGGGCATTTGCAGAGCATATTATATTGCGTGGCACCACTGTGGGGCATTATTCGGGGGAGGAACTAGGGGGCCCTCTGGGGAGCATATTATACTGCATGGGGCCTACTGTGTAGCATTATACTGGGGGGACGCTCTGGGGAGCATAATATATTACAGGGGGGCACTGTGGAGCATTATACTAGGGCGTCCCTCTGGGGAGCATATTATACTATGGGCCACTGTGGAGCTTTATACTGGGGGGAAGGGGCAGTGTGGGGAGCCTGTTATACTGTGTGGGGCCACTGTGGAGTGTATTATATTGTGTGGGGCTTCTCGGGAGCATATTATACCCTGTGGGGCCATTGTAGATCATTATACTGGTGAGGAATGTGGGGAGCATATTATACTGTGGGGGACCACTGTGGAGCATTATACTGGGGGAATCCCTCTGGGGAGTATATTATACTGTGTGGAGGCCATTGTGGAGCATGTTATACTGTGTTAGGCCACTCTGGAGCATTATACTGGGGGGGCACTGTGGGGTGCATATTATACTGTATGGAGCATATTATATTGTGCGGGGCTGCTGGGGAGCATATTGTACTGTCTGGGGCCACTAAGGGGTAGTATACTGTATGAGCCACTGTGGAGTATTATACTGTGTGGAGCCTTATATATCATGTGGGGCCATATGGGGGGCTCAGGGGAGCATTTTATACTGTGTGGGGCCACTGTGGAGCATTATATGCCATGTGGATCATTATACTGTGGGGGGTGGGGCTCAAAATTCCTGCTGCCAGCCCTGTGTGCTATGTCTGCATCACAGCTCCCTCACTATAATCTTGTACATACGTGTAGTGCTCCATGGCCATGTCATTCCCCATACAGTACTGTGCATGAACTGGCCATGGAGTTATTGGGGCCTGCACAGTACCATAGGGGCTGACTATACTGGGAACATACTCAATAATGCCGCATAGTCAGCACATATGTAGGACTTCAGTGAAAGAGCTGTGGTGTAGGCTATTAGCAGGAAGCTGTTGAGTGGGGCCCCAGAACAAGTTCCTCTGGTGGGCCTAAGGCCCTTCAGTCCAACACTGTATAACGAACTATTATATATAAGGGGGAGGTCTTATTTATGAGGGAGGAACTATTATATATAAGGGTGGGTTACTCTATATAATTGGGAAACTTAAATATGAGGAGGCTATTAAAAGGGGGGACTATTATTTATAAGATGGTCTATTATTTATAAGGGGGAACTATTATACATAAGGCATCCATTATAAGGGGGAGCTATTATTTATAAGAGGGGAACTATTTATAAGGGGGTATAATTGTTAAGTGGGCTTATTTATAAAGGGGGCTATTAGTGATAATGGGGACTATTATTTATAAGGGTAACTATTATTTATGAGGGGGCTATTCTTAATAAGGGAGCAGCATTATTTTTACGGGGTGACTGTTACTGATAAGGGGGAATATTACTGATACAGGGCACTATTTATCATTTATAAGGGTGCTATTACTGATAAAGGTATAATATTATTTATATGCAGGGACTATTATTTATGAGGAGGCGCTATAACTGATAACTGTGTGCAAAAATCTATTAGGCGGTACAAAGGTGCTCATTTGAATTGTGTGTGGTAAAATGGGGCTTGTTATTACGTTTTTGTTGGCAGAAAGGAGGCATAACATAATTCAGTACAATTATGCCAAAGCCATATCTGCACGTATCTGTAAAAAAACCTTTTTAAAGGAGTTTATTATAAGGGGCTTATTCAGTACTATTGTGCCAAAGAAAACTGAATTATCATCCAATAATATCTGCACTTATCTGTAATAAAGGCCTTTAATGTGGGGAAAGACATAACGACCATATTCACCATTTTATTACCAGTATAAAGTTGCAGGCCATTTTTCAATACATTATGGTCAATAATAATTCAATAATTCTTAGCGGTTATCACTTATTTAAAGGTGTTTATTAGTGTCTAAACCCACAAGGAGGACCATATTCGCCATTTTGTTACCAGTATAAAGTTGCAGGCCATTTTTCAACATAATATTGTCAATAATAATTCAATAATTCTTAGCGGTTATCACTTATTTAAAGGTGTGTATTATTGTCAAAACACATAAAAAGGATCATATTCGCCATTTTGTTACCAGTATAAAGTTGCTGGCCATTTATCAATAGTATTGTCAATAATTCAGTAATTCTGAGCCACAAATTTCTGCCTTTATCACACTTTTTTTTATTGGTGTTCATTAGTGGGTGAAAAAATAAGGGGTATAATTTCCGTTCTCTTCAAAGTAGAAAATAACAGGCCTTTTTGCCCTTTACAATTAAGTTTTTTCATCGAATAATATGTCAGACAGAGAAGTGAGAGGCTATGCACAGGGGAGGGCCGCAGGCCTAAATGTTTCTGGTGCAGGCACAGGTCACAGCAGAGTAAGGGGGCGTGGCAGCAGGGGTCAGTTACAGAGGATTGAGCTCCCAGTGTCAAGTAGCGGTCGTGTCTTGACCAGCAACCCAATAGTTGTAGACTGGTTGACTCGGTCATCCAATTCATCCCAAGTCACATCAGACACCCCCAGCCAAGAGTCGGTGAGTTTGTCAGACACAACCCTTAATTGGCATGGCCCGGCAGCAGGCCCTGTGCCCTCACCTGTCCTCAACCTGCCTCTGTCCTTTTCTGTTCCCTCAGCTAGAGAAGTACGCTATGCTGTGGGCTCAGATCCACTGTACAGTGAGGAGGAGGTACTAGAGGACACTCAGCAGCTACTGCTCAGCCGAGAAGTGGAGGAGACATCAGCCACTTCCTGCGGTAGGTTGGCAAGGAGTGATGAGGAGAGTGGCATGGGAGCTGGTGTTGAGGAAGACATCAGTGACCTGCAGACAGTAGTGGAGGATGATGTAGCCGATCATAATTGGGGCCTCATTGTCATCAGAAGAAGAGGGTTGCAGCTTGCACATGAGGCAGTGGGGGAGTCAGTAGGGTAGCAGCAGTGTGAGGTCGGGAGCTAAACGTGCCACCCACTTCGCAGCAGCCTGCCTGCCCGGAAAGAAGTGGTGCAGGGGTTCACGGAGGCAGTGGCGATAGCAGTCAGTTATTGCAGAGTGTTGGGGGTAAAATCACCTACTCAGCAGTGTGGCAGTTTTTTGTAAAGCCTCCGGGGGAGGTGAACATGGCCATATGTTCAATCTGTGGGCAGAAGGTGAAGCGTGGCCAGGGTGCCAATGTTGGCACCATAGCCCTGCACCAACATATGCAGTGTCACCATAAAGTGGCCTGGGAGAGCCGTGGCTTCAATGTGGTGGTCCAGCCTGCTGCAGCAACCGCTGCAGCACCCAGTGGCACTCACCCCATTTCAGGCAGTCAAGGCTCCTCCACCTCAGCTGAAGGAAGCTGTGTGTCCTTCCCATCATCTGCTGGTCGTGATGCTCCTGCTCCTCCTCCTCCTCCTAGTCAGTTATTGCATCAGCAATCGATCACAGAATCTATTTCTAAGAGACAACAGTATGCGTGCAATCATCCAACAGTGCAGAAGCTGAATGTGCTCCTGTCCAAGTTGCTGGTGCTGCAGTCACTCCCTTTCCATTTGGTGGACTCTGCACCTTTCAGAGAACAGATGGGTTTCACCGAGCTGAGGTGTAGAGTCCCAAGTCGTCATTTCTTTGCCAAGAAGGCAGTACCAGCCCTGCACAAATATGTAGAAGAGAAGGTGGGCCAGTCCTTGAGCCTGTCGATGTCTGCCAAAGTGCACGGCAGCGCCGACATGTGGAGCTGTAACTACGGTCAAGGACAATATGTGTAATTTATGGCCCACTGGGATAATGTGGTGCCTCCCCAGACACACCAGCAACTTGGACAGGTGACGTAGCTTCTGCCTCCACGTTCTCACTCCGTTGGTCCTGCAACAATGTCCGCCTCATCCTCCACTGTCTCCTCAGCCTCCACTGCAGGAACAATTCCAGTGCTCCTCCAGCATACCACATGTGCAGGGCACAGAGGTGTCACACTGTTCTACACCTCGTTTGCCTGGGCGAACAAAGTCACACGGGAGGAATTGCTCCGTGTCCTCAATTAAGAAATCGAATCCTGGCTTTTGCCAAGAAAACTTAAAATCGTAACAATGGTGACCGACAGTGGGAAGAACATGGTGTCGGCACTGCGTCAAAGAGGGCTGAGCCATGCGCCCTGCATGGCGCACTTGTTCAATCTGCTTGTCAAGCGTTTCCTTAAGTGTTCCAACCATCTGCAAGACATCCTAAAAATGTCAAGGAAACTTTTCATGCACTTCAGCCACTCGTACACCGCCAAGCACACCCTCCTTGAGCTGCAGCGGCAGAACGTCCTCCCACAACATAGGCTGATATGCTATGTTTCCACCCGTTGGATTTCAACCCTCCATATGTTGGATCGACAATATGAACAGAGAAAAGCCATAAACGATTTCTTGATGATCCAAGCAGACAGAGGTACTCCCCTGTGTAACTTTAACGTTAGCCAGTGGCAGCTCATGCGTGACACCTGCCGTTTGCTATTTCCCTTTGAGGAGGCCACTTTGTTAGTCAGTCGCCAGGACCAGGGCCGGCGTTAGGGGGGCAAACTGGGCAATTTCCCAGGGCCCCGACCCCAAAGGCGCCCCCGGGATCCGGAGTCATCAGGCTCCAGATCCCGGAGTCAGGACTGGCCATATCGATAACAGAAAGGGACCCAGCGTCATGTGCCACAGGGACCCTTTCCGAGGTGAGTAAAAATAACAAACATTTTTACTCACCTGTCCTTGCGTCCAACGTCATCTTCTGGCTTTCCGGACATCACCGTTGAGGCAGCCGGCACGTGTGGTGTGCCTCACGTAACCGTTGAGGCACAATCACAGGCTTCAGCGGTGACGTCCACAACGCGTGATGTCAGCCGCAGAGAAGAGGAATCTGGCAGGATAGCGGAGCAGCGCGAGGAGGCCCAGGAGAGGTAAGGCAAGGTAAGTATAACTGTTTGTTATTTTCCCTTACCTCCCCCGGGCCTTCAATAATTGTACTCTGGGATCTGAAGAGACCTCAGAGTATAATATAATACTAGCACTAAGGAAGTCTATAGGGCCACTGTGGAGCATTATACTGGGGAGGGGGCCCTCTGGATAACCTATTATATTGTGTGGGGCCCCTATAGAGCATTATACTGAGGAGGGGGCCCTCTGGATAGCCTATTATACTGTGTGGGGCCCCTGTGGGTCATATACTGGGGAGGGAGCCCTCTGGATAGCATATTATAGTGTGTGGGACCCCTGTGGATCATTATATTGGGGAGAAGGCCCTGTGGATAGCCTTTAATACTGTATGCATCCCCTGTGGAGCATTATACTGGGGAGGGGGCCCTCTGGATAGCATATTATACTGTGTGGGGCCACTGTGGAACATTATACTGGGGGGTCCCTCTGGATAGCATATTATACTGTATGGGGCCTCTGTGGAGCATTATAATGTGGGGGGAGGCTCTGGAGAGCATGTTATATTCTCTGGGGCCACTTTGGAGCATTATACTGGGGGGCCCCTCTGGAAAGCATATTATACTCTTTTGGGTCACTGTGGAGCATTTAACTGGGGGGGCCCTCTGGATAGCATATTATACTGTATGGGGATTCTGTGGAGCATTATAATGTGTGGGGGGCTCTGGAGAGCATGGTATATTCTCTGGGGCCACTTTGGAGCATTATACTGGGGGGCCCCTCTGGAGAGCATATTATACTGTGTGGGGCCACCGTGGAGCATTATACTGTGGGGGGGCCCTCTGGAGAGCATATCATACTGTTTTGGGCCACTGTGGAGCATTATACTGGGGGAACCTCCCTGGGCAGTGTATTGTACTGTGTGGAGGCCATTCTGGAGCATGTTATACTATGTGGGGTCACTGTGGAGCATTATTCTGGGGTCGCCATCTGCAGAGCATATTATATTGTGTGGCGCCACTGTGGGGCATTATTCGGGGGGGAACTAAGGAGCATTATACTAGAGGGCCCTCTGGGGAGTATATTATACTGCGTGGGGCCTACTGTGGAGCATTATACTGGGGGGGGACACTCTGGGGAGCATAATATATTACATGTGGCCACTGTTGAGCAAAAGGAGCAAAATACTAGCGGGGGCCCTTTGGGGAGCATATTATACTATGGGCCACTGTGGAGCTTTATACTGGGGGGAAGGGGCAGTGTGGGGAGCCTGTTATACTGTGTGGGGCCACTGTGGAATTTATTATATTGTGTGGGGCTTCTCGGGAGCATATTATACTCTGTGGGGCCATTGTAGAGCATTATACTGGGGGGGACTGTGGGGAGCATATTATACTGTGGGGGACCACTGTGGAGCATTATACTGGGGGAACCCCTCTGGGCAGTATATTATACTGTGTGAAGGCCATTGTGGAGCATGTAATACTGTGTTAGGCCACTGTGGAGCATTATACTGGGAGTCACTGTGGGATGCATATTATAATGTATGGAGCATATTATATTGTGTGGGGCTGCTGGGGAGCATATTATACTGTGTGGAGCCTTATATACCATGTAGGGCCACTATGGGGGGCTCAGGGGAGCATTTTATACTGTGTGGGTCCACTGTGGAGCATTATATACCATGTGGGGAAACTGTGGAGGGCTCAGGGGAGTATTTTATACTGTAGAGCATTATATACCATGTAGAGCATTATACTGTGGGGGGAGGGGGGCTCAAAATTCCTGCTGGCAGCCCTGTGTGCTATGTCTGCATTGCAGCTCCCTCACTATATTCTTGCACATACGTGTAGTGCTCCATGGCCATGTCATTCTCCATACAGTACTGTGCATGAACCGGCCATGGAGTTATTGGGTCCTGCACAGTACTATAGGGGCTGATTATACTGGGAACATACTCAGTAACGTAAGATAGTCAGCACATATGTAAGACTTCAGTGAAGGAGCTGTGGCAATCTGTAAATTTATACTCTTACCCCAAACACCTCCTACCTTCAAAGCAACAGAGGTGATTTGTCCTGAAACCCCTTAGGCTGAAGCTCCACGTTGTGAAAACGCAGAGTTTTTGCAATGGCAGAAACACCACAGCCAGGGCCGGCGTTAGGGGGAGCAAACTGGGCAATTGCCCAAGGCCCCGTCCCCAAAGCCTGATGACTCCGGATCCCTGTGTGGGGTCACTGTGCAGCATTATTCTGGGGGGGGGCATCTGCAAAGCATATAATATTGCGTGGGGCATTATTCGGGGGGAACTAGGGGGCCCTCTGGGGAGCATATTATAATGCTTTGGGACTACTGTGGCGCATTATACTGGGGGACACTCTGGGGAGTATAATATATTACGGGGGGCACTGTGGAGCACTATACTAGGGGGGCCCTCTGGGGAGCATATTATACTATGGGTCACTGTGGAGCTTTATACTGGGGGAAGGGACAGTGTGGGGAGCCTATTATACTGTGTGGGGCCACTGTGGAGTGTATTATATTGTGTGGAGCTTCTCGGGAGCATATCATACTCTGTGGGGCCATTGTAGAGCATTATACTGGTGGGGAATGTGGGGAGCATATTATACTGTGGGGGACCACTGTGGAGCATTATACTGGGGGAACCCCTCTGGGGAGTGTATTATATTGTGTGGAGGCCATTGTGGAACATGTTATACTGTTTTAGGCCACTCTGGAGCACTATACTGGGGGGGCACTGTGAGGTGCATATTATACTGTATGGAGCATATTGTACTGTCTGGGGCCACTAAGGGATAGTATACTGTATGGGCCACTGTGGAGTATTATACTGTGTGGAGCCTTATATATCATGTTGGGCCACTATGGGGGGCTCAGGGGAGCGTTTTATACTGTGTGGGGCCACTGCGGAGCATTATATATCATGTGGGAAAACTGGAGGGCTCAGGGGAGCATTTTATACTATGAAGCATTATATACCATGTGGAGCATTATACTGTGGGAGAGGGGGCTAAAAATTCTTGCTGGCAGCCCTGTGTGCTATGTCTGAATCACAGCTCCCTCACTATAACCTTGCACATACGTGTAGTGCTCCATGGCCATGTCATTCCCCATACAGTACTGTGCATGAACCGGCCATGGAATTATTGGGGCCTGCACAGTACTATAGGGGCTGATTATACTGGGAACATACGCAGTAACGCCAGATAGTCAGCACATATGTAAGACTTCAATGAAGGAGCCGTGGTGTAGACTATTAGCAGGAAGCTGTTGGGTGGGGCCCCAGAACAAGTTCCTCTGGTGGGCCTAAGGCCCTTCAGTCTGACACTGTATAATGGACAACTATTATATATAAGGGTGTGTTACTATATATAATTGGGAAACTTAAATATGAGGGGGCTATTATAAGGGGTAAATATTATTTATAAGACGGGCTATTATTTATAAGGGGGGAACTATTATATATAAGGCATCCATTATAAGGGGGAGCTATTATTTATAAGAGGGGAGTTATTTATAAGGGGGGTATAATTGTTAAGTGGGCTTATTTATAAAGGGGGCTATTAGTGATAATGGGGACTATTATTTGTAAGGGTAACTTATTTATGAGAGGGCTATTATTTATAAGGGAGCAGTATTATTTTTACGGGGTGACTGTTACTGATAAGAGAGAATATTACTGATACAGGGCACTATTTATCATTTATAAGGGCACTATTACTGATATGGGTGTAATATTATTTATAAGCAGGGACTATTATTTATAAGGAGGCGCTATAATAACTGATGACTGGGTGCAAAAATCTATTAGGTGGTACAAAAGGTGCTCATTTCAATTGTGTGTGGTAAATGGGGCTTGTTATTACTTTTTTGTTGGCAGAAAGGAAGCGTTATTATAGGGTCTGCCAATGCAAAACTATGGTGTTGTTTGCATATCAGTATTTGGGGCCCTGCTTTTAATATTGCCCAGGTCCCCACTTTGTCTAAAACCGGCCCTGGCCAGGACTACGGGATTAACAACGTAATTCCACTGATTCACATCCTGGAAAAGATGCTTATCAATCTGGCTGGTCAGGGGACTGGAGATGTGGTGTCTACATCTCAAGGCCATATGAGCCCTGTGGGGGCTGAACTGGAGGAGGAGGAGGATGAGGAGGACATTGGAGCACAAACAATGTGTAGCCAAATGGGTGGAGAGGAGGAGCAGGAGACACGAGATCAGCCAGAGGGAGATGAGGAGGATGAGGCAGATGACCCAGACACACCGTGCAGTATGCAGTGGAGATGGATGCAGGGAGTCCCACGGACTCACTTGCGCAAATGGCCCAATGCATGCTAACTTCCTTGCGCAGTAGTATAATGTTGTACCGTGTTAGCCATTGAAAGTAGTGGAAGAGTGAACAAATCAGGAGATTCCTTTTAGAGGCTAACTGAGTATATTTATAAGTAAGCTTTCAAGAGTACTAGCTCTCTTCTTCAGACATGGTGTTATACAAGAACTGAAAATTCACAGATTATTTATACTCTATACACATGATCTTCAAAGGATTTTAGAGTCCTTAAAAAAACAAAAAACAAAATGCAATCTAAGTAGAGAAGTTATTTACAACAGGTCAAAAAACAATCTGGAAAGTTGTGGTGTGTGACAGAGGGATATGTTATCTGTTTGCTATCAGGAGGTGATTTGTGACCCTCACAGTTCATACATAGTGTGACATGAAGCTGGCATGAATATTAAGTCCAAATTGCAGAGTTTGAAATTTTTGCATAAACTTGTATTCCGATTCTTTCCTTTCCTCCTGCGTCTTAAAATGTCCCATTAAATCCACAACCCGCAAATCTTCAATAGAGTGGTTTTCTCCGGAGAAATGTGTGGCCACTGGGAGATCTGTTCTGCTGTTATTAATATTGGGTCTATGTGAGTTCATTCGTTGACTAAGTCTCTGCCCTGTTTCCCCCACATAGAGGCCTGTGGTGGGACATTGCACACACATTATGAGGTACACCACAAACAGATAACAGATCCCTCTGTCACGCACCACAACTTTCCAGATTGTTTTTTGACCTGTTGTAAATAACTTCTCTACTTAGATTGCATTTTGTTTTGGGTTTTTTTAAGGACTCTAAAATCCTATGAAGATCATGTCTATAGAGTATAAATAATCTGTGAATTTTCAGTTCTTGTATAACACCATGTCTGAAGAAGAGAGCTAGTACTCTTGAAAGCTTACTTATAAATATACTCAGTTAGCCTCTAAAAGGTATCGCCTGATTTCTTCACTCTTCCATTCCTTGCGCAGTGACAGCCGAATTGTCACCATTCAGCAGAGCTATGACTACTGGCTCTCCACCATGTTAGACCCTCGCTAACAGGGAAAATGGGGCCCTTTTTTACACCCGCTGAGAGGGAGGACAAACTGAACTACTATAGAGACATGCTATGTAGCAAGTTGGCTGCTGCCTATCTGTGCCATCGTCCATCCTCTCGCATGTCCGACTGGAGGGACCCGGAGCGCTCAACTTGCACTGGCATGGCAGCTGTGGGAGGGGGTAGCAGGAGCAGTATCGGCTCAGCAGCAGCAGCCTGAGCCTAGAGTCGCTGATGAGCAGCTTTCTTCAGCCGCATAGTGAAGAAGCTGCTCATCAGCAGCTAGACAAAGAGCAGAAGTTGAACCAGAAGGTGGTGACATACTTAGAGTGCACTTTGCCACCCATCATCGAAGAAACACTGGACTACTGGGCAGCCAAACTGAATTTGTGGCCGCAACTGGCAGAGTTTGCCCTGGAAAACCTGTCCTGCCCAGCCATTAGTGTGGCATCAGAGCGGGTGTTTAGTGCGGCAGGGTCCATAGCTACCCCAAGGAGAACTCGCCTGTCTACCGAAAATTTGGAGAGACTGACCTTTGTGAAGATGAATCAGGCGTGGATCAGCCAGGATTTCCACCCATCAATGCCTGATGCAGCAGATTAAATGATCCATGCTACCTCACCACACTGGGTGACTGTATGGCCTCCTAACGCTGTTGCTACCTACACATTATATCACCTTGCCACTCTGTGGCCTAATCACATTGCTGCCACCTCCGCACTCTGCCACTGGGTGACTGTATGGCCTCCTCATGCCGAAGCCACTGGATCACTGTATGCCCTCCTCATGTTGCTGCCACTGGGTCACTGTATGGCCTCCTCATGTTGCTGCCACTTGGTCACTGTATGCCCTCCTCATGTTGCTGCCACTGGGTCACTGTATGGCCTCCTCATGTTGCTGCCACTTGGTCACTGTATGGCCTCCTCATACAGCTGCCACTGGGTCACTGTATGGCCTCCTCATGTTGCTGCCACTGGGTCATTGTATGGCCTCCTCATGCCGCTGCCACTGGCTCACTGTATGTCCTCTTCATGTTGCTGCCACTGGGTTATTGTATGGCCTCCTCATGCCACTGCCACTGGGTCACTGTATGGCCTCCTCATGCCACAGCCACTGGGTCACTGTATGCTCTCCTCATGCTGCTGCCAACTTCACATTGTCACCTTGTCACCAGCAACTTGGCCAGGTGACGCCGCTTCCGCCTCCACGTTCTCACACCGTTGGTCCTGCAACAATATCCACCTCATCCTCCACTATTTCCTCAGCCTCCACTGCAGGGACAATTCACAGTGCTCCTCCAGCATACCACATGTGCAGGGCACAGTGGTGTCACACTGTTCTACACCTCGTTTGCCTGGGTGAACAAAGTCACACAGGGGAGGAACTGGGTCACTGTATGTCCTCCTCATGCCGCAGCCACTGGATCACTGTATGGCTTCCTTATGTTGCTGCCACTTGGTCACTGTATGGCCTCCTCATGCTGCTGCCACTGGGTCACTGTATGGCCTTCTCATGCTGCTGCCACTGGGTCACTGTATGGCCTCCTCATGCCGTTTCCACTGGGTCACTCTGCATCCTCCTTAGGCTGCTGCCTCTGGGTCACTCTGCGTCCTCCTCATGCTGCTGCCTCTGGTCACTGTATGGCCTCCTCATGCTGCAGCCACTGGGTCTCTGTATGCCCCCCTCATGCTGCAGCCACTGGGTCACTGTATGGCCTCCTCATGCTGCTGCCACTGAGTAACTTTATGGCCTCCTCATGCTGCTGCTACTGCTGGGTCACTGTATATCCTCCTCATGCTTCTTCCACCTCCACATTATGTCACCTTGCCACTCTGTGGCCTCCTCATGCTGCTGCCAACTCCACATTATATCGCCTTGTCACTCTATAGACATATATGTGGAATCGACAGACGACAGTGTAAAAGGAGTGCGCTCTTTCACTTTAAAGTAGGTTGTTGGGCCTCTGCACGGTTCTTTCTACTTGGCACTAACATGGACCTGTAAGGCTGGGTTCACAATTGAGTTAGTTGGTCAGTTTTGGCCTCGTAACTGGCCAAATAAGTGAAGCTTGCAGTGGTTCTAAGAGCGACGCCTTTCATGTGCGTGTCATTTGGACTCACAGTATTGTTTGACTACCACAGTAGGCTCCCTATGCGTGTTACTGCAAGGCACATTGTTCTACATCACTATACAGGCTCTCTGAAGGTAGGAAATAGGTGTTTTTTAGCGATATTCACTGCAAAGTAATTCGGATCGAAGCAAATTTTTTTGGAACTTCAAATCAAACTGCCGAATCGAACTTTTGAGAAATTCGCTCATCTGTAAAGGCAATATTGCAGCTTAAAGAAAAGGGTCAGGCAGGTTTAGCAATATCTATATCATAAATATCTTCATCTTTTTTCCACAATAATTCTATATTGAAAATACAAATTTACATTTGCTTTTAATGTGTTACTCATTTACTGAGGAAAAGTTGCGGAAACGTGGCATTTTTGTTGCAGATTTTTCTGTGTTTTTTTGAGCCAAAGTCACCAGTGAATTTAACAGAAGGGAAACATTTAAAGAGCTTTCTTAGAGCTTTCTAAAAGCTTCCTGACATTCCTTTTCAAGCCAATCCAGACTTTGGCTCAAAAAAGCGCAGCAAAATCTGCAACAAAAAAATGCTGCGTTTCCGCAATGTGGGGTTTTAGCCTAAGGCTGAGGCCCCACATTGCAGAAACACAGCATTTTTTGTTGAAGAATTTGCTGCGCTTTTTTAAGGTGTGGCCAGAAGAGAAGGCATAAAGCAGAATCAAAATCAGGAGCGACAAATAAGCAGAGACGGGAGACAAAAGTGATATCCCAGAAACTAGCCAAGGGTCAGAAATCCATCTGGGAATGTCACAACAGAGTCAGAGGCAAAAGGGGAATCCGAGGAGCAAGCCAATGGTCACAAGTCATACAGGTACACACACAATGGATGCCAAACTAGCAGTGGCAAACTAATAGTCTGCACATGTCTCAGGAGTGCATGGTCTAATACAGTGGGGGAAAAAAGTATTTAGTCAGCCACCAATTGTGCAAGTTCTCCCACTTAAAAACATGAGGCCGGCCTGTAATTCACATCATAGGTAGACCTCAACTATGAGAGAAAAAATGAGAAAACAAATCCAGAAAATCACATTGTCTGATTTTTAAAGAATTTATTTGCAAATTATGGTGGAAAATAAGTATTTGGTCAATAAGAAAAGTTCATCTCAATACTTTGATATATATCCTTTGTTGACAATGACAGAGGTCAAACGTTTTCTGTAAGTCTCCACAAGGTTGACACACACTGTTGCTGGTATGTTGGCCCATTCCTCCATGCAGATCTCCTCTAGAGCAGTGATGTTTTGGGGCTGTCGCTGGGAAACACGGACTTTCAACTCCCTCCAAAGGTTTTCTATGGGGTTGAGATCTGGAGACTGGCTAGGCCACTCCAGGACCTTGAAATGCTTCTTACGAAGCCACTCCTTCCTTGCCCTGGCGGTGTGCTTGGGATCATTGTCATGTTGAAAGACCCAGCCAATGTCTTCAATGTCCTTGCTGATGGAAGGAGGTTTGCACTCAAAATCTCACGATACATGGCTGTGAAAGATCCTCAGTGCGCCAACACCGCTTTGGCCCACACCTGAGACTTCTTTCCTAAAAAACCACACTCACCGCCAGTGAGTGCTGGGTTCACAAGATAAATACAAGACAAGCTTTCTAAATTTTATATATTTATTAACCCCTAAATGGGTCGGTATTAACATCTAACACATGCAGTTCAGAACAGATATGTAGATATATACAAGCATTAACAGTTGCTAGTTACAAGATACAGTGCAATAAAATAAAAGGGAATAAAGGTGAAATGATTACTTTACCACACATCTCCTTGATGTGGTTCTGTAGTCCAACACTCACACATGCTCTGGTATGTGTGAATAACCAGTGGAGGCTCCTAGCATCAGCATCACAGCCTGCATGCTCTTCACAGTATATTCCAATAGTCTCTCTGTAGTCTCATCAAAGTATTCTCCTTGTAGTCTCAGCCCAATCTCCTCCCACTGACCTCTTACCTCATCTTTTATACCCTTGATTACACCACCCAGAATGAGGTCACCGGCGACGGCAAGTCTGATTGATTAATGCACTCAAGTCCAGATCCTTTGTAAGGAGCTGAGACCAAGTGAAATGATACAATATTATCAACCATGTCTGATCTACCAGCCCAGGCTGAACAATGCATGTTTATTTGATCACTCAGGACTGTGTATGAATTCAATAGAGCTATTCTGGGATGGATACAAAGCCCTATTGTTACAATGTTGCCATTAATGACAACATGCACCTAGGATTAGAGCTGCGCACATTATGAATGAATAGAAGTAAGAAGGAGATACGATACCCAGAGATCAAAATACATCTTTGTGTTATAGCCATTTTAAGTGGAATCATCACACCTTCCCCTTTAGATGGGGCTTGTAGGAAGTAGGGGCCTGTGCCCCTCTTCTGAGAGCTGCTCTGCCGCTTCAGCTCCTCAGGCTCTGGCCCCAAGGCTTCCTCCCCCCCCCCCCCCGGGGTCCCAGCAGACTCGGGCCTTGTCAGACTCCGAGGGTGGTTGAGCGCCACGCGACTTCAATATGTCCAGACTAGGGTCAGCTTGGACAGCATCTCTGAACTCTTGGCTGGAGTGAGACAAAAGAGAGGAGCATGTTACATAGCTGCCGGACCCTTCTGGCTCTCTAGTCTGAGTAGGGACACTTCTAAGGCTCAGGGCCTGAGCCACGTACACTTGGCTACCTCCTGCCTGTCCTGGGTCTGCTTTCGGAGTGCTGGCATCCTGTGGAGCCACACTCATGACCCCAGGTCTTTGGGATACCAGTTCAGAGACCCCATCCCGGAGGTCTCTCAGGGTCTCTCTCACACTAGCCGCTAGTTGGGAGAGTTCTAGGGGATTCTGCACCTCCCCCTTTGCTTCCAAACCTAGGGGCACCTCTGGTTCTGGCACAGGTATGTTTGGACCCTGTCCTCCCTCCCAGACGCCTTGCCCCTTTGGGCCTACACCCTGTTCCTCCTGTTCTTGGGTGGGTGATGGTGATACCTTAGGAAAATGACTGAGATCATGCTTCCCCAAACCATCCCCACACAATACATTGACAGGTAATACATTTGACATACCCCCTTCTTGGATCACACCTCCAGTACCCCATGCCATCTGCACTTGGGCCATGGGCATTCCTGGAATAGAACTGGACAGAAGAGACGTGTATGTCTCATACCGGCCGGACTCCTCCGGCTTCAAGGGAGCGAGGCTAGTCATTGCAGTCTCAGCACCGACTCCAGGTGGTGTAGGCAACGGTTCAAGGGTCGGAACGCCCTCCACCCGGGGAGCACTCTGGCTGCGGGCTAACACCGCACTACCAGCAGTCCGTCCCTCACCTGGATCGGCCATGAGATCCACATAGCCTACCTGACCACCTGGCACATGGTCAGCAGTTGGGTGCTTATCGGATGCACTGGGCGAAATAGTAGAAGTCGCTTCCAGTGACTTAGAAGAGCTACCCTGTACACTTTCACAACAAGCATTGGCAATTACATTGACAGTACCTTCATTAGCAATTGTTAATTCACACAGGCCTCAATGAGATCTGTGGTAGACAGATTAACAAGCTGGGAGGGAGACGCCCCCGCAGATGTGGGTGTGTCTACAGACAAGGTCTCATTGGCTCCTAGCACGGGGGTGAACAAAACATCAATAACATTTTTGCTGAGCTGGGTTGCAGGAAGCTCATTGGCATCTTCCCTGCTCTCAGCTGAAGGCAACTCATTAGCATTAACATTAACTGCCATGGGAAGTATCTCAGAGGGGGGGGGTTACGGGCTCTCTCTGCAGATATGACAGACACATTATCAACATTAGTCATAGACAGTTTATCACAGTAAATTGGGGTGCTCCCCACCCCATATTGGGACATCATAAGTCCTAAATCAGTTCCCAACAGTACATTAGCAGGCAAATCAGTCAATAATCCCACAGTCCGCATTCCTTTTCCTGCACCCCAGTCCAGATACACAGATGGGCCACCTGCTGTGGCTTGGGAATCAGGGAAGTTCTCAGGGCGGTTGGGGCACTCCGCCTTGAAATGTCCTGTCTGGTTACAGGCATGGCACCGCCGCACCTCCCCTTGGGGTTTGGGGAAGATCACCCGGGCGCCCAGAGTTCTTGGGACAGGGGAGGGACCACCCGGGGCATAGTTTGTCTCACCCGACCTGACGACAGACGGCTGTGGTGAACTCCGGCCTGGCTTCTCCTACCAACTTGAGGGTCTCTGCAGGGTTGTTGGAGTTTGCGCAGGGGCGGTTTGTGCCTGCTGGGAGAGCTCCATCCTTTTGAGCTCAAGCTGATACTGCCGCTCAGCCTGCCATTCTGCTGCCTCACGATCAGCTTGCCATTCTGCGGCCTGCCGTTCTCGTTCTGCTGCCTCACGATCAGCCTGCCGTTCTGCTGCCTCACGATCTGCCTGCCGTTCTGCGTCCTGCCATTCTTGTTCTACAGCTTCCAGAAAACGGCACAACACCTGCAGGTATGTGTTAGGGTCACTGGTGCCTACTTGCTGCAGGGCCATTTGCCAGTATGAAGCCATTCCCCCGACAAGGCTGGGGCTACTGGTCCCTCCTGGTGAAGTAATCCTTGGGACCGGGCTGCTTGCCACACTTCCTGGCCTAGCCCCAAAATCAGGACTCTGCTCGATTCTCTGCATGGCTGTGGCTGCCTCCATTTCAGCCATACGCTCAGGATCTCCAAAAGCCTGGTTCTGCAGTTCTGGGGCTCTGCTTCTGAGCCCACTAGCCATCCACTGGTATTTGCCAAATAAAAGATAGGATAGAATACAAAGAGTAAGGGAGGGGAACAGCACTGTATCAAACTTTCACTGTATCTTAATGCTTGCTTTAATACCGAGCTTGTCTCATAGGATTACTACAATCCCCAGTGTTTGAGTGATAAAGGTCACCAACACACGCTGCTTATCCTAAGATCCCACTACGCTGCCACCAATGTGAAAGATCCTCAGTGCGCCAACACCGCTTTGGCCCACACCTGAGACTTCTTTCCTAAAAAACCACACTCACCGCCAGTGAGTGCTGGGTTCACAAGATAAATACAAGACAAGCTTTCTAAATTTTATATATTTATTAACCCCTAAATGGGTTGGTATTAACATCTAACACATGCAGTTCAGAACAGATATGTAGATATATACAAGCATTAACAGTTACTAGTTACAAGATACAGTGCAATAAAATAAAAGGGAATAAAGGTGAAATGATTACTTTACCACACATCTCCTTGATTTGGTTCTGTAGTCCAACACTCACACATGCTCTGGTATGGGTGAATAACTAGTGGAGGCTCCTAGCAGCAGCATCACAGCCTGCATGCTCTTCACAGTATATTCCAATAGTCTCTCTGTAGTCTCATCAAAGTATTCTCCTTGTAGTCTCAGCCCAATCTCCTCCCACTGACCTCTTACCTCATCTTTTATACCCTTGATTACACCACCCAGAATGAGGTCACCGGCGACGGCAAGCCTGATTGATTAATGCACTCAAGTCCAGATCCTTTGTAAGGAGCTGAGACCAAGTGAAATGATACAATATTATCAACCATGTCTGATTTACCAGCCCAGGCTGAACAATGCATGTTTATTTGATCACTCAGGACTGTGTATGAATTCAATAGAGCTATTCTGGGATGGATACAAAGCCCTATTGTTACAATGTTGCCACTAATGACAACATGCACCTAGGATTAGAGCTGCGCACATTATGAATGAATAGAAGTAAGAAGGAGATATGATACCCAGAGATCAAAATACATTTTTGAGTTATAGCCATTTTAAGTGGAATCATCACAATGGCCCTATTCATTCTTTCATGTACACAGATCAGTCGTCCTGGTCCCTTTGCAGAGAAACAGCCCCAAAACATGATGTTGCCACCCCCATGCTTCACAGTTGGTATGGTGTTCTTTGGATGCAATTCAGCATTCACTCTCCTCCAAACACGACGAGTTGTGTTTCTACCAAACAGTCCTACTTTGGTTTCATCTGATCATATGACATTCCCCCAATACTCTTCTGGAACATCCAAATGCTCTCTAGCAAACTTCAGACGGGCCCAGACATGTACTGGCTTAAGCAGAGGGACACGTCTGGCACTGCAGGATCTGAGTCCCTGGCGGCATAGTGTGTTACTGACGGTAGCCTTTGTTACGTTAGTCCCAGCTTTCTGCAGGTCATTCACTAGGTACCCCCGTGTGGTTCTGGGATTTTTGCTCTCCATTCTTGTGATCATTTTGACCAGATGGGGTGAGATCTTGCGTGGAGCCCCTGATCGAGGGAGATTATCAGTGGTCTTGTATGTCTTCCATTTTCTAATTATTGCTCCCACAGTTGATTTCTTCACACCAAGCTGCTTGCCTATTGCAGATTCAGTCTTCCCAGCCTGGTGCAGGTCTACAATTTTGTTTCTGGTGTCCTTCCACAGCTCTTTGGTCTTCACCATAGTGGAGTTTGGAGTGTGACTGTTTGAGGTTGTGGACAGGTGTCTTTTATACTGATAACAATTTCAAACAGGTGCCATTACTACAGATAATGAGTGGAGGACAGAGGAGCCTCTTAAAGAAGAAGTTACAGGTCTGTGAGAGCCAGAATTCTTGCTTGTTTGTAGGTGACCAAATACTTATTTTCCACCATAATTTGCAAATAAATTCTTAAAAAATCAGACAATGTGATTTTCTAGATATGTTTTCTCATTTTGTCTCTCATAGTTGAGGTCTACCTATGATGACAATTACAGGCCAGCCTCATCTTTTTAAGTGGGAGAACTTGCACAATTGGTGGCTGACTAAATACTTTTTTTCTCCACTGTATAGGCCTCCTCAGCTGCTAACTGGACCAAGCCAGGAAGCCTCTGAAAGTGCAAAAACTTCCCAGGTTGGTATGGTAACGTCAAAGGTGCAGCAGCTGGATAGAGAATCCTGACAGAATAATCTCCATCACCTTTGTCCAAAAAAGATGTAAAGGTGGGCATTGCCACCATACAGTGGGTACAGAAAGTATTCAGACCCCTTTAAATGTTTCACCCTTTGTTTCATTGCAGCCATTTGCTAAAAGCAAAAAAGTTCAGTTTATTTCTCATTAATGTTCACTCAGCACCCCATCTTGACAGAAAAAAACAGAAATGTAGATATTTTTGCAAATTTATTAAAAAAGAAAAACTGAAATATCACATGGTCATAATTATTCAGTATTCACTTTTGGGGTAGTACAGCCATGAGTCTTCTTGGGAATGATGCAACAAGTTTTTCACATCTGGAATTGGGGATCCTCTGCCATTCTTCCTTGCAGATCGTCTACAGTTCTGTCAGGTTGGATGGTGAACGTTGGTGGACAGCTGTTTTCAGGTCTCTCCAGAGATGCTCAATTGGGTTGAGGCCAGGGCTCTGGCTGGGCCAGTCAAGAATGTTCACAGAGTGCACTCATTTGTTATTTTAGCTGTGTGCTTAAGGACATTGTCTTGTTGGAAGGTGAATCTTCAGCCCAGTCTAAGGTCCAGAGCACTCTGGAAGAGGTTTTCTTCCAGATATCTCTGTGCTTGGCCGCATTCATCTTTCCTTCAATTGCAACAAGTCGTCCTGTCCCTGCAGCTGAAAAACACCCCCATAGCATGATGCTGCCACCACCATGTTTCACTGTTGGGATTGTATTGGCCAGGTGATGAGCAGTGCCTGGTTTTCTCCACACATACCGCTTAGAATTAGCACCAAAAAGTTCAATCTTCGTCTCATCAGACCAGAGAATCTTATTTCTCATAGTCTGGGAGTCCTTGAATTGTTTTATGGCAAACTCTATGCGGGCTTTCATATGTCTTGCACTGAGGAGAGGCTTCCTTCAGTCCACTCTGCCATAAAGCCCCGACTAGTGGAGGGCTGCAGTGACTTTGTGGAACTTTCTCCCATCTCCGTACTGCATCTCTGGAGCTCAGCCACATTGATCTTTGCGTTCTTCTTTACCTCTCTCACCAAGGCTCTTCTCCCACGATTGTTCAGTTTGGCTGGACAACCAGGTCTAGGAAGAGTTCTGGTCATCCCAAACTTCTTCCATTTAAGGATTATGGAGGCCACTGTGCTCTTAGGAACCTTGAGTGCTGCAGAAATTCTTTTGTAACCTTGGCCAGATATGTCCCTTGCCACAATTCTGTCTCTGAGCTCCTTGGGCAGTTCCTTTGACCTCATGATGCTCATTTGCTCTGACATGCACTGTGAGCTGTGAGATCTTATATAGACAGGTGTGTGCCTTTCCTAATCAAGTCCAATCAGTTTAATTAAACACAGCTGGATTCCAATGAAGGAGTAGAACCATCTCAAGGAGGATCAGAAGGAAATGGTCAGCATGTGAGTTAAATATGATTGTCACTGCAAAGGGTCTGAATACTTATGACCATTTGATATTTCAGTTTTTCTTTTTTAATAAATTTGCAAAAAAATCTACATTTCTGTTTTTTTTCTGTCAAGAAGGGGTGCTGAGTGTACATTAATGAGAAATAAAATGAACTTTTTTGCTTTTAGCAAATGGCTGCAATGAAACAAAGAGTGAAAAATTTAAAGAGGTCTGAATCCTTTCCGTACCCACTGTATGTGTGCAATAGTTCCCAATAACTGACTGCCCCTGCAACACAGCTCATATGTACAGTACTGTATGTGAGTAGACTGTGTGCAACAATATCGGCACCCTGTACCATCTAGTCATTATTCTGTAGTTAGTTTTCTGAAATTGCCACATTTCAGGGGAAAAAAATTCCTTCCAGACTCCATTCTGGTAATCAGTATAAAACCCTGGATCAACTTGTCCTTAACAAAATCTAGAACCCATAACATGTAATATTGTTCAGTTCTAGAAAGACATCCAGGCCCTCTTTGAAGTTGTTCAATGACTCCACCATCACCACTTCCTTATGCCAACTGACCCATTTCAGGGGAAAAAAATTCCTTCCTGACTCCAATCTGGCAATCATTATAAAACCCTTGATCAACTTGTCCTTAACAAAATCTAGAACCCATAACATGTAATATTGTTCAGTTCTAGAAAGACATCCAGGCCCTCTTTGAAGTTGTTCAATGACTCCACCATCACCACTTCCTTATGCCAATTGACCCATTTCAGGGGAAAAAAATTCCTTCCTGACTCCAATCTGGCAATCATTATAAAACCCTTGATCAACTTGTCCTTAACAAAATCTAGAACCCATAACATGTAATATTGTTCAGTTCTAGAAAGACATCCTGGCCCTCTTTGAACTTGTTCAATGACTTCACCATCACTACTTCCTGGGGCAGAGAGTTCCATAGCCTCGCTGTTCTTACTGTAAAGAATCCCTTTCTATGTTGCTGGTGAAACTTCATCTCCTCCAGACATAGAGGATGTCCCCTTGTCACTGTCACTGGCCTAGGAAAAGATCATTAGAAAGTTCTTTGTGCTGTCCCTTCATGTATTTGTACATTGGTATTAGATCTCCCCGTAGACATCTTTTTTTCTAAAATAAATAATCCCAAATTTGTTAATCTATCGTTGTACTCCTATCCACCCATTCCCCTAATAATTTTGGTTGCCCTTCTCTGCACTCTCTCTAGTTCAATTACGTCTTTCTTGCATACTGGGGCCCAAAATTGCTCACAATAGTCTAAGTGTGGCCTGTACCAGTGATTTGTATAGAGGCATAACTATGTTCTTGTCATGAGATTCTATACCTCTTATAGTTTTCAGGTGCCATGTTGCATTTGCAGAGCCCCTGAAGTACCAATACAATGAAAGCTCCCAAAAAGTGACCCCATTTTAGAAACTACACCCGTCAAGGAATTTATCAAGGGGTATGATCATTTTGAGCCCAAGAGTGCTTCTCAAAAATTAATGTACAAAGTGAAAACTGAAATTTTTAAATAAATATGCCATTTTGGTGCCCAATACGTTGCGCCCAGTTTGTGTCATCAGAGACACGCACTCCAAAAACTATTAAGTGGGCTATCCCAGGTAGAAAGAAGTTGCATATGTGGGTGTAAACTGCTGCTTGGGCACACAGCAGGGCTCAGAAGGGAAGGAGCACTGCGCTTTTTAGCTTTTGGAGTACAGATTTAGAGAGATTTTCTGGACACCATGCTGTTTTTGCAGAGCCTTGAAGGTGCCAGTAAATTGGAATTCCCCAAGAAGTGACCCCATTTTTGTCATCCAAAAACCAACATCTAAATCAGCGGTCCAAAACACATAGAGCCCCTTGACATCTGCGCCCTCCTGTGTGGCCAAAGGACAGTTTATGGCCACATGTATGACACTGTTGTACCCAGGATAACAAACTTAATGTCATATGTGGGTATAAACTGCTGTTTGGGCACAGAAGGTAAGGAGCGCTATTTTAGTTTTTGGAGCACAGTTTGGTTTTTGGACATCATGCCACTTTTGTAGAGCCCCTGAATTGGCAGTAAAGTAGAACCCGCAGACATATAACCCCACTTTGAAAACTACACCACCCAAGGGATTTATCAAGTGGGGGTAGCTAGCATTTTTAACCCTTGAATGTTGCATTAATTTAATTTCCATAAATGAAAGCGCAGCTGATAATTGCAATTTTTCCGTAGCTATGCCATTTCAGTGCCCAATATGTTCTACCCAGCTTATGTCAGTAGAGACACACTCCAAAAACTGTTAAGCGGGTATCCCGGGCACAACAGCCTTTGGAGCATTCGTCTCTGATACAAGCCAGGCACAACATATTACAACATATCAGCGCTTGGAACTGATTGGAGGTTAAGGAGCAGGGTGTTAGCTGTCAGTTACAGCACCCGCACCCGATGCCGCCCGCGGAATTCAGTGCCGCTAACAAACACTTAAGATGCCACGGTCGCTATTGACTGCAGCATCTTAAGGGTTAAACAGCGGGGATAGGTGTTATCACCAGTCCCCGCTGTTGCAGCGGGAGCCTGGCTGACAGATACAGCTGTGCTCCCACGGTGATCGCATTGGCTCTGCTTCTGAGCCCACTCGATCACCGTCACGTACTAACCACATTCTCCCACATACATGTACGTGAGAATGTGTGAAGGGGTTAAAAAAACACCTATTTCCTAGCTTCAGAGAGCCTGTGTAGTGGTGTAGAACACTGTGCCTGGCAGTAACACGCATAGGGAGCCTGCTGTGGTACTGAAACAATATTGTGAGTCAGTATGACACGCACATGACAGGCGTCACTCTTAAAACCACTGCACACTTCACTGCTTTGGCCAGTTACGGGACAAAAACTGACCAACTAACTAAAGTGTGAACTCAGCCTTACAGGTCCATGTTAGTGCCAGGTATAAAGAACTGTGCAGAGGCCCAACATCCTACTGTAGCGTGAATAGCGTGAAAGAGCGCACTCATTTTACATTATCATCTGCTGATTCCACATAGATAATATTAATAATAATACATTTTATTTATATAGCGCCAACATATTCCACAGCACTGTACAATTTGTAGGGTACAAGTACCGACAAAAAAGATACATTACAAAGAAATAGTCAATTCACACATTGGGACTGAGGGCTCTGCTAGCAAGAGCTTACAATCTTCTACAGGGTGGCAAGGCGACATAATGTAGAGTTGGCAGGAGCATGAGGAGGCCACAGAGAGGCAAGGTGACCTAATGTGGCAGCAGCTTGAGAAGGCCACAGAGTGGTAAGGGACGTAATGTGGAGTTGGCAGCAGCATGAGGAGGCCACAGAGTGGCAAGGCAACATAATGTGGAAGTGGCAGCAGCATGAGGAGGCCATACAGTGACCCGGTGACAGAGTGGAGAGGTGGGTGGCACAAACAGTACCCACTGACGGTGGCTGTAAGAAGGAGCACTTGGCATCAGATGTGTGGCATCAGGTGGGTGGCAGTATCAGAATAGTAGCTGAGGCAAGTAGCCAGAAGAAACTGTTTTCATTTGTCAAGGTTTGGGTTTGGGTTTGTCATCAGGCATTGGTGGGTGGAAATCCTGGCTGATCCATGCCTGATTCTTCTTCACAATGGTCAGTCTCTCCAAATTTTCGCTGGACAGGTGAGTTCTCCTTGGGGTAACTAAGGCCCCCGTCGCACTAAACACCTGCTCTGATGCCACACTACTGGCCAGGCAGGACAGCTTTTCCAAGGCAAACTCGGCAAATTGCGGCCACAAATCCAGTTTGGCTGCCCAGTAGTCCAGCGGATCTTCAATGACAGGTGCAAGGTGCACTCTAAGTATGCTACCACTTGCTGGTTCAGGTTCTGCTCTATGTTTAGCTGCTGATGAGCTGTTTCTTCACTATGCGGGTGAAGAAAGCTGCTCATCAGAGACTCTAGGCTCAGGCTGCTGCTCATGGAATTGATACTGCTCCTGCCACCCCACCCCCATAGCTGCCATGGCAGTGAGCACAAGGTGAGTGCTCAGGGCCCCCCCAGTCGGACCTGCAAGAGGATGGACGATGGCGCAGATAGACCAATTTGCTGCATAGGATGTCTCTATAGTAGTTCAGTTTGTCCTCCCTCTCAGCGGGTGTAAAAAAGGCCCCTATTTTTGACAGGTAGCGAGGGTCTAACATAGTGGAGAGCCAGTAGTCATCCCTCTGCCGAATGGTGACAATTCGGCTGTCACTACGCAAGCAAGTGAGCATACATCGGGCCATTTGCGCAAGTGACTTGGAGGGACTCCCTGCATCCATCTCCATAGCATACTGCCATGGTGTGTCTGGGTCATCTGCCTCGTCTTTCTCATCTCCCTCTTGCTTTTCCGGCTGCTCCTGCTCCTCCTCTCCTGTCACCCATGTAGAAAAACCACCCATTTTGCTACACATTGTTTGTGCTACAATGTCCTCCTCTTCCTCCAGTTCAGCCCCCACAGGGCTCTTATGGCTGTGAGATGTAGACACCACGTTTCCAGTTCCCTGACCAGCCAGATTTACAAGCATCTTTTCCAGGATATGAATCAGTGGAATGACGTTGTTCATCCCATAGTCCTGGTGACTGACTAATAAAGTGGCCTCCTCAAAGGGAAAGAGCAAATGGCAGGTGTTACTCCTGAGCTGCCACTGGCTAACATTGAAGTTACACAGGGGAGTACATCTGTCTGCTTGGATCATCAAGAAATCGTTTATGGCCTTTCAATGTTCATACAGTCGGTCCAACATATGGAGGGTTGAATTCCAACGGGTGGAAAGATTGCATATCAGCCTATGTTGTGGAAGGCTGTTCTGCCGCTGCAGCTCAAGTGCATGTAAAGTTTCCTTGCAGATAGGTGGAACACTTAAGGAAACGCTTTACAACCAGATTGAACACGTGCGCCATGCAGAGTGCATAGCTCAACCCTCGTCGACGCAGCGCCAACACATTTTTCTTCCCGTTGTCGGTCACCATGGTTCCGATTTTAAGTTGTCTTGGAGAAAGCCAGGATTCAATATCTTGATTGAGGACACGGAGCAGTTCCTCCTCTGTGTGACTTCGCTCGCCCAGGCAAAAGAGGTGTACAACAGCGTGACTCCGCTGTGCCCTGCACATGTGGTATGTTGGAGGAGCACTGTGAATTGTCCCTGCAGTGGAGGCTGAGGACACAGTGGAGAATGAGGTGGACATTGTTGTAGGACCAGCAACTTGGAGAGAAGCACGTTCAGCTTCTGCACCATTGGATGAATGCACGCATACTGTTGTCTCTTCAAAATCGCTTTGGTGATCAATTGCTGACTCAATGACTAACTAGGAGGAGGAGCAGGAGCATCACGACCAGCAGATGATGGGAAGGACACACAGCTTCTTTCGGCAGAGGTGGTGGAGCCTTGGCTGTCTGAAATGGGGTGCGTGCCACTGGGTGAAGTAGCGGATGCTGCGGCAGGCTGGACCACCACATTGGAGCCACGGTTCACCCAGGCCACTTTATGGTGACACTGCATATGTTGATGCAGGGCTGTGGTGCCAACATTGGCACCCTGGCCACACTTCACCTTCTGCCCACAGATTCCCCATATGGCCATGTTCACCTTCCCCGGCGGTTTAACAAAAAACTGCCACACTGCCGAGTATAGATAGATTTTACCCCCAACATTCTGCACTAAGTGACTGCTACTGCCACTATCTCCGTGAGCCCCTGCACCACTGCTTTCCGGGCAGGTAGGCTCCTGTGAAGCAGGTGGTCTACCCTGGGCTCGTTTGGCTCCTGACCTCCCACTGCTGCCACTCTGTTGACTCCGCCGCTGCCTCATGCGCAAGCTGCCACTATCTTCTCCGGATGATGATGAAGCCCCTTCGTCACCCGGCTCCCAATTGCGATCGGCTACATCGTCATCCACTACTGTCTACAGGTCACTGATGTCCTCCTCAATGGTCTCTGAGCCAGGAGCCTGACCGCTCGCAACACCAGCTCCCACACCACTCTTCTCATCACTACTTGCCCACCTACCGGAGGAAGCGGCGGATGTTTCCTCCAGATCTTGGCTGGGCAGTAGCTGCTGACTGTCCTCTAGTAGCTCCTCCTTACTCTATAGTGGATCTGAGGTCACAGCATAGAGTCCTTCTCTGGCTGAGGGAACAGAAAAGGACAGAGGCAGGTTGAGGACACTTGAGGACATAGGGCCTGCTCCCGGTCCATGCCAACTAAAGGTTATGTCTGACGAACCCACCGACTCTTGCCTGGGGGTGTCTGATGTGACTTGGGATGAAGTGGATGACCAAGTCAACCATTCTGCAACAGTTGGGTTGCTGGTTGAGACATGACTGCTAGCTGACACAGACCTCTGTATAAGTGACCCCTGCTGCCACGCCCCCTTACTCTGCTGTGACCTGTGCATGAGTCAGAAACATTTAGACCTGTGGCCCTTCCTTGTGCAGGGCCTGTCGCTTCTCTGTCTGACATACTGTTAGATCAAAAAAGTAATTGCAAAGGAAATTAATACAGGGCAAAAAGGCCTGTAATTTTCTACTTTCAGGAGAACAGAGAATATGCCCCTTATTTGTTTCCCGACTAATAAACACCTTTAAAAAGGCATTATAACAGATTACTGCAGAGATTACTGGATAAGAATTCAGATTTTTTTTGCCACTACTGTACTGCAAAATGGCCTGTAATTTTATACTTTCAAGAGAACAACAAACAAGCCCCTTATTTGTTTCCCCACTAATAAACACCTTTAAAAAGGTGTTATAACAGATAACTGCAGAGAGTACTGGATAAGAATTCTGATTTTTGCCACTACTGTACTGCAAAATGGTCTGTAATTTTATACTTTCAAGAGAATGGTGAATAAGCCCCTTATTTTTTCCCCACTAATAAACACCTTTAAAAAAGCATTATAACAGATAACTGCAGAGATTACTGGATAAGAATTATGTTTTCTTGCCACTACTGTACTGCAAAATGGCCTGTAATTTTCTACTTTCAAGAGAACATAGAATATGCCTCTTATTTGTTTCCCCACTAATAAACACCTTTAAAAAGGCATTATAACAGATAACTGCAGAGATTACTGGATATGAATTCAGATTTTTTTGCCACTGCTGTACTGCAAAATGGCCTGCAATTTTATACTTTCAAGAGAATGGCGAAAAAGCCCCTTTTTTTGTTTTCCCACTAATAAATAACTTTAAAAAGGCATTATAACATATTAGTGCAGAGATTTCTGGATAAGAATTCAGTTTTTTTGCACTACTGCACTGCAAAAGGCTTGTAATGTTCTACCTTGAACACACAGGTATCTGCAAATCTGCAATGAGCAGCAGTATAATGGCAGTGAGTGCTGCAATGTGTAGTACGATTGTTGTTATTACCGACGCTGCAACCACCCCAAATGAACCCTGTTCTGCTTCAATACTCTTCTGTAAATTCCTCCCTATCCTTTCCCTACACTTCTAATGCTGTTTTCCTGAACTTCTAGCAGTTTTGAATTGTTTTCTACCACTTTCCCTAATGCCTGCTGACGTCTCTCCCTGCACTAAGTACGATGTGAAATGACTGAACCTAAAATGGCGAAGGGTATTTATAGGGCTGTGACATCACAGGGCTGGCTGGCTAATGATTAGTTGCACGCATGGCATTGTGGGTGATCCTGCGTTCCCAGTGTTCCTTGCCCCTTGTCCTAACATGTGCAGCAGCCATTTTATGAAAAAATGCGCTTTGATACATCGAAGCGTGAGGAAATCCGGAATCGAGGCGAATCGAAGATTTCCTCAAATTCGTATCGAATTCCACTTCGTTAGCTTTGATTCACTCATCTCTAGTCTTGATGTATGTCAGCTGTTTTCATTAAAGCAAAGCAGACCTTTTTCACTCTATCTATCTATCTATCTATCTATGTATCTATATCTTATAGATAGATAGATAGATAGATAGATAGATAGATATATGTATATATTTCAATCCTCCCTAACTAAAGTGGGAAAGATGCTTACACAATTTAACAAAATATTTATGGTTATGGATAGAAATGAGCGAAATATTCAAAAATTCGATTTGGCAACTTCGCCGAATTTTGCTATATGATTCAATTCGATCCGAATTAATTTGCGGTGAATAAACAGCTATTTCCTGTCTGCAAAGAGTCGGGGTGGGTGGGTGGGCGGCAAAATAGTGGAAGCCCTTGGATGCTCTGGTCGTGTCTCTCTCTCTCTCTCCAGCACGGACAACTTTTATTCATGTAGAAGGATTTGCTAACAAGCAAAGATACGCCTAACCAATCAAATCACTAGAGAATATCATGTAACCGTCTGATGTCACAAAGGTCCTTACTAAATATTCGTTACCGCGAAGCATCAGGAAATCCTGATTCCATGTGAATCGAATATTTCCTGAAATTCGGATCGAATTCCACTTCTGCAGCTTTGATTCGCTCATCTCTAGTTATGGAGAGGATGGAAGTATTGAAGCAAAAAGACCTTAAAGTATAACTAAACTTTCAGACAACTTTTGATTTCTGGCAGTATTTGTGTCATTAATAAATTTTGTAATATACTTTGTTAACAAATTTTGGATTGTTTCTGTGAAATCCTGTACTTTTCACTCTTTCCCTGTTTCTGTATTGAGATCTTTTCCTGCCTATCACTGAATATTGCTGTGTACGGGAGTACAGGCTGTAAAATGTAGAGGAAATGAGGGTGGGGGAGAGTCACTTCAAACAGTTATATCTCAGACATTATAAAATGTACATACTTGCTTTTTGTATCATATGAAAGAGGAGATTCTCTTTCAGAGATTACATTATTTCCAGAGATATCACTCATTGAAAACACAGTCAGGATTAGGATATTTATATACAGCTGTATATATAATAAAAAAAAAAAATATCAATCCCGACTGTGTCAATTAATGATTAATTAATAATGGTATAATAATTAAAGATCTGCAGCCTTTGTGTCAGATGAAAGAAGAGAAGAAGAGCTGGTGCAATGGTGTCAACATGCCCCAAGTAACCGCTGAGGCCCAATCACAGGCCCCAGCAGTGCTATCTGGGGCGCATCAACTCAGTCGCAGGCAGAAGAAGAGAGCGGAGGCTGAACCTTACATATATTTGTCACATTTTGTGGAGTTCACTTAAAGCGGCTTATACTGTGTGTGGCCACTGTGGGGAGCATATTATACTGTGTGGGGCCACTGTGGAACATATTATACTGTGTGGGGGTCACTGTGGAGCATATTATGCTGTGTGGGGTCACTGTGCAGCATATTATACTGTGTGGGGGCCACTGTGCAGCATATACTGTGTGAGGGCCATTGTGGAGCACATTATACTGTGGGGGGGCACATTGCAACATATTATACTGTGTGGGGGCCACTGTGCAGCATATTATACTGTGTGGGGGCCACTGTGCAGCATATTATACTGTGTGGTGGCCACTGTGGAAGAGATTGTACTGTGTGGGCCACTGTTCTGCATATCATACTGTGTGGTGGCCACTGTGGAGGAGATTGTACTGTGGGGGCCATTGTGGACTATATAATACTGTGTGGGGCCACTGTGGAGCATATAATACTGTGTGGGGGCCACTGTGCAGCATATTATACCGTGTGGGGTAGACTGTGCAGCATATACTGTTCACATCATGCCCCATCTGTTTTGTAGCAGCCATGCACTATAATAATAGGCTGTAATAACATCACATGGTGATTATAAAATAGATCCTGGGCAATGTATATAGCAAAGGAGTTACTGCGCTTGCAAAAGCACCAGAGTATCTTCAAAGTGTTGATCAGCAGGGGCATTGGCTGCTAGATGCCCACTCTTAGACTGTGAGGACCCTGCATACCAACCGTTTCCCACAGTACACAACTCCCAGCATGGTGCAGTGCTGTTCACTCACCGTATTCTTGATATCCGCAGTTCTGGGTATTATAGTTGAATCCCTTTCAAATATCTGAGATACTGCTGCAGCACCCATAACCATCACTATCAAGAATACGCTGTGCACCGGAGCCCACAAGACTTTTGTTACGCCAATGGATGGTGGTCTATGTCAGATTTAAAATTCAATTGATATTTGTGTTTTTGTTTTACTTCTTTTTTGTTTTGGCATTTCTAGGTACAAACTATTGTGACATATGATGCTGTTTACTATTACATTCAACATTCATATGGGACTAATCTTGATATCTTGGAAATGACAATGAACATATAAACATCATCTTCTGCTTATCTTCCCTTCTCTGTACTCTCCTAGTTCAATTATGTCCTTCTTGTATACTGGTGCCCAAAATTGCACACAATAGTCTGTGTGGCTGTACCAGTGATTTGTATAGAGGCATAACTATGTTCTTGTGAGATTCTATACCTCTTTTGATGCATATCATAATTTTATTTGCCTTGGCAGCAGCTGCCTGGCACTGGTCACTAAAGGTAAGTTTACTGTCCACCAAAATCCAAAAGTCTTTTTAGTGGCAGCCTTACCCAGTATTTTGCTATTAAGTACATAATCATACATTTTATTTCTTCGACCAAAATGCATAACCTTACATTTGTCTACGTTAAACTTAATTTACCAATCTCCGCCCATGCTTCCAGCTTCCGTAGATCCCAATGTAATATTCTACTATCCTCCTCATTTTTGATTACCTTACAGAGTTTAGTATTATCGGCAAATATGGACACCCTTCTCTGAAAATCCTCTATCAGGTCATTAATAAAGATATTAAACAGGAGAGGACCCAATACTGATCCCTGTGGCACCCCACTGGTGACTTTGACCCAGTCTGAGTATTTACCATTAACAAGTACCCTGTGTTTCCTATCACTGAGTCAGTTGCGAATCCAAATGCATATATTTTAATCTAGTCCCAACATTTTGCATATCAACCTTTTATGTGGTACACTATCAAAAACCTTTGAAAAGTCCAGATATACAACATCATACCGCATTACCCATGTGCAGTCTAGAACTGACCTCCTCATAGAAGCTGATCAGATTAGTTTGATAAGACCGATTCCTCATAGATCCATGCTGACTGGGTGTTATAAGATTATTTACATTGAGATACTTCAGGATAGCATCTCTTAGGAAACCTTCAAATATCTTAACCACCACAGAGGTCAAACCGGCTTATAGTTTCCAGGCTCACTTTTAGACTCCTTTTGAATATTTGCACCACATTTGCTATGTGTCAATCATGTGGAACAGACCCAGTCATTACTGAATCCTTAAATATTAGATATAAGGGTCTGTCTATCACCATGTATAATTCCCTCAGAACTCTGGGGTGTATGCCATCTGGACCAGGCGATTTCTTGATTTTAGTATTTTGAAGGTGGCGCCGCACTTCCTCCTGGGTTAAACAGGTGACATTTAATGGAGAGTTTACATTACCCCTAATCATGTTGCTGGCCATTGGATTTTCTTTTGTAAATACAGTATAGAAGGCATTTAATAGATCCGCCTTTTCCTCATCCTCCTCCACCATTACACCGAGATAATATTTTAGAGGTTCGACATTGTCAGTTTTTATTTTCTTACTATTTATGTAATTGAAGAATAATTTTGGATTATTTTTACGTTCCTTGGCAATTATTCTCTCACCTTCGATCTTTGCCTCCTTTATCTCCTGTGTCTTTTACACAATTTATTTTTCTCTTTATAATTTTTGAATGCTGGGTCACTACTTTCTTGTTTTAGAAACTTTAAATGCTTACTTTTTATCCCTCATTGCACTCCTTACCATTTTAGTTATCCATATTGATTCTCTATGATTTCTAGCCTGTTCTAGGTATATGTTTTTACTAGTCCTAATTAGAATGATTTTGAAAATGTCCTATTTTGTTTGTGTTCCGGTCACTGTCCCAGTTTATACTGCTAAACTCCTCTCTCAGCTGGTTAGAATTGGCCTTCCTGAAGTTTAGTGTTTTTGTTGCACCTCTACTGAACATCTTTTTAATGTGTACAAGAAAAGTTAATATGTTGTGGTCACTATTACATAGATGTCCCCCAACCTCCACTTGTGACAATTTATCGGGTTCATTTGTTAAAATTAGGTCTAAAAGTGCCTCGCCTCTTGTTGGGTTCCCTTTGTTGGACCTGCAGGTTTCCACCTACCACTTGATATCTGGGTAGCTGTACTTCCCCATAACAATGACTTTATTATTCTCATCAATTTGTTTTATTAGTACAGTATATTTTCAGCTTCTTCCATTGTATTTGAGAATTTATAACAAACCCCTATCAGTATTTTAATATTCTTTTTTCCTCCCTTAATTTCCACCCATAAGGACTCCACATATTCATTTTTCTACCAGATGTCCTCACGCAGGATTTTATGTACAAGCAAACCCCTCCCCCTTTCCTATTGGTACACTCTTTCTAAACATACTGTACCCCTGTATATTTACAGTCCAGTCATAGCTAGAGTCCAGCCATGTCTCACTGATCCCCACTATGTCATATTTTTCTTCCAACATTATCACTTCTAGTCCTCACCCCACCTCCCGCTCCACCCCCAGTTATTTAGGCCTCTTTCCATATCTACACTATCTTGCCCTCTACATTTGTTAACCTCCCATCCAGTCCCTAGTTTAAACACTCCTTCAACCATCTAGCCAACTTCTCCCCCAACACAGCTGCACCCTCTCAATTGAGGTGCAGCCAATCCCTACCATAGAATCTGTAGCCCACAGTAAAGCCGGTCCAGTTTTCCAAGAACCCATTATAATTCTATGTTGAAATGATTATATTATGTGTATTAACACTGTTTTGTACTACAACATTTTCAATTAAAGAGATATTAAAACAGCCGGCCTCATGTCAGACATATATCACATACTTACAGAGCCAACCCCGGAGAGGTATCCTAGACACCCCTACATGCAGAAAGGGGAGGGCTACTTGGGTGAGACTATCTTAGACCTATCATGAGCCATCATATGGAGATGAGCTGTGAAAACCTCTCGTGGTGTTACTTATAAGGAAAACCTCTATAAATTGTTACTCCAGTGGTCTCACTCCCACCTTTACCTCATTTTTTGACGCTAATATATTGGATACCTGCTAGAGGTGTGGTGTCCATTGGACCAACATATTTTATTACTTCTGGTCGTCTCCTCTAATCCAACCTTTTTGGCACAAGTTCCAGGTCTTGATAGAAAGTGTTTTGCGCCTTCGCCTTCTTCTTCTCCCCCGAACTTGCCTTCTTAATATTCCCTCAGAAAAACTGAGGAAAAACTTCCTTCAACTACTGTCGTATATTCTTACCTCAGCTCGCTGTCTCATAGTTAAATATTGGAGAAAACACCCCTCTCCATTCTTGGAAGAATTATATACTAGAATTATAGAATCTAGAACTCTGAAATATCTGACTGCTCTTTAACCACATTAGTACCAGGCCAATTTCTCTGGTTCAGGACCAGACAAATTTTTCTTTTTTTTTCATATATGCAGTTTTGAGAGCTATAACATTTTTATCATTTGGGTTAGTCAACAATGTTTTGCGTCTTTTTTCGGTGACCCATAGGACTTTATTTTTATGTTTTTGGTTTTTTTTTATTTTTGCATGTTTTCATTTTTTTTTATATCCAGGAAAATGTAAACAAAAGAGGAGGGAAAATTTGTCTGTTTTTCACAGCAGCAGCAGCATGAGGAGTACACAGAGTGACCCACTGGAAGCAGCATAAGGAGGCCATACAGTGACCCAGTGGCAGCGGCATGAAGAGGGCATACAGTGACCCAGTGGAAGCGGCATGAGGAGGCCATACAGTGACCCGGTGGCAGCGGCATGAGGAGGCCATACAGTGACCCGGTGGCAGTGGCATGAGGAGTATACAGAGTAACCCAGTGACAGCGGCATCAGGAGTATACAGAGTGACTCAGTGGAAGCGACATGAGTAGGCCATACAGTGACCCAGTGACATTGTGGAGGTGTCAGCAGCCTTAGGAGGCCATACAGTCACCCGGTGACAGAGAGTGGAGGTGTCAGCAGCCTTAGGAGTCCATACAGTGACCCAGTGGCAGATTGACCCAGTGGAAGCTGCATGAGGAGGGCATACAGTGACCCAGTGGCAGCTGAATGAGATGGACATACAGTGACCCAATGGCTTCGGCATTAGGAGGGCATACAGTGATCCAGTGGCTGCAGCATGAGGAGAGCATACAGTGACCCAGTGGCAGCAGCATGAGGAGGCTATTCAGTGACCCAGTGAAAGTGGCATGAAGAGGTCATACAATGACCCAGTGGCAGCAGCATGAGGAGGCCATACAATGACCCAGTGGAAGCGGCATGAGGAGGCCATACAATGACCTCGTGGCAGTGGCATGAGGAGGCCATACAATGACCCAGTGGCAGCGTCATGAGGAGGGCATACAGTGACCCAATGACTGCGGCATGAGGAGGGCATACAATGACCCAGTGGCAGAGTGCGGAGGTGGCAGCAGTGTGAGTAGGCCACAGAGTGGCAAGGTGATATAATGTGTAGGTAGCAACATCGTTAGGAGGCCATACAGTCACCCAGTGGCAGAGTGAGGAGGTGGCAGCAGCGTGAGGAAGCCATACAGTCACCCAGTGGCAGAGTGAGGAGGTGTCAGCAGCATGAGGAGGCCATACAGTCACCCAGTGGCAGAGTGAGGAGGTGGCAGCAGAGTGAGTAGGCCACAGAGTGGCAAAGTGATGTAATGTGTAGGTAGCAATAGCCTTAGGAGGCCATACAGTGAACCAGTGGCAGTGAGGAGGTGGCAGCAGCAGCGTGAGGAGGCCATACAGTCACCCAGTGGCAGAGTGCAGAGGTGGCAGCAGTGTGAGTAGGCCACAGAGTGGCAAGGTGATGTAATGTGTAGGTAGCAACAGCCTTAGGAGGTCATAGAGTGAACCAGTGGCAGTGTGCAGGTGGCAGCATGGATCATTTAATCTGCTGCTTCAGGCATTGGTGGGTGGAAATCCTGGCTGATCCACGCCTGATTCATATTCACAAAGGTCAGTTTCTCCAAATTTTGGTTGGACAGGTGAGTTCTCCTTGAGGTAACTATGGCCCCCGCCGCACTAAATACCTGCTCTGATGCCACACTACTAGCCGAGCTGGACAGCTTTTACAGGGCAAACTCGGCCAGTTGCGGCCACAAATCCAGTTTGGCTGCCCAGTAGTCCAGCGGATCTTCAATGACGGGTGGCAGGGTGCACTCTAAGTATACCACCACCTGCTGATTAACAAAGTGGCCTCCTCAAAGGGAACAAGCAAACGGCAGGTGTCACGCATGAGCTGCCACTGGCTAATGTTAAATTTACACAGGGGAGTACCTCTGTCCGCTTGGATTATCAAGAAATCGTTTATGGCTTTTCTTTGTTCATATCGTTGATCCAACATATGGGAGGAAACATCGCATATCAGCCTATGTTGTGGGAGGCCATTCTGCCGCTGCAGCTCATTGTTTGGCGTGCCGATTTAAATTAAAAAATCAATGATGAGGTCCTCGCAATGCCGCGCAATAATTTTAATGATGACGACACCTACACTAAATTCATAGCACAAACCGTAACATGGGGTGCTCTCATACTGTGCTCCCAGCCACATGCGTTTACCGCTATTAGCCTGTGTACACCTGTACTTTTCCATTAAGCAATGTAAGTACATGTGTAAGCCACAATTAGTGGTAAATGTATATGACTGGGTACACAGTGTGTCACCACCCGAAAAGAAACACCCTAAGGCTGAGGCCCCATGTTGTGGAAACGCAGCTTTTTTTGTTGCAGATTTTGCTGCGTTTTTTTTTCAGCCAAAGCCAAGAATGGCTACAAAAGGAATGGAAAATATATAATAAGCTCTTATATTTCTATTTTCTGCTGATGCCACTCCTGGCTTTGTTTCAAAAAACCGCAGCAAAATCTGCAACAAAAAAAAGCTGTGTTTCCGCAATATGGGGGCCTTAGCCTTAGGCCTCCTGCACACAAATGGCACGGATGTGGTTTTCACTGACCTATACATTAAAAATGAAATCACAGGGCCACAAATGCAGACAGATACAGGATCTGCTCCATAATTTGCAGCTGTTCAATTTTGCCCGGACACACAGCCGCAAAAAGATCAGCTGTGTGTATGGACCCATTGAAATGTATAGGTCGGTACTTTTATCCACAACTGTATGGTCATGTGCATTACAGTTTAGCAACTCCATATGCCTCATATTAACAGCAGGTAACCCTATCATGTCCCTCACATTAACCCCTGTGTGCTTTACATAAGGGTTACTTATATGTGAGACATATGGATGTAATAATTAAGTAAATATCTTCATACCTCCATATGTCTCAGATATTAGTAACTCTTATGTGAGGCACACAGGGGTTAATGTGAGGGACATGATGGGGTTAATTGCTATTAATGTGAGGCACATGAAGTTACTAAAACTAAATTAATAACCCCAAATGCCTGACATTAATAGAAATAGTAACCCTAGCATGTACCTGTTGTTTTTTTTTTTTACTTTCACTTTGCTGACGGTGCTCTCCTTCTCCTCCTTGGGGGAGCCTTGGCAGGATGCAGAGCAGGAGCTCATCTCTGGGCTTCCTCATCCCTTTCATTAGTGGGCAGGGAGGGCTGTGAGAGGAGGGGGAGAGTCCTATACCTCAGCTCTAGCAGAGCACTGAGTGGGACGCTCCCTCTTTATTTAATACCTGCAGGTTCTTCTGGCTGCCCTGCCAGCAGAATATGCCACATGTGCCACTCTTGGCACGCGTGCCAGGGGTTGCCAACTCCTGCCATAGACTATAATGCCTCCTTGAAGGACTTTTCTCTCCGTCCTAGCCTAACATGTCATTTTGGCTGTACCATAAAAGCCGCCAATGGACGTTTTTCATAGACATTTTGCACCTCAGTCGTCTGAATGTAGCCCTAGAGAATCAAGCAATTATACACAGGCAGATTATTGCTAGAATTCAATAGACATAGATAGAACAGGTTCACTTCACAGACAGTAAGTGACTGGAATTTGTGCTGCTGCTTAAAAAGACAGTTAACCCTTTATTTGCCAATAATCTAATATTGTCTGACAGTACTTGTGTTAGAGGCAGGGAAATACACCACACTTAGCCTTGTTTGACAACCTGTATATTTTGAATGACTATCCTGGAGTTTGTGATGAGCTGTACAGTTGTATATAGTTGCACATTATATTGTATAGACTAATGCTCGCAGTGTTGCCCTTTGGCCACAAGATGCCACTGTTCCCCCCTGCTGTTCCTCCACAGACTTTGATAGAGACCTGTTGATAGGAGGAAGTGCTACACAGGAAGCTCTGATGTGGCCATTTTAGTTAGTTAGTCTCCAAGCATCTGTGAAAGGCAGAGATGCTGGGATATAATCTGTCGCCATCTGTACTGGAGGACTTTCTGCTGGCATCGAGAGTAGCGCTGGGTGAACAAAGACGACCCCTTCTACATTCCTCACCCTAGATGGGAGAAGATCGGGCAGGAGAGCGTCGCTGGGGAGCGACAAAAGCCGGGCCTTGTGAGGAGCCGCATCTGGAGCTGTGACTGAACGTTTGACAGTCCAGAGGCAGTGCCACTCGCAGTGGAAGAGACCCCGCATCAACAGCAGCTATTTCAGCCAGAAAGGTCCACGACCCGGGTCGATAAGACTGAGTTCAGGTCCACCGCGTAGTGGTGGTCTACAACGTGCACGCAACAATAGTTAGCTTTGGCGCCAAAGTGTAGGATTAGGGTGTTAGCACCTTCTATTGACAATCAGTTCAGTCTGTTGCTATTAGTTAAAGACAGCAGAAGTTAATTATTTCCATTATTAAGGACTCTGGATTCTTCACCATTTCCTGTTGCAACCTAACCTCAGAAGTCCATTAAATTGCCTATTTTCCACTTTCTCAGGACTGGATACTGATGTTCACTAGGGGTGACCAGGGAGGTCTGGGTTTAGAGGTTTCTATAAGTTTGTTAGCCCCAGTACTGCATCACCGGTAAGCCAGCTTTACACACAAAACACTTCCTTCTTTATCAGTGGTATTAATAGGTAATTTGGGCAGCCGTCCTAGACGGGCCTGTCAGTAGGCAAACTATAGTGAGGTAGTTTCTACATATAGAACCTACCAAGTTATGCAGCACAGGGGTCTCGGCTATCCAGTCGAGTGTGTGTGAAATTCTGTGTGGTTCTTTTACCATGGTCTTAGTAAAATATGTTTTTAGCTGAACTGGTATTGGGTCATCCTTCTCGCCTGTGACTTCGCTGTATTCTGGGGAGCCCACCCCTGTCACTGCTTACACTTGCAATAGAGCAATTTCATCTCTATACTAATTTAGTTCCACCCCGATTGTGCAGACCTAGTTCCAACAATATGCAGGGTCCATCTACCTCCTCTGAATCCTCCTCTATGGATTTTTTCCAGCAACCATCTTCACCAGGGCAAACTATCGCTTCCATTCCTCTTTCTATTCCTCCACCCTCATTTCATGATTGTAAGGTAAAGTGCTGCTATGCGGTTTTGTAATTAATGAGCCTGGATCAAAGGAGTCACACAGTGGAGGAGCTGCTTCACTGTATCCTGCAGCAAATATCCCGCTGGATGGCTACTCACCAAATAAAACTGGGCAGTGTTGCCAGCAACAATGGCACCAATATTGTTGCTGTGCTGCAGTTAGGATGAATGACACATTATCTCTGTATGGCCTATTTACTCTGGTGGTTTGCTGCTTTTTTAAGTTATATCGTGACTTAAAAGAGGTTCTCCTCATGACCAGAAAAGTCTCTGCGCATTTCAGCAGTTCCTACATTGCAAAAAACACCCTGCTCGATTTGCAGCGACAAAATGGTCTGCTCTTTGCAACGCCCTATCTGTGATGTTCCAACTTGGTGAGACTCCACTCTAAACATGGTGGAGTGCCTGTGTGAGCAGCAGAAGGCGGTGAATGATTATTGAATGCACCAGACCACAGGGGCAATGTGTTACTTCAAGATACGTAATTGGAGGTTCAAAAAGGGAAGTGTGCTGGTTTTTGAAGAAGCCACCAAATTTGTCAGCAGTGATGACTACAGCATCAGCTATTGTATATCTGTGTTGATGGAGGAGGATGAAAACCGGGTCAGGGTCATTATGGTAGAGGAACTGGAACTCTTAGACTAGAAGAGTTAGAAGACTCTCTTTTGGATGCAAAGGGGGCCCTAGATATTATTAACATTAAGCTTATTATTAACATTAAGGTTAATACAATTAATTAAGGTACAGGGATGAGTACTGAGTGGCAGTGGTAGGCTGTATTCCCAACTTGCTGCAGGACCGGAAGACCATAGCAAGTGCCAGTCGCAGGTGTACCCAGGTTGCCTTTACTCGTTCCCAGTCCACCTCCTCAGCGATTGCCACAAGTGTCAAATACTCCAACTATACTACAGCAGATAACTATGACCCCATGGAATTATTGGCCAATAGGTTAGAGCAGTGGAAGGAGCCTGCCCAGTTTGCCATGGGAGTTTTATTTTGTCTGGCCTCAAGTGTTATGGCCAAGGGTGTTCAGTGCTGCTGGTGGCATTGTAATATCTCAAAGGACAAAACTGTCCACAGGTAGCGTGGAAAAAGACTAATTTTATCAAAATTAACCGGGCAAGGATTTTCAAACACATCAAGCTGATGCTGATGCTACTCCTAAATAGCTACCACCACTGCCACCCCACAGGAAAACATGGGCTGCAGCCTGGTCCATCTTATTATTCCCTGCTGCATTGCCACAAATGCTGCAACAGCTACCACCACTGCCACCACTCAGGCAGACATATCCTGCAGCCTGGTTCATCCAATATACCCTGCAGCACTGCCATACATGTTGCCACAGCTGCCTAGTGCCTACCACTTGCATCAATCAGTCAGACATGTCCTGCGGCCTGGTGCATCACATTCCACTATAGAACACTGTTGGTGTGAGAGTGTTGGCATAAGAAAAAAAAAAATGATTTCACATCTGCTCCCATTAAAGGTTAATTGTTGATGACTTTTTTTTTTGAAAAGTCAGTTCTTCATCACTTTTCAACTAGGCTCACAGCTAACAACAACAAGCCTCACAGTTGCCTAGTGCCTCACACCACGGCCACCACTACAGCCTGGTCCACCATCACAATCCACAATAGCACACTGTTGGTGCCACTGTAGTGTTGGTATATAAAAAAAATAATTTCATATCTGCTCCCATCACAGGATAATTTTTGATAGCTTTTTTTTTTTTTTTTTTTTGAAAAGCCAATTCTTTATCATTTTTCAACTTGACCCACAGCCACAAATTTGTCTCCCAAATAACAATAAGGCCCTGTAGCACTTACAATCTATCAAAACGGGCTAATTTTTCTACAAAACCATCAAACCCTTTTTGCAATATAACCTAATATAACCCTATAGCCATAGTATGTTGGATGTCGGGAATGGATTAAAACTGGAGGAGTTTGGGGAAGATTAATAAAACTGTGTGAAACAAAAACTGTATTTGTTGCCCAGAGCATCCAATGACAGCCAGCTTCCATTTTGTAAACTGCTCTTGAAAGATGAAAGCCACTCTGTGGCTATGGGTAACAAAGACAAAGTTTTCATAAATGTGATGTTGTGTTGCAATAAAGTAAAGGATGTGCAATTACTTAAAGAGACCTATTACATGGAAAATGCAGTACAATCTGCAGGCAACATAATAAACAGCAGGAGACGCTCAACAGATTGATTATACTGATGCTTTTTCCACAAAACTATATATCAATCTGTTCAGCTCCTCCTGTGTTATAGCATGTTGTTTCCAGATTGAACTGCATTTTCCTTCTCTTGGACTGACCACGGCCATAGTCAGTTATGATGCAGTGAGTTCCATGCACACGGTCGTATTCATTCTGGTAAATATGGACCACACATGGACTGTGTTTCCCAGGCATGTTTCCCAGCCAGTTTGGTGCATGAGGCCTTAGCCTAGATTGACATGATAGAAGTGCAAAACGGCCGTGAGAAACGTCCATTTTTCACATCCGCTTTGCATCTGAGTGGCATAAGTTTTCACAAATCCCTCAGTGTATGGATGGATCTGTTAAAAAGGACAAAAATAAAGCATGACCTGTAATTTGACAATGGACCATCAAAATATAAGTCGTGCATAGCCGTCGAAAAAAAGGTCTGTCCCAAGGCAGTTTTCGGCCTTTGTGTGAATATAGGCTTAGTCTGAAACTCTTCACCTTTGCTCTTAGATGGACCAGACAAAAGAAGGAGATAAAGTACTATAAACTATCAAAGTATATTATGTGTAGAGTAGTCTGAGAAGCTAGGAAGGGACTAGGAATTAGCCCCTTTGCACACGAGCATATGAATGGTCAGTGTGCAATCCGCGTTGTTCCTGGATAGCACACTGACCCATTCATTTCTATGGGCCCGTACACATGACTGTGAATTACAAGGTCACATGTACGGGCCATCAGTCTGGGCCACAAAATATGGAACAGATCCTATTTCTGTCAAATTTAGCGGCCCTGCTTCCGCGGCTCCTATTCATTTAATGAAAGGTACCACGGAAGCACGTGTGTCCCCCCGTGCGCCATCCGTGCCATTCATTCACAGCAGCTGGTTACCACACAGTCATGTTCAACCTGCTTTAGAGGAACTACCAAAGATTACAAAAGAAATTTTAAAAAAAATTATCATTTTTGCTTCAAAATTCTAGTTCTTTATATGTATATTATGAATGTTTTTGTAAATTAATTCAGAACAAATGACTATTTTGGTTTAGAAAATATTGTTTCTGTATGTTTATATATTTTCATAGACATGGCATGCATAAATAAGCTAACATGCATTTGTTAATTTTTGCACATGCATATAAATGCATACAATAATCACACACTGATCTGAGGCTCTCACAGCCATTACTCCGTAATCACACAGTGTTAATCCTAAACACATTACACTGCAATGTTTGTTGAACGCAGTCCTAATTAATCCGTTTATTAGGCGATTAACATGCTCCTTTGAGAAGCCTGAACACGTCTCCAGACGAGGAATATTTATCCACGAAGCAGCAATGAGAGGGAAAAGACGACCAGCTTTGCCCTCTATACTTAACCCATTCCTCATAAGTTCTTGCATATACTATAATCATACTACTCACATTATTTACAGCAAAATGTACATACTATATCGATTCATGCAATGTTATTGACTGCTAAATTACCATTAATATGAGGGAAAACTATATTACACATTTTGTGGAAAAAAATTAATTTATCCATTTAAATTTCTGCTATTTCTATGCTTAGAAATCAAGGGAAGGTCGTATCACTGACTGACAGCTATCTTTGCACTTACTAGCTTTCCTTTGACTTCTCAGTTTAACAAGAGCAGAGTTTTAAACGGATAGATGACATGTTATACTGAATCTTCTCCCACAAATTCCCACATTAATCTGTCAGCTCCTCGTGCTCTCTATCACCTACAAATTGCCTCTAAACCTTAAAGTCAGGGCCCCACGTTGGAAATACCGCAGCAAAAAATGCTGTGTTTTACAGTACCTGCAAAGAGGATGGTATTCTGACTAATCTGATCCACACAGAAAAAAAATCCGCATCGGAAAAAGCTGCATATTCAAAAATGCGTTTTTGAAAATCTCAGCATGTCAATTATACCTATGGAATCACTGGCATTTTCCATATAGATATAAGAGGGGCAAAACTCTGCTGACTTTCTGTGAAAAACTCTAAGGAAAAAAAGATGATTAATTTTTACCGTGTTTTTTTTTTCTGGAGCTTTTTTTTTTTTTTTTTTTTTTTTTTTTGCTGCGGCTCACTACATGGGGCCTTAGCCTAAAATTAGTAGACAATTTTTTACAAAAGTTTGTGCACCATTTTGCCCCATTCTAGCAAATTTTACACTTTTGAGCATGTGAAAAATTTGGACATAATTTAAATATAACCTTAATAATAAAGATGAATTTACTGACATTCATAAATTGTGCAGTAAACTGAACATCGGAATCAAAATACCTGCTTAAATTAACACTGGTAATTTGGTAATGGTGAGGTCTAAGATTTCTTCCATATCTACAGTCATGGCCAAAAGTTTTGAGAATGATACAAATATTAATTTTTACAAAGTCTACTGCTTCAGTTTTTCTAATGGCAATTTGCATATACTCCAGAATGTTATAAAGAGTGATCAGCTTAACAGCAATTACTTGCAAAGTCAATATTTGCCTAGAAAATGAACTTTATCCCCAAAAACACATTTCAACATCATTGCAGCCCTGCCTTAAAAGGACCACCTAACATCGTTTCAGTGATTGCTCCATTAACACAGGTGTGGGTGTTGATGAGGACAGGGCTGGAGATCAATCTGTCATGATTAAGTAAGAATGACACCACTGGACACTTTAAAAGGAGGCTGGTGCTTGCCATCATTGTTTCTCTTCTGTTAACCATGGTTATCTCTAAAGAAACACGTGCAGTCATCATTGCACTGCACAAAAATGGCCTAACTGGGAAGAGTATTGCAGCTAGAAAGATTGCACCTCAGTCAACAATCTATCGCATCATCAAGAACTTCAAGGAGAGAGTTTCCATTGGTGCCAAAAAGGCTCCAGGGCGCCCAAGAAAGACCAGCAAGCAGCAGGACCGTCTCTTAAAAGTGTTTCAGCTGCGGGATCGGGCTACCAGCAGTGCAGAGCTTGCTGAGGAATGGCAGCAGGCAGGTGTGAGTGCATCTGCACGCACTGTGAGGCGGAGACTCTTGGAGCAAGGCCTGGTCTCAAGGAGGGCAGCAAAGAAGCCACTTCTCTCCAGAAAAAACATCAGGGACAGACTGATATTCTGCAAAAGGTACAGGGAGTGGACTGCTGAGGACTGGGGTAAAGTCATTTTCTCTGATGAATCCCCTTTTCGATTGTTTGGAACATCTGGAAAACAGCTTATTCGGAGAAGAAGAGGTGAGCGCTATCACCAGTCTTGTCTCATGCCAACTGTAAAGCATCCTGAAACCATTCATGTGTGGGGTTGCTTCTCAGCCAAGGGAATCGGCTCTCTCACAGTCTTGCCTAAAAACACAGCCATGAATAAAGAATGGTACCAGAATGTCCTCCAAGAGCAACTTCTCCCAACCGCCCAAGAGCAGTTTGGCACTCAACAATGCCTTTTCCAGCATGATGGAGCACCTTGCCATAAAGCAAAGGTGATAACTAAATGGCACAGGGAACAAAACATAGAGATTTTGGGTCCATGGCCTAGAAACTCCCCAGATCTTAATCCCATTGAGAACTTGTGGTCAATCATCAAGAGACCGGTGGACAAACAAAAAACAACAAATTCAGACAAAATTAAAGCATTGATTCTGCAAGAATGGACTGCTATCAGTCAGGATTTGGTCCAGAAGTTGATTGAGAGCATGCCAGGGAGAATTGCAGAGGTCCTGAAGAAGAAGGGTCAACACTGCAAATATTGACTTGCTGCATTAACTCATTCTAACTGTCAATATAAGCTTCTGTTACTCATAATATGAATGCAATTATATTTCTGTATGTGATAAAAACATCTGACAAACACACATAAAAACCAGAGGGCAGCAGATCATGTGAAAATATAATATTTGTGTCATTCTCAAAACTTTTGGCCATGACTGTATATTACTGTTTAGCTTGGGAACACTTACAGTGCATGTCTATGATGAAAATAATAAGGCTGGATTCACATCTGCGTTGGAGTCTCCGCACATCGGCAGAGAGAAAAGTCCTGCAAGGAGGACTTTTCTCTCGACCGTTTTCAGTATAAAACTGGCAGAAATTGGGCTGAAACTCGGCGGACCCCATTATAGTCTATGGGGTCCATGGGTTTCCACAGGTAACCGCTTTTCAAGCGGACAGGGTCTCAGTTTTTCGGGTCCCCGAACGCTAGTGTGAACTTAGTGTAAGCTGTTTTATTGATAAATAAAACATAAAATTTTATTGGCCCATAAAACATTGTATATATGTAATATCAATGATTTTTTTTTTCATGCATTGTAGTAATCACTGTAACAAAGAGTAGCAACTAGGGATAGAGATGGGAGAATCGATTTGTTACAAACCAGGTTCGACCCAAATATTTCAAATCGTTCTTTTTTTAATGAAACTGAGTAATTCATCTCGAGCAAACTAAAATGGAATGCATTATGCAGTGAAAATGCAGAGGAGACACATATGTATGATGTCTTTGCATCATCTGACATCAACTGACAACCTCTCAACCAATAATCAGTGGTAGGTGGACACCTTACAGTGCTGACGTCACAAATTGTAAAATGCTTTGGGCAGGAAGAAGAGCCATTTTAGTGTAATTCATCACTACATGAACCAAAGCAATTACCCTATTTTCTACTGTAATACAGCAGCAAAGCTTGCAATAGAGCTACAGAATCATATGAGCAGGGGAAGTAGAATGAAGTTTAGTTATATTTAATCAATTACAGGCAGATAATTAGATACAGTCATTGCTGTAAGTGTTGGCACCCCTGAAATTTTTCTAAGTATAATTGACATGTGTATTATAGTGAATCCCATCCACTGTAAAATGCAGCATTTTTTTGCCACGGCCAAACTGTGGCATTTACACCACATGAGAAAAGTGGTTTTAAAAAAAGCTACCAAAAATGATTCCCTGATGGCAGGAAAAATTAAATCAAAATAGTTTTTTTATATCAACACTGTGGCACCAACAGTTTGGTATAATGGAATGTGATGATGGACCAGACCACAGGACATGTTTGTCTGAGTGGTGGTAGTGGTGGTAGGCACTAGACAGCTGTGACAACATGTGTAGCAGTTAAGCATGTCACAATATGATGGACCAGGCCACGGGACATGTCTGCCTGAGTGGTGGCAGTGTGGGTAGGCTCAAGCAGCTGTGGAAAAATGTGTTTCACTGTAGCAGGGCATAATATGATGGATCAGGCCACAGGATATGTCTGTCTGAGTGGTGGCAGTGGTGGGGGAAGAGGAAGTCTTGGGCTATGATGAATATCTCTCTCAGCAGATGCCACATGACTACTAGAGAATGGGATCTGTATCAGTGAAGATAAAGGGCAGCATGGCAAATTACATGCTGAGGAGGAACACACAGAACCCTCACTCAATACTTGTGGTTCACTGCTTTCAAAAATGTCTTTATTGTCAGGAAGTACAACAACACTGGCGGGTCTGCACATTCTTATTGTTAGTAGTAGTAGTACTTGCACAAGAATTTCCTCCTCCCCCTCCTTTACCTATCCCCTGCCCTGTTTTTTCTAGTCATTTTACTGCACACTGCTTAGTGATTTGGCAACAATTTTAACACAGTGTATTTCTTTTGTTATTTTTTTAATAAAAAAATATTTCAAGTTAAATTGTAAAACACCAAAAGCACTAAAAGGGTCACCTCCTGGTCAGTGAGTATTAGACTAAACAGCAATATCTATCAGTGCAGGATTTTTTTTTCAGATAAGCACAGGCTAGACTGTATATTGGGTGGACATACATGAAATGTGTATTGTATGTATATATAGGCAATGAATATTTTGTTCAAGATTAAAAACATGCCTCTGTAACACTGTATGGTCAGTCACCACTGTCAAAGTGGAAAAAAAAACATGAAATTGCTAAACATTTTTTAAAACCAGCATAGGCTAGATTGTTTATTGGGTGAACAAAAAGAAACCACTTGTATATAATTTTTTTAAGATTTGTGCAGGCAAAATCAGCAGCACTTTGCTATTAAAAAAGCAGTATGTATTTAATGAAAAAATATTAACTATGGACTAAAAAAGTCCTTAACAAAAGATTTTTCACTAACAGGATCGTCTTGTCAGAAAATAAGTATGTTTAACCGCCCAGGCTTGTCATTAGTATGGTTCTATTACACGCTGTCATAGGCAGCGTGTAATAGAAGTGAATGGTTTTTACTACAGTGTGAGTATGAGCGATCAGACCCCCTAGGGTTCAAAACCCCTAGGGGGTCTGAACATAAAAGTAAAAGAAGAAAAAAAAAACAAAAAAAAAAACAAAAGTAGACATAAATACTTTAGGTATCCACATGCTCAAAACTTCCCAAACTATTAATATATTTATCCCATATGGTGAACAGCATAGCAGGGGAAAAAAATCTAAATAATGGCAATTTTTCAACACTTTGTCTCCTAAAAAAATTGAATAAAAAGTGAGCAAACCATCAGACTTTCCCCCCAAATGTTATCAATAAAAACATCATCTTGTCCTGCATAAAAAGACGCCATACCCAGTTCCTTACCTGTAAATATGAAAAAGTTACAGTTGTCAGAACATGGTGACACAAAGAAAATTCTATTTTGCAAGGTTTTTCATATTTTAAAAGGTATCAAAAGATTAAAAATACTATATAAATTTAATAATAATAATAATAATAATAATAATAATAGTCCTTTAATAGTCCCACAATGGGGAAATTCAGTGTGTTACAGCAGCAAAGATAAGCAGATACAAATACAAATACAACATGTACAGGAATATTCCAAGGTGAGAGGCATTACATTGATAGCAGACAGACAGATAGGGCGTAGCAGGGGGGGGGGGGGGGATTTAACAGGCAGAGAGATATTTCAGTTCTCTGTGTGTAATGATCTCCGCTTAGGTCGGTGTTGGTTGTACAGCCTAACCGCGGTGGGGAGGAAAGACTTCCGATAGCGCTCCTTCTCACACCTAGGGTGGAGCAGTCGGTCACTGATAGTACTGCTCAGCGCGATCACAGTCTCATGCATGGGATGGGACTTCTTCTTCTGCATGGAGCTCACCACGGACAGTATCCTTCTGTCACCCACCACCTGCACTGGGTCCAGTGGGCTCCCCAGGACAGAGCTGGCCCTTCTAATCAGCTTGTCAAGTTTATTTCTGTCCCTGGTTGATATACTGCTCCCCCAGCAGGCCACTCCAAAGAAGATGGCTGATGCCACTACCGAGTTGAAGAAAGTTCTAAGAAGTGCCCCCCGGATTCCAAAGGCTCTCAGCTTCCTAAGCAGGTAGAGCCTGCTGTGGCCCTTCCTGTACAGGGCCTCCATATGATCTGCCCAGTCCAGCTTATTATTAAGGAGCAAACCCAGGTACTTATAGGTGTTCACAATCTCGATGCCCGTCCCCAGGATGTCCACTGGTTTAGGAGGGCTTCTGCCTTTGCGGAAGTCCACCACCATCTCCTTGGTCTTCCCCGCGTTAATCTTCAGGTGGTTCCGGTGGCACCAGTCCACAAAATCCCGGTTCAGTTCTCTGTACTCCCTGTCATCATTATCTGTGATGAGACCCACTATTGCAGAGTCGTCAGAATACTTCTGTAGGTAGCAGCTGGATGAGTTGCACCTAAAATCTGCAGTGTACAGTGTGAAGAGGAAAGGGGCGAGAACCGTACCCTGAGGTGCCCCCGTATTACAGATCACTGTACCTGACACACAGTCTCGGGCTCTCACGTATTGAGGTCGATTTGTGAGGTAGTCTAGGATCCAGTTGGAGAGGTGGTGGTCCACTCCAGCAAGGCCCAGCTTGTCCCTCAATAACCTGGGCTGTATGGTGTTAAAAGCACTGGAGAAGTCAAAGAACATTATTCTCACTGTGTTCCCTGGTTTCTCCAGGTGAGACAGAGCCCTGTGCAGAAGATGGATGATGGCATCATCTACCCCAATGCCCGGCCGATAAGCAAACTGGAGTGGGTCCATAGCGGGGCTCACTAGAGGGCGGAGATGTGTGAGAACCAATCTCTCCAAGATCTTCATCAGGTGGGATGTCAGTGCTACAGGTCTGTAGTCGTTGAGGTCCATAGGGTGGGGTTTCTTTGGAACTGGTACCACACAAGAAGATTTCCATAATTCAGGGACTATTTCCTGCCTCAGGCTCATATTATACATATATGTAATTATACCACACAGCTGGTCCCCACAAGTCTTAATTAGCCTTGCACTGATGTCATCTGGCCCTCCGGCTTTCCTCGCCTTGATCTTTTTCATCTCCTTCCTCACCTGGGCCCGTGTGAAGGTCAGACTGTGGCCAGATAAAGATGGATTTCTGGATTTACTGGTCTGTTGGGAAGTGGCCGCATGGGGAGAAGTCATTGTGGTGGGGGGAGCTGAAGGACATACTGGGGTGGGAGGAGCTGGTGTGTGATCAAATCTGTTGAAGAATATGTTTAGTTCATTAAGCCAGTTAACATCTGCCTCAATCTGGCAGACAGACTGTTTATGACCCGAAATTGACTTAAGCCCCTCCCAGACCCCCCTTATGTCTTTTCTTTCCATTTGCTTTTCCATTTTTTCTTTATAACTGGATTTTCCCTGCCTGATTTGATGCCTCAGCTCCTTTTGTACTTCCCTCAACCCCTCCTTATCTCTTGTCCTGAATGCCATCTTTTTCTCCTTAAGTAGTGTTTTTATATCAGAGTTAATCCATGGTTTGTTATTGGAGAAGCACCTCACCACTTTTGTGGGTACTGTGTTGTCCACACAAAAATTAATGTAGTCCGTTATGCAGTGTGTGAGTCCTTCTATATCTTCCCCATAAGAATCCTGCAGAACTTCCCATGCGGTTGTGTCAAAACAATCCCTCAGAGCCTCATCACTCTCCTCGGACCATATCCTCACTGTGCGGGTGACAGCTGGTTCTCTACGTACAAGTGGCTTGTACACAGGTCGGAGATGTACTAGGTTGTGATCCGATCTCCCCAGGGGCGGTAGGGCTGATGAGTTGTATGCCTCCCTCACGTTGGCAAAGAACAAGTCCAGTGTTTTGTTGTCTCTTGTGTGGCAGGTTACATACTGTGTGAAACTGGGCAGTGTGGATGATGGAGAGGCATGGTTGAAATCACCCGACAGAAGAAAGAGGGCCTGGGGGTGCTGAGACTGTAACTGGCTCAGCGTGGCTTTGATATCTCCGTGATCGCACTGACCCACAGAATACAGGTAACATGTCATTTTTACCACACAGTGAATGCAGTAAAAATTTATGTTAAATTAAATGGTTTTTTTTTTTCCAATTCCACCTCATTCTAAATTTTTTTCCAGCTTCCCAGTACATTGTACAGGATATTGAATGGTGCCATTACAAAGTACAATTTAAGAACAATAATGAGCCATCATGTGACTCTGTGGAATGAAAAAAAAAATGGCTCTTAGAAGGTGGGGAGGAAAAAACAGATATGCAAAAACAAAAATTGGCTCAATCTTTCAGCGGTTAAAGATGGCAGCCGCCATAGTCACTGAGCTAATGCCTGCGATCAGAGTTCACTTTGATTGCAGGCACTGCATTTTGGTATGGCCCTCAAAGTGAAAAAAAGCCTCCCCGGCACCATACCTTTGCCGTTGCAGGACAGCTCCCACGTGGCAAGATCGTTGCAGCCGTCCTATTCCTAGGACAGCCGGGAGCCTAATGAAGGCTCCCAGGCCTGTCATAGTAATCTAGCTTTGTAGCGAACGTCCCATAAAGTGCAATATAGTTGTATTGCAGTCTATGGAACATGCAAACAGAAGATTGCAGGTTCAAGCCCCCTTGAGCCTAATAATTCAAATCACCCCCTTTCCCTAAAGATGAAATAAAAATAAATAAACAAATTACATTTCCCCACGTCTGAAAACGCCTGGTCTACAAACTTGTAAAGATGTTGTTATGGGGAAAAAAAATCAAAAGAGCCAAAACAACGTTTTTTCACCATTTCTCCTCTCATAAAAATTTAAATAAAAAATGATCAAAGCATAAGACATTACTGAAAATAGTATAACTATAAAATATATCTGGAGACACCTTAAGGCTGGGGCCCCATGAGGAGTAAATGCCGCTGTTTGCCCACGGCGGAAACGCTGCGGAAAAAAAAATGCATCGTTTTACCGTCACAGCAAAGAGTTTAGAGAATTACATCCGCACTTCGCGATAAAATATGCTCAGCGGACATGCTGCAATTTCCAAAAGTTTCCGTGCAAATCACAGCGGGAAGAACCATGATGTGTTGCCGCTGCACCACATGGGGCCTTAGCCTAAAGGGGTTTTCCAGGCAAAAATTTATTTTCAAAAAAGGTCTGTTAGTGCTATTAATAGCTTAATAAGTGCACCCAAATACTTTTAGCAGTGTTTTGAGTTATTTCTGGGTTCTCTGGGAGCTCCTGGCATCCTCTGCATTTGTTTACATTGACATCTTCCTGTTCCTACAACTCCCATGATTCCATGGTCTGAACTTAAAGGTGACTCACTCCCCTCTCCCTTTCTTACACACTCTCCCTCCCTCTCTCACTCACTCCTCCTTCCTATTTCCCACGCTAGCCCGTCCATTACACCCTCTGCAGCCATCTTTAGACTCCTAGTTCTCACTTACTCAATAACTTTCTCATTTGGCTGTAATATTGTAATTAGCTCTGTATATCATCATTACAGTCACACAGAGAAAGCTTCAGGACAACAATGAATTCTTCATGCTGTTTTTTGGCATTTGGTAAAAAAAAAAAAAAAATATATATATATATATATATATATATATATATATATATACAGTACAGACCAAAAGTTTGGACACACCTTCTCATTCCAAGAGTTTTCTGTATTTTCATGACTATAAAAATTGTAGATTCACACTGAAGGCATCAAAACTATGAATTAACACATGTGGAATTATATAATTAACAAAAAAGTGTGAAACAACTGAAAATATGTCTTATATTCTAGGTTCTTCAAAGTAGCCACCTTTTGCTTTGATTACTGCTTTGCACACTCTTGGCATTCTCTTGATGAGCTTCAAGAGGTAATCACCTGAAATGGTCTTCCAACAGTCTTGAAGGAGTTCCCAGAGATGCTTAGCACTTGTTGGCCCTTTTGCCTTCACTCTGCGGTCCAGCTCACCCCTAACCATCTCGTTTGGGTTCAGGTCTGGTGACTGTGGAGGCCAGATCATCTGGCGTAGCACCCCATCACTCTCCTTCTTGGTCAAATAGCCCTTACACAGTCTGGAGGTGTGTTTGGGGTCATTGTCCTGTTGAAAAATAAATGATGGTCCAACTAAATGCAAATCGGATGGAATAGCATGCCGCTGCAAGATGCTGTGGTAACCATGCTGGTTCAGTATTCCTTCAATTTTGAATAAATTCCCAACAGTGTCACCAGCAAAGCACCCCCACACCATCACACCTCCTCCTCCATGCTTCACGGTGGGAACCAGGCATATAGAGTCCATTCGTTCACCTTTTCTGCGTCGCACAAAGACACGGTGGTTGGAACCAAAGATCTTAAATTTGGACTCATCAGACCAAAGCACAGATTTCCACAGGTCTAATGTCCATTCCTTGTGTTCTTTAGCCCAAACAAGTCTCTTCTGCTTGTTGCCTGTCCTTAGCAGTGGTTTCCTAGCAGGTATTTTACCATGAAGGCCTGCTGCACACAGTCTCCTCTTAACAGTTGTTGCAGAGATGTGTCTGCTGCTAGAACTCTGTGTGGCATTGACCTGGTCTCTAATCTGAGCTGCTGTTAACCTGCGATTTCTGAGGCTGGTGACTCGGATGAACTTATACTCATGTGAGTCAGTTTCTTTGTAGCGCTTGATGGTTTTGGCCACTGCACTTGGGGACACTTTCAAAGTTTTCCCAATTTTTCGGATTGACTGACCTTCATTTTACTTTACTTAGCTGCTTTTTTCTTGCCATAATACAAATTCTAACACTCCATTCAGTAGGACTATCAGCTGTCTATCCACCTGACTTCTGAACAACACAACTGATGGTCCCAACCCCATTTATAAGGCAAGAAATCCCACTTATTAAACCTGACAGGGCACTCCTGTGAAGTGAAAACCATTTCAGGTGACTACCTCTTGAAGCTCATCAAGAGAATGCCAAGAGTGTGCAAAGCAGTAATCAAAGCAAAAGGTGGCTACTTTGAAGAACCTAGAATATAAGACATATTTTCAGTTGTTTCACACTTTTTTAAGTATATAATTCCACATGTGTTAATTCATAGTTTTGATGCCTTCAGTGTGAATCTACAATTTTTATAGTCATGAAAATACAGAAAACTCTTGGAATAAGAAGGTGTGTCCAAACTTTTGGTCTGTACTGTATATATATATATATATATATATATATATATACACACACGTGGACTAAATTGTTGGTACCCCTCGTTTAATGAAAGAAAAACCCACAATGGTCACAGAAATAACTTGAATCTGACAAAAGTAATTTGCCAAACTACATGTTGACAAGCCACAGGGCTTCTGGGAGAATGTGCTATGGACAAATGAGACAAAAATCTAAATTTTTGGCAAGGCACATCAGCTCTATGTTCAAAGATGGAAAAATGAAGCATGTCTTGAAAAGAACACTGTCCCTACTGTGAAACATGGAGGAGGCTCTGTTATGTTCTGGGGCTGCTTTGCTGCATCTGGCACAGGGTGTCTTGAATCTGTGCAGGGTACAATGAAATCTCAAGCTTATGAAGGGATTCTAGAGAGAAATGTGCTGCCCAGTGTCAGAAAGCTTGGTCTCAGTCACTGGTCATGGGCCTTCTTGCAACAGGATAATGACCCAAAACACACAGCTAAAAACACCCAAGAATGGCTAAGAGGAAAACATTGGACTATTCTGAAGTGGCCTTCTATGAGCACTGACTTAAATCCTATTGAGCATATTTGGAAGGAGCTGAAACATGCCGTCTGGAAAAGGTACCCTTCAAACCCTGCTCATGAGAAGTGGCCAAAATAACTGTTGAGAGGTGCAGAAGTCTCATTGACAGTTACAGGAATCATTTGATTGCAGCAATTGCCTCAAAAGGTTGTGCAACAAAATATTAAATTAAGGGTACCATCATTTCTGTCCAGGCCTGTTTCATGAGTTTTCTTTTTAAAAAAAATTCTGTTGAAGCATGGTTGAAAAAGCAATGTCTGACTTTCATTTGTTCATTTTCATAGAATTTTTATATATTATTACTTTTGTCAGATTCAAGTTATTTCTGTGACCATTGTGGGTTTTTCTTTCATTAAACGAGGGGTACCAACAATTTTGTCCACGTGTATATACAGTGGGGAAAAAAAAGTATTTAGTCAGCCACCAATTGTGCAAGTTCTCCCACTTAAAAAGATGAGGTCGGCCTATAATTGACATCATAGGTAGACCTCAACTATGAGAGACAGAATGAGAAACAAATCCAGAAAATCACATTGTCTGATTTTTAAAGAATTTATTTGCAAATTATGGTGGAAAATAAGTATTTGGTCACCTACAAACAAGCAAGATTTCTGGCTCTCACAGACCTGTAACTTCTTCTTTAAGAGGCTCCTCTGTCCTCCACTCATTATCTGTAGTAATGGCTCCTGTTTGACATTGTTATCAGTAAAAAAGACACCTGTCCACAACCTCAAACAGTCACACTCCAAACTCCACTATAGTGAAGACCAAAGAGCTGTAGAAGGACACCAGAAACAAAATTGTAGACCTGCACCAGTCTGGGAAGACTGAATCTGCAATAGGCAAGCAGCTTGGTGTGAAGAAATTAACTGTGGGAGCAATAATTAGAAAATGGAAGACATACAAGACGACTGATAATCTCCCTCCATCAGGGACTCCATGCAAATGATCTTACCCCGTGGGGTCAAAATGATCACAAGAACGGTGAGCAAAAATCCCAGAACCACACGGGGGGACCTAGTGAATGATCTGCAGAAAGCTGGGACTAACGTAACAAAGGCTACCGTCAGTAACACACTACACTGCCAGGGACTCAGATCCTGCAGTACCAGACGTGTCCCCTGCTTAAACCAGTACATATCCGGGCCCGTCTAAAGTTTGCTAGAGAGCATTTGGATGTTCCAGAAGAGTATTGAGAGAATGTCATATGGTCAGATGAAACCAAAGTAGAACTGTTTGGTAGAAACACAACTCATCGTGTTTGGAGGAGAGTGAATGCTGAGTTGCATCCAAAGGACACCATACCTACTGTGAAGCATGGGGGTGGCAACATCATGCTTTGGGGCTGTTTCTCTGCAAAGGGACCAGGACGACTGATCCGTGTTCATGACAGAATGAATGATGCCATGCATCATGAGATTTTGAGTGCAAACCTCCTTCCATCAGCAAGGGCATTGAAGATGAAACGTGGCTGGGTCTTTCAGCATGACAATGATCCCAAGCACACCGCCAGGGCAACGAAGGAGCAGCTTCGTAAGAAGCATTTCAAGGTCCTGGAGTAGCCTAGCCAGTCTCCAGATCTCAACCCCATGGAAAACCTTTGGAGGGAGTTGAAAGTCCGTGTTGTCCAGTGACAGCCCCAAAACATCACTGCTCTAGAGGAGATCTGCATGGAGGAATGGGCCAACATACCAGCAACAGTGTGTGCCAACCTTGTGAAGACTTACAGAAAACGTTTGACCTCTGTCATCGCCAATAAAGGATATATAACAAAGTATTGAGATGAACTTTTGTTATTGACCAAATACTAATTTTCCACCATAATTTGCAAATAAATTCTTTAAAAATCAGACAATGTGATTTTCTGGATTTGTTTTCTCATTTTGTCTCTCATAGTTGAGGTCTACCTATGATGACAATTACAGGCCGGCCTCATCTTTTTAAGTGGGAGAACTTGCACAATTGGTGGCTGACCACAATTGGTGGCTATATGCATACATACAGTGCGTAAGTATTCGGCCCCCTTGAACTTTTCAACCTTTTGCCACATTTCAGGCTTCAAACATAAAGATATAAAATTTTAATTTTTTTGTGAAGAATCAACAACAAGTGGGACACAATTGTGAAGTGGAACGAAATTTATTGGTTATTTTAAACTTTTGTAAAAAATAAAAAAATGAAAAGTGGGGCATGCAATATTATTCGGCCCCTTTACTTTCAGTGCAGCAAACTCACTCCAGAAGTTCAGTGAGGATCTCTGAATGATCCAATGTTGTCTTAAATGACTGAAGATGATAAATATAATCCACCTGTGTGTAATCAAGTCTCCGTATAAATGCACCTGCTCTGTGATAGTCTCAGGGTTCTGTTTAACACTAGAAGTCCCAGAAATTTCGAGCTCCCCCTTCAAGTCCTGAAAGAGGGTCAAATGACCCTTAGTCCAAACTGACAACTCTGATGGCTCCAATTAGCATTTCCTTTCATTTGTAAATGTGGCCATTGTCTGAGGAATCTGCAGGGGGGAATTGTGTTGATCCACCTCAGGTCTTGTAAGAGAGTGTAAAGAAAAGAATGTAAGCTGCTCCTGAGTGTCTGCCCACCCCCCAGCTGCATTGTTGTGCTGGGAATATTTGCTAACACCTTAGCAAATTTGCATGCAGCCTTTTGTGCTGTGGGGGATGTGACTGCTTCTCAAAGTAGTCTGCGACTTGAAATCAAAGTACATCTGTAATGTCCTCCCATATCTTGGCAAGGACCCCAGTCGTCCCAGCGGGGAGAGACTGTCCGAAACTGTAGTGATGAGTCTGATGGAATCATTCATGGACAAGGGCAGAACTGTAACCACGAACAATTTCTTTACATCATTGTCACTTGCACAATGACTGCTTAGCCGGAAAACCACTATCCTCGGCACAGTCAACAAGAGTCGCCGGGAAATTCCTCAATCCGCTAGACAGATGGACCGCACTGAATTCACCACTCAGGTGTTTTCAACCACTGATGCCACACTGACAGTGTATGCACCCAAACGAAAGAAGGCCGTCTACATTGTCAGCAGCATGCACAGCGTGGTTGAGACTAAGGATACCAACAAAAGGAAGCCAAACACGGTCACACAATACAACCACACAAAGTGCGGTGTGGATGTAATGGACCAAATGGTGCGGGAGTACAGCGTGCGTGCAGGAACACGGAGATGGCCATTCGCCGTGTTCTACAACATGATTGACATGGCAGCACTGAATGCTCATGTTCTTTATCAGGCATGCACTGGGGTGCAGGAGAGACGGGTGGACTTCCTGGTTGAGCTTGCAAAAGAGTTAGGTGGCTCTCATGTGACTGAAAAGAAGGAACGCAAGGAGAAACTCCTTCGGCAACAACCTTCCACACCCAGCCCTGGCAAAAGGGCGAAGTGTCAGGTCAACCATCGATGCACGAACAATTGTGCAACTGAGAGATGTGTTTACTGCTACAAATACACATGTGGCAAATTTACCAGGGACATACCCAGGCAGTGCCAGGTATGTTCCGACAGTGCAGACAGACTGCTGAGTGAGTGCTGAAATGCTAGTCACACAAGAAGGACATGCCACTCACACACACACACACGCAGCCCCCCACAGCAGCCTATTGTAAATATGTGTGGAATTGTTGTATTCCTTGTATTTTTTTTATTATTTTCATAACAAAAATAAAAAGCATAGACACAAATAACTGTTGTTCTTTTGTATATTTACATTTTTGTATATTTAGATTCAAGTCAATGGGTGCAGAAAAAAAAAAAAAAAATCGCAAAAAAAATCACAGCTACTTGCGATATTTTTGTGATCTGTCCCATTGGTCATATAGATCACTCCTCTGGGATTTTTTCGCACGAAAAAAATCGCACAAAAAAAAAAAAATCGCAGGAAAATCGCACCTATGAAAAAAATCGCACGAAAAAAAATCGCAGGTGTGCTTGGTGCCATTGAAATACATTGGCAAATCGCAGAAAAAAATTGCATCGCATTGCGATGCGATTTTCGCACAATTTTTTTTCGCTAGTGTGCTTGAGGCCTTAGACCAGGGGTCGGCAACCTATGGCACGCGTGCCACTCTTGGCACGCGAGGCTTATTCCCCTGGCACGGCAGCGGACTCCTCACCCAGAAGTTTCGATCGGACCAAACACGGCCGAAACGAAACTGCTATTATTATACTGTGGGGTCTCTTCAGACCCCCGAGTATAATAAGCGGAGCCCCCGGGGAGATGATCAAACATAAAAAACAATGTACTCACTATTCCACGCTCCGCAGCCGCTCTGTACTCTTCGGGCGCTTCTGCCTGCAGGAGCCACTATAGAGCATAATACCATGTGCAGGGACCACTATGGGACATATACCGTGTGCAGGGGCCACTATGGGACATATACCGTGTGCAGGGGCCACTATGGGACATATACCGTGTGCAGGGGCCACTATGGGACATATACCGTGTGCAGGGGCCACTATGGAGCATAATACCGTGTGCAGGGGCCACTATAGCGCATAATACCGTGTGCAGGGACCACTATGGGACATATACCGTGTGCAGGGGCCACTATGAAGCATAATACCGTGTGCAGGGGCCACTATAGAGCATAATACCGTGTGCAGGGACCACTATGGGACATATACCGTGTGCAGGGGCCACTATGGAGCATAATACCGTGTGCAGGGGCCACTATGGAGCATAATACTGTGTGCAGGGGCCACTATGGAGCATAATACCGTGTGCAGGGGCCACTATGGAGCATAATACCGTGTGCAGGGACCGCTATGGGACATATACCGTGTGCAGGGGCCACTATGGAGCATAATACCATGTGCAGGGGCCACTATGGAGCATAATACCATGTGCAGGGGCCGCTATGGGACATATACCGTGTGCAGGGGCCGCTATGGGACAAATACTGTGTGCAGGGGCAGCTATGGGACAAATACCGTGTGTAGGGGCCGCTATGGGACATAATACCGTGTGCAGGGGCCGCTATGGGACAAATACCGTGTGCAGAGGACGCTATGGGACATAATACCGTGTGTAGGGGCCGCTATGGGACATAATACCATGTGCAGGGGCCGCTATGGGACAAATACCGTGTGCAGAGGCTGCTATGGGACATAATACCGTGTGCAGGGGCCACTATAGAGCATAATACCATGTGCAGGGGCCGCTATGGGACATATACCGTGTGCAGGGTCTGCTATGGGACATATACGGTGTGTAGGGGCCGTTATGGGACATTTTGCTGTGTGCAGGGGCCGCTATGGGACAAATACTGTGTGCAGGGACTGCTATGGGACAAATACTGTGTGCAGAGGCAGCTATGGGACAAATGCCGTGTGCAGAGGCAGCTATGGGACATATACCATGTTGAAGGGGCCGCTATGGGACATAATATCGTGTGCAGGGACCACTATGGGACATTATTCTGTATAACGGTGTGTTTTCTATATTAAGGATGTGTTTTTGCACAGAAAACTCCGGCTTTGTTTTTTTTTGTGCAAAAATGCACCAGTTTTACATTGAATGAAAAAGTTCCAAATATAGCTGCATCCAGATACATAGTGTATATTCACCATAAGGATGCCGCCATACGGGGCTCCTGGACACAATAAATTTACCACTAATTGGGGGCTGCACATGGACTTTCATTGCTTCTAATCAGAAAGTACAGGAGTGTCCCAGGAAATAGCAGTAAACGCATGTGTCCTAAAGCATCTGGTGGCAGCACTTCTGTGTTATGGTTTGTGGTATATGACTTTAGTTTAGGGGTCGTCAGACTTACAATTATTGACCGGCACTCCGAGTACCTCATCTTTGATTTTTTTATTAAAATCGGCACGCCGAACAAAAAAGGTTGCCTACCCCTGCCTTAGACAAATGCTTCTGGTCATTACTCACAGCTGTACCTTGCTCTAAAATTTCTAATTCTATTTAAAATATATAAAAAATGATTAATTGTTTCAGTGCTTTTTTGCTCAAATAAAACTAAACTTAATACAATATGTATAGTCTTTATATTATCAAATACAATAAACTGAATAGAACTAACTAGACACTAAATGGCTAAACTCAATGGAAAACAACAACCTCCTGTGGTGTGACAATAATGGCCTTAATTACAGAACAAAAGACGGTGATTATAGGATGTTAGATAAAATCCTTCAGGTCATTCGACCCGTCTCTGGGTTCCAAAGGTAGAAATGTTAAATGACCCCTCTCTGGGACTTCTAGTGTTAAAGCGCAGAGAGCATCATGAAGACCAAGGAACACACCAGGCAGGTCCGTGATACTGTTGTGGAGAAGTTTAAAGCTGGATTTGGATACAAAAAGATTTCCCAAACTTTAAACATCCCAAGGAGCACTGTGCAAGCGATCATATTGAAATGGAAGAAATATCAGACCACTGGAAATCTACCAAGACCTTGCCGTCCCTCTAAACTTTCATCTCAAACAAGGAGAAGACTGATCGGAGATGCAGCCAAGAGGCCCATGATCACTCTGGATGAACTGCAGAGATCTACAGCTGAGGTGGGAGAGTCTGTCCATAGGACAACAATCAGTCGTACACTGCACAAATGTGGCTTTTATGGAAGACAGGCAAGAAGCAAGCCATTTCTCAAAGATATCCATAAATGTCTCGTTTAAAGTTTGCCACAATCCACCTGGGAGACACACCAAACATGTGGAAGAAAGTGCTCTGGTCAGATGAAACCAAAATCAAACTTTTTGGCCACAATGCAAAATGATATGTTTGGCGTAAAAGCAACACAGCTTATCACCCTGAACACACCATACCCACTGTCAAACATGGTGGTGGCAGCATCATGGTTTGGGCCTGCTTTTCTTCAGCAGGGACAGGGAAGATGGTTAAAATTGATGGGAAGATGGATGGAGCCAAATACAGGACCATTCTGGAAGAAAACCTGAGTCTGCAAAAGACCTGAGACTGGGACAGAGATTTATCTTCCAACAAGACAATGATCCCAAACATAAAGCAAAATCTACAATGGAATGGCTCACAAATAAACGTATCCAGGTGTTAGAATGGCCAAGTCTAAGTCCAGACATGAATCCAGTCGAGAATCTGTGGAAAGAGCAGAAAATTGCTGTTCACAAACGCTCTCCATCCAACTTCAGTGAGCTCGAGCTGTTTTCCAAGGAAGAATGGGCAAGAATTTCAGTCTTTCAATGTGCAAAACTGATAGAGACATACCCCAAGCGATTTGCAGCTGTAATTGCAGCAAAAGGTGGTGCTACAAAGTAGTAACTTAAGGGGGCAAATAATTTGGCATGACCCACTTTTCAGTTTTTTTATTTTTTACAAAAGTTTAAAAAATCCAATAAATTTTGTTCCACTTCATCATTGTGTCCCACTTGTTGTTGATGCTTCACCAAAAAATTAAAATTTTATATCCTTATGTTTGAAGCCTGAAATGTGGCAAAAGGTTGAAAAGTTCAAGGGGGCCGAATACTTTTGCAAGGCACTGTATCACTTTATGGTCACCGTATAGTGATAATATCGGTATACCTAAGTTGGGGGCCCACTTAGACATGTTCGCCCCCTTTGTACTGAACCCCTAACTGCACCTCTGAGCCTCTGTATTACACGGAGGATCTCTTCGAGGGACTTACCCATGAAGTACAGTTAGTAGCCTTAACAAGAATTACTGTACTAATCTCACATTCTGAAGGTACTAATCTCACATTCTGAAGAATACATATAGATACCACATAAGGTTATAACAGTAGCTTTATAAAAGTCAAAAGGATAATAGAACATACATGCAGTATACTGACAACACAGCAGTACTACAACAACAAGTAATTCTGCAACAGTATTAAGTTATATACCCGGGTATATATATATGGCAAGAGTCTTGTACACAATACCTCTGGGCAACAGAAGAGATGATCCAGTTGTAGGGGCCCATGTGGATGACTGAAGATCCTCGGATTCTTCCAGGAGATGACCCACAGCCGATCAGGAGATTATGATGAAGGTTGATGAAAGGATTTTTTCCAGGCAGCAAACAGGGCAACAACAACAGTAGTAGATACACTACCCTAGCACTTAGTCCTTAACCTGCCAACTAATCTACCAGTGCAACCGGGCCTCTAACTATCTAGTTGGCCATCGGAAGCCTAACCTATCACTACCCGAACTATATACTGATCCCTAACTACAATTACTAGATAGATCCTGTGCGTATATAGGTAACACAGCACAGGTTCATTTTGATGTTTTTGGTTGTCATTATGATTTAAAAAGAGAAAACACAGAAGTTTGACAATAAATGGCTTCAACCAACCACTAACTAGTGGAGAAAAAGTTTTTGTGTTATCATTCATATTCTCTGAAAAAAAGGACAAAAAAACAAAAAAATCTGCCGGTGTATGTAAACTTTTTAGCACAACTGTATGTTACTGTCACTTTGACATAACTTTGCATTTGACTTAGAAATCGAGAAATGGGCTAGGATGAGTCCTAGGACCCCTGACAGCATCATACATGGTTTTAAGTCCATTTAAATTCAGGTTTGTGATAAACTTAACTGACCTGAAACAAATCTTTGCATTGAACCAACTGAACCTGAAATTAAACTAATCTTCTGAGGTTCGCCAATCTCTATTAAGGACTAGTATGGTGTACAGAGCACCTTGAAACCTTGAATTTGAGGAATTTAGAGTGAAAAATTCAACTGCGTGATATATTATATGGCCCAAACAACTCCATTCCGTTGTCACGTGACCACTGAGGCCAATCAGCGGCCTCAGCAGGCTTAAGGAAGAGGACTCGTGATGTCACAGGTAGTGATATCGCATGCCATTCGCAGATTGGCCTCAGCGGTCACGTGACCGCTTAGTCCATTCAGTGGCTTCAGCAGAACTTCAGAAGATATGCCAATACACAGTGGTAGGAGGACAACTTACAGTGCTGATGTCATATACACTATATAAGGTGCTGCAAGTGTCGTCACAAGCTAGTTGCAGTAATATTGGAGATAGTGAAGGATCTGTGATTCATATTGTTGCATCATACAGAGCACAGTTCTGAAAAGCTTACAAATTTGTGAGAAATAATTAGGAATAGGAGAATTTAATCAGATTCAAGCAATTAAACATGCAAATTAGTGATAGAAGTCAATAGATAGTGAGACCATAGCTGTGCTGCTGTTTGAGCTTGAGACTGCTGCATTCCTGCATAGATTCAGATTTACAGACATGACAGCAAACCCTTTCACTGCTAATAATGTGGTTTTGCCTAAGTCTGTTGTGCAACAGGGCAGTTTCACCTGTATACACAGTCTTTAATGACAAAACAATTCTCAAATTTTCTAGTAAAAAATCTTTTTGAGGCTAAGGCCCCACATAGTGAGCCGCAGCGAAAAGGCTCTGTGAAAAAGACCTTGGCGGAAATGCATCACATTTTTTTCCACAGTGCTTTTCACAGAAAGTTCACAAAGAGTTCCTCTGCAGACATTTAGTCTCTATTATAGCTATAGGGAAACCACCAGCGTTTCTGTAGGTTAAATGCGAGCATTTTTGAAATTGCAGAATTTCCGCTGCAGATTTTTTTCTGCAATGTGCAGTACTTTGCAGGTATTGTAAAATGCAGTGGCCAAATCATAGCATTTACGCTACATGGGGCTCCGGCCTTAAGGGCATTTCTGGACAAGAGTTTACATTTTTTCATTAAATACATATCAACTGCTGTTCCAACAGCAAAGTGCTAATTCTGCCTGCACAAATCTGAAAAAACCTCTGCTATTTAAGTGTTTGTTTTGTTGTTCATCCAATATACTGTTTAGCCTACCCTAATCTAAATAAATGAATGAAAAACGCTGTGGAAAAAACTGATGCGTTTCCGCAGCGTTTTTTTTCCACAGCAGTTTTTTGCTGCATATCGCTACATGGGGCCTTAACCTAAAAGGGTTATTTTTGGAGTATTTTAAATGTTAGAATGTGAAGAAGCGAGTTGTATCCACTGCTTAACATAAGTTTTTCCTTAGACATACATTTTGCTTTCACAGTGTCATAACTTTGGCTGTGTTTGCCTTAGAGAGCTAGAAAAAGAATAGATAGGTTCCCAGGAGCCCTCAGAGTGTTTGAAGCTAAGGTCCCACGTACCAAGTCACAGCCAAAAAGCACTGCAAGAAAAACCTTGGCGGAAACTCATCATGGTTTTCCCTGAAGCGCTTTTCCCGAAACAAATCTTTTACCCGAACCCAAAACTAAATGAATCTTGAGAAGTTCTCCCATCTCTAGTGCCAGCCTATTTTTCTTCATTTTAGTATAAAACAAATGTAAATCTTGCTACACTCATTAAGAATTCGAAACTCCTTTACACAGTATTTTGAGAAAATCCTTTCCATCAGTGTAGTTGTTAAAACAAAGCAACATCTTCAGTGTGTGGTGATATGTTGTACGTGTCGGTGTTAATGTGCACAATTTACAGCTTTGGCCGTGATGTATGAGTTGGATGCTGATCAGTTATTCACTGCAGGTGCCAGCAATCAATGAGTTGTGTGTATCTGTAAACACCATTACACAGAGCTCTGCTTTGATCCATTACATCCTATTGCACTTGCTACTGCTTCTGTCTCACTCTATCCTCAGCTCTCTTCTAAAATGCTTTAGTTCTAAACCCTTCTCTTATAATAGGTAGATTTCAGTAACATTAAGATAGAGTAAACCAATATCTGTCTTTGTTATTTAAATGAAGAAAATATTTTTTATGTCCTTAGACATGCTGTATACTGATGCATTGTTAAAGATACAGTGGGGAAAAAAGTATTTAGTCAGCCACAAATTGTGCAAGTTCTCCCACTTAAAATATGAGGCCGGCCTGTAATTGACATCATAGGTAGACCTCAACTATGAGAGACAAAATGAGAAAACAAATCCAGAAAATCACATTGTCTGATTTTTTAAAGAATTTATTTGCAAATTATGGTGGAAAATAAGTATTTGGTCATTAACAAAAGTTCATCTCAATCCTTTGTTATATATCCTTTGTTGGCAATGACAGAGGTCAAACGTTTTCTGTAAGTCTTCACAAGGTTGGCACACACTGTTGCTGGTATGTTGGCCCATTCCTCCATGCAGATCTCCTCTAGAGCAGTGATGTTTTGGGGCTGTCGCTGGGCAACACGGACTTTCAACTCCCTCCAAAGGTTTTCTATGGGGAAGATAGGGGTGCAGGCTGCGCGTGAGGAAGATGGGGGTGCAGGCTGTGCCTGAGGAAGAGGAGGGACGTGGGAAGTGCAGACTGTGTGTGATCAAGAAGGGGGATGTGGGGGTGCAGGCTGTGTGTGAGAAAGATGGGGAGGAATTTGGGTACAAGCTTTGACAAATGGGGCAGTTTCATTGAAGCTAACATTTAAAATATGAGGAGCTGTGTTCACTGTTTTGTTTTTCATGGGGCCTGTGCTTTTGCTGTCACGTGGAAATCTGGATGCTCCTCTGGTTCTGATACTTGCTTTTTTTTTTTCTAGGTTTATGTGGGTAGAAGAAAGTGACCTCAATGGTGTGAAAACTCCACTACTAGATCCCTAGGTGCTGGTGCTGTAGACTGATGGTGTCCAGAGCTTCTACCTCATGTGTCCTGTATAGTATATGATGTGTAGACCTCACTACAAGATCCCTAGGTGTTGGTGCTGTAGTTTGATTAAGTCCATGGCTTCTACCCAGGGGCCCACCTTCCATGAGGCAACCGTAGGGGATTGCCTTATTGCATGTTTTATTGCAATAAGCAGCTGCTGATAATTTTTACTCACCTCTCGACGCACTACAGTTACGTCACAACGCTGTAGAATGCCGGGATGCTACATACAAGTCGGCTACGGTGCACACTGAAGGGTGGCCAAAACAGTGTTTCCTCACCTGTCCACGATCCTATTGGCCACTACTCTGTGGTGAAGGGCGGGGGGTTCCTAATTTTAGTTGCTGGGGGGGAAGGTGTGTGTGAAAAGAAACAAAAAGGGGGGGGAGGTCATTCACGGCTTTAAAAAGGGGGTCATAAAAAAAGGGTCAGATATGGTGTGGAGTCCATAAAAAGGGGTCACGTTGTGGTGGGTGCCATAAAAACGGTTCATATACTGTGTGGGGCGAAAAAAGGGGGTCAGATATTGCGTGGGGGCCATAAAAAGGGGTCAGATATGGTGTGGGTGCCATAAAAAGGTGTCACATACTGTAGACGGCAAAAAGCCCACTAGGATTTAGCATTCTCTTCTCCCATTCTTGACACACCGAGAGCAATACCGCAGAAGAAATGCTACCACAGGCCTCCTGTATCCATTGATCAGGTGCCCCACATCCCGGATCTTCACAGAGTATACCATAGCCTTGCTCTCGGTGTGTCAAGAGTGTGAAAAGAGAATCGCGTTGACAATTCAACACAATGGGCAGCACTTTGAGCACATCCTTTAGTGGGTTACTGTCATTGCTCCATGTCATAAATGTGTCAATAACTCAATAATGAATAAAGCTATGTTAAAAATGAGCACACCATTGTTTTTCTTGTGCAATTCTACATGTGTTTGAGGTATCACATGACCCCCTTCCCATTGAAAAACGTAAAGTTGAATCCAAAATGGTGGCTTTGCAGATGGCCGCCATGGGCGTCACCCGGTCTCAAAAGTTTCCCCCCTCCCATGTACTAATATGCCACAAACGGTAAGGTGATATCAGCAATCACTTCCATTTTATCTGGGTATATCCATACTTATGGCCCACCCTGTATAAGATGACTCTCACAGTGCGACCACTTATAATAAAATGGCCCCATGCTAAGTTATTTTTAAGGAGCAAAGGGTAAGCTGCATTCATTACTTACCATTCAGGTGGATTTAGGGTACCTTTGGCTGCTCAGAAAGCGAGGTCCCCCCATTCATGCCAAAGATCCCTGTGACAGTATGTCACATAGCATCCCTTGCACACAGTATAATGTCCAAACAATTTTGGGTTTGGCCAAACCCGAAATTTGAGGCTTCGCCACTACTTTTATACTCTTGGGGCTATTCAGACCTGAAGTGAGTAAATATAAGAATAGAGTTAATCACTTTAACTTGGGCTCTAGCACGGATCTAGTCCTCTTTGGCATACCTCCCAACCGTCTCGGATTCAGCGAGACTGTCCCAGTCGGCTGGAGGTATGTCCCGTCTTCAATTCATCTGCATCCTCTCTGGACACAGATGAGTTGAATGCATCGTTGAAGCATGAGCCGTCAGCGGACAGCCCCTGCCTTATCACTCTGCCACCTGCATGCCTCGGCCCTGGGAGCTGTAGGTGCGATGTGATTTCTTCACTCGCATTGCGCCTGCCTCTCCCTGAAGACACCAAGAGACGAGACCTCAGACAGAGCAGTAGAGGAGAGGGGAGGAGCAGTGTTTTTTTATTTTTGAGTGTTTTTGCTGGTTTGTTACTGGGTGGTCAGATGAGGGGGACATTAAACTGAGGCTTCAGATGAGGGGACATTAAACTGTGTGGGGGGGAGAGATGAAGGGGACATTAGACTGTGGGATCTGATGAGGTGGACATTAAATTGGGGGAGGGGGGGTCTGATGAAGGGGGACATTAAACTGAGGCAGATGGAGGTGGACAGTAAACTGTGGGAGCACCAGGAGGATGACATTATAATGTGGGGGTGACTGTAGGGGCATTATACTGTGTGGGGGTACAAAAGAAATGGATGTGAATGGGCAGAGTCAAAGTAGAAGTGGGTGTCCCTCTTTCTGTTTTTTTAAAGTTGGGAGGTATGCTCTTTGGACCTCTTCTGGTCTCCTGAGTGACATCAGGGACAGCTGAGGCCTGTGTGTTATACTTACATCCCTGTTGACTTTGCTAATTATTTTCCGAGGGTCTAAAGAGACTCCATACTATAGAAAAAGTGTGTAGGTGGTGAACCCCATCAACTACTATTATTTGCCTCTTACTGCTGCACATTTCCCTGGTGATAGCGGGACATACATTGTACAGTAAATGATGTTCTAGTTTAGCAGAACTGTCTTTATTGCTTTATTACTATTAACAACCAATCCCAGGGCAGTGTTTATTCAGCTTTCTGCTCTGTGTTTTTTTTTTATATATGAGGCCTTCTCTGGATAATATATTTTTATAAAGATTTCTCCAGTATAATGTTTTGCTCTTTTTCTTTTGTGCTTAAAATATAAAAATAAAATGGATTTTTCACTAAAGCCATGTATTGTCCTGTTTTTTTTTTATTTTTCTTATTTTTTTTTCTCTATGGTTTATAAAAAAAACTTTCTTTAGGCTAAGGCTCCACGTTGCGGAAACGCAGCTTTTTTTGTTGCAAATTTTGTTGCAGTTTTTTGAGTCAAAGCCAAGAATGGCTGCAAAAGGAATGGAAAATATCTAGAAAGTACTGATATTTCTACCTTGTCCTCAATCCACTCCTGGTTTTGGCTCAAAAAAACTGCAACAAAATCAGCAAAAAAAAAGCTGTGTTTCCGCAATCTGGAGCCTCAGCCTTACAGAGTTTATTGCTCATAGGCAAACCTCTTAAGCACACAGACAATTGCCAATACTAATTAAAGGGAATGTATCAGCAGGAAAACCAGTATGAAACGAATGACAGAAACTTTTAGGGCTGTTTCTAATCTTTAAAAAGATGTCTTTGTTAAAGGGGTTGTCCAGGATAATCACATTTTTAACATGAGGCTCGGGAAGGTGAAAAAAAAAATGAAATAAAAAAGAAACTTGCGCAACTGTCCCTGGTGCTCTGATGTCTTGTTTTGGCAGAAGTCTCCATGGGGATGTCAGCTGGAAGAAAACACTTGAGCACCAGAGACAGGTATGTTTGTTTATTTATTTATTTTTTTCAGCTTCCCTGTTATCCTGGAACACCCGTTTAATCAAAAGAAAATGAGTATTTTTCTCTTATTGGAGCACACTGCAACATGGGTATAGACCTGGACACTAGAGGCTGACACTAGGAATACCAACAGATGTTGGCTACGCCTCTTGACTATAACCACTCCACAGACAATGTGCTAGTCAGTTTTAGCCTACTGTCTGTAGGAGGTAGACACGACATGCATGCAGGTCGGCTAGGCTGTAGGCTGCGGAGGTGGAGAACAATAACACCTTAATAACACTGCACTCCTCATATTTAGTATCTGTTCATTCACAGATACCGGCTGCTGATGGATTCATACAGCTTCAGTCACACAACCTTTTCTATAAAAAGATGGCTGAACCATTGTAGCAAACAAGCCCTCTGACCTCTTATGTCCCCCTATCTCCTCATAGATTGTAAGCTCTTGCGAGCAGGGCCCTCACTCCTATTGTGTGATATGTTTATTTCTTTGTCATATTGTAATGCCTCATATTGTCCATGTGTCCTCTGGTTTGTAAAGTGCTACGGAATATGTTGGTGCTATATAAATAAAGTTGTTGTTATTAATATTGTTATTATTATTATTGGCTGCCACCTGAGCATCAGTCCACACTTTGACCAACTTCGAATGGATCCATTCTGTGGCCTCTTAAAATGCTAGCTTGGGTTGTAAGATTCTTCAAAAATCAAAAAATAACAAAACCCCATTACACTTCTATATACATTACATGTCCTTTAGCCCACTAGGATTTAGCATTCTCATATAGAGCAAGCTAAATTCTAGTGGGCAAAGGGACCTGGTCCTTCTGCTGAAAACTAGCTATCTCTAGTGGGCAAAGGGACCTGGTCCTTCTGCTGAAAACTAGCTATACCTGTATGTAGTGTGCAATTACAGATTGCTAGGAGTCCACAGATGATCAGCGTTCACGTGAGCTCTGTTTGATTTCACAGCCCAGCTCATTTATTTGAATGGGACTGAGCTGCGATCAGGTCACGTGACTTACGTCATGGGGCCTGTAAAATGGAAGCGGTTCCCATAGAGCACAACTGCAGCTTCAAACAGCTGATCAAAGCCCCACAGATCTTAAAGGGAGTCTATCATTAGAAAAAAACATTTTGAACTAATGGCATGTTGCAATAGCCTTTAAAAAGTTATTCTACTCCTACCTTGCATTCTTTTGTTCTCCCCGCCGTTTGATAAAAATCAGTTTCTTGCATTATTTAGAATAATTTGAATAATGCAAGAAACAGATTTTTATCAGAAATGTGTTTTTCTAATGATAGACTCCCTTTAAAATGATCCGATAAGTCATCAATAAAAAGGACCAAAAACCTGAAAAGCGCTTTGGAATACATTGGCGCTATCAAAAAAAAATAAAATTAATGGAAACAAACCATTTTGATATTTTTAAAATAATTAAAAAAAAAATGTCACTTCTAAATACATTACATGTCCTTTAGCCAAATGGGATTTATTTTTTTTTACATAAAACAGGCTAAATTCTAGTGACCAGAGGGACCTGGTCCTTTAGCTCACTAGGATTTAGCATTCTTATATAGAACAGGCTAAATGCTAGTGGATAGAAGGACCTGGTCCTTTAGCTCACTAGGATTTAGCATTCTTATATAGAACAGGCTAAATGCTAGTGGATAGAAGGACCTGGTCCTTTAGCCCACTAGGATTTAGCATTCTTATATAGAACAGGCTAAATGCTAGTGGACAGAAGGACCAGGTCCTTTAGCCCACTAGGATTTAGCATTCTCTATAGAGAACAGGCTAAATCCAAGTGGGCAGAGGGACCAGGTCCTTTAGCCCACTAGGATTTAGACTCAACTGTAAGAGACTGCTGACAGGGCCTCAGGGGTCACGTCCGACGTCATTACGCATAATGATGCGACGTGACCCCTGAGACCGAATCAGCGGTCGCTGACGTCAGGGAGAAGTGCCCACACAGAGGCTGCGGAGCGCAGGAAAAAGTGAGTAAAGGTGCGTTCACATATGTCCGGCGCAGCGATGCCAGGGCGGTTCCCATAGTTTTCTATGGGATCGGTTCTGGCACAAGAGGCATCAGTTCTGGTGCTGGATCTGTTCCTCAGCTGGATGGAAAAACGCTACCTGCAACGTTTTTCCATCCGGCTTCCTTAAAATTTCATTAGTACCGGGCGCTGCCTGAAGATGGATGCGGCAGCACAGTTTGTGTACAGTAGTGAAGCCGGTAATTGCCGGCTTCACTACTGTACCTGAGTGAATTGCTCAGGATTGGTTAAAGCTATAAAGAAACACTTGGATTCATTTTAAAGATGAGAATCTCATCTTTAAAATGATACCAAGATCACCATGATCGTCCTTACACATCCCGAGCGATTTGCTAGTGAAAAAGATGTTCGGCATTGAAATCCCAATGCAGATATCAATTCCCGACATCGTTTTAACAGTGAATTGCTCTGAATCTGTAAGGTCTATCATGGTAGATTCTCATCTTTAAAATGAATACAGTTGCATCTTTGTGGCCCTAAAAGATCCTTAGAAATGGAGCTCTAAAAGTATCCCCCCCCCCTCCTGCCTCAGGCTGCATCTTAATGCTAAGGAAGGAGGGGGGAGGAGGAGCTGCAGACTGCAGAGACAATGATAACTCATCATTGTCTGTGCATAAGCTGGATGTGACCCCAGGGGGGAATAGCGAGGACTTCTGTCCATGTTATCCCCTCTCCTGTCAATCAGAGACCATACTATACTTCTGCTCTCTGATTGTCACATAGAGGGATAATGTAATACCCCTCTGAGCCTAATCACATAACCAGGAAGTTTATTGGCGCTGTGACCATCCTCCAGGTCGCAGCTCCAAAAGTGTCGCACCAAACACTTACACAACACATGCACAAAGTCACCAATAAAGTTTACATTTTTTCACTGTCTCTGTCCTGACCATACCTGATCTTTATAGAGTAAAATATGCCGACCGCCTCTCTAGTGATATCCGTTACACACTAAAATAATAGCAGTAGCGATTATCACTAGCGATGAACGTATAAAACATTTCTGACAAACGGCAGTTCCGTCAGTCAGATAATACATTTTTACCCATTAAATGTCACCCATATAAAATCCTAGGTTTTGGCAGTTTTCAGATGGGTGGGTTTTTTTTGCACCCACAGTACAAACGAAACCCCTGCACCTCCAGTAGGTCATCAGCCTCTCTAACACCAGTAATGATGAACCGCAGGAACTTCAGAGATTGTGTCCATAGTACGTGAGCAATAAAGTGGTCGTGTTACACCAATCTGAACACGGCCCTAGTTATCACATTAGTTAGGTGTAGGGATTATAATTATTCATTACAGTTAAAATTTTTATAGGGGGATAGAAAATTATATTCTCATGTAAGCTCCTATTTAATTTGCATGCACAGGGTTAAACTGGGGACAGATGGATGGGGACATTAACTGTGGGGATAGCTGGAGGGGGACATTATAGTGTAAGGCGCCACTAGGGAGGCATTATATTGTGTTAGGGCCTCTAATGGGACATTATAATTTGTGCAAGTCGGGTATTCCTAAGTGGTGGCGATGGGGGGGCCCACCTATGAAACCAAAGCACTGAACCCACCAATGTGTTAAAACAGCCCTGCTAAGGAGCATACTGAGGAGGAACAATAAGGGGAGCACTAATGTCAGTGCCCACAATATAATGTTCCTTAATGCCCCCCTACAGTATAATGCCACATTAGTTGCCCCCACACCATGTAATGTCATGTTAGTGCCCCCTACACAGTATAATGCCACGTTAGTGCCCCCTGCGTAGTATAATGCTATGTTCGTTACCCCACACAGTGTAAAGCCACATTAGTTGCCCCCGATCTAATCCTTATTTTTCTTGTTTAAACCTGGGGTGCGTCTTATAGTCAGACATGTCTTTTTGTCCAAAAAATACCGTAAATAGTGGACGTGTTCAGCTTGGACCTTTACTTGATGGCGGATCCCGGTCAATGGAAATTTACTAAAAGTAGTTGAGTACCCCTACTCTATTGGCCTCGGCAGCCCATCATGCCTTGTGGACCATCTTGGTAAAAACTGATAGTAAAAACTGATGACAACTGATGACAACTTATGACAACTGATGGTTTTGGAGTAGAAATTTATAAAAAAAAGCCTGATGACAACTGATGCATTTTCACATCAGTTTTGGCATCAGTTGTAATGACTAAGGGACAAAAAAACTGATGCTGATGCAACTGACATATGTGAACCTACCCTAACATTGTTTTTTATGTTTGTCAACTCTCTTGGCCCTCCGCTTATTATACTCTGGGGTCTGAAGAGACCCCACAGGATAATAATAGCTAGTGAATGGTGACAATTGGAATATTATAAAAGTTAGAATATTATACCGTGTGCAGGGGCCACTATGGAGGATAATACTGTGTGCAGGGTCCACTATGGAGGATAATACTGTGTGCAGGGGCCACTATGGAGGATAATACTGTGTGCAGGGGCCAATATGGAGGATAATACTATGTGCAGGGGCTGCTATGGGGCATAATACCATGTGCAGGGGCCACTATGGGGCATAATACCGTGTGCAGGGGCCGCTATGGGACATAATACCATGTGCAGGGGCTACTATGTGACATAATACCATGTGCAGGGGTCGTCAGACTTACAATTATTGACCGGCACTCCGAGTACCTCAACTTTGATTTTTTTAATCAAAATCGGCACACCGAACAAAAAAGGTTGCCTGCCCCTGTTTTAGCCCCACCCCCGATGACACAATACAAAATAAAAACTATAGGAGGAAAAACTATATTAAAAAGTTTTTTAGTAGAACTTTGTGCTATTAAATAAAAAAAAAATGAAAAGTGAAAAACAAACGTTTTCCCTCGTTTTTTTGTTTAGATTTTTCCAGATATAAAAAAAAATAAAAAACATGCAAAAATAAAAACAACATAAAAATAAAGGCTTATGTGTCACCAAAAAGACGCAGAAATTAGCTGAATAACGCAAATGATAAAGCTGTTATAGCCCTCAAAACCGCACATACAATACCTGAAAATGTGTCTGGTTCTGAACCAGAAATTGGTAACAAAAAAACGGTACTGAAGTGGTTAAGGGGCACATTTTATTATTATTAATTGAGGAGGCATACAGGGGCTCCACTAATTTAAGGGGGCTCACAGGAGATATTAATTTAAAGATGCTCACAGGGGGTATTATTGATTTCCAGGGGATTTTTAAAATAAATATTTTATAATTGAGGTAGCAGCAGGATGGGTGTGCAGGTGAAGTCAATGTAGGTCAGATGCCTTGAAAAGTGAGGTTTCAAAGAAGTTCGTTCATGGCAACATTCAAGATTTACAACAACATAAACCCATGGACCCTCTCTGTTGCCATCGTGGTCATCATCAGGGCTGTGGCATGCCTCTGGCCTCCGGTCATCACCCTGGTCAAGGTCTGCCTTGGGCCTATTCACCCACCTGCATACAAGTAGGTGTAACCTGAATGATGATCATGGAGAGGTCTGTGTGGAGGATTGAGGTGTCGGGGGTACCCCTATTTCCCCCTCATGTCTAGACATCCCTCCATCCAACAACCAGACCAAACAAGACCAGCCGACGGAGAAGATCTCAGGAATTGACTATGCCAGGCAAGTTCCATGAACTGCCTTAAGCTACCTTGCTTTACCCTACTTTTGGCACCCCTCCCACCATCCTTGTTGTGACATGCTTGTGTGGTACTGCTGTATTGATTTGCCCTTACCCCCCATTGTGTTGTGCCCATGCCATACTGCTGTATCGATTGTATCATACCCATGCCCTGCACTTCCCCACCTCTACCTTCCCACAAACACTTTTAGTTGTTCTTTGATCGTTATTCTGTTTTGAAATTGCCCACCCACCCCACATTGTGCTGTGCCCCCCTAACTGTCCTGCTAAATTGATTATACAATGCTCGCCCCCTGTCCCCCCTTCACACCCCACTTCTGGCTTGTGTTATGATTTATGTGTTATAATATTGTCTTATGTTATGCTTTCGCCCCACTGTACTTGATCAATACATTATTATCTTATCTTATGTCTATGTTACAAATTTAATAGAGACAAGTCACAGCTGGAAGAAATGATCATGGCGACCTGGTCCAGATGGAAAAGACAAAAAATCTGAATGATTATAGTCAGAGATGGAAGAGTGAAGTAATCAGGCAATACCTTTTAGAGGCTAACTGAGTATATTTGATGGTAAGCTTTCGGGAGTACTAGCTCCCTTCATCAGACAAGGTGTTATACCATGTTCTTGCTCAGGGGTCCTCAGCTATTTGTGTCCGGCCCTGGTTCTTTGCCTGGGTTAGATAATCCTTTGAATACCATGGAGGTAACACATGTAACACCACAGGCAGGGGCCCAGCGAATAGAGTTCAAAATGTTAACGCTGACATTCAAAGCCATCCACAACCTGTCCCTTCCATACATCTCTGACCTAATCTCCCGCTACCTGCCCACACATAACCTCCAATCCTCCCAAGTCCTCCTACTATGCTCTGCTCTTATCCGCTCGTCACACAACCATTTCTAAGACTTCTCCTGTGTATTCCCCATAATCCGGAACTCATTAACCCGACACATAAGACTGTACCCCACAATCACAAGCTTTAAGAAGACCCTGGAGACTCACCTATTCAGGAATGCCTACAACCTCCAATAACATTACCCTCACCTACTGTTTCCATCCCAATTTCCTCATAGATTGTAAGCCCTTGCAGGCATGGCCCTCAATCCCACTGTGCCAGTTGGTCACTGTTAGTATTGTACTTGTTTTGTATATTTTGTGTACTGTATGTAAACCCTCAAATGTATAGCACCATGGAATTAATGGTGCTCTATAAATAAATAAAAATAATAATAATCTTTTTATTAGCTAAGCAAATGACTTTGTAAAGACTATAACATGCTCTGTAAACAAACACATCTTGCTTCAAAACGTAAGCATAAAGCAACTTTTGGCCATCAAAAAAACTTCAATATCTTTGTCCATTTTTTCATGGACACATGGACCCAATAAAAATCAATCAATGGATTCGTTTTTTAACTGAAGTAAAACTAATTGATGTCCGTTTAACATCTATTAAAACAGATCAGTGGGTTGAGTCAAAAAAAAGAAAGACCAATGAAATTCATCCGTTTTTATCACTGAAAGTTGAAAACTGATGCAAAACGACACTCAGCCATCAAAAATGGAAAAACAGAATGAATGGAAAATGGACACTAATGACAGTCTGCACCAGATTTTCCAAAGTGTCTAATGCTGTTTGAATTTGTGGCATACTTTTATACTGTATTGTTAGAGATCTGGGTCTTATTACTAATTACTATTCTTCCCTGATCCCAGATCTCTCCTTCCTCCTTAGGTATATCTACTTATCTGTTTCCTTGACTGGTTTGCATGTACGATAATTTACCCCACAATATCAATAATAAAATACGTTTATTATTAATGCACTTGTAATATGATGGAACTAGGTTATAGAATAATACAAAACAGTATTAACACAGTGCAATACAATAAGTACAGAACCCAATTACCCAGGTGAATATAAAACCTACAGATATCGCTACATACACACACACATACACACACACACAACCCCTGACAAGTTACTAACTGACCCTTTCGGTAAGGAACACAGCAGTAGTAATACAGATTAATAGAGGGTGACTGATAGATAAATGGATAGATAGATAGATAGATAGATAATAGATGGATGATGGGTGGATAGATGGATAGAGAGAGAAAGTTATACTAAAGCCTTATTATGCTCTGGTGGTATATGGAGCTTGTCTAGGTGAAGCTGGTCAATCCATCTCCCAAGGGCTGGTGGTGAAGAGAGAGAGAGAGAGCTTTTGGCCCATCATATATATGGCCCACAACTCCGCCCACCTAGATGTTGTCACTCCAATCAGGCTCTTGGTATTGTAATATAAGTTTAGATGCAATACTTCTTATGAGTCTTGGGATGGCGCTCTAACACTTAAAATCGATCCTTGGCCCAGGGGTAATGACCTACCTCCCCCATCTGCTCCGGGTAACTCTCTTTGAACAAAGGAAGCTGATTAACATCACCATGAAGGTCTCATTAGCATATTCCATCTCATTATGTTAAACAAAAGCCTTCCTGGCCCATGCTTGATGTCTGTTAGAAAACAGGTTTTGTAGCATGCAGACACTTATGTTCAGAAGTTCTGAATGGAATGATTGAGATAATAGATAAATATATATATATTAATGTTGTATATATACAATCCCCCTGTTGTCGGGAACACGACAATGTAATTTGAGGAAGTGTTTGTTTGGTCGTTATTGCCCCCTCAGCCCTATTCATTCCTGGTAATAGTTCAGGATGGAGTGAAGTATAATTTGGATTTAGGTACCAAGACATCGATCATTTCCAGGGACACTTTCCCACCTATGACTGTCACCCAATATCCTCTGCTCACAGAAAACGTCTTTTGCACGTCCTGATTTGCGGTGTCAGTGATACTTTCTACGGTCCACCCCAATATGTCACACCGACCTGGACGGGAACATTTTTATCCATCCCACAGTTAGTCAGGTAAGACCTTTAAACCACAGTCCATTGTCACGGTACATGCAGCACCACCTTTGGTCCGGACTGAAGCTCACGCAGGGTTAGACCACCTTGCCACATGACACCAACTGTCCTACAGGACCGCTACCTGTACTTAAGCACAGGTCACCAGTGAAGTTGTCACCGGCCTCCATGAACAGAAAAACCTGGACTTTTATCAAGGCAGGTCTGTGAACCTGCATCTGAAATGATGTCTCAGAACCTAAAATCGAATTGTGGGGAGAGGCACTGCTTCCCATGTCCCCTGTACCTGACATTCAATCCATCCACTATGAACCATACCATTTTATATGGCCGAGGTGGCAATTACCTTACAGTGTAGGGGTACCTTACCTGTCCCTAAGGATCCTTACACCCCTTTACCTAACAGAAATTAATGTAACATATATATATATATCCCACTCATCCACCAAACACACAAATTCCCACCCCCCTATAGATCAAGAAACCTGAAATTAATGTAACATATATATATATCCCACTCATCCACCAAACACACAAATTCCCACCCCCCTATAGATCAAGAACATATATATATATCCCACTCATCCACCAAACACACAAATTCCCACCCCCCTATAGATCAAGGCGATAAAAATAAAAGGATGTGCTGGTATTGGTGCACATAGAGACTCCTGCCACAAGAGCACGTGTTTCCTACTCATTGATAAACACATGAATCTTCAGACCCAGGTGTAGATGGGAATTACACTAAAAGATGCAAATGCAAGTATGTCTATACACAAACACACTAATTGTTCAGTGTGGGAGGCGTATATTGTTTTACAGACCATAACAGGCACTTACACCTGAAGTGTCTATGTGCACACACAAAAATGCAAAAGTGTACAAGAATATAGAAAATTACATTGAAAACATTATTTACAAGTTAAGGCTGGGACTGTATTGGTATCAAGTCCTTAGTCCCTGCCTTCGGGTAAGTTCGTGATGTACGGCCTGGCCCTTTTGAAGCTGACGGGCCAGGCCTTTTATCTTCCTATAGATGAAGATCATTCCTATATACATAATGGCCACTAGGACGAGGAGGACTATGACTGGGTGTACAAGCAGATTGAAGAATGATGTTGCTTTGGGGCTATATCCGAACAGACTCTCCCACCAAGATACGGCTGAGTCCTTCTCCAGGGCTTGAACCATCTCTGTTATCTTTGACTGGTCATGTTTCAATAAGACGGTGGCCTGCTTTTCAGAGTCTTTGAGCTTCTCTATGGCACTTTCCTCCTTAGTGAAGTCTAATAGCAGGTGTCTCAGTTTTCTGCCAAAACCAAGAGGGATCCTCTGGAGCCTTACAGGAGTATCTGGACGGATATCCAACCTCTTCTCTGGGGTAATCGGTGTTCTCCCCTTCTGCTCTGCTACATCGACACCTAGAACGGGGTAAAGGGTACAATATGCTCCTGGGAGGAGTTCACCTCTTTCGGTGCAGTTAGTTGTATAAATGGTATATGATACATTAACGGACTGGTACCAACACCAATACCCTTGACCCAAGTACTTCAAACTAGATGGAGGTATTGAGCTGCTTTTCATCTCACAGAACCCCTCATTATCCCAACACTGGTGTCTGAGCACCCGATCATGATCCCCTTGGCAGAGGATAGCATCCTCTTTCCTCCAACATCCATCTGTATCAAACAGATAAGGATGGCCGGTCTCATAGGTCAGGATATCTGAGGAGAGCTGTGGATGTAACACTGTTCTGTTATTCATCATTATACCTCGGTTGATAGCAGCATACCCACGTCTCACGTTGCCAGAGACAGGTGCCAGGGATGAAGCAGTGCAAGTGAGATTATGGCACCCATGCCACTGAATGACCCACCAGTTAGTATGGTTGGCAGCAAAAGGAGTGATAAAAGGACTCACCCTTTGCTGGAGGTTAAAAGGGTAGTGTCCATTATACAGTGAGGACACAATATGTTTAAGGTTGCTGGAAAGTTCACCCTGAACCTGAGTACATGCCAGAGCAAGCTGAGCTCTATCCTGTTCTTCCAGGAGACCCACGACTAATAGTCTAAACTTCTCTCGTAAAGCAGAAGATAGGGAGCTAGTGGCATCTATATGTGAGTGTTGTAAATCCTCCAAAACATGATTTACATCAACCTGGGTCTTGAGGCCTTCCCCAGTATGTTTCGCCAGATTCCCGAGTTTGTTTCTCAGGACTTCCAGGTCCATAGTGTTCAGTGCCCCTATTCCCATTGCACCTCCTCCTAAACCCATGGCAATCAAATCCCTTCTCCCCCTGTACTTCCTGTATCTGGTAGCATCCTTTCTTACTTCTTGTCCCACCTCTACCCATCCTTTTATCATATCGATCTGATTCCTCACAAACTCCTCACATCTATGGTCCCAGTGGTCTACTCTAAAATCATCAACCGAAATCCTCCAGGTATATAGGACGAATTTGGTTTTGGTGATGATTTTCCAGGGAGATGCTAACTGTGGAGCTATGGGATCAGCCATTTGATAGGTTGGGGCATTACAGGAATCCCTGTGGGGTTTTACTGGCTGAAGAACTTCAGTTTCATAAGGGACCCTCACCACAGTCACACATACTTTACCTCTTCCTTTAAATGGATACCATTGGTCACCTTCTCCAGTCTCTAATACGAGATTCCGGATGGGTTTAGTTGTGGAAAGATAAACCCACTGTGTAAATGTCCAACACCCCTCATCGACTGCCTCACAAAATGGCCATTTAAATGAACCATCAATATTGATAGCAAAGTTAATATCTCTGCCTCTGGGATCCTTCCAATCAGAAGATACATATCTATTCCGGTATTCCTCAGTCATAGGGGTCCCATCCATCCATACATCAATTATTGGAGAATCCACTCCGTTACAGACTATATCCCATCTCCATGGGTTAGAGTCTGATATTACCATCTGAGTGTCTGGTTCCCAGTGTGCATAGGTGATGAAATAATGTCCTGTCACATCTGGTACACAAGCATCCCTCATAATGGTAATCATAAAAGATCGAATGGATGGAGATCCCTCCAGCTGAGTATACCTCTGATCCTTCGCATCAGCCCGTACCTTCAAAACTGTGGCTCTGTATAGGCCTTCAAGTTTTACTGGGCCGCTCTGATTGTTCCATAATACTTGTCCAGATTTACTGCAGTTTAACTTTAAAATCAATATGCTGGTCCCTAAATAGTCCGTGGACACATGTCCTTGAGCATATTTGGATTCCCTAGTTATTACCATATGAGAATCCCTTAGCATACAGTACGCCTTCAGGGTGCCCTTTACTGGTATGGGTCTATCAAAGTATGTCCTAACTCTTAAGCTATCCTGACTGGTATGTTTCAGAAAAGTGGCTTTTAGAATGTACCATCCACTGTATTCTGCCCCAGTGACATCTTCAGGACTCAGGACTCCTGCTTTGGTGCACAGCACCTTTGTTGTGTTTACTATCACTGGCCTATAAGGATGTAAGTGGGGATTTCTAGACACCCATCTTACTGATTTGATAGCTGTTGGTTCTGTGATCTGGTAAAGAATAACATGATAATATGAAATGTTTTGATACACCTTTGACCTACTGCCCCCCCTTCACCCAACTCTATACTCATGACCTTATTGAGTTGGGGAGGCACGGGTAGCCTTTGCTTGGTCAATGTGGATCCAAAACCCTGCCTTTCATCTATGTGAGCGTTTTTTTGTTGAGATTGGCCTTTGTACTTTCAGCATAGTGCTACCCATTACTTCCAGGACCTGGTAGGGTCCTTCCCAGTTTGCATCCCAGGGCCCGGCCTTGCGGAATACTTTGACTATGACCATTTCCCCTACAGAGGGCATGGGAGTTTCCCCCTGTAGGTACGGTTTATTCATCTTTATTGCTGCATGCGGTAGCAATTCCTTCAGGTTCTGCTGAACCTGTTGGAGAAACACATCTCTAGCAATAGCATCTTTCATGGGTGTAGAAATTTGGGGTTCACATGGCCAACAGATAGACATCTTGCGCCCGGTCATAAGTTCAAATGGTGTTATGCCGGTTGTTGTTGCCTCTGTGGCCCGGATACCCATCAGTACTGCTGGAAGGGAAGTCACCCAAGTGGAACCCCTTTCCAACAGTGCTTTGGAGAGCCGAGTTTTGATAGTTCGGTTCATCCGCTCCACAATGCCTGCTGACTGTGGATGATAAGGTACATGAAATCTTTGCTTTATGTCCAGAAGTCCACAAAGTGCTTTCATAACCTTGCCTGTAAAATGGGTTCCCCGATCTGATTCAATCACTCGGGGGATTCCCCACCGTGATAGAATGTGCTCCAACAGAACCCAAGCAGTAGTAGTAGCAGAGTCATTTACTGTAGGGATGGCTTCTACCCATTTTCAGAAGACATCCACCACCACCAATGCATAGCGACAGTTACGGCTGCCTGCCGGTAATGGTCCTATGTAATCAATTTGTAAAGTAGACCATGGTCCCTCCGCTGGAGGAACCCGCTGCAACACTGGCTTCAGGGCGGATGCCCTTGGGTTTACCTGAGCACACACCAGGCATTGTTGTGTAACTTCCTCTACCGTCTTGGACATACCTGGCCAGTATAATTTGTCCTTGAGTAGGGTCAAAAGTTTGTCCCGACTCAGATGACCCAACAACTGATGATTGAGTCTTGTTAGTTCTGCTTGCAGATGCTGTGGGACCACCGGTAGAGGGAGTGGTTTGCTTCCAGTGTCATAACACAAGATGCCCTGTTGGACTGTCCAGGGATCTTGAGGGCTGGTAAGGTGTGCTGCCAGCAAAGGATCCTTTGACTGTTCCTCTTCAAATGACACTGGACCATCTTTGAGTTGTTTGTTTCTGATTTTAATCTGGTGTACGGGTATGGCTTCAGTGTCTGATTCCTGGAGGACTCCAGACACTGCAGCCAATTTGGCAGACTCATCTGCTTTGTTGTTACCCCGGATCAGAGGGTTATCACCCTTCTGGTGTGCTGGAATTTTTATGATTGAAGCATTCCCAGGATGTGCCATGCCCCATTCCCACAACTCTTTCAGGACTGAGGCATGAGCTAAAGGTTTATTTTGGCTGTCCACAAACCCTCGTCGTTTCCAAGTGTCCAGATGCAAAGTGAGAGATCGGACTACATATGAGCTGTCGCTATATATAGTACGATTCCCTGGAGGCTGAATGAGAAGGGCTTCTCTGACGGCCTCCAGTTCAGCCCGTTGTGCTGACATGTGACCAGGCAACCTTACCAGCTTCTGAGTACCCATGGTCTCATCCAGCACTGCAAATCCTGTCATGTAGGTGCCATTCAAGCAGAATCGAGAGCCATCAACAAAGATGACTCTGTCATCGGGATTAGTGGTCATCCTGAATAGCTGGGGGTCAGTGACCTGCGTTAGTTGACCACAATCATGTTCTATCCCTGTCATATTTAACAACTGGGAGAGAACATATTTTGCTTTGTGGTCCACTGTCAGATTTCGCCCACTCAGCTCCATGATCCACTTCCCAAATCTCTGTTGTGAGACTCCAGGGAGTGTATCTCGAAGCAAGAGTGCCAGCGGGGAATGTGGAGTCTGTACAGTGAGGGGCCTGAAACCCACAATATGCTCGGTAGCTTTAACCGCATAGTGTATGGCTGTCAGTTGTTTAGCACATTCATCAAAACCCCTTTCAACTGGTGAAAGGAGCCTGGAGAAGTACCCTAGAGGTCTATACTCAGATCCTATCTTTTGAAGAAGGACCGTAGAAATAGACTCTGCGCCAGCATGGGCTTGTATGGCCAGTTTTCCTTCTGGGTGAGGGGTGGCTAGGACTGGGGCGGATGAGAGATCTCTTTTCAGAGTTGAAAAGGCCTCTTCCTGTGTCTCTGACCAGTCCTTCAGAGAAGGCTGTTCCCCTCTAAGAAGTTCATAGAGTGGTTTTGCTTTGACGGCAAAATCCTCTATGAACTCCCTCATGAAGTTGGCTACTCCTAGGAACTTGCGTAAGTTCTGTAGAGAGTCTGGCCTGGGTATCTTCACCATGGCTTCCACACGGGCAGCCAGGATGCCCTTGGCTCCATATGAAATCTGGACACCAAGGAAGGTGACTTCTGTCCTAGCCTAGTTTGCCTTATGAGGGCTCAGCTTGAGTCCAGCCTGGGCCAGGAGTCCTAACAGTTCCTTCAACAGAACCAGATGGTCTTCCATGGTTTCTGTGTGAAGGAGAAGGTCGTCTACATATTGCAGCAGACATTCTGGTCGTGAGAACACACTTAATACAGCCGCTAATGCCTGGTGAAAATATGTAGGACTACTGTGTAACCCCTGGGGCAGTACACAGAACATATACTGCTTGTTACCCACTGTGAAGGCGAACTTGTACCTGCAGCTCTCTGTCAGTTCGATGGAAAAGAATCCATTGGCGACATCGATGGTTGAGAATATACGACTTTTGCCGCTTACCCTTGCCATTATGTCGGGAGTCTGAGCGACCACAGGTGCAGACATGGGGGTGTACTTATTAAGGATGCGAAGGTCTATTGTAAGCCTCCATGTAGTTTCAACACCTGCACCCTTCTTTTTCACAGGCCATAAAGGATTATTGCACTTTGAATTACCCTCTATGACCACACCCCTTACTTCCAGGTCTTGGACTGTCTCTAGAATTGATTGTGTTGCCTCAGGCGGAAAGCGGTATTGACGCTGAGGTGGAGGGTCTGGCCCTTGTATGTCCACCTGAACGCCAACCATTCTTCCACAATCATTTTTGCTTTGAGCCCACAAGTCTGGATATTCGAACACAATAGGTTCAAGGTCTATGTTGTGTGAGACCTCTGGCCATTTGTGTTCCAGCACATTGGAAGAATTCTCAATTGCTGGTAGGGGTGGTCCCAGACATTGGTGCTGTATGACATACACCTTTGATCGTCTTGGACCCCTCCAAACAATACAGTTTGCCAAATCGATTATCCATCCATTTTGTGTCATTACATCGGTACCGATGATGTTATCAGTACCAGGGTAATACCACATTGGGATCTTCAAGGTCCTATTCCTGTCAAGCTCAACTAGAACTTCATCTATTCTGTGGGCTCTCACCCCCCCTTGTTGGTGATCAAATCCGATCACCATACACTGAGGGCTGTTGGGGTGTAGATCATGTTTGACATTGGTAATAGAAATTTCTGCTCCAGTGTCGAGCATGATCTTGGTATCGTGGTCTTTTATTCTGGCTTTAATGTGGGGTCTCCCTGAAGAATCCAGTATGATGTGACATATTGGAGCCAGATCTTTAGGGATCCCTGACCGTCAGTCAATCTGCACCAGATTCTCAGTAGGTACCTCTGAGGTACATACTGCCACTTGTGGTTGCTGAGTTTTAACATTCTGTGCAGACTTATGATGTTCTACACCTAATGTTCTATCCTCTGGTCTATCAGGGGCATTTACAAGTGCCACACGTTTCAGTGCCTGTTCTGGCAAATGTCCCTGATTGCTATCTGTCTGTTTCCCAACTTGTTTGGCGTAATTAGGCTTCATCTTGAAACCATTATTATTGCCATTTTTCTCTGGGTTTGTACGATTGAGAACTACTTGAGGGCAGTTTCTTTTAATGTGTCCAACCTGTAAACACAGAAAGCATTGTATGTCTCCCATCTTTTCTGTTGGAGGAGCTGTGGGGTAGACAGACATGTGTGGCTTAGTGAGGTGTCCACGTTCATCTTGTGATTTGTCATGGACCTTTCCACTCACCCTGATTTTCACAGACTTTTTATTGCGCAGTAGATCTAGTCTATACTGTTCAATAATCATGGCTGCATCAGTGAGCGTTGGTTCCCTTGCTGCACTTAGCCGAATTGCGGTGTCAAGGTATGGGAATTTGTACACAAACATGCGAACCATGCCTTGTGGGACTCCTATACCTTGATCCTTTGTGATCTTCCTGTACATTGCTTCAAACCGACCACAGAGGGACGAAGGTTCGTCCTGTAAGGTGGGTTTGAATTTTGTCAGGATTTCTGGAGTAACATCCCAATGTCCTGTTGCCATTTTCATGAGTATTGAAAGGCGTTCTTCCTCATCATAAAATAGGCCATTCTTGGGACTTGTTCTCTCTGTTGCCTCATACCTTTGGTTGAGGTGTGTAGGCAACCACAATTTAAACAGCTCCATACGATATTCTGGAGGCACAGAATATTTCCAGCAATGTCCTTCAAACATATCACAGGCTGTAAATGGATCTGTATTAGGGTCATACTTAGGGATCTCTTTGCAGATCCGTAACAGGAAATTTATCTTTTCCATGTTGTTATGGCTAGGATAAAATTCCACTGACCTTTCAGGACGTGTAGGTAGGTTGGAAGCCGTATGTACAGTTTCCCATCCACTACTTAGTCCCCAATTTGAGTCCTGTCCATGGAGGCGTCCGCTGTCTCTCCTCTCCAAAGGTGTTGGAGAGAATTGTAGTGCACGCTCCACTGGAGTCCTAGTATCACAAAATAGACTACTGGATCTCTGATCCGCAGGAGCCGTGGGTCTGATCGCCCCAGTCCCCTCCTGTGCCATTCCTGAGACACAAATCTGTTTAGTTGGCAAGGGTACCGTGCTGTTAGTACTAGGCCGTGACAAGTCAGAGATGATCTGCTGCAAATTCGCAATGATTTGCGAGTTTGCCGCTTGTTCCTCTCTTAGTGTCACTAACATTGCTTCTGTGGAAGTAATTTTACTTCTAAACTGATTGTTCTCAGTGTATAATCGAAGGAGTTCTTTGTCCATGTCAGAATAATAATTCTCTTTGTCAGAGAGTTTGGATTCCAACACACAAATCTCCTTTCCTCTCTCAATTATACAAAGTGCCTCATCTTTCAATTGAGTTTCTAACATGTGAATCTGCTTGACATTGTCTACACAACAATGACAGTGGGGGTTTGCATTGTTAGCTCGCTCCACTGACCCTTTCATGTTTGCTAGGATCTCAGCATGCTCTGGCTTCCAGATGGTATCCTCAAAAGTATATACTAGTTTTGCTAACATTTGTAATCTTTTGGAAGTTTTGTTAAAAACTGTCCGTTTACTAATACAGTTTTTATCATGAGCATAGGCCTGATCCAGCAAAGCAGACCACAACATTTCTCCTGATTTATAGGTTGTGGGTGGTACTGGGTTGAATGTACTGTGTTTAGCTAGGTGTTTTAATGTTGAGAAATCCATACTTACTTTTCCTGCTGTCATCTTGGTCTCCGTTGTCCTCCTACTTGTCCTTTGCTGCTTGAAAAAGTATCCTTTTCGTACCGGAAAGCCTTTTCCCGACCAGCTGGACTTCTCCTGAAGAACCTTGACTTTGATATTACAGAGGCACAAATGGATTTCTCAGTCTCCCAGCGAGTTGTTTGTGGAGGAAACAGACAATTGTTAATACCTTCAGATAAATACAAATAAACAATAGGTTCACTGTTATTAATTATTTTAAGTGAAGCTTTAAGCAAACTGGGTTAGCCGTGCAAACTTCAATCTGGGCATACAGTGTAACGCAACACTTCACTGTGTACCAATGTTACCTGTCCACGCCCCTCCACTTGATAGTTCACGGTATGACACAGTTTTGCCAGAAGACAACACGCAAAAATATTAAAACAGTACGGGCCGGCTCGCCATTATGTTAAGGAGAATATTACTAATAATTAATATTCATCACTCCTGACTTGCTTCACCATTATGTTAGAGAGCTGGGTCTTATTACTAATTACTATTCTTCCCTGATCCCAGATCTCTCCTTCCTCCTTAGGTATATCTACTTATCTGTTTCCTTGACTGGTTTGCATGTACGATAATTTACCCCACAATATCAATAATAAAATACGTTTATTATTAATGCACTTGTAATATGATGGAACTAGGTTATAGAATAATACAAAACAGTATTAACACTAGAAGTCCCAGAAATTTCGAGCTCCCCCTTCAAGTCCTGAAAGAGGGTCAAATGACCCTTAGTCCAAACTGACAACTCTGATGGCTCCAATTAGCATTTCCTTTCATTTGTAAATGTGGCCATTGTCTGAGGAATCTGCAGGGGGGAATTGTGTTGATCCACCTCAGGTCTTGTAAGAGAGTGTAAAGAAAAGAATGTAAGCTGCTCCTGAGTGTCTGCCCACCCCCCAGCTGCATTGTTGTGCTGGGAATATTTGCTAACACCTTAGCAAATTTGCATGCAGCCTTTTGTGCTGTGGGGGATGTGACTGCTTCTCAAAGTAGTCTGCGACTTGAAATCAAAGTACATCTGTAATGTCCTCCCATATCTTGGCAAGGACCCCAGTCGTCCCAGCGGGGAGAGACTGTCCGAAACTGTAGTGATGAGGCTGATGGAATCATTCATGGACAAGGGCAGAACCGTAACCACGAACAATTTCTTTACATCATTGTCACTTGCACAATGACTGCTTAGCCGGAAAACCACTATCCTCGGCACAGTCAACAAGAGTCGCCGGGAAATTCCTCAATCCGCTAGACAGATGGACCGCACTGAATTCACCACTCAGGTGTTTTCAACCACTGATGCCACACTGACAGTGTATGCACCCAAACGAAAGAAGGCCGTCTACATTCTCAGCAGCATGCACAGCGTGGTTGAGACTGAGGATACCAACAAAAGGAAGCCAAACACGGTCACACAATACAACCACACAAAGTGCGGTGTGGATGTAATGGACCAAATGGTACGGGAGTACAGCCTGCATGCAGGAACACGGAGATGGCCATTCGCCGTGTTCTACAACATGATTGACATGGCAGCACTGAATGCTCATGTTCTTTATCAGGCATGCACTGGGGTGCAGGAGAGACGGGTGGACTTCCTGGTTGAGCTTGCAAAAGAGTTAGGTGGCTCTCATGTGACTGAAAAGAAGGCACGCAAGGAGAAACTCCTTCGGCAACAACCTTCCACACCCAGCCCTGGCAAAAGGGCGAAGTGTCAGGTCAACCATCGATGCACGAACAATTGTGCAACTGAGAGATGTGTTTACTGCTACAAATACACGTGTGGCAAATGTACCAGGGACATACCCAGGCAGTGCCAGGTATGTTCCGACAGTGCAGACAGACTGCTGAGTGAGTGCTGAAATGCTAGTCACACAAGAAGGACATGCCACTCACACACACACACGCAGCCCCCCACAGCAGCCTATTGTAAATATGTGTGGAATTGTTTTATTCCTTGTATTTTTTTTATTATTTTCATAACAAAAATAAAAAGCATAGAAACAAATAACAGTTGTTCTTTTGTATATTTACATTTTTGTATATTTAGATTCAAGTCAATGGGTGCAGAAAAAAAAAAAAAAAAAATCGCAAAAAATATCACAGCTACTTGCGATATTTTTGTGATCTGTCCCATTGGTCATATAGATCACTCCTCTGGGATTTTTTTCGCACGAAAAAAATCGCACAAAAAAAAAAAATCGCAGGAAAATCGCACCTATGAAAAAAATCGCACGAAAAAAAAATCGCAGGTGTGCTTGGTGCCATTGAAATACATTGGCAAATCGCAGAAAAAAATTGCATCGCATTGCGATGCGATTTTCGCACAATTTTTTTTCGCTAGTGTGCTTGAGGCCTTAGACCAGGGGTCGGCAACCTATGGCACGCGTGCCACTCTTGGCACGCGAGGCTTATTCCCCTGGTACGGCAGCGGACTCCTCACCCAGCAGTTTCGATCGGACCAAACACGGCCGAAACGAAACTGCTATTATTATACTGTGGGGTCTCTTCAGACCCCCGAGTATAATAAGCGGAGCCCCCGGGGAGATGATCAAACATAAAAAACAATGTACTCACTATTCCACGCTCCGCAGCCGCTCTGTACTCTTCGGGCGCTTCTGCCTGCAGGGGCCACTATAGAGCATAATACCGTGTGCAGGGACCACTATGGGACATATACCGTGTGCAGGGGCCACTATGGGACATATACCGTGTGCAGGGGCCACTATGGGACATATACCGTGTGCAGGGGCCACTATGGGACATATACCGTGTGCAGGGGCCACTATGGGACATATACCATGTGCAGGGGCCACTATGGGACATATACCGTGTGCAGGGGCCACTATGGAGCATAATACCGTGTGCAGGGGCCACTATAGAGCATAATACCGTGTGCAGGGACCACTATGGGACATATACCGTGTGCAGGGGCCACTATGGAGCATAATACCGTGTGCAGGGGCCACTATGGGACATAATACCGTGTGCAGGGACCGCTATGGGACATATACCGTGTGCAGGGGCCACTATGGGACATATACCGTGTGCAGGGGCCACTATGGGACATATATCGTGTGCAGGGGCCACTATGGAGCATAATACCGTGTGCAGGGGCCACTATAGAGCATAATACCGTGTGCAGGGACCACTATGGGACATATACCGTGTGCAGGGGCCACTATGAAGCATAATACCGTGTGCAGGGGCCACTATAGAGCATAATACCGTGTGCAGGGACCACTATGGGACATATACCGTGTGCAGGGGCCACTATGGAGCATAATACCGTGTGCAGGGGCCACTATGGAGCATAATACCGTGTGCAGGGGCCACTATGGAGCATAATACCGTGTGCAGGGGCCACTATGGAGCATAATACCGTGTGCAGGGGCCACTATGGAGCATAATACCATGTGCAGGGGCCACTATGGAGCATAATACCATGTGCAGGGGCCGCTATGGGACATATACCGTGTGCAGGGGCCGCTATGGGACAAATACTGTGTGCAGGGGCAGCTATGGGACAAATACCGTGTGTAGGGGCCGCTATGGGACATAATACCGTGTGCAGGGGCCGCTATGGGACAAATACCGTGTGCAGAGGACGCTATGGGACATAATACCGTGTGCAGGGGCCACTATGGAGCATAATAACGTGTGCAGGGGCCGCTATGGGACAAATACTGTGTGCAGGGGCAGCTATGGGACAAATACTGTGTGTAGGGGCCGCTATGGGACATAATACCGTGTGCAGGGGCCGCTATGGGACAAATACCGTGTGCAGAGGCTGCTATGGGACATAATACCGTGTGCAGGGGCCACTATAGAGCATAATACCGTGTGCAGGGGCCGCTATGGGACATATACCGTGTGCAGGGTCTGCTATGGGACATATACGGTGTGTAGGGGCCGTTATGGGACATATTGCTGTGTGCAGGGGCCGCTATGGGACAAATACTGTGTGCAGGGACTGCTATGGGACAAATACTGTGTGCAGAGGCAGCTATGGGACAAATGCCGTGTGCAGAGGCAGCTATGGGACATATACCATGTTGAAGGGGCCGCTATGGGACATAATACCGTGTGCAGGGACCACTATGGGACATTATTCTGTATAACGGTGTGTTTTCTATATTAAGGATGTGTTTTTGCACAGAAAACTCCGGCTTTGTTTTTTTTTGTGCAAAAATGCACCAGTTTTACATCGAATGAAAAAGTTCCAAATATAGCTGCATCCAGATACATAGTGTGTATTCACCATAAGGATGCCGCCATACGGGGCTCCTGGACACAATAAATTTACCACTAATTGGGGGCTGCACATGGACTTTCATTGCTTCTAATCAGAAAGTACAGGAGTGTCCCAGGAAATAGCAGTAAACGCATGTGTCCTAAAGCATCTGGTGGCAGCACTTCTGTGTTATGGTTTGTAGTATATGACTTTAGTTTAGGGGTCGTCAGACTTACAATTATTGACCGGCACTCCGAGTACCTCATCTTTGATTTTTTTATTAAAATTGGCACGCCGAACAAAAAAGGTTGCCTACCCCTGCCTTAGACAAATGCTTCTGGTCATTACTCACAGCTGTACCTTGCTCTAAAATTTCTAATTCTATTTAAAATATATAAAAAATGATTAATTGTTTCAGTGCTTTTTTGCTCAAATAAAACTAAACTTAATACAATATGTATAGTCTTTATATTATCAAATACAATAAACTGAATAGAACTAACTAGACACTAAATGGCTAAACTCAATGGAAAACAACAACCTCCTGTGGTGTGACAGGCCTTAATTACAGAACATGGCCTTAATTACAATGGCCTTAATTACAGAACAAAAGACGGTGATTATAGGATGTTAGATAAAATCCTTCAGGTCATTCGACCCGTCTCTGGGTTCCAAAGGTAGAAATGTTAAATGACCCCTCTCTGGGACTTCTAGTGTTAACACAGTGCAATACAATAAGTACAGAACCCAATTACCCAGGTGAATATAAAACCTACAGATATCGCTACATACACACACACATACACACACACACAACCCCTGACAAGTTACTAACTGACCCTTTCGGTAAGGAACACAGCAGTAGTAATACAGATTAATAGAGGGTGACTGATAGATAAATGGAGAAGATAGATAGATAGATAGATAGATAGATAGATAGATAGATAGATAATAGATGGATGATGGGTGGATAGATGGATAGAGAGAGAAAGTTATACTTAAGCCTTATTATGCTCTGGTGGTATATGGAGCTTGTCTAGGTGAAGCTGGTCAATCCATCTCCCAAGGGCTGGTGGTGAGAGAGAGAGAGAGAGAGAGAGAGAGCTTTTGGCCCATCATATATATGGCCCACAACTCCGCCCACCTAGATGTTGTCACTCCAATCAGGCTCTTGGTATTGTAATATAAGTTTAGATGCAATACTTCTTATGAGTCTTGGGATGGCGCTCTAACACTTAAAATCGATCCTTGGCCCAGGGGTAATGACCTACCTCCCCCATCTGCTCCGGGTAACTCTCTTTGAACAAAGGAAGCTGATTAACATCACCATGAAGGTCTCATTAGCATATTCCATCTCATTATGTTAAACAAAAGCCTTCCTGGCCCATGCTTGATGTCTGTTAGAAAACAGGTTTTGTAGCATGCAGACACTTATGTTCAGAAGTTCTGAATGGAATGATTGAGATAATAGATAAATATATATATATTAATGTTTGTGGTAAGCACTTCCCTTTACATGTATAGTCTAACTTTACACCACTTTTTAGTTGATTTAAGTTTCCGTCTAAATTTTAGCACAAAAATTTGGTGCAATGGCCAAAATTTTGGCGCAACTTCTGCAATATTGGTGCAATTTCTGTCTCACAGTTTAGTATAATAAATCACACCCCCTTTTCAACAATCCCCACCCACATTTCATATGAGGCACATAAACTGTTAAAAAGTGTCTAAAGCACAGAAAAAATGATGTGTAAATCATGTACATCAGTTTAATGTCACAAATTACGCCAAAATTCTAGTTTATCTGCCCATCTGTCTCGCACTGTTATAGGGGAACTGGTTTTGTAAGGCTATGTACACACAGTGAGAACATGCTGCAGAATTTCTATCAGAGAAATTCTGCCTCGTAATCCTCTGCAAGTCACTGTGGGAAAGAAACACTATAAGGCTAAGGCCCCATGTAGCAGATTACAGCGAAAAAGAGCTGCGGGAAAAACCACGGGTTCCATAGTTATAATTGACATACTGCGATATCCTAAAAGGCATATTCCTCAAATTCGCTAGAATTCCATCCACTGTGCAGTGACTGCAAAGAGTCATGGTGTACACCATGTGGGGCCCCGGCCTAAGGGCTGTTCATACAGTGCAAAATGAAGAAGAATCCCTTTTTATTTTCCACTTCCGTTTTGCAGCCACAGGGCATTGGAATTCAATAACGGCTTTCTGCAGCTGATTAAGTCCAGAGAAATGAGTCTCGGCATTCGTGGCAGGATAGAGCAAAATGCTTATTTTTTCAGCATCCTGCTGCAATCTCTGCCTCCCATTGTTTTCAATCTGGGAGCAATTTGCCTCTGATTCAGGGACAGAATCCACCCCCATATCAGTGTCAAATTCCTATGTGTGAACAGCCCCTTAGTTAAGGCCCCATGTTGTGGAAAAGCTGCTTTTTTTGTTGCAGATTTTGCTGCAAATTTTTGAGCCAAAGTCAGGAGTGACTTAAAAAAAAACAGGAAACATTAAGGGAGCTCTTATACTTCTCCCTTCTGCTGAAATGCAGCCAAATCTTAGGCTGAGGCCTCACATAGTGAACCATAGCTAAAAACGCTGTGAAAAGCATCCAGTTTTTTTTTGGCTGCCTTTTTCATTGCATTTTTGCTGCATTTCTCTCCATGGATTTTCTTCCTTTAGTAAATCTATAGGGAAAACACTTGCTTATTCCGCAATGTGTAAATCAGATTAACCATGAAAGGCTAAGGCCCCACATTACGGAAATGCAGCTTTTTGTGTTACAGATTTTGCTGTGTTTTTTTGAGCTAAAGCTACAAAAAGGTACTATATGTTTCTTTGGGCGGTATGGTTTATGTTTATATACCTAGTATATGAGATTTGTAGGTTTACATTTGTGTGTTTTTTCTTATAACTAGGTTTTATTTGGAACGAATACAATATATTTATTCAGAATGGATTTTCGTAATAAGGATAATGAATGGACCAACCAGTTGTCTAATATCTTTATGGAAGCAGGTTCTAGGCTGTCTGGTGTCTCTATTGAACTAAAAGAACTACAGCGTGAACTACGTGAACTTTTACATAAAAGGGTGAGAACATGGTGGAATAGAGCGACACTGGAACAATATATGGTAAAACATTTAATTCCGAGGGGTCTACGCATTCATACCTTTCCCTCCTTTTCAACTGAGGATGAAGCTTTCAAAAACAAATGGGAGGAGTCCTGCAATGGCTGCTCTAAAACATTTATTGAATTATTGATAGGTCGTGTGGAGGATGACTCAGCTATTGTATCCTCCATTTTAGATTTCACTGCCATGTGGACCATGCCTGTAGCCATTTTACATTCCTCTTTTGTCTAGAGAGCTCATCCCCCCACCACATGGCTTAAGGGGATGAGCCCCTCTCTTGTTTCTTATCCAATAGCCATGTGCCAGAACTATTTTGCAACTTTGCCACCAATCGTGTTATGTTAATTACAGTAACCCGACCTGTTCTTTGTCTACACTATAAAACCAAATGTTTTCCCTCCATTAAAGCAGAACCCACTATATACACAACAGCTGTGCATATGTGTGTATCTCTCTCTCTGAGTTAGCTCATACATCAACTTTATGAATTTGGACTTCAATACGGCGATACTTAGAGCGGATTGCACTCACAGTCGCGACTGCAAGATGATGGAATCTCTAGAAAACCAGATATCAAAATTGTATGACCAACTGAAGGTTCTTGCTACTCAAGATGATATTAAAAATTGTGATCAACAATTACAAAAAGATTAGGGGAGACCGAGATTCAGGACATAAAAACAAAAAAATATCAACGTGATCTTCAAGATCACAAGTTTACAAGTGGAAGAAAAACATGGGCAAGAGGAGATCTAGGTCAGCATTCCTACATTCAAATACGAGTATAGAGACCTATCATTCAGAGATCAATTCCAAGAGTAAGGATAATAGAAGAGTCTATAGTACAAGATATAATTCCTCTAAAAGAAAAACAATGGAGGATTCAAATAAAGATCATGGAGCAGATTTAAAGGTAATTAACCTTTCACAATATGAACTCACTGAACATCAGATATCTGTGTTAACACTGGGATTGACCTTTTGTCCTGTAGCACAGTTTGACAAATTTAATGCATTCAAGGATGTATTTTTCTTTGCTCGCAAACTTCTTTTGAAAAAAACATTTTTCTAAAGACAACATCTTATCTAATTTTACAGCCCAGGAGATGCTGGAGGCCCTCCAGATATTAGAGGAATTTCTAATAGAACAACAACATGAGGAGGTGAGTAAATTTCCAGATGATATTAGAAAGAAGTCGACCACATTCCCACCCTTGAATCTTAGTCCGCATATTGAGATATTTGTGAAATCTGTATGTGAGGGAATTATGCAAATTACTGCTGGGATGAGTCATGACAATTTATCAGTTCAACAACATCATGCCCTTACTGAACTTAAGCAGATGAAAGAAGTGGTTTTTAAACCTGCGGACAAGGGTAGGAATGTGGTCGTGTGGCCAGTTAACCTTTGTGAAAAGGAGGCCTTTCGCCAACTTTTGGATACTAAATTTTATAGAAATTGGATAAGAATCCGATGGAGATATTTAAGAAGAAATTGAAGTAGATTCTTATGATGGCACTAAGTAAACATATCCTCCCTCAACAAACATATGAGGGTCTAATTGTACAACATCCAATAGTACCCACGATATACTTTTTGCCCAAAGTACACAAGAACAAAGATAATCCCCAGGAAGACCTATTGTATCTGGTAGAGGTGGGTTATGTGAACCTGTATGTAGGTTTTTGGATTATTATTTAAAACCCATAGTATTTACCCTGACTTCATTTATTCTAGATTTGACGGAGGCCTTACAAAGGCTCGATGGGATTACGCTTAAAAGGACATGTATATTATAACTGCTGACGTCAAATCGTTATACTCTTCGATTGCACATCAATTGGGGCTACAATCAACACGTTTCTATTTGGTCAACAATGGTATGGATCCAGAACTTAAGGAATTGATTCTATTATTGTTAGAATTTGTGTTAACTCATAATTTCTTTTGTTTAAGGACTGCTTCTTTCTCCAGACCCAAGGTGTGCCTATGGGGGCGGCATGTGCGCCCTCAGATGCCAACCTATTTTTGTGGTTCTGGGAGAGGGAAGCGGTTGACCATGAGCCTATTAATGGAGGACAGGTCATCTCCTGGATGCGATTTATAGATGATATTTTTTTTATTTGGCAGGGTACAAGGACACAATTGGACATCTTTTTGGCAAGTTTAAACAACAATCAGTGGAACATTAGGCTTACATATGTTGTTACTCAGAAAGAATTAGAATTCCTGGATCTTAAGATCAACATTATTACACATTACAATATACAGAAAATAAACCAGTGTGAATTCAGTTCTGCATGCATCTTCTGCCCATCCCAAACATCCCATCCCAAAAAGAATCTGTGATAGAGAACATGAATTTGAGATACAGGCTAAGGATTTGAAACAATGATTTCTGAAAAGAGGATATTCTGTGGCTGATATAGAACAGGGTTACCAAAATGCCAAGAACTCCAGCAGGACTACATTACTAACCTTTAAAAAATGTGAGCCCAAAATAAAGGAAACTAGATTGATCACCAATTTTCATAGCCGATGGAGAGAATTCCGACAAGTGGTGGACCAATTTTGGCCAATACTCAGACAAGATAAAGATCTAGGACCAATACTAACAAAAGGAGTGACAATTACAGCAAAACGTAGTAAAAGTTTAAGAGGTATGTTGGTTACGAGCCACTACATACCACCAGTATCGAAATTTATTTTCTCAAAGGTCCGAAATGGGGCTCATCACCGTGTGGTAACTGTTCTGCATGCAGATATATGTTGAAAACTCAAATCTTTGCCAACTCCCAAGGAAATCAACAGTACAAAATTGTACACTCAATAAATTGTAGGAGCAAAGGTGTTATTTATTATTTGAAATGCCCATGTGGATTGATCTATATTGGAATGGCATCTCAGGAGGCACGTGTGAGAATTGTGGAGCACGTGAGGGATATTCAGAAGGTGGTTGAACTATTGAACCAAATGGCGACATTAAATCTGAAACCTGTAGCGAGACACTATAAAGAATGTCATACACAAGAAATTGACAATGTATAGGTAAGAATCATAGACCAGATTCGATTGGGAAACAGGGGAGCTGATCTTGTCACCAGACTCCTACAAATTGAGATCAAGTGGACAGTGATATTAAGGGGTGTGTATGTGGGGAAAATAGGGATAATTTATAGGATTGGGAGTGGTGCATGGGGATGCAACACAATTTATATTTAAATTTGATTCTACAATATATGGATCTTTGATCCTTTGCTGATTTTTATTGTATAATTATATACACTTTTTAGTGTTTACATTTATTGGCACTGTACACACTTTTTCACATATTAATACTAAATTGTTTTTTCACTGGGGAACACACATATTTATTTCTTATTATATATATCTTTTTTTATCTTGACACATATACAAATACATGTATTGAATATAACTGACATGATGAATAATATCCTTATCCTATATGTATTGAATACAACTGATAAGATGAATAATAGACTTTTTTTCCCATTTGCATACTCTAATTGAATGCATGATAATTACAACGCATGTGTGACATGATACTGAGTGCTAGTGTGATATTCCTCTATTCTATTAGTACCTTTGATGAATGGTGGACAGCAGTGGCGTAACTAGGAATGGCTGGGCCCCAAGGCGAACATTTGACATGGGGCCCCCCCCAACCCGCCGCCCCCAACCCTCCCAAGTCGCCGCCCCCAAAGCCCCCAAGCCGCCACCCCCAACCCCCCCAAACCGCCGCCCCCAACCCCCCCCCACACACAAACCGCATTCCTGCGCACACTATTTTGCCCCATAGTGGCCCCTGCACACGGTATTATGTCCCATAGTGGCCCCTGCACACGGTATTATGCCCCATAGTGGCCCCTGCACATGGTATTATGCCCCTTAGTGGCCCCTGGACAAGGTATTATGCAGCATAGTGGCCCCTGCACACAATATTATGCCCCATAGTGGCCCCTGCACACAGTAGTTTGCCCCATAGTGGCCCCTGCACACAGTAGTTTGCCCCATAGTAGCCCCTGCACACAGTAGTTTGCCCCATAGTAACCCCTGCACACAGTAGTTTGCCCCATAGTGGCCCCTGCACACAGTAGTTTGTCCCATAGTGGCCCCTGCACGCAGTATTATGCCCCATAGTGGACCACCCATGAACGATTATTATACTCTGGGGTCTTTTCAGACCCCAGAGTATAATGATCGGAGACCCAGGGGAGGATAGAAACATAAAAAACACTGCAACTTACCTCTTCCTCGCTCCGGTGCACTCCCGTGCGCTACTCCGGCCATCTTGTCGGATCTCGCGCGATCCAGGCCGGCGTCGAGACGCATAATGACGTCGGCTGACGTCTGGGACGTCACCAAACAGGCCCGAAGCCTGCAGAGCGGCGGAGAGGTGAGTTACAGTGTTTTTTATGTTCGCTCACCTCCCCTGGGCCCCCGATCGTTATACTCCGGGGTCTCAAAAGACCCCGGAGTATAACGATAGCAGTGATTGTGGGGTTCGCGGTAGCGACTGCCACAGGGCCCCGGGCACCGTAATGTTCCGGGCCCTGTGGCAGTCGCTACCACTGCTACCCCGGTAGTTACGCCCCTGGTGGACAGTTTATTATACTTGAATGAGATCACTCTCACAATATTTGCATGTGATAATGTGATCCTGTATATCAGGATGAGAATGCTCTCGCGTTATTTACATGAGAATATCATATTGCGCATGCGCAAGACTTCAGTGTTGCGTGATCTTGCGAGAACTACTCAAACTGTTGTCTGAGATCAATAATGGCGCCATTATCTCAAGGTAATTTAATTCAGGTAGTTATTTGGCTTTATATTGACCCTAATATGGACGCGTTAGCCCGGAAGGTGGAGGTCACGGCGTTCCTATGGGTGTTTCGACTCATGGAATACTTATTGGTATTGAGGGCTGGTATGCTCATGTCATGCTATTTTTTTGTTCATTGAGTTATATATATGAATACCAGATTAGCTTTATGTGTCTAGCATATCTGATGCATGTGTTATACTTTCAGAGTGAATTTTTGCAATCTGTCCTTCCTATTTTTTTTATAAAATCTTTTACCATTTCTGCACCCATTTACCATCCTTATACAGCATTATGCATCTTATTATATAGGGTGAGTGGTGAGTGCATATATATTTTGTGATATGCATTTTTCTGTGATGGACCTACATAGGAATGCCGTGACCTTGCCTTCTCTTCTGTGTTTTTAATAAATTTTTATCAGAAATTTTTGTCCTTGTATTCTAATAAATTTGAAATACTTTTGGATTACCTAGTGGTTATGTATTATGGGATTATTTATGAGATTTGTAGGTTAACAAAGCTACAAAAGGAGTTGTTATACTTATACGTCTACCTTCTGCCTAATCCACTCCGGGCTTTGGCTCAAAAAAACTGCAGCAAAACCTTCAATAAAAAAAGCTGCGTTTCTACAAAGTGGGGCCTTAGCCAGAATGAGATTAATCCGCTGCATTTCTGAAGCAGCCAGAAAGCCTTAGCCTAATGAGAAGGCCCCACATTGCGGAAAACGTGTCACAAAAGGCTCACAGGCCCTGGTACAAATGTTAAAGGGATAGTCAGTTTCCTCTTTTTATTAGTTTCTACTGCTCTTATTGATGGGGGTGTACTTACCTCAGCTCCTTCCTCGGAATATCCCTGGACCTGCAGAACCATGGCTGACCGGTGTTTTTTTCATCTCCAACAATGGGTAAGACCAAGAGTGCTCCTCCCCAGTCTTCTTTGACCCCCCTGGTGGCTTCCCAGGGTCCATCTATACAAGGCTTCCTCTGCAGTCTCAGTCCATCCAGGCGCCACACTGAGGGAATAAAGATGGTGCCCACACCTGCATCTCCTTCTCTGGTGGTCTCCCTCCTGGAGGCTAGCAGGCTGTGTACTCTCCTTCTCTGGAGCTTGGCGCCACCACAAACTGTCCTTCTGTGGGCTCTCCTTTCCTGGAGGCACCGCTCGCCGTGGATAGCAACAGGAGGTGCTAACTACAGGGGTCTGCCTTGGCCCCGTCCTGTCTCAGAACAGGACTGGCCTTCACTGCCGTCATCGCTGGCATCTGGGCACAAAGGGCATGGTGACCTTGTGTGAAGAATATCGCCTTGCCAAGCCTCCTGGCGTACCTGCGATCATCCTTCTAACCTTCCACTCACCCCCCGTGAGCAGACCGAGTTCGTAGGATAGAATGAAACGAGCTGTATAAATTTTATATATTTAATAACCCAAGTGGGTCGGTACTAATTAATAGCATATGCAGAAATATACAATATTAATATGATCAAGCATAAACATACAAGCAAAAGCACAATGATACAAGACAAAAACAAAAATGGGAATAAAATATAGAATAATACCTGAGCCCAGCTCTGTCTTAGCTGTCTCTCTTTCAGGCTCCACACAGAGACAAAAAGACCTCTCTCTACCTCAGTGTGAGACCCTCCCCAGCTACACCCTTCACCTCCCCCCAGCCAGCCCTCCTTCTCCCTCCCTTGCAGAATCCTCGGACAGATGGGTACCTGCCTAGGTGCGGGGAGGGATGGGTGAAGTTAAGGTCACCGGACCACTATTCCCCATCGCCATCTGGCCAGGGATAAAAACCAGTGAGGCATAGCGTCCAGCAGTGTAATCTCACTTAAGCACCACATTCCAACAAGTGGGGGAAGGACTGACATGAGCAAGTAAAACACACTTCCAAGAAAGATATATAAATTGAGGGTCTCATCATCACACCTCCCCCTTTTAGAGCGTGTCGGGGGGGAAGGAGGAGCCTCCGTTCCTCTTCCACCCGCACCTCCGCAGCCTCACCCCGCCGGGACAGGCCATCGGCATTGCCATGGGCCTGGCCAGGCTTGTGCCGGATGTCATAGTTGTATTGCTGCAGCACCAGGCTCCAACGTAACAACCGTCCATTCTGACCTGCAACACGTTTGATCCAGATCAGAGGGTTGTGATCCGTCACCACGGTGAAGTGGCGCCCATACAAGTAAGGCTGCAGATGCTGCATGGCCAAAACAATTGCTAGACATTCCTTCTCCACTGTGGCGTAGGCCACCTCCCGCGGCAGTAGCTTTCGGCTGAGGTACCGCACCGGGTGCTCTTGCCCCGCTGAGTCAAGCTGGCTCAGTACGGCACCGAATCCGTAGGTGCTGGCGTCTGTCTGTAGCACAAGCGGACGTGACTCATCGTACGCCTGAAGTACAGGTGCGTTCGCCAGGGCCTGGAAAGAGCGCTCGCAAGCATCCGTCCACTGGACAGTTTGCGGCAACTTCTTTTTGGTGAGGTCCGTCAAGGGGGCAGCCAGAGCACTATAGTTCGGTACAAACTTCCTATAGTACCCTGCCGTACCCAGGAAAGACATCACCTGTCGCTTGGTCCGGGGGGTTGGCCAGGACGTGATTACATCCAGCTTTGCAGGTTCTGGTTTCAGGGTTCCCCCACTTACCCGGTGTCCCAGGTATTGGACCTCGCACATGCCCAGCTGACACTTTTCCGGTTTGATGGTCAAGCCTGCACTGTGGATCCGCCTCAGCACCTGCGCCAGGTGCTGTAGGTGTTCCTCCCAAGTGGAGCTGAAGACGGCAATGTCATCCAGGTACGTAGTGGCAAACCCTTCACATCCCGTCAGTAGGGAGTTGACCATCCGCTGGAAAGTAGCAGGGGCATTCTTCATGCCGAAGGGCATGACAGTGGACTCGTACAGTCCGAAAGGGGTGATAAAGGCCGATCGCTCCTGTGCCTGGGGGGACAGGGGGGATCTGCCAGTATACCCGACTCAAGTCCATGATGGACAAGTACTGGGCCTTACCTAACCGGTCAAGCAGGTCGTCGATGCGCGGCATGGGGTACACGTCGTCGACTGTAACCACATTAAGTTCCCTGTAGTCTACACAGAACCGGGTGGTCCGGACCTTTTTGGGCACAAGAACCACAGGTGAAGCCCATGCACTGTGAGAGGGCTGAATCACCCACAGTTCCAGCATCTCGTCAATCTCCTTGCGCATCTGGACCTGTACCTCCGAGGAGACGCAATATGGCGACCACTGGATAGGGGCATGATTCCCGGTATCCACATGGTGAATGGCCTGGTCAGTCCTCCCGGGCTTCGTGGAGAACAGACCAGATAGGGAGTGCAAAACTCCATCCAGCTGGGACAGCTGGGCCTCAGCCAGCAGGGGGTTCACCTGTGCCTTCTTGTTGGACCCATCCTCCTGAAAATGAGCAAGCAAGTCAACAAGGTCTTTTTCTTCCCCCTCCTCTAGCAGACTGCATACCGGAAAGGCACTAGCTTCCCGGTCATGATGATCCTTCATCAGGTTGACATGGAAGACCTTATGCCGGTTCCGGCCTGGATCAACAGTGACCAGGTAGCTGACGCTGTTGACCTGCTGGTGCACGACGTATGGACCGGTCCATTTCGCCTGAAGCTTGTCCTGGGGCTCAGGGACTAGGACCCATACTTTCTGCCCCGGCTGGTATGTTCTCTCACGGGCATTCTGATCATACCAGTGCTTCTGGTCAGCCTGAGCCTGGACCATGTTGTCATGCACCAGCTGCGCCATAGCCTGCATTTGGTCACGGAATCGCAGGACATACTCCACGACTGGCACACCTTGGATGGCCGTTTCTCCTTTCCAGGACTCTTTCACAAGAGTTAGGGGCCCACATACACGTCTCCCGTACAAGACCTCAAAGGGGGAGAACCCCGTTGAGGCTTGAGGCACCTCCCGGTAAGCGAACAGCAGGTGCGGGAGATAAGGCTCCCAGTCGCGCCCGTGGGACTCGACTAACATCCTGAGCATCTGCTTCAGGGTGCCATTGAACCGTTCACACAGGCCATTGGTCTGTGGGTGATACGGGCTGGACACCAGATGTTGCACCTCTGTTACCTTACACAGGCCTTGCATCAAGGCAGACATGAACTGGGTACCTTGGTCTGTGAGCATCTCTCTGGGAAATCCAACACGGGAGAAGATGCCTACCAGAGCCTTGGCCACTACATCAGCCTGGGTGGAAGACAGAGCGACAGCTTCCGGGTACCTAGTAGCGTAGTCTACTACCATTAATATGAAATGTTTCCCGGTGCGACTGGGAATGGACAGGGGTCCAATGAGATCCACAGCCACCCGCTGGAAAGGTTCGGTTATGATGGGCATAGGTATCATTGGGGCTTTTGAGCCTTGCCCCGCCTTGCCCATGCTCTGACAAGTGTCACATGAACGGCAGTATTTAGTTACATCTGTCCCCATTTTAGGCCAGTAGAATAAGTGGCTGAGGCGAGCCTTGGTCTTAGCGATCCCCAGGTGGCCTGCCAGTGGAATATCATGAGCAATCCGCAACAATTCCACCCGATAGGGTTGGGGTACCACCAAATGTTTCTCCCTAAGCCAACTTTCTTTTCCCTTTGTGGGGATCGTTTCCCGTTACAACCTCCCTTGCTCCCAGTACACGCGGTCCTTGTCCGACTCCAAGGGAGGTTGATCAGCACGCTGCTTCAATGCGCCCAGACTGCGGTCAGCTTGGACAGCGTCCCTGAACTCCTGACTGGAAACAGACAGAAGAGATGTGCATGTCATATACCCGCCGGGCTCCTCCGGCTCCAGTGTGGGGAGGCTAGTCATGGCGGTCTCAGTGCCATCTCCGGGTGACAGAGGGAACGGCTCAGGGGTCGGAGCGCCTTCCACCCCTCTAGCACTCTGGCTGCGGGTTACCACCACAACACCAGCAGTCTTTCCCTCATCCGGATCAGCCCTGAGATCCCCGTGACCTACCTGACCACCTGGCACATTGTCATCAGTTGGGGTTGCCCCCAGCATCTCAGAAGAGCAACCCTGGAAATCTGCAAGGCAAGAATTAGCAATTAAATTGACATTGCATTCATTCATTGATTCACAGTGAACTGCATGGGTGAATGGCTCAGGCCGGGTCACACTGAGGGGGCTATCATGTTGAATGGCTACAGCCAGGTCAACATTCCACAGTCCCTCATTCACATGCTCACTGATTACTTTAGCTGGGCACACAGCAGGGGGAAACAAGCTGCAGACCCCTCCCTCTGCCTGTGTCTGTGTCTGTGTGACAGGCTTCAACACCACATTAAAATCATCCTTCAGTACAGACATTTTGTCACAGCGAGGTAGAAATACTCCCACCCCATATTGGGACACCAAGGGCCCCAAATCTGTTCCCAATAGTACACTGGCAGGCAGATTGGACATTAGCCCCACATCACGCATTCCTTTTCCCGCACCCCAGTCCAAATGGACGCAAGCCATGGGCACAGTTAAGCGTTCTTGTCCAATACCCCTCAGGGTCAGAGTTTTTCCAGGGATAATACTGTCCGCAGGGACCAAGTCAGGTTGCACCAGAGTAACATCCGCCTCAGTGTCCCGAAATCCCATGACCACTTTATCCCCCACAATGACCTGTTGATGGTTGGCATTAGATTGCAACCCCTCCCTCCCCACCAAGTATACAGATGAGCCAGCTGCCGTGGCTGGGAAAACAGGGGGGTTCTTAGAGCGGTTGGGGCACTCCGCCTTGAAATGTCCTGGCTGGTTACAGGCATGACACCGCCGGACCTCTCCTTGGGACTTAGAGGTGGTCCCCGGGGCACCCAGAGTTCTTGGGACAGGGGAAGTAGAGGGGGCACCCGGGACAGAGTTTGTCTTACCCCACTTGGAGACTGCAGGCTGTGGTGAACTCCAGCTTTGCCCCTCCTTCCAGCTTGGGGGTCTCTGCAGTGTGGCTCTTCTCTTGGTCCCTTGCTCCCTAGTGGACACATAGTCGTCAGCAATCTCTGCAGCTTGGTCTGCTGTTTTGGGTTTCCGATCACACACGAACTGGCGGACCTCCAGAGGACACACCTGGAGAAATTGTTCCTTGATCATAAGGTCCCCAAGTCCCTCAAACGTGGTGACAGTAAGTCCTTTGATCCACTGCCAGAATGTAGCCTGTAAGTGGTACAGAACATCCGCATAGCTCTCTGTGGGACCCCGCTGTATATTCCGGAACTTTTTGCGGTACACCTCCGGCGTGAGCCGGTATCTCCGGATCAACGCCGCTTTGAGGGTCTCATAGTCCGCATCCTCTGGTAAGCTCGTGGAAACATCCAGGCCTTTTCCCTTCAGCCGGGGAGACAGGTAACGGGCCCATCCTGCCTGGGGAATATGATGCTGCTTACACGCCCTCTCAAATCCCCGCAAGAACGAGTCCAAGTTCCCGTTATCTTCCAAGATTGGAAAGTCCTCGGATCGGATCTTTAGTGCTTGGGCTCCTGGAGTTTGTGCAGGAGAAGGTTGCACCTGCCGGGGAAGTTCCAGCTTTTTTAGCTCAAGCTGATACTCCCTCTCCGCCCGGCGCTCTGCAGCAGCGGCCTCTCTCTCCGCCCGGCGCTCTGCAGCTTTTCTCTCTGCCCGGCGCTCTGCAGCAGCAGCAGCAGCTTGGTACTGGTGAATCACCTGCAGACGGGTGCTATAGTCACTGGCGTCTATCTGCTGTAAGGCCATTTGCAAGTATAAGTCCGTTACCCCCAGAGAACTGGGGCTACTGGTCCCTCCAGGCACAGTTACCTCTGGGGTCCAGGCACCTGCTGAACCGTCTGGCATGGTGATGTTTTCTTGTGCCAGCCTCTCAGGACTTTGCTCCTCGTCCTGCCCAGCTGCAGCACCTTCCATATCAGCCATCTGTTCAGCGTTTGTATCAGTCAGTTGCTGACGTCCCCTGGTTCCACTTCTCAGAGTCCAAGACATCCACTAGAAGCCGTTGCCAAATAAAAGGTAGGACAGAAAAAAGAAGAAGGGAGGGAACAGTACTGTACCAAACTTTCACCGTATTTTAAGCTTGATCTCATACCGAACTCGTTCCATAGGATTGCCACAATCCTCAGTGTCTGAGTGATACCACACCCACACACTGTTATCCTAAGATCCCACCGCTGCCACCACTGTGAAGAATATCGCCTTGCCAAGCCTCCTGGCGTACCTGCGATCACCCTTCTAACCTTCCACTCACCCCCCGTGAGCAGACCGAGTTCGTAGGATAGAATGAAACGAGCTGTATAAATTTTATATATTTAATAACCCAAGTGGGTCGGTACTAATTAATAGCATATACAGAAATCTACAATATTAATATGATCAAGCATAAACATACAAGCAAAAGGGCAATGATACAACACAAAAACAAAAATGGGAATAAAATATAGAATAATACCTGAGCCCAGCTCTGTCTTAGCTGTCTCTCTTTCAGGCTCCACACAGAGACAAAAAGACCTCTCTCTACCTCAGTGTGAGACCCTCCCCAGCTACACCTTTCACCTCCCCCCAGCCAGCCCTCCTTCTCCCTCCCTTGCAGAATCCTCGGACAGATGGGTACCTTCCTAGGTGCGGGGAGGGATGGGTGAAGTTAAGGTCACCGGACCACTATTCCCCATCGCCATCTGACCAGGGATAAAAACCAGTGAGGCATAGCGTCCAGCAGCATAACCTCACTTAAGCACCACATTCCAACAAGTGGGGGAAGGACTGACATGAGCAAGTAAAACACACTTCCAAGAAAGATATATAAATTGAGGGTCTCATCATCACACCTTGGAACCTCCTCAAGGGCCACCACAGGTCCTGATCCTCCTCATGTCCCTGAAGCAGTCCCTCAGTTAACTCTTCCTGGAACACCTGCTGGAATGACCGGAAGATCCCTCCAAGCTACTACTGGACCCCACAGACCCATAGCTGGAGCAGTCTTATAAGACTGAGTTATCTGCTGTCTGCTCTAATGTTCAATTCCTGGAGAGCAGGGTTGATACCCTAGAGACCTCTTCTAATACACTCTCCGACCAACCAACTCTCTGTTACCTCGTCTCACACTCATCAACTGCACTACTTGGCAGATCTCCTGGATGACTTAGAGAACAGGAAGAGACGGAACAACATCCATATCAGGGGTCTCCCTGAATCCATTGAACCTCAGCAATTATACACCAACTCTCTTTTAGGGCTCTCCACTTGAACTGGCGCACCACTCGCTGGGCTCTCGACCACCTAACCCTACAAACCCCAGAGATGTTATCTGTCATATTCACAGATTAAAACTCAAGGAAGCCATCATGCGCAAGGCTCGTGAGTCCCGTCAGGTTATGTTCCAGGACATTCCTATTCTTCTCCATCCTGACCTCTCGTGGCTCACGCTTGCTAAAAGTCGAGCACTGAAGCCTCTTCTGGATATGCTGATACAACAACAAATTTGGTACTCCTGGGGGTTCCCCTTTCGCCTACAGGTCTGTCGTGAGAACCACCTCATCTTACTGACTCATCTGGGGGACCTCCCCAACTTCACAGCTGCTCTTGGCTTGCTTCCAGTGACAATCCTGGACTGACCCTCCCTGCCCGGAACACCTGAGACTACTCAGCCCCCTAGATCCCAGCTTAGGCCTAGACGTGCCAGTGAGACTGTGTTCCTGCCTCAGACGATTAGCTGGGTGACTGTTGAGCCTCCCCGACCTGTTCTGATGCATCCTTAGCTCTGACTCTCCTGGATGCTACCTTCTAGTGTCTATTGCGGGGGAAAATGCCTCTCCCAGGGGAACAGGAGTTTTTACTACCTAGTTTATATGTAGGGCCCCTCTTTGCTCCTACTGGTCTCTGTTTTTACCTGGAGGGGTGTACTTCTGCCTTCACCCATTCTAGTGATTGTTTATTGCTGCTTTACACTGTTTTTCTGTTGGTTACTTCCCCCCTTCTCCTCCCTCCTTCCTTTTTTCTCCCCCCCCCCCTTTTTTTCTCTCCTCTTTCATTCACTCTCCCTTACCCTCAGTCAGCTGTTCTATTTTGATGTTGTTGCCTTTTCAACTGGGGAAGCATCTCTGTTATTGAAAACCCGTTTCCCACCAGGGTTTCCGTGCTACTGTGTAGTGCATATACTAGCATATCTGCCAATTCCCCACCTACTTGGCAAGGAATTTCCTCCCCCATCTAGTGGTTTCTTTGTCTTTCTTACTGTCTTTGTCTTTCCTTGCTCGTAGTCTCTCCTCCCCTTGGTGTCTGTAGTGGCTTCTCTACATATTTGTTCCTTAAATGCTAGAGGTCTTAATGTCCCTCAGAAATGGAAACAAATCCTGTACTGGTTGCATCTTGATCTTGCAGGAGACTCACTTCAAGGAAAACCATGTCCCGGACATATGCAGCAGACATTATCCCTCTTGCTTTCACAGCGTCAACTTGATTGAAAAGTCTAAGGGAATATCTATTGCCTTGCATAGATCTCTCCATCATGAGGTACTGGATTCCTTGCTTAACACTGGGGGTAGATTTGTTTTTCCGAAACTATCGCAAACACTGTAGTTACCGTAGCTGATTGTTCCCAATTAGTGGCAACTGGCATATTGCAGAGACCTAATCGGTAGACTTGCAGCATTCAGCAAGGACGTTGTGATCCTTAGGAGTGACTTTAACTTTGTCCTGGACCTATTGATGGACTCCACTCCTTCCCACTCCCCTTTGGCTCAGTCACAGTAGCACGAATCAAAACCGTGTTGCATAATAATTGCTTGATCCTACATCCCCGGGATTGTGACTACAGTCATGGCCAAAAGTTTTGAGAATGACACAAATATTATATTTTCACATGATCTGCTGCCCTCTGGTTTTTATGTGTGTTTGTCAGATGTTTTTATCACATACAGAAATATAATTGCATTCATATTATGAGTAACAGAAGCTTATATTGACAGTTAGAATGAGTTAATGCAGCAAGTCAATATTTGCAGTGTTGACCCTTCTTCTTCAGGACCTCTGCAATTCTCCCTGGCATGCTCTCAATCAACGTCTGGACCAAATCCTGACTGATAGCAGTCCATTCTTGCAGAATCAATGCTTTAATTTTGTCTGAATTTGTTGGTTTTTGTTTGTCCACCCGTCTCTTGATGATTGACCACAAGTTCTCAATGGGATTAAGATCTGGGGAGTTTCCAGGCCATGGACCCAAAATCTCTATGTTTTGTTCCCTGAGCCATTTAGTTATCACCTTTGCTTTATGGCAAGGTGCTCCATCATGCTGGAAAAGGCATTGTTGAGCGCCAAACTGCTCTTGGACGGTTGGGAGAAGTTGCTCTTGGAGGACATTCTGGTACCATTCTTTATTCATGGCTGTGTTTTTAGGCAAGACTGTGAGAGAGCCGATTCCCTTGGCTGAGAAGCAACCCCACACATGAATGGTTTCAGGATGCTTTACAGTTGGCATGAGACAAGACTGGTGGTAGCGCTCACCTCTTCTTCTCCCAATAAGCTGTTTTCCAGATGTTCCAAACAATCGAAAAGGGGATTCATCAGAGAAAATGACTTTACCCCAGTCCTCAGCAGTCCACTCCCTGTACCTTTTGCAGAATATCAGTCTGTCTCTGATGTTTTTTCTGGAGAGAAGTGGCTTCTTTGCTGCCCTCCTTGAGACCAGGCCTTGCTCCAAGAGTCTCCGCCTCACAGTGCGTGCAGATGCACTCACACCTGCCTGCTGCCATTCCTCAGCAAGCTCTGCACTGCTGGTAGCCCGATCCCGCAGCTGAAACACTTTTAAGAGACGGTCCTGCCGCTTGCTGGTCTTTCTTGGGCGCCCTGGAGCCTTTTTGGCACCAATGGAACCTCTCTCCTTGAAGTTCTTGATGATGCGATAGATTGTTGACTGAGGTGCAATCTTTCTAGCTGCAGTACTCTTCCCAGTTAGGCCATTTTTGTGCAGTGCAATGATGACTGCACGTGTTTCTTTAGAGATAACCATGGTTAACAGAAGAGAAACAATGATGGCAAGCACCAGCCTCTTTTTAAAGTGTCCAGTGGTGTCATTCTTACTTAATCATGACAGACTGATCTCCAGCCCTGTCCTCATCAACACCCACACCTGTGTTAATGGAGCAATCACTGAAACGATGTTAGGTGGTCCTTTTAAGGCAGGGCTGCAATGATGTTGAAATGTGTTTTGGGGGATAAAGTTCATTTTCTAGGCAAATATTGACTTTGCAAGTAATTGCTGTTAAGCTGATCACTCTTTATAACATTCTGGAGTATATGCAAATTGCCATTAGAAAAACTGACGCAGTAGACTTTGTAAAAATTAATATTTGTATCATTCTCAAAACTTTTGGCCATGACTGTACACATAACATTCTCCTGTGCATTACTCCTATGACCACATTGATTACTTCCTCATCATGCTCTTTCCTGGTCCACAGCGGCTCAGATTGACTCAGTCATGTGGTCCGACCATGATCCATTGTTCTTATGCCTCGAGGTGCCAGGCCTTACATTTTGTCCTTTAATTTGGCGTCTCAATGACAGCCAAGGATGCAACATGCAAGGCCAACATATGCGCCATGATCCGCAAATTTGGTCTGAATCATGCCCAGGATTTGACTCCCCTTCCGCTAAAGTGGAAGGCAATAAAGTGCATGGGATTACTGATCAAACATGGTGCACGTCTGAAAAAGGAGAGGTCTGCATGGATTGCTTTGCAGTTGGCGGCGATTCACTCCCTCGAAATGACGCATAAGGAATCTCGTTCCCAGTCTGCTTTGAATGAACTCCTGAACACACGGGAGTAACTTCGGGCTTAATTGGACAAGATGTACCTACACATCAGGGATTGTGCTTGAAAACATTACTATGAGTTTGCAGATAAATGTGGACAAATATCTGCTCACTGCCTTCACCCCCGTAACAGTTTGACTTATATACTTCGCATTGGGGATGGGGCAGGACGTGACATCCATAATCCAGTAGATATTGCTGCGACTTCCCAAACATACTTTCAAGATCTCTATAATACCTGGGGTCAATATGCCGATCTCGATCTGGATTCCCTTAGGGATAGGATCTGGGACTATGTCACTGAAACAGCCCTCCCTAACATCACAACTCAGACAAGGCTCTCCTAGATGAGTCCTTCGCTGAAGAGGAAATATAGATGGTTATTTAGTCCACCCTGTCAGGTAAATCACATGGCCCTTACGGGTTCACTCCCCCACGTCTGCAAATGTTTTTGTGTTCTCCTCATCCCCACTGTTACACGGGTATTTAATGGTATTGATGGCGATACCTCATTCGCATGCTAATCTTTATCTGCTCTAATCACAGTCCTTCCAAAACCTGGTAAGGAACCGACCTGCTATCAACCAATCTCTCTCATCAATGTCAACGTTAAACTGTGTTCTAAGATATTGGCCAACCGTCTATCCCCCTTGATGCCGGGTTTAGTCCATACTGACCAGATTGGCTTCATCAAATGCCGCAAGGCACGCAACAACGTCTGCAAAGCTCTCCTGGTGATTTCAGTGGCGTGCACAAATGGTTTCCCCTTGTGTCTCTTATCTGTCGATACTGAAAAAGCCTCCAACCGTGTACACTGGGGTGGCCATATACATTGGGGCTTCCTGCAAGCTGCACTTTTCCAGGTGGCAGTAGGCCCAGGCTTCCTGGGTAAAATCCTAACCTTGTACAGTGACGCCTCAGCCAGAGTACGAGCCAACCGGATCCTTTCCAAGCCTTTTTTGGTTCAGAATGGGACCCAACAGGGGTGCCCTTTGTTGTCCCTTCTCTATGCGTTTGTGATGGAACACTTGGTGGTGGCGTGTGCCCCAGTGTATATA